>JARBWK010000001.1:26734526-27334526 GCA_030556195.1 Anolis apletophallus
CAGTCATGCTTTAAGCTCAATTCCTGGTTTATGTAACTCATTGCTTTCATTAGATGATGATCAGATCTAGTCTCTGGTTATTTTTTCCCTTCATTCACACAGTTTGTGATCTTTCCTTTACAATGTTTTAAGAATACATTATTTTACTTTGCTTCTATGTGTTGGAAAAATACAAACACTACTTAAAAGTAGGGAAATCATATTTGTCTCCTATAATGTAAATATGTATTCTTCTACACCAGAGATCAGCAGAAGCATCTCCTCTCCTTTTGTTATTCCTAATATTCCCCCATTGTTGGAAAAATAATCAAAATACAATTTCTGTTCATATAAGGCTCCAGGGTTATTGATTCTCCTTTTAAGGCCAAGTTGGACACACACATTTTTCTTGGCTCAAAATGAGAGAGGACTTATGAAATAGGAATGAAAATGGACTTTCTGTCATTTCCTATCAGTTTTTAGACAACCTGTGGTAAGCCCAGGAGTGGGAAGGTCCCTGAAGCCCTGGAATGTACCATCCATATTGTAGACAAATATTAGTAGTTATTTAAAAGAGTGTCCCTCGAAGTCATTTTCAACTTATGGAGACACTTAAAGAAACTGCAACATGGTTTTCTGAACCAGCATCAGCACGGGGTGGGGTGGGATGGGGTGGTATTTCCATAACCCCCCTGCCCTCCTTTGCTCCTTTCCTGGCTGTAAAGGGTTTCTAGAAATCTACTTACTGAGTGTGATCGCTTCTAAGAGCTTTGTTTTCTGTCTGAATGACACTACAGCTTTTGTTGAAGGGAGGGGAGAATTCCCTCTTCAGAGCGCTGTGTGTCCTTTAGAAGGAAAACAAAGCCCTTAGAGGACTCTACACACTTGGTAAAGAGTTTTATTTTATAGCCAGGAAAGGTGACTAGGGAGGAAGATGACACTTCACCTCTTCTCAGTTGGCTGCTTGAGCCCATGGAGAACTGATTACTGTGGAAACTGCTGCTGCAAGTGGTGATCTGAGCAGAAGTCTCCACAGGGCCCATACCTCCCAAGATCCATACCTTAGTGAAAGATCCAGATCCTTTGAGGTGTTATTTTAACCCAGAATAAACCCGGATTTCCAAGTTTTTTCTGGGTTAATCTGCATTCACCTCATGATAATGTATCCCCTTTTAGGGATGTGTAGATGAGGCCATAGTCAATATTCAAACCACTATATCCTATCCACTTTCGTAGTATGGCCCTTTTATATACAAATTCAGTATCCATGCAAATATTCTGCCTCAGATATAATCCAAATAAAGGGTTTGTTATTATCCGTGGTTTCAGATATCCATGGGATGTGTGGGTCTTGGAACGTATCACACAGGTATAGGGGATTGTACTGTATTTATTTACCCATGGACTGAGATTTGTTGGAGGTCTTCCATGTCCCACTATTGGGGATATTACTCTGTGTGCAGGAACAGAAGACCTTCTCAGCTGTAACCCATCTGGGTGTAACCCATCTGTAACCCATTTGTGGTCTCCTTACTTTACAGAATGATTTTCTATGGTTTTAATGAGAACTTTATAATTTGTTTTTAGAATATACTAATTATTTTTATTGTTGCAATGTTATTGGCTTACATTTTAAATTACTCTGGTTGATTTTGTTGTAAGCCACCCAGAGATTTCACCATAAGAAGTGGGATAGAAATATTGTAAATAAATAAATGATAAATTGATCACAGCAAAAATTTGATGTTTTAAAGTTAGTTGCTTTTACCAGCATATTCACTATGCTTTGAGCCACAAGTCTTTTCTTTTTTTTCAAAATTTCAGGATGCTGCAGTTGTAAAATAGTTCTATACATTATATGGGAGCAAACAGTTCCTGACTGGTGTATGCTTGGCAGATCTCTACAGTCTGTCTCAATGCATTTATAGGTAAACCAGTGTCTGTCTCATTCACATTCTATATTTTAAAATGCTTCATAACTACAGATGACACAGTACATAGATTATGTAGCACTTTAAGACCTCAGTTCTCGTCATCGTCGTTGTCCCCCCAATTTAATTGGTAGTAAACCTGGACTCAAGTGAACTCAAGTGAACTTAGCTGAGTAAAATAAATAGGTCACTGTTATTTTCTGATTTCTGCAAGAAAATTGTTTTGAATTAATTTTTTCTAAACATTGGGAAGAATTTCATGATATTATGAGGTCATTAATGATAGAACAGGCTGCTTCAGAAGACCGTGAGCACTTTCTATTAGAGTTCTTAACTAAGCTGTTAGTTTGGTAAATTTGCTAAGATTGGTGTTTGTTTAATGCTCTCAGACCCAGAAGCGATATCTCCCAGTCCCATCTGTATTATCTTTTGTGCTGAAATTACATAGGCCTGAGAAAAAGTGCAACTGTACTTGTTTACAAGTATGTCAGCAGAAAACCTTTTCTAGATCTGAACCCTGATTCAAGTGGTTTGAAAAAAGCAGTTTCAATTCTGTATAACATCTAGGTTTCATGAAATAAAATTTCATAAAAGCCCCCATAGATTTTAAAGACATTGTTGTTTGTTGTTTTGGTAACATAGAGATTCTGCCTTTAGAACCCGAGTGGAGTGTGATAGGTATACAAATAGTGTTAATTTTTTTTCTCAGTGTTTCAAGACATAAAAATATTCAGTTGGCACGGAGAGTCATCTGCTGTGAAATGCTACAACTTTGACCTACAATTTTTTTCATTTACAGCAAGAATAGCAAAAGGTGTTTTGCACAAAGCCTTGTGGGTTGGGGGGGCAGAAAAAGGTTCACGAAAGTGTTATCGAAAAGTTCTGAAATGTAACAGAAACAAAACATCTAAGACAGTCCCAGTCATCTTCAATATCCCCTGTCCATTCACTTACATTGTTATTTCTCATTCTATCTTTCAGTCTTTCTCCATTTCTTGTAGCCACCCTTTTCCTTTCCCCCTTTATTAGCTCTTGAACATAGCCTTTCTATTCTCTTAGGTTTTGTGATATTTCTTCCCATGTTTCCCCATTTCTTTGGCTGCCATATCCTTCAGCATTTTGATCTTAAGTTCCCAGTTTTTCCTAGGTTGCTTTCTCTCTGACAGGGCTGTCCAACTGCCGGCCCTGCAGGTGTTTTGGACTAAATCCCAGAAATCCTAACAGCTGGTAAACTGGCTAGGATTTCTGGGAGTTGAAGTCCAAAACACCTGCAGGGCTAGCAGTTGGACAGCCCTGTTGTAGAGGACTTTTTTTTTGTAAAGTAGCAGTGTTTGATCAATATTAAATATCTCCATTTCATCTCATGTATTCAAAGTAGTTAGCTACTTTGAGGGCAGGCTTGAATATGCAGGTCCAGCTGTCCATCCCAAAGGATCCCAATGGGTCCCAATCTCACTTGTGCAGTTTGGTCCTTGTAGCTCTCTTTATGAACCACCATGGTGTAGATGTTTGAGCAAATCCTCACTCAGCCATGGAAAACCATTGAGTGACTTCAGTTAAGTCACAAATCTTGCCAAGAAAACTGTGTGATTGTAGGATTGCCATGAGTCAGAAAGGACTTGAAAGCACACAGCTTATCTCTGCTTTGAAAGTTGAGGGACTGAATTTGGCATTGATCGTCCACTTGCATATCCCTTTCCTGCGATAGGGATATGATATACCAGTTGGCCAGCCAACAACTGTGGTGCTCACAGAAGGCTACACCATTTGTTTGTTCGTTATTTTTAAAATCTATTATTTACTTGATGTTCAAAGATACTTATTGATTTACCAACCTGTTGTTCTGGGGTATTGTTTTACAGCACTCATTTTTTGCCGACTAACAGAAGATAGGAAGTCAGAAAAATTCTTCAAAGTTTTTTATGATCGCATGAAAGTTGCCCAGCAAGAAATCAAGGCTACAGTCACAGTTAACACCAGTGATCTGGGAAATAAAAAGAAAGATGATGACACAGACAGAGAGGTACCGGCAAGGAAAAGAGGTAATTCTAGAGTGCTGCAGCAGTGTATAGACACGTGAAAGTGAACACTTCATCCTGGGATTAAGTATTTAATAGCTACAGTGATTCTGGTCTACAGCGTGAGGGTGAAAAGTTCAGTCCTCTTGTAGCATTGTTTTCCCTCTTCATACGTTTGGGAAAGCACAATTCCTGAAATGATGACTGGTATTTTTAATATTAATGTGCCAGCTAAAACAGTTTGGCTTGTTTCATCTTTTGCTCATTACACTATAGGCATGAGGCACACAATTTTGCAGCTAGAAGCAGACTCTTAATAATTTGGGTCAGTGGTGAATTCGTGTGTATATACGAGTAGCCTCATAGTTCCTTTTCTTCTTTTATGCTTTATTCTCATGTACTTTTTTGATCCATCAGTAGATATTGCCAATAATGTAGAATAGAAAGGAATGTATTCCAGTGCAACATTATCTGTGACCCACTTATATTTCTAACATTGCTATATCCACAAACTAGAAAAAAGCATGAGCATAGTTGGGTACCAAATCTTTGGGAGCAAAGGATTACCTTTGGCTTCCATTCTGTGAATAATTGCATTTTACATACATATTAACTTGCCAAGTTACTATTGATTATTTGGGTCTAATTTTAACTAAGAATTGGAATTAGATCTATAACTTATTACTTGTTGACATTAATGGAATTTCATTTGTTGTGATTTCAGTCCCTATTATTTTAATGGGTCTGTTCTTGTTATGCTAATTTGCTATGAAGAAGTTTGACAAACTATTTTTTCAGTCTATTATTGAAAGAAGTTTCGATTTGTGGAAGGATAACTGCACTCATTGAGTAGTTATCTAATTTATAAATTAGTGTGAAGATGTATGATTGAGAAGAAACGTAACATGACCCAGGTTGAGGTATTGAATTCAACGTACTAATTACAATGCATTTATTACAGAAGTGGAATATTTTTGTTTCTGATGTATAAAGCTTGCTGGAAATGGTCAGTTGATATATTAAGCTGCTGCCATTGTTGTTTGTTAATGGATTTTGCCATTGTTTGTGGTAGCGTTAAGGAACCTATGGTCCAAATAACGGAGGAGGTGAGAGATCAATTGGTTGAGGCCTCTGCTGCAACTAGGAAGGCGTATAACACCTACAGGAGGGAGGCTGATCCTGATGACCATTACTCAGCGGGGGACGGAGCCCAGTCCGCAGCAGAGAAAAACAAAGATGAATTGGAGATGAGTGCTGTTATCACAATAATGCAGCCCATTCTGCGTTTCTTGCAGCTGCTATGTGAAAACCATAATCGGGATCTGCAGGTATGCTAGCAGTCTGATTGACTGACTCTCTTATGATTTCTGCAGTCGTGTAGCAGAAATGTATATTTTCTCCAATAAATGGCCATGCCAATCCAAGGCATTTTTCCTTCTGTTGAAATAAATCCCAAATGGTTCCCTTTAACTTATCAGACTCAGCAGTGGAAAAAGCATGGATGCATCATTCAGTCCCCCGTGTTTGCCTTTATCCATTTGCTCTCCCATCCTCTTTATGGGACTGCTTGGTTACGTCAGTCCTCTGCCTGGTATAACTATATATTGAGAAAATTTGGGAAGGCTCTGCATCTGAGAAGGCACCTTTGTTGGCTCAGAGTTTCCCTTGCACCAGATAGTGTTTTGGGCTGACTTGAGTGTTCCCATATGCTGCTTGAATGCAACATTAGCGAGGCACTTCCACTGTTGGTGCTGCCATAAGACTATGGGATTAGAGAGTCAGTGAGTTAACATGGAATTTATGTTGCTAAAATACTTGTTTGCATAGCCCGAACTATGAACAAAAACAAAACTGAAACTCTTTTCTCTCCCCCTATAGAACTTCCTGCGTTGCCAAAACAACAAGACGAATTACAATTTAGTGTGTGAGACACTGCAATTTCTGGACTGTATTTGTGGCAGTACAACTGGAGGACTTGGTCTTCTTGGGCTATACATTAATGAAAAAAATGTAGCGCTAATAAACCAGACACTGGAAAGTTTGACAGAATATTGTCAGGGTCCATGCCATGAAAACCAGGTAATACAATGGCTCAGTTGACAAACTGGGAACCCAGCTAGATTTTTTTTTTTTTAGAACTCTTCTCTATTCGTATCTGAATATTTTATAGTTTTCTGCTCAGCAGGCTGTAGAAAGGATAGTATGACTCTCATATCAGCAAGGGACATGTTCCAAGACTCCCCCACCCCTATGGATGCTTGAAACTCTGTAGAATAGTAGACTCTATTTTTTATTACACTTTGACAATAGAATTGCATTGGAAGACCTAGAGAGGTCCATAAATACAATTTTTACTCAAATCTAATGCTAACCTTTTTTGGGGCTAAGCTACCTTGCCAAAATTAGGGTACGTATTAGATTTGCATAATACAGTAATCTTAGTGCTGACCCAAAGCAAAAAGGGGAGCTGCTTCAGTAGCACCTGGAGCTCCTCTTTGAGTGATGTCATCTGTAACTTAATTGTCATAGCTCAATGCTATACATTGCAATGCTGGTATTTGTATTTTGGTGAGGCATCATCATTCTTGGCAGAGACGGCTCAATACCTTATAAAACTACAGCCCCCATGGCCCCATAACATTGAACCAGGGTAGTTAAAGAGGATTTATTCTACAGTATAAATATATCCCAATATTTTCTTTTCCATTTCTGGTAGCTTTGGTGCTCTAACACTTTGGTTTTTGAAGAAAGAATTCAAAGGAGGCCGCAACTGTAATAGCCATATTACAAAGAGTGCACCTATTGCCACTGCGCATTACATTAAACAGCAAATGCTTTTTGGTTTCAGGCTTTTGAGAATAGAGGTGCGCATTTGATTCAATTGCTCATTTAACTCAAGTAAATACGATTCTTCTGGGAGGGGGGAATATTTTTTTGGGAGTGTGGGTAAATGAAACCATAGAGACTGAATCCATGGATAAGGGAACCATTCTTTTGAGATATAGAGAATCAGAAAAAGCTCCACTGAGGAATGGGTCTATTCTTTGAAGGGTCAGGTTGGGTGGCATACAAGAGAGAAAGACCACTTGTATTGGTAGGTTACATACCTGTGACCATCTTTCTTCGAGTGAAGCTCTGTGAATCCACACTTATGAAGTTTGCGCGCCAGCGCGGGCTTCCAACGGAAACTTTTCCAGTTTGAAACTTTTTGGCGGTAGCTCCGCCCAGCCGACCCGGAGGGCATAAAAGGCGCCTCCAGCGCGCCCACGCCATTCCTACGCCACATTAGCAACTAGGAAAGGGAGGTTTGAGAGAGGGGACGGCCGGGCGGGTTCGTGTGGATTCACAGAGCTTCACTCGAAGAAAGATGGTCACAGGTATGTAACCTACCATTCTTCTTCGAGAGCTCTGTGAATGCACACTTATGAAGATTTACCGAGCTAAGGTAAAGGAGGTGGGAACAAACCAGCCAGATTGTAGAAAAATGAACAGGTTTATTGCAACCAGCAACCTGAATAAATAACATGTTAGACATAGAAATATGAGTGGAAGGCAGGCTCCCACTTGTAAACACAGTGCAACAAGCACCATTCATGTCAGGCACGCAGGCCTCACAACCTAAGTGCAACAAGCACCATTCATGCCAGGCACACAGGCCTCATAGCAGAAGTGCAACAAGCACCATTCATGTCAGGCACACAGGCCTCATAACAGTGAGTGCAACAAGCACAACCTGAGAACAAAGGTGCACACTGGTGCAACCTAACCCGTAAGTGGGTAAAGCGCGCTTTAACCGGTGACTGTGCCCCTACCTGGGGCACGGCACACACTAACATTGACAGTGCAATGAACAAGAGGTGTTCGATCGGCGCAACTGTCGACCGACCAGTGTAAAGAGGGGAGATATAGGGCTGACTACTCGGCAGCACCTTGCGGGCCTTGGGGCTAAGAATCGACCGACCAAAAGGCCGCCTCCCTCCCAAATAGGGTGTCTACCCGGTAATGAGATACAAAGGTAGAAGGGTTGGCCCAGATGGCCGCTCTACAAATTTGGTCAGGGAATCCCCTGGAGGAACGCATGTCGACGTGGCCACTGCCCTAGTCGAGCGTCCCTTGACCTTAGATGGGCACGGCTGACAGGCTATCTGATAGCACAGTTCAACCAGGGATGCTACCCAATTAGAGAGTCTCTGTGACGACACCAGCAAGCCCAGCTTGTCGGTGGCGTATGACACGAAAAGTCGAGTCGACCGGCGGTAGTCCGCCGACCGGTTCTTGTAGATCAGAAGGGCTCTTCTGACATCGAGGCCGTTGGCCATCGAGCCCGTGTCCCCGGGTCGGGCCAGTCCCAAGTCCGGGAGCACAATGTCAGTGTTCAAGTGGAACGGAGACACCACCTTTGGCAGGAAGGTGATGTCCGTCCGCAGGATGGCCCTATCTGCTAAAAACAGCAGGTAGGGTTCGTCAACACGGAGCGCCGCCAGCTCGGAAGGGCGGCGCGCTGCTGAAGCAATGGCGACTAAGAAGGCCACCTTCAGGATAGGAGCCGCAGGTCGATGGATGACAGCGGCTCGAATGGTGGGGATGTCAGGCAGGACAGCACCAGGTCCAAGTTCCAACCCGGTGTTGGTGGATGCACCGGGGGACGAGTGTTGTTAACACCCCTCAGGAACCTCTTGACCATCGGGTACTGGAACAGCGAGGGACCGCCCCTCTGCTGGTTCTGCCAGGTGAGGGCCGCCAAGTGGGTCTTCACCGAGGACATGGATAGACCCCTGTCGACCAACTGTGCCAGGAACTCCAGGACCGGCCAGGACCGCCAGCGGAAGGACGGTGGCGGATCGGGAAGCCTGGAACCTCGCATAGCGGGCGATGCAAGCCGAGTACGCCTTCGGCGTGGCCGGCTTGTGGGCTGCTGCCAGGATCGCTGCTACTGCTGGAGAGATCTCAGGCGCCGGTGGATCCTCCACGCAGTCAAGTGCAGGGACGGGAGGTCCGGGTGGAGGAGCATCCCGTTCTCCCGAGTCAGCAGATCTGCTCGGTGCGGGAGCGGCATGTAGTCCTGACTCGCCAGGTGTAGGAGGGTCGGGAACCAGACCTGTCTCGGCCAGTGGGGAGCGATGAGGATGCAATCGGTCCCCGAGTTGGATCTTCTCGATGATCCGGAGAAGAAGTGGGAACAGCGGGAACAGATAAAAGAACCCCGTCGTCCAGTCGAGCAGAAGTCGTCCCGAGGCATCCCGGTGTGCATCCGGGGCAAGCCTGGCACGAAAACTGGCAGTTGGCTGTTTTCCGGCGATGCGAAGAGATCTGCGTCTGGGAACCCCCACCTCTGAAAGACGCGGTGGAGCTCGTCCGGATGCAGCATCCATTCGTGGGACGACCAGCCGGTTCTGCTGAGGGAGTCCGCCTCCCCGTTCTCGACTCCCGGGAGATGAATGGCCCTGGGCGTCACTTGATGACCATTCCCATTCCCAGGCTCTGGGCCAGGGCTAGGAGTTTCCTCGAGCCCGTTCCGCCCTGTTTGTTCACGTAGTACATGGCCACTATGTTGTCTGTCCTGACCAGTACTACTTTTCCCATGACGAGGGGCGAAGGCCGGAGAGTCTTGGCGATGGCTAGGAGCTCCAAATAGTTGATGTGATGGAGCTTCTCCACCGTCGACCACTGTCCATTGATTGACATGGTGCCCGCGTGGCCTCCCCATGCCAACAGTGACGCATCGGTCGTCACTGTGATGGATGGGGCTACTGTGTGGAAGGGCACTCCCTTGCACACGTTGTTCTTGGGCGTCCACCATCGGAGGGAGTCCTTGACCGCCATCGGCAGGGACAGCTTTTTCGAATGGTGCTCCCTGACCGGATCGAAATGGTCGAGGAACCAGCGCTGTAGCGGTCTGAAGCGGAGCCTCGCCAACGGGGTCACAGCTACCGTGGAGGCCATGTGGCCTAGGGTCACCTGGATCTGCTTTGCCGTGCAGGGCCTGGTGCAGTTGTTTATCTCGCGTCGAAGAGCCTGGAATCTGACGTCTGGCAGATAAGCGAGCTGACATCGTCGTGCCGATGAACTTGATGGTCATCGTTGGGACCAGTTGAGATTTCTCCTCGTTGAGGCGTAGGCCTAATGAGGAGAGTAGTTGTAAGGCTGTCGAGACCTGTTGCCGCAAGAGTTCTGGGGACTGGGCCGCCAGCAGCCAGTCGTCCAGATACGGAAAAATCCGGATTTTCTGCCTCCTCAAATGCGCAGCCACGACCGACATGCACTTGGAGAATGTTCGGCGCTGTCGAGCCGAACGGGAGGGCGTTGAACTGGTACGCCCTTCCCGCCACCTTGAAGCTCAGGAAGCGTCGATGAGCAGGCCGGATCGAGGCGTGGAAGTAAGCGTCCCGGAGGTCGATCGGCCTTGAAGTGGTCGTTGGACCGGAGAAGCGGAAGAATGGGCGACACTGACACCATCCTGAATTTCCTCGGCGAAACGTGCGCGTTTAAGTCTCTGAGGTCAGGATGGGACGCAGGGAACCGTCTGGCCGGCACGGTGAAATACCGTGAGAAGAATGCCCCTCTTTCCTTGCTCTTGGGAGCTGTGAAATCGCTCCCTTTTGAAGCAAGCTGTCGACCTCCTCCCAGCTCACCCTGGACGGCTGTGTCTCGACGACGAACCCCGTGGGTGGAAGCTCGTCAAATTCAAGGCATAGCCGTCTTCGACAATCCGGAGAACCCATGCATCTGAGGTGATGCGTCGCCAGGCATTGATGTAACGGGCCAGGCGGTCTCCGAGCGGCGGGTGAGGTGGTGGTGGTCGAAGGATGGGAGGAGGCATGATGGTGGCAGCGGTACTTTGCGAGAGGCGGTGTCGTCCATCGCCCCGTCAAACGCGGCGATTGGATTGTCCATTGCCATTGTTATGGCGAGGTCGTGACTTGTTCCCCTGCCGGGGTCTGTTAGACTGCTGCTGTTGTTGCTGTCTCGGCTGCTGTTGCTGTTGCTGCTGAGGAGCCGAATATCTTGGGGCCTGGCGGTACTGCTGTCTGGGCTGAAACCGCCCGTTGGTAGTACTTGGGCCTGGGTTGTGGTTGAGGCCGGTCCAACTTTGCCGTCAGGACTCGGAAGTCGTGAGTGGCCTTGAGTCTGTCGTCCGTGCCCGCAAAGAACAGTCCCTGGGCATCAAACGGTAGGTCCTCGATGGTCTTCTTGGAATTCGAAGAGAGACCAGAGGACTTCAACCACGCGTGTCTACGGATGGCGACACCGTGGGCCAGCAGCTTTCCTGAGGTGTCCCCCGTATGGCGGGCCATCAGGATCTGGTGGTGTGCTAGCGACTGCGCTTCCTGGGAGATGGAAAGGAGTGCAGTTTGCTGCTCCTGGGAGAGATCCTGGAAAAAGGGTTGAGCCCTTTCCCACAGGATCTGGTGATAAGCTCCCATACACGCTCCGTAGTTGGCCATTTTGGTCAGCAGGAGTCCGGCCTTGTAGATCTTTCGACCTATTGTGTCGAATCTCTTTCCCTCCTGGTCTGAGGGAGTTGAAGATTCTCGGCCCGAGGACTGGGAGGAGGTGACAATCATCGAGTTGGGTGTCGGATGATCGTGGAGCCAGCTCTTCTCCCTCTCATCAATCTTGTACCATGCCTCGATACGACTCGACGTAGGAGGGATGGTTGATGGAGTCGCCCACGATGCTTTCACCGCCTCTTCCAACGGTTCCAGCATGGGAAGGTGTGGTTGGGCCGCCTCTTCGATCTCCACCCTTCTGAACACGGGGCAGGCGCTGGACCTCGTGGGAACGTAGGTTTGCATCCCCAGAGATCTCGCCATTCGGCCTACTTGCTCACCGAAGGCCCTCGCGTTGTCTGTCGGTGAAGACGAGGGTTCTGGGTCACAGCCAGTGTGGGAAGGCGTTCTGTCCATGTTTATGGACAGGATGGATCCCGATCGCATCGATCGAGGGACCTCGCCATCCTCCATCTCGTCTCCCGACCACGGTTGGACCGTCTCTTGGTTCACCGGAGGCTGCGACTGTGGAGGCGACCTGGAAGTCGAAGGGATGACAGGCATCTCAGTCGACACAGGAGGAGGTGTTCGCTTGGCCGGGGCCAGGGCGAGCCTCGTGGTCTGCCTGCCTTTGTCAGGCGAAGTCACAAAGAGTTGCCGGACCGAGGTCTGCCCGGGGGAGCGGGACGGCGGTCTGGACAGAGTTCTCTGGCGACACGTGGTGCTCTACCCCTGTCTCCACAGTGAGAACAGGGGTAGGCGAAAGAGTCGGGGCAGGAGACTGAAGACGATGACGTCAGAGTCCTGCGCCTCTTCGGTGAGGGAGGTCTCGAGGCAGCGGCCTCAGAGACTTGCCCGGAGTCACAGGAACCAGGCCTCTGGTCTGGGCTCTACGGGCTTCTTGCTCCGACCTCTGGAAGGCTATCTCCATAGCCCGATCCGAGGGGTTCTTGAGATGGTCGACCTCTGGGAGAGGCCCGACGCCATCGAGCTCGTGGACCGTCGCCGAGGTGGAGGCAGCTCGACCGTTTCGTGGTCACGGTGCAAGGCCTCTTCGACACCGAAGTCTTGAAGTCTTCGAGGAGACAGACTTGGTGGAATTCTTCTCCTTCTGCGGGCGCTTCCCGGCCGGGCGAGCGGTCGACGCAGCGGGGACCGAAGCAGCCGCCTCGGATCCCAAGGAGGAAGATGGGACAGCCGTCGCCATCTGTGGAGGGCAGAGAGCTCGCTCCGTGAGGTAGGCCTGAAGCCTGAGGGCTCTCGCTCTTCGAGTGCCGGACGAGAAGGCCTGGCAGTGCCGGCAAGAAGGAACGACGTGTCCCTCCCCGAGACACCGAAGGCACTTCGAGTGACCGTCACAGTCCGGGATCTTGCTACCGCAGGATAAACACTTTTGAAACTGGTTGTGGACATGCTATGCTCACACAACCAGCCGTATTCGATGTTGCCCAAGTGGCGGAAAACAAAGGAATGGCGTGGGCGCTGCTGGAGGCGCTTTTATGCCCTCCGGGTCGGCTGGGCGGAGCTACCGCCAAAAAGTTTCAAACTGGAAAAGTTTCCGTTGGAAGCCCGCGCTGGCGCGCAAACTTCATAAGTGTGCATTCACAGAGCTCTCGAAGGAGAAATTACTTTTTATTGTTCGTATATTTTAAGTTTTAATTGTATTAGTTTTATTGTGAGCTGCTTTGAGTCTTTTCCAAGTGGGATATAAATAATAATAATAATGACAACAATAACAATAACGTTACAACTAGCCAATCCATTATTCAAATTTCAAGGAGTGATAATTGGTAGATACAGCACACTGTGCTTAGACCAACTTCCAGTGCTCATTTTTTGTCTGAAATATTGTGGAAGTGACTGAATTTTTATCAAGCCAGCCAAAATCATGTCAACTTTTGTGACTGACAAGAATGTCATTAGGTTGGAATCATTGCATAGAGCTTAAGCTGATGGTAGTAATTATATGATTCCTTTGTTTTTGAGTGTCAACAAGGTTTTAAAGAATTAATACCATACAATACAGAATAGAAAAAGTAACACATAAAAGATAATGTAGTTAAAAATTAAAGCAACTTTGCAAAACGCTATAGGTTTTCTGTACTCCAAGCCAGAGCATCATTGTCTATGCACAGTTTTAGTGCTAGAGATCATGTTTGGAGTATGGCTAGTCTGTTAGTTGTTTAAAACATATGAGCTATACTAACTTTTCCTATATATCTCCTCCTGTCTTTTCCTGCACAGAATTGCATTGCCACTCACGAGTCAAATGGTATTGATATTATTACAGCATTAATTCTCAATGACATCAATCCCTTGGGAAAGAAGAGGATGGATCTTGTATTAGAACTGAAGGCAAGTGGATATTTTATGAAAATGGCTAATATACAAACAGAAGCAAATATGATGCAAATAGCAAATATGAAAGGCTGAAGAGATGCACGACCTCACAAGAATTTCTATGTTCACTTGGTGCTTGATGAATGTCATGCACGTTTCCCCTTAAACTAGAATGAAAGGAAGGAAGGGAGACAGTTAAACATTGACCCCAAAGAGCAGTTGT
Source organism: Anolis apletophallus (assembly GCA_030556195.1). NCBI lineage: Eukaryota > Metazoa > Chordata > Lepidosauria > Squamata > Anolidae > Anolis > Anolis apletophallus. The sequence goes on from JARBWK010000001.1 coordinate 26,748,508, forward strand.
AGATTTAATATACACATACTGCATTCAAGTATCTAAACTTTGAAAACTTGTTTCAGATGGATAAAATTTGCATGTATTGTGTGGTAACGGTACTGTATAAATTTGTACTCATTTGTTTTGTGTTGATTCACAATTGTTCAATATCCACATGGTTTCTGTTCCATGGAGAGCCTCCTCACAAAGTGAAGGCTTCCCTCTTCAGACTTACAGACCTGTATGTGAGAAAATGGGGAGCTGACAGGAGGTGGCAGATGTAGCATGCTCCTTTCCTTGCAGGTTGATTTGTATTAAAAAGAGTGAAAATTTATATAAAATCACAATGTTCCAGTTTACATGCTTCTTTTTAAAAAATTGCTCCTGTTCATAACATGAGCTATCTTGGAATAATACTATTTATTCCAGGAGTGAAGTTTAAGTCTTTTAAAGAGAAGAATTGAACTGCATGCTACATAAAACTGTTAATCGATATCTTTCTTTTACTTCTACCAGAATAATGCCTCTAAGTTGCTTTTGGCTATAATGGAAAGTAGGCATGACAGTGAGAATGCAGAAAGGATCCTTTATAACATGAGGCCCAAAGAACTGGTATGTTTCTGGGGATATGCTCCAAAGCTTTTAGGAGTTACAAACTGATTTGGCATTTTCTTTCCAATTGTCTTAACTAAGATTGTGTGTGTGTGTGTGTGTGTGTGTGTGTGTCTGGCTTGCTTTCCCCAGAGGTTACCATAGAATTGTGCTTGAAGACCTAACAAATACTTAGCGAGAATCCCTCTTTAGAAACATCTGGGTCCTCAAGCACAACTCTGTGGTGTGCTGGGACTGAAAGTCATCTACTTTTATTATTTCTGAATCAGCCAAGGTTTCATGTATCCCTTTGGGAACACATTCCCTGCAAATACAAGTATCTTACTATATTCTGAAAACATTATGGTTTGGAATCACCTTTTGTTTCTACTAACAGAGGAAAGAGAACTAGAGGTAAAGGTTTGCCCTTTCCCCTGAACAAATGTGTGCCTTCTAAACTCTGACCTTCCAAAACAGTGTTGAAGGTGGCAGTGCAAGGGAAAGGGTGAATCTACCAGTAGAACTCATCTGCTGAAACAAAAGTCTTCCATTGATGAAGGAATCTTTCTGGTTTTGGAAGGGAAATGTATTGCTAATGCTATCTGGTAAGTTTCGGAGCCAATGAGGGAGAGAGCCTATAGCCAGAATAGTTTCCTTTTCTGACAGATTATTGTACATTTCCCCTTTGCCCACATATCAATGGTGTAAGAGCCTTGTAGCATCTGCTGAGTAGTCTAGCACCCTATGGTGGTCCAGCTGCCCACTTTGACTGCTTCTGTGAATACCAAATAGCAAGGAAGTGGAAACTCTGCAGGATCCTGAAATGTATTTAGAAGGACCTGCTGTCATCTTCATGGTGGGCTGATGATATGGGGAAAAAGAAGAGCTTAAAATAATCCTTTGCAACTCACAACTAAATTTGACTGATGTGTTAGATGTAATAAAATAATTTAGGAGCTTCCAAGAGCTCTGTCTGATGTTAACAAATAACAAAACAAAGGCCAGCTATTTCATAGTATATGCTGAAAGTCTGTAAATTCACCACATTTTGTATTAGTTATGGCAGGAGTCCGAGACGAGTGTGATGCAATGTGTTATCCAACAACAATGGAGTGAGCTGGGGATAAAGTTCTAGTCTTTATCTTGGCTTGCATTCCACTGAGTCAAATGATTTCTGCTGTAGACTAAATTTGGCAGCAAACCGCAGCTGCTTTAATAATGAATAATTAGCTTGTGCCAATGAACACTCTTTCAAAGATGAAAAGGGAATCCATGTAAAATTCCTTTGGAGGTCTTCCCTTTCCAGAAAGTGAGAAGGAAAATGAGAATCAGTTTGTATGTCTGGAATTTGTTTTGATTTTTTTGTTTCAGTTTTGCCCTTTTAAAAAAAGTTTTAAGATGAGTTTCTATTTTCCTCCACAGGTGGAAGTGATTAAGAAGGCTTATCTGCAAGGTGAGGTTGAGTTTGAAGATGGAGAGAATGGTGAAGATCATGCAGCATCCCCTAGAAATGTGGGACATAACATTTATATATTGGCTCACCAGGTATAATTTCATTTATATTAGACACATTTTGGGCCGAGCAAGATTTATTTATTCCATACTAGTGTACCTCTTTCACCCAAGCACTTAAATTCAGCTATAATGAGATGCAGACCTTATTGGGTCATATAATTGCAAGAGACCACAAGGTTCATCCAGTCGGACCTGCTATATGGAAATACACAATCAAAGTACTCCCAACAGATGGCCTAAACCTTCAGAGAAGGATACTTCACTACACTCTACGGAGGCATATTCCATTGCTGAACAGCTCTTACTGTTCTAAGGCTTCGTTGGAATCCCTTTTCCTGCAATTTGAATCTGTTGCTCTGTGTTCTAGTCTCCAGAGCAGCATCAAATAAACCTGCCCACTCCTCAGTGTGACATGCTTTCAAATATTTAAACATGACTGTCATACCCACTCTCATCCTTCTCCTCTACACGCTAAACTAACCCAGCTCCCTCAGCCATTCCTCATAGAGCTTGGCTTCCTGAATGTTGACTATTTAGATTACCCTTCTATGAACATGCTCTACCTTGAATTGTGGTGCCAAAACTAGATGCAGTATTCCAGGTGAGGTCTGAACAAAGCAATGCTGGGGCTTAGATGCACCCATTCCCTAAATCTTATCCATTTTAGTGTAGGGCATATGTATTGGTTTTGAATGCACCAATTACGCTGGCCCAGGCATGAGCAAACTTAAGCCCACTGGGTGTTTTGGACTTCAACTCTCAGAATTCCTAACAAGGTGTTAGGAATTGTGGGAGTTGAAGTCCAAAACATCTGGAGAGCCAAAGTTTGCTCCTATCTGCGCTAGCCCATACAGGTGGGCAGAAAAACCATGGAGTTCCAGACAGCTTAGTTCTTCCCCTTTCCCCTCAAGTACTTCTTGACTATCTTTTCATTAACCACTGAAGTCCTGCAACTAAAGTGTAGGAAGTTCAGATTCAAAATGGTTTAAGCTCCTCGGGAAAACAGCCCATCAGCTGCCACCTTCAATCATCATGTCAAGTCAGCCCCTGCCTGTACTTTGAGCTGACCGCTAAAATAGACAGGAAATGCTGGGAGTGTGGAGGGGAAAGGCAGATATATTTTCCATGAGATGTCAGCCACAGTTGCCAATTGTGACAAAGGTGGTTGAACCAAGAGCAGTAGTTGTCCCATTAGTTGTGTTTTCAGTGCTTCAATATGGATTTTTTTCTCTCCTGTTTTATGCTGCTATATGCAAGCCATTGCCTTAAACATATTACCAACATTCATTTCAGCAGTTCTGGAATGCTTCCCATCAGGCATGTAGCCAGGGGGGGGGGCTTAGGGGGCTTCAGCCCCCCCAATTCTCAGGGTGGTCCGCGAGAAGGCCTTACTGGTACATTATTTAAACTGTTATGTTTATTCATATCATGATCTGATCACCATGTTCATTATATCCCACATTCATGGGGTTATTGGGATAACAAAACAAAAGGTTTGCTAGGGTAGACCCTCTCTCACTCAGTCTCAGCCTCCTCCCCCCTCCGGGAATCAAAATCCTGGCTACGGCCCTGCTTCCCATATAACACAAACTTTCCCTTCAAACAAAGGGATGTTCATATTCCTCCTCATTTAATTGGAGAAATAAATTGCTGTTGACATTTGCAGTGTTAATGCACTGTTTTGTGAGCTATGCATTTTTTAATTTATTTCCTCTTCAGTGTTTTTTCTTGTCAACCTCAATGAACATGTCTATACTTGGTCCTATGAGACAGTGGTTGTTTTATTAACCTGCATTTAACCTATAATAGTTTGTATGGTCTCTACCCTAAGCGGTATGTAGCTTTTGTGTGATTTTGTTGACATAGGAGGTATATTAATGTGTGCCATAGCAGTAGCTGTCAGAGAATCCTTGCATCCTAAATTTCAAATTTATTTATTTCAAACATTTGTATCCCGCCCTTCTCAACCCACAAAGAGAGACTCAGGGCAACTAGGAAAACCCTACTGGGATCTTAAATGCTGTCTCTATCCAGAGTGCATCCCTACACATGCTTTGCTTTCACATTTGTTGATATCAAGGAAGAAAAAGGAAACCTAGAACTGGGGAAGAAGCATTTAGTGGGAGGCTGGGGAATCTGGAAATATGAATAATGACCCTAAGGTAAGATTAGTTTCAGAAAATTCCTTATTCTGAAATAACAACCCCCTTAAAAATCCTATTGGGATCTCAGCCATGGAATCAGAGGACAGGTCTTGTCCTGGATTGGAACCTGGCTAAACTGTAGGAAACAAAGGGTGGTAATAAACGGACATTTCTCTGGGTGGAAAGAGGTGAGAAGTGACGTACCCCAAGGTTCAGTTTTGGGTCCGTTACTTTTTAATTTATTCATTAATGACCTGGATGTAGGAGTGAATTCTGAGGTAGCAAAGTTTGCAGATGACACTAAATTGTTCAGGGTAGTTAAAAATGAAACTGATTGTAAAGAGCTCCAGAAAGATCTCTTGAAATTGAGTGAATGGGCAACAAAGTGGCAAATGCATTTTAACCTAAACAAGTGTAAAGTCATGCACATCGGGGCAAAGAACCCCAACTACACCTACCAATTGATGGGGTCAAAGCTTTCCGAGACAAACCAGGAAAGGGATCTTGGGGTTTTGGTGGACAGCTCAATGAAGATGTCAACCCAGTGCGCAGCAGCAGCGAAAAAAGCAAATTCTATGCTTGGCATGATCAGGAAGGGAATCGAAAATAGGTCGGCAAATGTTGTATTGCCTCTCTACAAATCTATGGTAAGGCCACATTTGGAGTACTGTGTACAATTCTGGTCTCCGCACCTTAATAAGGATATAACGGAACTGGAAAAGGTACAAAGAAGGGCAACAAAAATGATCCAAGGGATGGAGCAGCTCCCTTATGAAATCAGGTTGCAACGCCTTGGTCTTTTCAGCCTTGAAAGACGGCGTTTAAGAGGTGACTTGATCGAAGTGTATAAAATCATGCATGGGATAGAAAAGGTGAATAAAGAAAAATATTTTCTCTGTCACACAACACTAGGACTAGGGGCACTCCTAAAGCTCCAAGGTAGGAAAGTTAGGACTAATAAAGGGAAATATTTCTTCACCCAGAGGGTCATTGGGTTATGGAACTCACTTCCAGAGGAGGTTGTGACAGCTGTCGTCTGAACAACTTCAAGGCAGGATTAGACAGATTCATGGATACCAAGGGAATCAGTAGTTACTGAAATGGACATCCAAGTGCCACCTCTGTGTTGATGGAGGCAGGCAGGATTTTCCCCGGGTACTGGTTGTGGGGGGTCGGGAGCAGGTGAGGGGTTTGCCCTCCTTTCTGCTAGAGATCCCTGTGTACAACTAGTGGGCCACTGTGTGACACAGAATGCTGGACTAGATGGGCTGAGGCCCGATTCAGCATGGCTCTTCTTATGTTCTTATGTTCTTATGTACTTTAGTTTGTTTTTTGAAAATCTCAAAGTAACTCTTTGGTTATTCCATCCTAGCTTTGGCCTAATTTAATCTAAAATAAAACAAGTCTGTTTTTCTCTAGTTTTCTTTGCAATGAATGGTTTTAAGCAATTGGGAGCAACATAGTAGCTGCTTTTCCTCCATATAACTACTATCCTTTTATTTTAGCTTGCTCGCCATAACAAAGAATTGCAGAACATGTTAAAGCCTGGAGGTCAAATAGATGGAGATGAATCTTTGGAATTCTATGCCAAGCACACCGCTCAAATTGAGGTACAAGATACACTGAATTTTTATTGGTTTCCAATGTGATAATCTGAAAAAAAGCTATAACTTTGCATTGTAATTTTTCATTATGGTTTTCAGTTTTTCTAATAATATAATAATCTGATTTTGTTGCATTTTAGGGAAAAAATCTAGAGAGTGTTTGGCAGCCAAGTACTTCTCCCCAATACAATATATATTTTTCATATGTTCCATATATGCATGATTGTAATTTTATTACAAATTCTACTAAGAATTAAATCCTTTTCATGTAAATATGGGATAGTAAAAGAGGACTCCTGCATCCTCACCGAAATAATGATTTGTGATTTAATTTTAGAAGAGGTAGAAAGCATCATTTTCAACTTTTTTGTTTCTCTAGTAATTTATACGGAAATATTCAGTGCAGGTAAGATGCACTGAGTAAAAAAGTCATTGCTGTCTGTGGAATATTCAGCAAAAGGACTGGTGTTTTGTTCTTCATTTTTTAATGTTGGTGTGATTAAGAATATTAATCAGAGAATGTACGTTCATTTTCTAAATCAAAGACCATTTAAATTTTGTTACTGATATTTATTATGAATTTTAGGAAATCAGTATCAACCTGTGAACACAATTCACAGTCAATTGGATTTGTACATATACATTATCATGTTGTGCATTTTGGCAGTTCCTCTAAGACAGGGGTGCTCATTAGGTAGATCGCGATCTACTAGTAGATCGCGTAGGATGTCCTGGTAGATCGCAGGCAGGGCGGGAGGAAGGCTCAGTCCCGCCCCGCAGGCTCCCGACGCCACCCAGGTGCAGAAGGAGGTTGGACTGGATGGCCCTTGGAAGTCTCCTCCTATTCTAGGAACCCATTGTTGTTGTTATTATTATCAGAGGCTGAATGTGAGGAATGCTTTGATTGTGTTTTTCCCTTATGGCAGAAGGAGGTTGGACTGGATGGCCCTTGGAGGTCTCCTTCCATTCTAAGAACCTATTGTTGTTGTTGTTGCTATTATTATTATTATTAGTAGTAGTAGTAGTAGCAGCAGCAGCAGCAGCAGAGGCTGAATGAATATTATCATCATCATTATTATTATGAATAAATTCAGGGGCGTATTATAATCACATTTAGTTGAATTCAGTCTTAAAATATATTATATGGCTCTCACTGAAATAAATTTCCAGATATTTTGCTTTTATGGCTCTCTGAGTAGTGGGTAGGTAGATCATTTTGACTTGGTTGTTTTATAAGTATCTCGCATGCTGAGAAAATGTGAGCACTTCTGCTCTAAGAGTTATCAGTTCCAGAAATCTTTTTTTAATTCATTGGTTCCCTATAGATGAGAGTGCAGTTGAGTGCCAATGTGACATTTGCTTTATTTTCATCTAGCCCAAGTATAGACAAACATGTTTGGCCAAGAAGCACCAAGAGTTTCTACCCTACATCAGATCCTGAGTGAGAGCCTTCCACCAAGTTCCTTCTTCTTCAGCTCCCTTATATTTTTAGCTGTTCCTCTGTTTCAGTGACAATTTTAAATGGAGATCTTATCCAAAAAATGCCCCAAGAAAACTTCCACTTATCAGGCCACCAATTTAAATAGTGCAGTAGAACTGGGGAAGAAGCTTCTGCTAAAGAAACTTCAGTTGATAATGAGGGATTAATGACCACCAATTCCACCTAGTAAAGGAATGGTTCTTCAGCAGCTACAAACCTATATTTGTAAATACTTTGGATTTTGCCATCTTATGGAGTGGATATGTTACTCAAATAAGGAGTGTGTGTGTGTCATGAAGGGTGGGGGATTGAAACAAATTGTGCTATTCTAATGGAAAGTACAAACTTTTCCAGACGATACCAAGTAATTTAGAAATGTAATATTTGATATGGTAAGAAGCTATGCTGCCACCTTTTAAACTGTCAACATGCAAATTACTCCTTCAATCTCCTTTGCACAGATTGTTAGATCGGATCGTACCATGGAGCAAATAGTCTTCCCTGTGCCCAGTATATGTGAGTTCCTCACCAAAGAATCTAAATTACGGGTGTATTACACTACAGAGAGGGATGAACAAGGCAGTAAGATCAACGACTTCTTCCTGAGATCAGAAGATCTCTTCAGTGAAATGAACTGGCAAAAGAAACTAAGAGGTACCAAAGTTTGTAGCACATGATTGTTTGTCAAGATAGCCATTGTTGATCTATGACTCCATATTTTTTTCTGATTCACCCTCAAAGAAAATTTATTTTGTCTGTGTTCCAGCTCTCTCATGGGGTTTTATTCAAAGTAATTGTTCACTGGATGCTATTTAAGTGGAAAAAAGCAACACAGAATCATGTGGTACCTTAAAAACAACCAGCTGTATTGTAGCATGAGCTGTCATAGACTTGAGTCCCCAGTCCACTTCATCAGGTGTTTTCTCTACCTGCAATACTAATTTAAAAAATCCTGTTGGGTCTCTAGCACATTTTTTTGGATTACGCATCATTTTACTTGGTGTTGAAAGGAGGGGAAAAGTGCCTTTTTAGAAAACATTCTGGTGACTAGGGCTGGTGTCACCCAGTGTGGTAACTCACGGTGTCACTCCCATGAACCTCCAGACTGCATCACAATATTGTAGCTCAATATCAGAAAATTTGAAAAAAAAATCAGTTACTATAATAAACCTACATTAATGAAAAGCGCAATGAAACTCACATAGAGTTTTAGCCTTGTATGTATATTGACAACTACAAGGCATGTAGGCTGGGCTTACAATGGTGTTTTTGTGGTTATAGCTAACTATGAGAATATTTTAATATAAAAATACCTTTTTTCTGAAATGCTGCAAAATTTTTATATACAGCCATTTTGGTGTAACCCCCCCCCCCCCCCAATGGTTCAGTTTGCACACCGTTCACTCCCTTGTGATGCCACTGACTGGTGGTTCAGTGAAAATCTTGTTCTATGAACATTGCTTGTTGTTCCTTGGATCTCACTTCCTGGTTCCTCAGTGACTGTGCAGGTATTATTAAGAGGCTGCTAAGACTACTAAGGTTCAAACTGATAACCAGCTAAAAGTGCATCAGTTAGTGTCACTGACCTCTTGTGCCCCTTATTTATTTCCCATCCAAAGATTAATTAAAGAAATCAATCTGTACATCACCTAGTAATTAATACCACTGGTGACTCACTTCAAGAAGTGGATAGGAGGGCAGAATTCAAAAAGGGATGGAAAATTGTTGTTGATATAAAAAGTGTAAAGTACCTTTAAAGGCAGAAATGTTTAAGCTAATGGAAGAGAGGCAACTTTGTGAATGCATTTTTCTAGTATTCTGTGTTACTGCTGGATAAATACTTTTGCCACAATTAGCTTACAAATCTAAATACTTGACAGACAGTAGTCTTGTAGACATCATAGATATATATTCATTGACTCGTGTCAGAGTCCAGAGTTCTAGCTTTGAAACATCCACTTCCACAGCAGATACACATTTGGGTGAGTTGGTCACAGAAGGTCAAACAGTACAAAGTTCTGTGCCTATGCAGGAAGCACATTCCAGCCTTTCATATTTTTAACACATAACTCGTTTTTGCTGTCATACTGCTTGTAAATTTAAGTGGCATATAAAAAGTGAGTTCCTGTGTAATACGCCCTTTGATCTGAACAGGCTTCTCTAGGAACGGAATAGCATGAACCTGCCAACTCTGCAAACAACAGTTAAAAATCTATTTTAAGCCAGGGTAATAAAGATTTTTACGGTTGATACCATGTCATTCTAGGAAAAATTGGCAATACACTGGTCTCGTGGATTTTTTTCTCCCTCTGTGTTTGTTAAAAGGTATCTGTTATCTCTCACGTGCCGACTTTATTCCTTTTTTTTCTCTTTTGCATGTAGCTCAGCACATATTGTATTGGTGTTCTCGCAACATGTCCTTCTGGAGCAGTATATCATTTAATCTTGCAGTCCTTATGAATCTACTGGTAGCATTTTTCTACCCATTTAAAGGAATCAAAGGAGGTATGAATATTTCAAAGTTATAGAGTATAATTTTGACACTTTTAGGAACTGTTTAATGATTTCAGTTATTCGGTGCATTTTACTTTCTCAAGTAGTTGGAAAACTAAAGGCTTCTCTCTCTCTCTCTCTCTTTGGTTAGAGAAGGTGCTAAAGAGTTGTGAGGTCTTTGCAGTTTCTTCTTTGTGGTCACGATGACGCACACATAGTTTGTTCTGCATCTTCACAAAGCTGATCGGAACCTTCTAGAGCTTACAGAGGCATTTTCTGTGACATTTCCCCTACCCCATCCAATACACATGACAAGTGGGATTCCCACCTGTCCTTACAGTTTCCTCTGTCACTGCCACAGCTCAGTTGAGAAGCTGTGTTGCTTTGTGTTCCCCAGAGTCTGCCACATCAACTTGACTTGAACCGAAATCACAGCTTTCTGCTTTTAAGTCCAAATTGAACCTACTTAATTTTTCTCTCTCTGTCCTTCTCCATTATGACCGGTGGCATATTTCAGGGCCACTGTCAAAAACTAGAAATTATCTACTTTCAGATGACCAACTCACCATTAATAAGAGGTCTTGACAAATCCTGAAATGCTGATTTAGACAGCAAGACTCATGATAACAAAGTTTTTGCAAAAGGAGAAATTTTTATATTGGGATGAAACTGGATATATGAGGCAGTGCTTTGAGTGTTGTCACATATCCAAGACAACCTTCAATGCTTTTAGTTTTTCAAAAACATCCGTAATAAAACTAGACTACAGAAAGAAACTTACTTATGCGTTACTAACCACAAAACAGTTAAGCACAGGTGGGATACAAAAGGGGACAGAAATAATAATAATGTCCAAACCCTGAATGCTATTGTTCAGTAGGTCAACAGGGAAAAAGATAAAAGCTGTAACAATCGCTGTAGAGAAATTAAGGACAAAAACCACAAAAAGTAGAACAAGAAATCTCATCTACAAGATCTGAGAAATAGGGAAATCTAAATCAAGGGTGGTGACACTCTTCAACTAGCAGGGGGATACACTGCATAATCAAGAAGAAAAGAAAAGCGGATGGACACAATACACTGATGAATTATATGAAAGAGATGAATCGATAGGAGATTCATTCAGGGAAGGAGCATTTGAAAATGAACCCACAGTTTTATAAAGTGAAGTGGAAGCTGTACACAAAGCACTTAAGTGAAGTAAAGCACTGTTTCAAGCAAGAGAGAGAATCTGCTGAAATTCTTTCTAAAATATTTTGGCAAAAATGAGACACAAAAGAATGGCCCACAGATTTGAAATACACAAAATACATTACAATCTCTAAGGGAACATCGGGGATTGCAATAACCACAGGACCATTGCATTAATCTCCGATGCAAGCAAAGTGATACTCGAAATTCTAGTATGAAGTGAGAAAGATATCAAAGTTAGAAAACAAGAAGCTCAAAGGACCATATGGCAAACATAAGTAGGATGTGAAGTATAGCAAAGAATTTCAGGGCAGAAAAATAGTCTGAGGTTTATAGATTATGACAAAAGCCTGTTAAACTTGTATTCTGCATATATCATACTTAAAGCAGGATTAGACTCAGTAGAAGGAGATATAACCATTGGCGCAAGGAATATTAACAATTTAAGATACGCAGATAACACTATACTACCAGCAAAAAACAGGCAAGACTTGGACTATTACTGAAGAAAGTCAGAGAAGGAAGTGTAAAGACCACTTTACACTTCCTGAAGATTAAGAGAACCAAAAGAATGACCTTAGAAAATTTACATAACTTCAAAGCAGACAACAAAGACATGGAGATAGTCAAACATTTCCTAAACTTGGATCAATTATTAATCAAAATAAATACTGCAGTTAAGAAATCAGATTAACACTGGGAAGGGTAGCTATGAAGGAACTAGACAAGATTCTGAGATGTAAAAATGAATGCCAAAGGGGAAGACCAAGTCAAGGAAACTACAGCCCTGAAATTACAAGACTTGAACGGTGTTGTTGGTGACAGGATAGTTTGGAAAAATCTTGGTCATAGGGTCACCATAAGTCGAAGTCAACTTAATGGTAGTTAACAAAAACCTCAAAACAGATCAGTCTGTTTTCAGTCCCTGTACCAAATAATCTTGTTTCCTCATTGATCCACCTTGATCAAGCTGGCAGCGAAGCTGGTCTGTGATGGAAACCAGAACCGTCTCCGTCCCGTGCCCCGAACGGAAGCCGGACTGGAAGGGATCAAATCCGGCTGTGTCAGCTAGGAAGGACTGCAACTGCTCCACTGCTGCCCTCTCAATCACCTTGCCCAGAAACGACAAATTCGAAACCGGGCGGTAATTGGAAGGGACTGATGAATTTAACCCTGGTTTCTTCAGCAGTGGAGAAACCACACCCTCCGGAAAAACCCTTTGCTCAAGGGAGCTATTAACTATATTCATCAGAGGGCCACGCAACCCCTCCAGGCAAGATTTCACAAGCTAGGAGGGGCATTGGTCGAGGGAGCATGTGGTTGATCTGGTCGCAGTTACGATCCTATCCACAGCCTCTGTGTCCAGTGGTTGGAACCGGTCGAAGGTGGGCCCAGCGAGTGGCCACGGAGTCTCAAGTTCAGTTACTGTATCAATTGTAGCTGGGAGGTCCTGGCGGAAGGTCAAGATCTTGTCTGTAAAATAGCTCTGAAAAGCCTTGGCAGTAAGGACCTGATCATCATTTTTTTTGGATGGTCAGCGACCGAATTATCTTAAATAATTGTGCCGGGCGTGAGTTTGCAGACAGTATCATGGTTGCGTAGTGTTTTTTTTCTTCACCTTAATTCAGAAGTAGCACATACTACTCATATTTGAATTTATGAAGGCTGAATAATGAAAGCGTCCCTAAGTTGAAGTTGTTTTACAGGCATTCCCTTGCCTCAGGGAGCATTGTTAACTGTACTCGTAGAAAACAAACACTAACAGAACTGTCAGTAATCTTACAAAACTGTAACTCCCAGGATACTTTGGAGAAGTCACCATTAAGCAGGCACGGAAGTGATGCAGTGTATACGTGCCAAAGAGAATAGATGGTGTGCAAGAGAAGATGTGTGTATACTCCATCTTCATTTGGCATTCATTACATTACTTAATTTAACTTATGATCATGATAACCTACCAATTTGACCAGTGAAATTATTTAATGGCACATGTAAATCCTACAGTAAAGGTGCTTAATAATGTTAATGATGATTTAGTTAAATTTCTAAGTGTTATTGGAGAGCAGAAATTTGCATTTGACTAACCTGGGTGTATTTCTAAAATAAGATGGACATACCTACTGTAAAGTAAATTTCACTTAAAGCAGTGGGACTTTTTTCCTGATCAGATGTGTATGGAATTTCACTGTTAAAATTTGTCTCAATCAGCTTTGAACAGCTTTGAACAGCAAGCCAAGCAGTTTTTTGTGCATTCTGAAAAACCTTACTGAAATGTCAGATTTCATGTTTTAAGAGTCATAATTATAAAATTTGATACTTATTAGCTTATTGTGGTATGTATATGCCATATTATTGAGAAAATCTCTAAAATATAAGAAGAACCAGCAGGAACGTTTAGTTGTGTAGACATGCACTAACTTTGTAAGTACTTACTTACTTATTTTTTATTTGAAACATTTATATTCCACCCTTTTCACCCCGAAGGTGACTCAGGGCAGAGCACAACATACATATGGCAAGCATTCCATGCTGGGACATAAAATAACTATAAATATACGCAAACACTAAAATCAGTTATATAATCTACTTTAAAATCAGTTGTTTAAAACCATCTCAAAACACCATATTCTAGCAGCAATATTTTAATTAACTACATGTAGTTCTTTCTGCTATTTATCAATCTGAAAATTGCAGTTTATAAATGAGAATGTTAATAAGCAGCAATGATGCAAAATTATTCCAATTGTTAAAAAAACAGCTTCTAGTCAAGAATCAGGTGAAAGGGAGAAAACAGGAGGAAGAATGGAACAGTAATTTTTTTGCGCATCAGCAGTGGTGCTTAAGTTTATCCGTCTCTATTAAGCTGCCTCTGTACAAAATGGCAGCCCTGTCACTTTCTAGTCGGTACAAGGCCCGTTGGGAACATATGAGGCATGTCTATGTAAGTCAGGCTAATGTCTTATGAAGGGATGTCTCTTATGAAGTCCTTCAGCTCCTGTGAGATATCAAATCTTATGGGGATCTACAAACTCAGCCACCCAGCCATCATCAGATAAGAGCTAGAAGATTTTAGAGAGTAGGAAGAGCTTGCAACAGACATACAGCTTGTAGAATCTGATATGTAATTTGAGATCATTTTACTGCATCCCAAATGTCCAGAGGTGGTCTGTTGTGAACACGACTTTCATTTAATTTTCTTATATTCCAAGCTCTTCCTGTTCTTTGGCTGTTTCTCTATATAATCTCCTTTGGGTCTCTCAAATATGGGGATCATCCTTTGGGGAAAATACTTATTTTCTCCTTAGTAAACAGCACTACATGATGATAACAGAAGTGGCATTCTCAGGAGAAGATTTGAACGTTGTTATTTTTTCAAGTCGATGAAGAAATGTCTTAAGTTGGGTCAGTTAGATTATTACACAACCCAAGAAAATGTTTGTTTTCTTAGTGTCTTGATGTTTAGGCCTGGTCCTGGGGTGATTTGAAGCACTGATTCAGAAAATTCTATTGGATAGACTGCGTCAACTCCATTTCTTAAATATGGTTATCATAATTTTCTATGGGCCAGCAGATGAACTTTGGTATATTTCATATGGTTTTTATCTTTAAAAAACTAGAACTAATAGGAGAAAACTGGTGCCATTTTTGGAATCATCAGGTCAAATATACCTAGAAACAGGCCTAATATTTAAGGCACCAAAATTTGTGTTGGCCAGTGTTACTATCATCATCATCATTTTATTATAGATATATTTTAGATTTGTTGCTAGAAGCCGTAAGGCTTTCTTGATCTGTGTAAGTCGAATATACTCCCAGGGCTTCATGGAGCCCCCGGGCTTGCAAATAACAAAGATACATTATGAAACAAATATATAATAAACTGTATTTGGGTGTTTTCTCTTTGTCAGGTACCCTGGAGCCCCACTTGTCAGGGTTACTCTGGACAGCCATGCTGATATCTCTTGCTATAGTTATCGCCTTACCTAAACCCCATGGCATTAGAGCTTTAATAGCCTCTACAATATTGCGGTTAATATTTTCAGTAGGTTTACAGCCAACATTATTTCTTCTGGGGGCTTTCAATGTAAGTATCGGATAATCTGAAATGTTGCTTTCTTTGTTCTATATATTTTGTTGGTAACATTTTAATTTCTGACAAAAAGTATTTGCAGATTTTTTTAAAAAAAAATTCTCCCAACATGATTTCTGGTTTGTTTTTAAAAAAAATTATTTGCTAATCTTCTTTTGCTGCAGGTTTGTAACAAAATAATATTTCTGATGAGTTTTGTTGGTAATTGTGGAACATTCACACGAGGATACAGAGCCATGATCTTGGATGTAGAATTTCTTTATCATCTACTATACCTTCTTATTTGTGCAATGGGGCTATTTGTTCATGAATTTTTTTACAGTTTGTTGGTAAGTGTTTAATCACGATTTCTCGTAATATAGTTGTGTTTTAAAATGTTATGGATGTTAATAACCTTATAGGATCCTAAATGACTTACAGAACAATTGACCCAAATCCAGTTGTTAATCTCACCTACAGCAGAATTTTATTTATTTATTTATTTTTAATTTTAAAAAAATATTTATAACCTGCTCTTCTTCATCCCCGAAGGGTACTCAGGGCAGCTAACAACAGCATAGATATACAATAATTAAAACAACCAACTGTACCATAAAATTACATTAAACAGATTAAAAAACCAGTTACAAATACTGGTTCGAAGTTCGAATTACTGAGATTATTTATTTATTTGTTTTGTATTAAAAGCATAGCATAAATTAGTATAAAACTGATAAAAAATAGGAGAACAAGCAGCTAAATATCTTTTGACCAAAAACAGGCAACACTGACCGCATTGTCTGTAGCCTCAAACAATTCTTCCTCTGTACATGAGGCAGGACATTGTGGACAAGCATACAGTTGAGGAGTTGTCTGTTCTGCTCCACAATCACACAAGATGGAGGATTCTTTTAGCTAGTGCCATATTGCCAGGTTGTCTTTTGATCTGCACACTCCACTTCTGAGTCTCTTCAGGGACTTCCAAGTTGCCCATTCTTGGTTTGCCCCTGGAGGCAGATCCTCGCGGGGGCCGATCTAATTGGGATTTCCTGTTTTAGCTGCCCAGAGGGATACTCTTGCTGTTACTGAGATGAATGCAATTAACAAACTTCCCACTGATTCAGTGGTCTACTATATTTGGAACTAGCATTTGGATCAAGGCCAATGTTTGTATTTGTAACCTATGGAATATATTTCTGGAATATATTTCTAAAATAAGCTGTGCCATACTTCAAAATGGAGAGTACCCTTTTCTTCAGTAACATTTTGAAACGGCATTAAATGGTCGCAGTAAATGGAGTCGAAGAAGCACTTTCCATTCAGATAACACATCTTCATTCACAGAAATTGTGTGTGTGGGGAAATGGAAAGAGTTAGTTATAAGGAAAACTGCCATTATCAGTGCTGCAAAAGTAAGAGGAAGAAGAGAGTTGGAGTGTAGGCCTCTTTCATCCCCAAGTCACTCCTTTTCCCATTTGAGTGAAAATCCTTAGGGTTTTTTAAAAAAAGAACTTTCATATTATGGTCCTTCCAATTATGACATTTTCCTTTAATGTTACTTCACAGAAAGCTTTGGGACTAGGTTGTTCCCTGTGTAGTGAGTAGGTATGGCGAAATGTCCATTTCAGTGGAAATTAAATGTGATTAACTTTATTGAATCTCACAACCGTTTCCTGATACAAATTCATTCAGAGAGACTGTAATGTTTCCATTAGGCCATTCTGTGGCTTTTCACTTATGCACAAATTATTCATATGGGAATTTCCACATCAAATTCGAATCTATCGTGGCCTTCTGCTTCAGCTGTTCTGCCATAATGTGTTTGTGGGGAAAACAGTATGCTTATTATTATTGGGTTTGTGGCTTTTCATTTGCCATAATTTGATAATGTTTTGTCATTTCTGAACTAGAGGTTATTATGCTGTGTTGCTAGGATCCAACTAAACCAATCAAATACATTTATACCTTTTGAGTCATTTTAAAAGGAAAAGCGATGGTTCTCCATATAAGGTTTCCAATTTATTTAGTTTCTGGTTTGTTTGTTTATTAGTAATTGCCAAATGGGGTTATTGAACTATGATCCCCCAACATCAATTAACTGCATTGCTAAAACCGCATGCCTGGGGGAGGGGGGCACACATGTAGTATACCCCTTTCTGTTTCAAATTGATAGTAAATTTGTGAAATGTTTTGACCCACCCCTTTTCCAGCTTTTTGACTTGGTGTACAGAGAGGAGACCTTGCTGAATGTCATTAAAAGTGTCACCCGCAATGGACGTTCCATTATCCTGACTGCTGTTCTTGCTCTTATCTTGGTTTACCTGTTCTCGATAGTGGGATACCTATTTTTCAAGGATGACTTTATCTTAGAAGTAGATAAGCTACCTAATGAGACTTTATTGCCAGGTAGGTACCAGACCCTCCATTCCTCAAAGTAGGCAACCAGTGTTAATGTATCAAAGGACTTTTCCCACCTTGTGAGTCTCAAAGCTTTCCCAAAAACGATTACCTGTTGAGATTAGATTCTTTTTGAGAAACCACTGTAAACTGAGATCTTTGTGTCTTGAAAACATACATAATCAGGCTACATAGCTAAATTATTTGCATCACTCTCTTGTTGGGAATAGTAGGGATTATCGAGTACAGTAAGATCAATTGAGGATCAGTATGTAACAAAACATTCCATAGTGATCTAGTTCTGCAGCAGATACAGTCAGGTTGTGTGGTATGAATAAATTCACTTAAAAAGTAATGTGTTCTACTATCAAATGTTCTTTAATATGAATATGAAAGTTCCAAAGGAATACAAATTTATGATTATAAGGGTACATACTGGAAAAATCTATACCTAGAGTGTATTCCTACTTTGATTAGTAATTTTGACAAATATGATTTTAGATATTTTTTTCTCATGAAATTCTTGGGGCTGGGAACCTATAGAAACTTGGTCTAATAGTTCATCCTGTTGTCAGTAGTAATCTTGTAAAGATCCTGTAAATTGGTAGAGATGATTATAACTACTGTAATATGGTTTTCTGTAGCTGAGGTTCACTGCAATGTCTAGAATTGGATGGAGAACTTATACATTTTGCATCTGGTTTGCTGATTATTTTATAAGCTTTCTAGAATTGTCTTGAAATGTTTATTACATAAAAGTGATATCAGAATCAGGTCCAACAAACAGTATTGACTCAGACCATCTTCAACTGAGGCCAAATTGAAAATACCCCCCCCCAAATTATAAATTGACTACATATATAAATCAAGAGCAGATTTTGGAGCCAAAATTATGACCTGTAGATAAATCTCAGGGACTCAAAAAAGGCCAGATAGCATGAACAATGGAGTGGTTGTTTAGGGTCTACCAACATGGACTAAGCTAATTCTTTTTGCCACTCTATTCCAAGAAGGGGATTGTTCCTTTTTTATAAGAGTTAAAGTACAGTACCCACATTGACCTGTGGATAAGTCAACCCAAAATTTTGGAGATTATTTTTGACTGACATTTCTAGACTTATACATGAGTATAAAGGGTAAGTACGAGACAGTCTGCAGCCTTTGGTATAATGATATGGTGATGCCTGCTTGAGGATGAAACTCTGTACACAGATACCTGGGAACAAGCTGTACTGAATTTAATGGATTTGTGTCATAGATAGATAGGTAGATAGGTAGATACATTCTCACACATACATACATACAGGTTCATACTGTCAGTGTGTTTCCCCATCCCATTCTGGACTTTGCAGCTCATATATTCAGAAATTAGGCCCACACCACCCTTCATTGTTCTGTAATATGCACATCATGGATAATATAGGCTCCATCACACTTAGGAATACAACATAAATGAAAAATGCTGTTAGCATGCGTTAGCTCGCTTTAGCTCTCATCTATGCCAGTAAAGCATGTAGTTCTCCGGAGTTACTAGAAATACTAGAATAATTTAAAAACTTCTTCGAACAGTTGTATACAAAGGATCAAATATTAAAAGAAGACATTGCAAAATATATTGGCAGTTTTAAACTGTCAAAGATCTCTGATTCTCAAAGGGAGAAATTAAAGTAATAACAGAAGAAGAGATAACAAAAGCTAGAATGGCCCAGATGGGTTTACAGCGGGATATTAAAAATCTTTAAAACAAGAGCTCATGCCCCTCTTTAAAAAGGTAATGAATTGGAGCATTACAAAATGGAGCATTACAAAACCAAGGAATACCAGAGACGTGGAGAACTGCAGAAATAATAGTGATTCACAAAGAACAAATGGACAAAGCAGATGTATGCAATTATAGGCCTATCTCTTTATTGAATACAGATTATAAAATATTTGCAAATGTGTTCGCATCAAGATTAAAAGAATTGTTGTGTGACTGGATAGGAGAATAATAGGTAGGATTCCTTCCCAAAAGAAATTTAAAAGAGAATATAAGAATTGTAATTGAGATGATGGAATATTTTGAAGCCAACCCGCAGAAAGAAGTAACCTTCCTCGCATTAGATGCGGAGAAAGCATTTGATAATCTCAACTGGGATTTTTTAAAAAAATTATTAATAAAGGAATTGGATTTAGGCCATCAATTTACTAATTCAATACAGGCAATCTACAACAATCAGAAGGCTAAAATTCAAATAAATGGACAAACCTCTGAAGAATTTAATATTGGCAAAGGCTTGAGACAAGGTTGCCTGCTTTCACCTTAAATCTTTACTATGTCATTGGAGCTACTACTTACGAGTTTAAAGGAAGATGGAAAGATAAAGGGAGTTTAAATCGGCAAACATGAATTCAAAGCAAGAGCCTTTGCTAATGATATAATTGAAAATCCATGTGAGAATATACCAGAGAGGCTGAGAAAAATGGAAGAATTTGGAAAATTGGCCGGCTTCAAATTGAACAGACAAAAATATGATCTTAACTTAAAATATGGAAAAGGGTAAGCTATAAGTATTTAAAGATATAACAGGTCTCCAAACGGTAACAAAAATAAAATATTTAGGAATTTGGATCTCCTCAAAGAACGGTCAACTTATGATTGATTGATTGATTGATTTTATTATTTATGAGTCGCCCTCCACGTCAGTGCTCCGGGCGACTTACACATAAAACACATAAAACAGTTCAGTAGTTAAAGCTAAAAGAATAGGAAATTAGTTAAAATAGTTCCAGTAACTCAGGCTAAGTCTGGGAGGTGACCTTAGCCGTAAGCCTTTCGGAAGAGCCAGGTCTTCAATGCGGTCAGAAACTGGGGCATGTCCAGGATAGCTCTCTGCTCTGCCGGCATCAGGTTCCAAAGAACAGGGGCCGCGATGGAAAAGGCTCTCCATCTTGTGATGTCGAGGCGGGCCTCACTCACACCTGGAATGCGGAGAAGGTCCCTGTTCACTGAACGCGGCGACCTTAAATGGACTGGTTCGGACAAGCGGTCTTTTAAATAAGCTGGGCCGGCGCCATGGAGGGCCTTAAAGGTAAGCGACAAGATCTTGTGGATGGCTCTGAGCTCGACTGGCAGCCAGTGCAGGCACTGTAGAGATAGCGCGATATGGCATCTCAGCGGTGTCCCGGTGAGGAGTCTGGCGGCTGCATTCTGCACTAGCTGGATTTTACGGGTGGTTGACTGTGGCAACCCCACGTACAAGGCATTACAGTAGTCCAGCCGCGAAGTCACTGTGGCATGGACCACCGTAGCCAGCGCATCTGATGGGAGGTAAGGTGCCAGTTGACGTGCCTGGCGTAGGTGGAAGAAAGCTCCCTTACTTGTCGCAGCAACCTGGGCCTCCAGTGAGAGTCTCGAGTCTAGTATCACACCGAGACTCTTCACCGACGGGGCTGGGATCAGCGGCTCTCCCTCAAAGAGAGGCAGCGGAATGGGTGGCTCTGGGCGTCCCGGCCATAAAATCTCTGCCTTTGATGGATTGATCTTGAGTTTGTATGAGCGGAGCCATCTGGTCACTGCCTCTAGTCCTTGTCTGAAATTCTCAGGCACCGATGTTACGCCTGGCTCAAGCTTCAGCAGGAGCTGAGTGTCATCTGCATATTGATAGCACCCAAATCCAAAACTTCTGGCTATGCTTGCCAGGGGTTGGACGTAGATGTTAAAAAGCGTTGGTGACAAAATGGCGCCCTGGGGGACTCCACAGTCCAGTGTGGATTTCTTGGACACTTGGCCTCGCCACTCAACACGCTGCGAGCGGCCCCGCAGGAAGGAATCGAACCAGGCCAAAGCTGTGCCTTGAATCTCAATGGCTGATAGTCGCCGCAACAGCAGGTCATGGTCCACCGTGTCGAACGCCGCGGTGAGGTCGAGCAGCACCAGGATAGCTGAACCTCCCTTCTCCAATTGGCAGCGGATGTCGTCCGTAATGGCCACCAGAACGGTCTCGGTCCCGTGACCGGAGCGGAAACCCGATTGGCAGGGGTCCAGGCTTCCTGAGGTTTCCAGGAATTCTTGTAATTGGATTGCTGCTGCCCGTTCAATCAGTTTCCCGAGGAAGGGTAGGTTTGAGACCGGACGGTAGTTTGCCGGCGTCGCTGGATCCAGATTTGCCTTCTTCAGCAGCGGGCGGACTCTAGCCTCCTTCAGCGCATCGGGGAAAACTCCCAGCTCCAAAGAGTGATTTATCAACCCTGTCAGAGTGGCCGAGAGGCTCCCCGCACAGGACTTAATCAGATGGGACGGGCACTGGTCTGTAGAGCAGGTGGTTGCCCTTGCTGCGGCCAGGATTTGATTAATCTCCTCTGAATTCAGGGCCTTGAACTGGTCGAGGCCTTGAACTTATGACAAATAACTACGAACAAATTTGGAATGAAATAAGGAAAGACCTTGAAAAATGGAAATATCTGAATCTGTCTTTATTAGGTAGAATTTCTTCAGTAAAAATGAATGTCCTACCAAAATTAATATTTTTATCTCAAAACCTACCAATAATTCGTAATACTAAAAAATTCAAGGAATGGACAAAAGTCTTGCTTAAATTTATTTGGAAGGGGAAGAAAACCAGAATAAAATACACAGTTTTGATAGACCAAAAAAAGAGGGGGTTTCGATTTCCCGGACCTAAAACTTTACCATGAGGCGTGCGCACTGGTATGGTTAAAAGATTGGATAAACTTAAAGAAAGAAAATTTGCTAACTTTAGAAGGCCACAATCTACGAGTAGGCTGGCATTCGTACATTTCGTATGGAAGAGAGAGAAAAGAGAAGAACTTTGGTAATCACTTTGTGCGTTCCTCACTTTTAAGAACATGGGACAGATATAAAAAATATTTTTATTCTAAAACACCATTATGGCTTTCCCCAATGGAAGCAAATGAAAGAAGACTTCTGGGCTGGGCAAACAGGCCAACTTACAAAAACCTCTTGAAAAAAGACAACTTTGAAATCTCATGAAGGATTAAAACAAATATTACATGGTTGCATTATCTGCAAATTAAAGAACACTATAATCAGAATAAGAAATTGGGTTTTAATAAGAAGGAAGAATTTTGGGACAAAATCTTAAAAGTAGAAAAAAATGTATAACAAAAATATATGATAAACTTCTAGAGTGATCCACAGAAGGGGAGGTAATTAAAATTGTATGTTGAAATGGGCGGAGAATCTAAAAAGACTGATACCGCTAACAGATTGGGAATTAATGTGGAACAAAAAACTAAATTATACATATTCAGCTGACCTAAAGGAAAATCGGCTTAAAATCTTCCACAAGTTGTACATTACACCAAAAAAATTAAGTTTGATGTATAAAAACACTTCTAAGAACTGTTGGAAATGTAAGGACCATGAAGGGAGCTTTTATCATCTATGGTGGACCCCTAAGTAAGCCGAAAAATATTGGAATCAGATTCATAATGAGTGCCAACAAATCTTTAAAAAAACAATTCCCAAAAAAACCTGAATACTACTTACTGGGAATAACTGATGGAGATATAAATCCGGACTCAAATGAAGACATTATTTTTATGTATTTGACGACAGCAGCTAGGATTATTTTTGCAAAACTTTGGAAAGAGAGGGAAATACCGCATATAGATCAGTAGTCACAGAAAATAAATGAAATAAAAGACATGGATAAGCTAACCTTATTAAAGAGAAACTTCGGGAATCCTATTAAACAAACAAACTAGTCACAGGTGGAAGAATATGAAAAAAAAGAAAAAGGAAAAAGCAAACATAATTTTTTATCTCCCAAAGTTATGGTTTTGTTGCAACAAAAACATACAACTAGGCCTTTTGTGATATTTTCACCTGAAGGGCTGTAAACAATAGTTACCATTTCTGCCAACATATTTTTTTACATACAAATAAAGAGCTATAACCAAAATTGTCTTAATAAATCTATTGCATCTGTGCTGGTTGCATTTTTTTGCAAATATGAAAGACTGACAGTGAAAATAAATGTTTCCTTGATATGTGAACACTCATTTTCTCACTCTTGGTGTTTTAATATCATGAAATGCTCTTGTTCGTGCACCTGCAAACACTCCCATGAATATGTGACATTTTAAAAATACCTCAATATATTGAAATTCTTATTCAGTTTGTGAAATACCCCAGATTAGGTTGCAGAATGTGTGTGAAAACAGGTGTATGTGTTAATGAAATAA
Organism: Anolis apletophallus; assembly: GCA_030556195.1. Lineage (NCBI taxonomy): Eukaryota > Metazoa > Chordata > Lepidosauria > Squamata > Anolidae > Anolis > Anolis apletophallus. The sequence goes on from JARBWK010000001.1 coordinate 26,772,175, forward strand.
CAAGTGATGTTGTTGGATGCTAGTAGTTAACAAACAGTAATGAAATAATAGTACTAATAATAATAATTCCTACTCTCTTGTAGTTCAAGGCAGGTTGCAGAATCATTAAAACATAAGACATTTTAAAAATACAACAAATACACATATTAAAACTTATTTCTATTTTTTTTTAAATCAATATTAAAACATTGAAATCACATTTCAAAAACAATGTAATGAGTAATAGCAAAGTCACTTTAATGGTATAATGAGTGATTTTTTTCTAGTTAATTTCACATTTGTTAGTGACACTCAGGCATTTCATCCAAAATATTTAAAGGTTTATGCTTTTCTCTTATTGATGCTAAAGCATTGTGTTTCAAAACAATAATATAAATTACTAGAAAAACAGTTGTCTTTTAACACTGCAATTTGTTACAACAATGGGTTATTTTTCAAATGCAGTAACTGAATGAATTGTTCCTTAAAAATAATTTCCCAGGCTTTGTAAGGTTTACTGAGGGAATAATTGTTAAATCTGAAAACAATTATAAAACAACAATTTTTAATAGTGAATGTTAATAGTTGTATTGGAAACTAGAGAAACATTTATAGTTGTGGTCCTTCTATCTTAATTTTTATTTGTAGATCAACACACTGAAGCTGGTGAACCAATGACCAGGGAGTTTCTATATACTAACGTATGCAGAATAGGGAATGGAGAAAACTGTTCTTCTGTTGTTCCTTCCTCAGGTAAGTATCTTTGGATTTTTCTCCAACTTCAGCTAATTTTTAAATTGGGTGTTTTGATGTGCAGCAACTTCCCTTACCAGTCACCCATATAAGATGTTATAATAGCAATGGACATTTGAGAAAGAACATGCATTGAATCACTGTACTGGAATCAGAGGAGCTGTTTCCCTTCTTTCTCTTTTCTGCTCCCCATAACTTTTCCTTCCTTCCCTCCCTCCTTTCCTTCCCTTCCTTTACCTTCTTTTTCTCTTTCTTTCTTTTTTCTTTCTTCTCTCCCCCCTTCCCCTTTCTCCCGGCCCTTTGACAAAGCTATATAATCTAGAATATCTGCTTTGAACTGGGTTATCTGAATCCAGATAACCTGGGATTTTATTCAGCTATGTGGAAGGGGCTTCCAACTCTAAGAGGGCCTCACACTGTCTACGTGGCAACATGGTTATCTTTGCAGCACTTTACTCCCTCCCTCCCTTCCTCTCATTCACATGTCACCTTTCTTTTCCAGTGAAATCACAAAGGGCCACTTCATCTAGAAACATCCAGTCCTTCACCTAGCAACAGCCTATCCAGTGACATTACAAAGGGCTACTTCACCCGGCAACAGACAGACAGACAGACAGACTGACTGAATTTTATATACATAGATTACTGGAAAGGGCAAATCATCATGATGTTCAGCCTGTCCCAACTTGTGCTTACATTAAAAACAGAGGTGTACAAGCTGCTCCCACTCCATCTTTTCTTGTATCCATACATGCAGTATTAATATTTCTTGCTTCATCTTAGCTTAGTTCATGGAAACAGAGTCTCATTAGTTTAGGGATGAATAATCTTTCCTTATTACTTTCTTCCTAATTTCAATAAACTTTGCAGCTGATAGACTTTTAAGTCATACTGTGTACAGTATCTCACATCATTGCAATTCCTAGTTTTTATGTCATAGAATCATAGAGTTGGAGGAGACCTCATGGGCCATCCAGTCCAACCCCCTCTGCCAAGAAACAGGAAAATGTCCTGTCTCAGTTTTGTTCATGGGAATGAGTCCTTCGTGTCCATGTGGTGCTGTGAAGAACCAAAAGGCATGAAATAATTGTCCTTGTCTTACTAATGTTGATTGTCTCTCTTGTTTTATTTGGGGAAATAGGTTGCCTATAAACTGGGAAAACCAACCTGGCTCCTCATAAATTGGGCTCCTCCCAGTTCAAGACCTTTAATTTGTGATTAACAAGACAAGTTATATGTTAATTTTATATTCTTAAAGTAACGAACAGGCTTTAAATCTGTGCTAATATTGCATGTATTTTTCAAATATCTCAATATTTTCTCCCTCCCCCCCCCCCCAAAGAAGGGGAAAACACATATTCACCCACCCATCAACTCCAATGAAAATCCAGAAATTATCTAGGATATTTTTGTATTCATTTCCAACAATGAACAGTATACACCCTTGTGTTTACCAGATTAATTTTATGATTCACACACAAACATCTCTTTTCTAAATGGCTAAGGTTTATTTAAGCATATCCATGAAACCTCTATGCTTTTATTAATTCTAATGAGTTATTTCCCTTGTCTATTGTCTCAAGAGAGTTTTCACCCTAAAAGGCATCTTTAGCTATTTTAAATTACTGCCACTTCTATTTCCTGCACATTTATTTTGCTGCTAACATCAATACCCTTGCTGTAGATGCCTGGTAGGATGTTGACACTTTTTGGAATCAAAATATTTTACCGGTAAAACATACAAAGGTCAGTAAGACTAGCTTCCTTTACTTTAGTGTCCCTTAAGACATGTTAAGAAAGATAGAATGACTCATCTCAGTCCACTTCGGTTGGAGAAAGAACCTCTGTTGTTAGAAGACAAGATGAGGATTTAGTAGTTTAGTAGATTATTTCTAACCCTTGAAAGGAGACATAAGACACCATTAAGACACACAAAGCAAAATAGAAAAATACAGCATGTTTATAAATGGGGTGCATTATTCAATTTCCTCTAAGGCAGCGATTCTCAAGCTGTGGGTCGCGACCCCTCTGGGGGGTCGAATGACCAAACACGGGGGGTCACCACTTCACCTCCTTCATGTCTGAAAAGGGGCTGCTCCTCCTCTTCCTCTGGTAGCGTGAGGTGGGGCACAGAGGAGTAACAGGGAGGCGCCTGGAGGTAGAGGCACGTGCATGCGATGGAAGAAGACAAGGAGGTGGGCCCTCTCTCTTTCTCCCCCTTTTCTTTTCTACTCTTTTCCCCTTCCTTTTTCTTTCTCGTCCTTTCTTTCTATTTCTCCCCTATCCTTCTCTCTTGTTCTATCCTTTTATTTTCTTTCTTTTTCTCTTCCTTTCTTCTCTCCCTTTCTCCTCCTTTCCTTTTTATTTCCCTTTCTTTTCTTTTTTCTTCTTCTTTTTCTTCCCTTCTTTCCCCCCTTTCCTTCTCTCTTTCACTTTTTCTTTTTTCTTGCCTCTCTTGTTTCCGTTATTTCTACCATTTTATATCCCTTTACTATCTTTCCATCTTCCTCCCACCTCCTTTCTCTTCCCTTCTTTCTACCCCTTCTCTCCCTCCCTTCTCGTATTTTCTTCTCTCCATCCCTTTTCTATTGATAATTCTCTTTTTTCTTTCCTCTTCTATCTCTCTCCCTTTCTCACCTCCTTTTCTTTCTATCCATCCCCTTTTTCTTTCTTTCTCTCACCCTCCCTTTCCCCCCTCTCCTTCTCTCTTTCCCTTTTTTCTATCCATCCCTCATTTTCTCTCTCCCTCCCATCTCCTTTTCTATCTCTCTTCTCCCTCCCTCCCTCCCTTTTCCTTCTTTTTCTTTTTCTCTTTTGCTCTCCCCTCTCCTTCTCTCTTGCTTTTTATCTTTCTTCTTCTCCTTCTCTTTTTCTCTCTGTTGTGCCCCTTTCTCCCTTCCCTTTTTATTTCTTTCCTCATTTTTCTTCCTATCCTTCCCTATCTCTCTCTTGTGCCTCTCTCCCTTTCCTCCTCCTCTTTCCTTCTTTCTCTTTCTTTTTTATCTTTCCTCTTTTTCTGTTTCTCTTGTGACCCTCTCTGCTTCCTTCTCTCTCTCTTCTTCCCTTATACCACATCTCCTTCTCCCTTTCTTTTCTCTTTTCCCCTCTTTCTCTCCCCCTACCTTGTTCTCCCTTATCTTTTTCTCAGCCTCAGAGGAAGGTGATGGTGACAACACAATCTGGCCAAGAAAACGCTGATGGTTTTGGCCTAAGATTTCGCATCAGAGCAGCCTCCCTCTAAAGAAGAGACCTTCTCATCCCTCCTCTTAAGCATATAGAGTTGGTCCCAAGTTACAAATAAGATAGGTTCTGTAGGTTTGTTCTTAAGTTGAATTTCTATGTAAGCCTGAATAGGTACATTTCTTAAGTGTAACTCCAGCTTACATATTGTTTTTGTGATTAATCACTATGCTTTAATTATGTTCAGTTTATAACAATGAAAATACATCTTGCTTATCAGATATTTACATTACGATTCATAACAACTAAATTACAGCTATGAAGTAGCAACAAAAAATGTATGGTTGGGGGTCACCACAACACAAGGAATTGTATTAAAGGGGTGTGGCATTAGGAAGGTTGAGAACCACTGCTTCATTTTATATTAATTCCTTATTAAATTTATCATATTTTTTTCTGTGCTCTCCATTCACTGTTGCTATCCTTTTCCTTTTATTTAGTCATATAGCTACAAAAGTGACTCTACGCTACCACATACCGCTTAAACATAGTTTTGTTTTTCCCGTCCACAGATCCTTTTGTACCCATATCTTTTTTATTTCCCCCCCTCTCGTCTCTTCTTCTAAACCTTTTGTAGAGCCCATAAGACACATACGTTGTTTAGTGTCTTGTTGGGGGGGGGGGCAGTCTTTCATTTCTGAGCACACTTTTGATAGAATAGAGTCCTTTAGGTCATTTTTGTGAGGTGAATGTGGTAGACCACCTCCATGGGATGTGTCTGCAAACATGTGAATATCATGCCTATAGGGTTCTTGGATAGGACTCAATGTCTGTAAACACATTACACTCCCATGCCACGTCTGCCATTTTTCCCTTTAAAAACCTATTTATTTAGGAATTTTGGTCATGAGGGTTTAAAATGATTTTTATTTACTTCCTTGAGCTCATTCTCTCAGGGCAGTAGTGGGTGAGACAATATTTCATTTCTGAGCATACTTCTGATAGAATAGGATCCTCTAGGCTATTTTTGCCCATGGTATCCTTCACTATAGTCATTCTTGGGAGCTTACAGATATGCCCCAGATATGCTCTATTAGTCCGAAAAAAATGTTCCTTTATTTTAGATTTGTTAGTGAGGCCTGATATTTCTAGGATTGGAAAAGGACCAATTTTTTTTACATTAGTGGTGTTCTGAAATAAAACCTACGGCACAATCCATTGTATTTGTATTTCTTATGTTCATTTCCAAGATGACAACTGTAAGGCACACCTATCACAGGCAAGATTTATTCTGTGTTCTCATTAGAGAGAATGGGGTAAGCCGAGCAGCAACACTTTCCCCTGTGATGGGGAAAGCAGTGCAGTGGACAATGCAGGGCACAGGACAGCATCCCCCCCCCCCCCCGTTGCCCTATGCTGCCTGGCAAATCCCACTGCTGTCACCTGACTTCAGGACCTCAGTGTGATGAGAGCCTATTGGCTCAGCTTGTATTTGTATACATAAAAGTACATATATAGTAGTTCCAGACTTTTTTTTAAAGTTTCTGCATGATGAGGAAAACTATTAACATATTCTCAATTTGTGAGGTTAAAAAAACCAATATTGTGACTTTATACTCAAAGTATGGAAGTGCAGGAGGAAAGAGAAGAAAGCCTATTCTTGTGACTTCATGGCTGTCCCGTAGTGACAGCACGTATTCATGGAGAATGTGAAGAACATGAGTAGTGTATTTTCCTTCCCCCTCTGTCTCACAGCAGTGTCCTAACTTCTTGTGTTGAATAGAATTGTTTTCTGAAGAAACTGAAGAAGAGGATAAAGAACATACGTGTGAGACGTTGCTGATGTGCATTGTGACTGTGCTTAGCCACGGCCTGCGGAGTGGAGGTGGTGTAGGAGATGTGCTTAGGAAACCTTCTAAAGAGGTAAATTGCCACTGGATCTGTGGATAAGGGGAGAAAACTCGATTGGGGTAAATACCTAGAAAGGGATCAGAACACTTTTCCATGGCCATTTGTTCTCTTACTGCTTGTGAGAACATTTGCCTACTTGACGTATTTTTGTGGTGCAGGTGCAAGTGTGTCATTGGTTTTTCTAAATAAATGTACTCTAGCAATATCGTCTGTAGCCACATAGGAATAAAGTAAAACTAATTAGAAATGAAAACAAGATACTTCTCTAGAGTTACAGTAGTTGAGAGTGATATAGTAAATAAGTCCTATTACCTACACAAAAATCATTTTCTTGACTTCTAAGCACTTTTGATAATCAAAGAGTTTCCTGTACAGCATAGCTCATCGACTGTAAATAATTTTATTTATGAACTATAGTAGCCATTTAAATATTGGAAATAGAAAAGTCATCCTTTGGGGGGGGGGGGGATATCCCATATCCCGTACAAGCCTTTATTTATGGTTTTGCTCTTCTTCATGTCTTACCACACAGCGTTCTAGTATTCCCACCATTCATCTTTGTACTACAGACTCATTTATGTGAACACCATTTCTTTTTCAGGAACCTCTTTTTGCTGCAAGAGTGATCTATGACCTCCTCTTCTTCTTCATGGTGATCATTATTGTCCTCAATCTCATTTTCGGTGTTATTATTGATACCTTTGCCGATCTGAGGAGTGAGAAACAAAAGAAAGAAGAAATTTTAAAAACAACATGCTTTATTTGTGGTGAGCATCAAAGTAGCAAACAATCTTTCTTGGTCGTATATTTTTTTAGAAAGTTGTTGATGGGTTCAGTATTGCCCTTTAGTCATGTGGACATAATGGTTCTTATTTCTAATCTCCATTGTATAATACACATAAAACTTTTTGATACATGCTTTCTGTATGTATGGAAACCAGGTATGGACTCGTGTGCCTGAACCCTTAGATCAATTATTCTTAACCTGTGGGTCCCCAGGTTTTTGGCTTACAACTTCCAGAAATCCCAGCCACTTTACCAGTTGTTAGGATTTCTGGGAGTTGAAGGCCAAAACATCTGGAACCCATGGGTTGAGAACCACTGCTTTAGATTGAAGAGAAAGACAAGTAACTGAAATATGGTTATTTTTTTTCAACAGCATATCTGTTAAGGGACCCGTGAAAGAAAGAAAAAATGCAAATTAGTACCACCTGCATCTGTGCTCATGTCCTTGATGATGCTTAAGTCTTGTTAAATTCAATTAAACATGTCCTTAACAACAGATCTCTAATCCACCCTGACATCAGTGAGACAGAGTTGCTAACATTAGCCCTAGAGGCAGAAACACTGCTTTACATTCTGTTTATGCCCCTGGCATTATACAGTAGGATGCATTCAGAGGTATGTAAGGACTCCTGTGATCATTATTTCATAACCCACTTTGGTCACACTCATCATCCATGTAGACCAGTGGTTCTCAGCCTGTGGATCCTCAGGTATTTTGGCCTACAACTCCCAGAAATCCCAGCCAGTTTACCAGCTGTCAGGATTTATGGGAATTGAAGGCCAAAACATCTGGGGACCCACAGGTTGAGAACCACTGATGTAAACAGATAACAAAAAAGATGAATTCAAGTTCTTGAGGGACTCTGACCGATCATACTACATGTACTGTATAAGTGCCTTCAGTTCTGCAAATAAAGTATAAAAATGGGACAGTATGCTATTTCAGTAATTTATGAGTCTTCGATGTTTTGCTCCTGTTGTGCAGTTGGAATGTAATACTCTTTCCACTTTAAAAGCATAAAGATTATGACTAGGCTATTTGTTTCCCACATTAGGTTTGGAAAGAGACAAATTTGATAACAAGACAGTCACTTTTGAAGAGCATATCAAAGAGGAACACAATATGTGGCACTACTTGTTCTTCATTGTCTTGGTCAAAGTAAAAGATTCGACAGAATATACAGGACCAGAAAGCTATGTAGCAGAAATGATAAAGGTGAGTGTGGCATCATCTGCCTCAAATAAATTGAGTTTCTGTACTTTCTTACATGCACACTGAATTTTTGTCATTATGCAAAGTTTGAGGAAGGAAAATTTATCATGATCAACAATGCCATGGTGACTATCCATTTGGTGCCTGTTAGAGAAATATCAGGAAGCTCTATTTTGGTCAATTTCTAGGTTAACAAGTCTTGAAACATTGTGTTCTTTTCAAAGTGCACTTTGCTGATTAGCACATGATTTGTCAGAGTTTGGTGCAGTTCTTTCTCCCCCCCCCCCTCTTTTCTTGGTGTTCACCTTGCATTTTAAACTCTTTAAAAATACAATTAACTCAAAGAGATAACTGTTGGCAGCACTGAGGAAATTAAATAAATTTCTTCATCATGTAATGTCACTAAAGCTATTGTCACTGTGATAATCATGTTGTATTCATATAGGTCCTGTGTCAAACTGGAGGAATATATATTGTCTGTTATCACTTACATATGCAATTCTCATTGTTTAAATTCATTGCAATAATTTTCCATTAATGCAAGACTCCGGAACAATTTCCTCCGATAGTACACATAATATTTTGGCCCTTTTCCAGGCCAGTGCAATTTTATGCATATTTGCAATATGATATATTATACTTGAAGCATTTCATATTACTGCATTGTTTTTGATGCCTTCACTATTGAGGAATTGTAGTCTCAAAACGAACTTTTCCAAGTTACACTTTTGCCTCATAAACTGCCTCTGAAGTAAGTACAGATTGTCATCCATTCCAGTGTGATAGAGGGAGGCTTCCTCCTTCTCCAATATTTAGAGGACACCAGTATAAAAACCATTACAGGGTTGGGGAAGCACTTCTCTCCCTCAGGCTCAGGTAGGAAGAACACTTGGGGTTCTCTTCAGTTCACAAAGAGACATCCTATGTGGATTTTCCCTGTTGATCAATATGCATCTTCAAACATTTTTTCTATTAGTTCTGCTTTGTAAATTTGGCTAGACTTTTTCAACGCCATCTAACCTACTGTGGTCATCAGAACATGCATTAATTGCTTCTATTATGTAGGCATGGCTTAAGTGAAACACTTGAGTGGCTATTGCAGGAACAAATGTGCAAAGGTCCTAGATGTGGGTCATAGAGAACCCATATAGTAGCCTATTGTGGTCAGTTTGGACTTGCAAGTGGCTTACATAGAAGAGTGAAGATGTTTTGGGCACAATATGTACAATACAAAAATAAAACACTGTTTTCTCTTGTTGAAAACTAAAAGAAACATCTTTTTGCTGGACTTGGCCTTCTGTTTGTTCATTCAGCCAGTGGTAAGTTTGTTAATCAGGAGTATGAATGATAATGTCCCTAGTTTAAAATCTGTGAAATCTTATTCAGAAATACATTTCTTACCCATGATTTGTTGGAAACATTTAAGAAACTAAAAAAGGTTATGGGATTGTCTTCTCACAACTTTTTTAATAAGTTATTAAATGCTCAAGTCTAATGATTTCACTTATGAAGCAATTTTCATACAGTAAATACAGTAAAGTACATGTCCTTCCTGTTCTGTATTCTTCTTAGCGAGAGTATGTTATTTCGTTCTTGCTTTCAGAAACATAAAAATGTCAAGTAGGGCTGGACAGAATTGGAATCAAAGTTGGTAAGAACTTGAAAATAATAAAATTACAATTTCACATTGTTGCTGCTACATGATGGTTGTGGGTTGTTGTTTTCTTTGTGTCAGGGGCGACTTGAGAAACTGCAAGTTGCTTCTGATACGAGAGAATTGGCTGTCTGCAAGGATGTTGCCCATCCTCTGGGAGGCTTCTCTCATGTCCCTGCATGGGAAGCTGGTGTTGACAGACAGGAGCTTACCTCGCTCCCTGGATTCGAACCACTGGCCGTCAGTGGTTCAGCCAGCACAAGAGTTTAACCTATTGCGCCACCGGGGCTCCATGGTTTTGGTGGCAGGTTATGTGTTGTGTAGTCCATTGATGGAAATCTAAGGACCAAATCCAGTTTTAGTTCCAACTGAAGTTGTTTTGTGTCTTAAGCCATTTCTGAATTATAATGACTATAAAGTGAACCTTTTCTTGGCAAGTTTTTTTTCCAAGCGGAGTTGCTTCTGCCTTCCTCTGAGGCTGAGAGTAAAATTTGCCCATTGAGTTTCCATGGTTGACCGGGAATTAAAACCTTAGTCTCCAGAGCCCTAGAGCAAAATGCAGCCCATTGAATAACGAACTTACATAAGTGGCAACTAACAAATACTATTTGGAACTGCAATAGCTGATGCTAAAGTGGGATATAGCCCTTAAATTTTAAAGCATTTTTATTATTCTGTTCATTTGTCAGACTTCCAGAGTTTGAGAAATACATTGTATTGACCCAAACTGAACCTGTCTGTCCTTATGCATCGCTACTGCTTCGTAAATGTATTTCGCTTTGCTAGCTTAGACTTAAAATGATTATATCTGCAGTCGTATACCTGTAGGTACATCCTGTTAACCTCAGTAGGACTACTTCTGAGTAGGCGTCAGAAGGAGTTACATGTCAGGAATATGTCTGGGACTTGCAGCCCTGAGGTTAAACACATTCTAGAAACTTCCTGTGACTCAAAGATGTCAGAATGGTACATTCTTGCAAGGAACATAGACAACACCGTACAAATACAGTTCGCAAAGCTACTTGTTTCTGAATCATCTGCTGCTCAGAGTCATTGTACAGCACATCTTCAACATTGAAATGTAGTAGCAAATCCATAAATAAGGTGTTATCGTCAAGACTGTCTTACTCTGCTAGATGTGATTTTTGCCTGGGATGTCTGCCTTAATCAGGGCATGAAGCATACTTTTAAAAAGAGTTATGTAACAGGGTTTTTTTTGCACCCTGCAGGAGTTTGTTCCAAAAACACACTGATCATGAGAACCGCGTACATAATAAACTGAGGAAGCTTTGTGCTATAATTTCCATTATAATGTGGGCACAAGAAAGTCAGCAGTTCAACACAGCTAGCAAAGTATCTGTGATAAAGTATTGAGTGTGTGTGTGTGTTTATGCCTTGATAAGAAGGAGGAAAAAACAGTTATAAGTGAAATCTGAACCAGATGCATGGAATAATGCCCTTAAAAGATTTTTGTGCCTCTCTGTGGCAAGCATTAGTACATCTGACAAGACACAGTTTGGATTGATTTCCATTTTACATGTAAAGCTTACAAACTATGTAATATTCAAATAATAATAGAAAGGAAGCATCTAATGAATCAAGTGTTTTACAGGTCAAGATTAGTTCATACTGTCAGTCAGAAAGTGAAGAGATGCCAATACTTTCTAAACAAAGGGTGATCACTGATGATCGCTTGTGAAAGATGATGATCACTGGTGAAAACTTTATTTTCCATCTTCATCACTATGATACTTCATCTTGCTGATGGGAAGCTTCCCACCGGAGTGGAAATAAACTATCGGACAGATGGCAAGCTATTTAACCTCAACAAACTGAAAGCCAAAACCAAGGTTACAACAACATCTGTTATAGAACTCCAGTATGCTGATGACAATGTCTTCTGTGCGCATTCAGAAGAAGACCTACAAGCCACTCTAAACACCTTCGCAGAAGCATAGGGTGGGTGAATTACATTGATTCAATAAGTTAGGACTAGCAAGAGAATTGAGGTCATTTTTTACTTTTATATGTTCATCTCAACATGCGGACAGGAAGGGGAGAGGTTTAGTGTCTGCTCATACACACAAGTTAAAAAGATAACATGAAAGACCCTCTGGGGCAGGGGTGCTCACACTTTTTCAGCATGGGAGCTACTGATTAAAAAACCAAGTCCCAAAGATCACCTACCCAGAAATGTAAAACGTATAACTATTTTCTTATTTATTTATTTATTTATTTATTTATTTATATTATTCATTTTTATGTAACGCTCCTTCCAGCAGGCTCGGGGCAGTTTACATAAAATGAAGTTATAAAACATCAACATTTCAATTTAATAACAACAATATAAAACAGAGCATAAAAATACATACAACCACCCCATTTCTCCCACACTGCCATATTACCACACATATTATCAGCCAGAAAGTAAGAAGAGAGGCTTTTGAACTGCAAGGCCATTTAATACTCAGCAAGATAAACAAAGGGGCATGCATAAATACATCCAACCACCCCATTTCTCCCACACTGCCATATTATCACACATATTATCATCCAGAAAGTAAGAAGAGAGGCTTTTGAACTGCAAGGCCATTTGATACGAAAGTAAGAAGAGAGGCTGTTGAACTGCAAGGTAAACAAAGGGGCATGCAAAAATACATCCAACCACCCCATTTCTCCCACAGTTCCATATTCCCCAACATATATTTCTCAAGGAACAAAGCAAGCAGAGAGGCTTTGGACCTAAAAGGCCATTTTTAAACATTAAAAATAAACAAAGAGACATGCCACAGAACAATCAAGCACCCACCCCAAAGTAAAAAGACCGACCTTTGAGATGCGGTAAGGAAATGACCCCAAAGCGTCCTTCTTCTCCTCCTCCGTCGTTGCTCCTATTTCCACGCCGCCAGCATGCGTGCCGCCTCCAAGACCACACGAGAAGTCTGAGAGGCAGAATGGCCACTTCTGCGCATGCGCCTGGGGCCAGCCATGCATCGCGTTATCCAGGCCTGCCCCCTTTGGTCTCCTACGACTCTGAGTGGCTGGAGAAGGATGGAGGGAGGAAGAGGAATCCAAAAGAGGGGGCCCATTCTGCCTCTTGGACCCTGGAGCTTTTGGAGGCGGCGCGCGAGCAGGGAGCGGGGAGGAGCAACGACGGAGGACTTCTTTGCAGCGTGCAGGGGTGCGTGAAGAGGACCAACAGCAAAAAACCTGGTCAGGGGCCTGAAGATTACCAGGATGAGGCCCGAAGATCACCCTGGTGATCCCGATCACCATTCTGAGCACCCCTGCTCTGGGGCATATAAAGAAAACACATATGTGTGTTATTTGTCCTCTCAGTGTTCTCTAGGTTTTTTTTCTTGACCAGACAGAAAAATTTTTTTCCCAACTAGTAACCATTAAGGCTTTTTCACATCTTCTGAAAACCAGTATATAATGGGACCAGCACCTTCAATTCTTTCTCACCCTGTACCCTCATACTCATGTTTTACTGAATATGTGATATGAGCTATAAGATGGGGGGGGGGGGTTGTATCAGGAGCAACTTGAAAGACTGCAAGTCACTTCTGGTGTGAGAAAATTGGCCGTCAGCAAGGACGTTGTCCAGGGGATGCCCAGATGATTGATGTTTTAGCCTGTGGGAGGCTTCTCTCATGTCTCTGCATGATAAGCTAGAGCTCAACAGACGGGAGTTCAGCCCTTTCCCGGGACTTGAACTGGCGACATTTCGGTCCGCAGTCCTACCAACACAAGGGTTTAATCCAATGCACCATTAGGGGCTCCAATAAGATGTGGTGAAGATAGGTTGAATTGCGGGTGGTTTCTTAGAGCTTGTGTTGCGGCATATGTTCAAGTCCAATTTATAGCGACCCTAAAACAAACTTCTGTTTTCTGGGAATGAGAGAATGTGACTTGCCCAGAATCACCCAATGTGTTTCCATCGCCAAGTATTAGTATTGAATCCTGGTCTCCAGAGTAATACGGTATTACAATGCTCAAAACCACTGCACTGTGCTGCTTAGTGTCATATTACCAAATCAGCCCTTCTGGTATTCCATTAAAATATCACCATTAAAAGGCATGTGCCTGTAAAAAAAAAAGGTACTAAGTTGAAAAAGTTTATAAGTACACCATCAAATTATTGATGTGGTCAAAGAGAAACCTATCCACCTCAGCAGTACTCTTAGAAGTGCCGCCAACACAATAGGACATTGGCTCAGCAGAAGATCATTGAAGGACTTGGAATGGAATATCTGTTTATCAATAACTAACAACTTGCTTGGGACACTTCTGATTCCTTCTTTGCTTTGCTGGAAAAAGCATAGCTGAACAGGTACATAACAAGCCATGCCTGCCAGGAAGCCAGAAATATGACACACTGACTCCCAGGATTTTCCACTCAGCTGGAGTAGCCTGGAGGAGAGAGAAAGCTATACTTTCTCCATGAGAAAAGCAGGGTTCCAAAGCAATGCTTCCATGGGTCCTTGGCCCTTCCTGCACACCTTTGAAAAATGGTATACAGTTGATATATTTTCTTCCGCAGATATTCTGCGGCAGTACTTATGAACTCGTAGAAGCCCACCTAGGACTCCTTCTCGGCCTTTTGGCTAAGATCAAGTGTAGTATCTGTTCTTATCAGTTTAATATCTGATACGTCCTCTATTTGAGGACTATATATTAAATGGATTTTTGGGCCTATGGATATAACGGCACCTGAACATTGAATCGGACCATACGATTGTTATAATGGAAATGGCTTAATGACTGTATAACTAACGTTTGTTTTAATTTATTTTATTGTATGATTTTATCTTGCTATTATAATTGTAATTATTGCAGCATGGAATCGTTGCCATTGTTAGCCGCTCTGAGTCCCCCTGTGGGGTGAGAAGAGTGGGGTAGAAATATTGTAAATAAATAAATAATAAAGACTAGTGCCTTTCTCCTGTATCTTGAATCCCTTTTGAAACCATAGGTGAAAGACAAGTTTCTCTGCACACATTCTTCTCGGTGTTCCCAGAAGGTATTCTGAATGCCACTTGTTCTTCAGTGGGTCACAATGATCTTTTAAGACTTGTGTCTCTTTGTCAGTTAATGAATGGAAAGTAGGCAGAGATTTTGGGGTCCTTCCTGCCCCATATGTCTTGTTGCCTAGTGCTGCCCCGTGTTTTATGATACTTACATGATGCCTGCTGTGTCCATTTGTTACTGGTTTGTCTTCCTTCATGAAAGCTTGGAGTAGAAGAGTTGCTATTTATTCTTTGAGGTTTAGCTGTGAGGGTGGTATATCCCACCTGAAAGGATTGTTCTGCTTGGAACATTTGTTGTTCAGGAGAAGGAGGTCTCCCAAAGGCCTCTCGGAGATGAAAACATGAATTTATTATTTTGAAAGAACACGAAAAGCTAATATTTCCTGGAACGAAAGTGGAAGACAAATTCCACTGATGTATGACTACTGCCACTGACATTGCAAAAATGTGTTTTATACACCTCCCTCGATTCCTTTGAGTTTTGAAACTGTTTCTAAAAGTTTGGAGAAGGGTGTAAAGTGAAGACGAATGTGTGGAAAGGATGAAATGGTCCAGAGTTAGTTGAAAGAATGCCATGTTCCTCTTCTTCAGCCCTACAGTTAAGATCACATGGGTTTTTAAATAGGTTCTGAGTCCACCTTCACCTACGTATATGAAATAAGTCTCTCTCGGTCTTAAATCACATTTTTAAATCATCAAGCATGTAAATGATAATAGACAATAGCTAACAACGCAGTAAATAGATCATCAGAGTGAAAAATGTTATTTCTGGGTATAGCTTTATCGTAAATATAAAATGCAGTGCGCCTGTATGCACATCTCCTAGGATTTGTTAATGTTCTAAGGAAGGAATTGATCTGTATTAAAATATACATGAGTTCCCTCTGGTACCTGTTTTATAATACACAAAGTTTCTGAAAAAAGGACTTTGTTGTGTACTCAACAGAATGTAGAATATCTGAAGGGGGTTTGCAGGGAGTCCTTTCAGAGAATGAAAACTGCCTTGCAACCTTTGAAATATAGACTTAATCAAAAATACCTGTTTTCTGTTTTCTATGATTTCCCAGAATAGTCATAAGAACATAAGAACATAAGAAGAGCCATGCTGAATCGGGCCTCAGCCCATCTAGTCCAGCATTCTGTGTCACACAGTGGCCCACTAGTTGTACACAGGGATCTCTAGCAGAAAGGAGGGCAAAACCCTCACCTGCTCCCGACCCCCACAACCAGTACCCGGGGAAATCCTGCCTGCCTCCATCAACACAGAGGTGGCACTTGGATGTCCATTTCAGTAGCTACTGATTCCCTTGGTATCCATGAATCTGTCTAATCCTGCCTTGAAGCTGTCCAGGCTGACCGCTGTCACAACCTCCTCTGGAAGTGAGTTCCATAACCCAATGACCCTCTGGGTGAAGAAATATTTCCCTTTATTAGTCCTAACTTTCCTACCTTGGAGCTTTAGGGAGTGCCCCCTAGTCCTAGTGTTGTGTGACAGAGAAAATATTTTTTCTCTATTCACCCTTTCTATCCCATGCATGATTTTATACACTTCGATCAAGTCACCTCTTAAACGCCGTCTTTCAAGGCTGAAAAGACCAAGGCGTTGCAACCTGATTTCCCCTAAAGGGAGCTGCTCCATCCCTTGGATCATTCTTGTTGCCCTTTTCTGTACCTTTTCCAGTTCCGTTATATCCTTCTTGAGGTGCGGTGACCAGAATTGTACACAGTACTCCAGATGTGGCCTCACCATAGATTTGTAGAGAGGCAATACAACATTTGACGACCTATTTTCGATTCCCTTCCTGATCATGCCAAGCATAGAATTTGCTTTTTTACTGCTGCTGCGCACTGGGTTGACATCTTCATTGAGCTGTCCACCAAAACCCCAAGATCCCTTTCCTGGTTTGTCTCGGAAAGCTTTGACCCCATCAATTTGTAGGTGTAGTTGGGGTTCTTTGCCCCGATGTGCATGACTTTACACTTGTTTAGGTTAAAATGCATTTGCCACTTTGTTGCCCATTCACTCAATTTCGAGAGATCTTTCTGGAGCTCTTTACAATCAGTTTCATTTTTAACTACCCTGAACAATTTAGTGTCGTCTGCAAACTTTGCTACCTCAGAATTTACTCCTACATCCAGGTCATTAATGAATAAATTAAAAAGTAACGGACCCAAAACTGAACCTTGGGGTACGCCACTTCTCACCTCTTTCCACCCAGAGAAATGTCCTTTTATTACCACCCTTTGTTTCCTACAGTTTAGCCAGGTTCCAATCCAGGACAAGACCTGTCCTCTGATTCCATGGCTGAAGAGCTTATTTAGGAGCCTTTGGTGAGGGACTTTGTCAAAAGCCTTTTGAAAGTCAAGGTAAACAATATCGACTGGGTCCCCTTTATCTATGTGTTTATTTACACCCTCAAAGAATTCTAACAAGTTAGTAAGACATGATTTGCCTTTGCAGAAACCATGTTGATTTTCCTTCAGCAATGCCTGTTCTTCTATGTGCTTAGTAATTTTTTCTTTAATAATGGTTTCCATCACTTTGCCTGGAACTGAGGTTAGACTAACTGGCCTATAATTTCCTGGATCACCCCTGATCCTTTCTTGAAGATCGGAGTTACATTTGCCTCCCTCCAGTCCTCGGGTACAGTGCCTGATCTTAGAGAAAGGTTATATATTTTGGCTAGAATTTCAGCAATTTCACACTTGAGTTCCTACAGAACTTCTTCTGTAGTAGGTTGTGACTGTGAACATTTATAGTGTAAGACAATTAGCCAACCTGACAAAGGAGGAAACGTGAAAGGTCCACTTCGGATCTTTATAGTACAATGAGGACACAAGATACAGAGGACTCTTCCATTTTCTGTTATACTCTCATTTCAAAATGCCTTTTGTATTATCTGGGAATTGAATAGCATGTTTTTCAGAATGGCTGCAGTTTTATTTATTTATTTATTTATTTCAGGATTTTACCCCGCTCTTCTCAACCCCCGAGGGGGGACTCAGAGCGGCTTACAGTACGGCACACCGATGCCCACATCACAACAGCATAAAACCCCCAAACCCCACAACAATTAAAATACATTAAGATACATTAAAATACAGTTTCAACAGCATCATACAGTTCAGATATGGAACCATTTAGGTAGGGTCACATGGGTGGGCCTTCGGTAACTACTTGAGTTTGGTCCCAGGACTCATGTGGATACCAGAATCCATGAATGCTCAAGAACTATTATGTATCATAGTATAGTAATATGATGTCACTTATATAAAATGGGGAAATCAAGGTTTGTATTTTGAATTCTTAAAAAATATATATCTTCAAGCCATGGATGGCTGAATCTGGAGGTACAGAATCCATAGATGCAGAAAGCTGACTATATGTAAATACATTTATTGCATGCATCTGTATCCTGTCTATGTAGAGCTCTTCAGTGCTGGGCTGGTGTGGTTATTTCACTTCAGATTCGGCCGGCGCACTTCAAGGAAGAGATTGCCCTGAAAGGCAGGTACAGCTCTGCATTTCTGCGAGAACATTTCAATACAATCTCTCCCCTGACATTAATGTTTGACTTGCCCCTGAAACACTCTTCCAAGGAGGTGAGAGAAGAACTCACCTGTAACTCTCCTGCAGCCTGCTGTAGGTAGCCATACAATGTTATGGATAGACAAGTCTTCTGTTGTCTGCAGACATAATGTCTAGCAGTTTCCCTTGACAATTCCCTTGCATTTGTGCAGAAAAAAATGAGCAAACCTTTTTGTATAATGTTGCCTTTTTTGATATTCTGGACTACATTGAAAATGTTAACACCTAGAACACTTCAAAGATTGATTTAGCATAGCTTTTGAAATCAGGTAACTGAGTTGAACAGGGTGTAATAGAATTGTATTATAGAATCATAAAATGCTAGATTTCTCTTGGAAGCCGTTTTTTCCCAAATAAATAGCGAGTTGAAACTCCCCCCCCATATAGTTAACGCTCTGTATCCATAACTTGATTTTTTTTAAAATCCAAAAGCAAACCTAATTTTTCTGTTATATTTAAGGGACACCATTTTACTAGGCCATTATATGTAATGGGACTTTTCACTGTTTTAAGGATGCAACTGTCTAATTTCATTAGAGATTAGAGATGTTTCATAAGACAGGAAGAGAGTATTGTATAACATTCTCTTGTTGTTTTTAGTAACTGATAGCAGCTATTTAATTACTATTAAACTAGTAAATAGTGACTTTTATAATAGTAATTAATAACATTTTGTATGTTTGCAATGTTTATACTCCGCCTCATGTTACAAGAACTTTAGATAATTTACACTATAGTTAATTGCACAATTTAAATGTAGAACGGTAAGACAACATAAAATTAATAAAAACGAATTAAACATTCTAAAAATATATTCTAAAGCAGTTGCATATTTTAAAATAGGATTCAGAACACTATAAAATTAAACTTTGGCTGAATTCATTAGGACCCATTTTTGAAATAAAATTTTATAAAAAGCCATGTTTTGACTTGTTGCAAATATAATATTGGTATCAACTATGGCTTCAAAGAAAAGGCAACCCATAAATCCATTTCATATATTTCCATACAGTCTACCTATTTGACCTTGTAATGAGTCGCTAATTATTCAGTTACTAATACTAAAGTAATTAATTTAAAACAAAGCTTGGACTGAGTCTAAAGTTTGGATGGCTGGCTTGCTGATCAAGAGGAAAATCCATCAATGCTTTTTCTGAATAAGCCCAGTCATGAATTACAAGAGTGGACACCTATTTGTAGGAACCCAAAAGGATCTTATTCAAGAGTATTGATTGCATTGTGCATTGCTTGTACCTTATCTACTTTTACTATGTATTGGAAATACTCTTTCAACACAGAAGGATAACCCAATGTATATGGCAGGGAGTCAGTCACTATATTATAGTAGAATCCAGTTGAATTTGTGTTGTGTCTTCACCCAAAGTGTGTTCCTACATGCCCAGAGAATTAGCTCAAACTAAATAACCATAGAAGTAAGTGAACACTTCTGTATTCAGTACCAAAGCTGCTGGAAACTGGGTTTCATTAAACTTGGGGGATAAATGTATCTAAATGATTACACAGCTGACAATATTAGCTTGCCATGACTGCAGCCAGTCCCCCCCCCCAATCATTGCTTTTTACCAAATATTTTTATTCTTTAATTTAAAAAAATAGCATGATACGCCCTCAATCATTACTTCTTGTCTGACTAGAGTGAGCATTAATTGTTTCGTTGTTGTTATATCCCTTCAGTTCATCCTTGACTCATGGCAACCCTATCCTGGGGATTTCCTGGCAGAGTTTGTTCAGAGGGGATTTTTCCTTGTCTTCCACTAAGGCTGGGTTTAACTTGCCTAAGGTCCCATGACCAAGTGTTCTAACTTACATCACAGAATCATAGAGTTGGAGAAGACCTTGTGGGCCATCCAGTCCAACCCCCTGCCAAAAAGCAGAAAAATCTCATTCAACGCATCCCCAACAGATGGCCATCCAGCCTCTATTTAGAAGCCTCCAAAGAAGGAGCCTTCACCACAAACCAGGGCAGAGAGTTCCACTGCTGAACACTCTCAGTTAAGAAGTTCTTCCTAATATACAGGTGGAATTTCCTTTCCTGTAATTGGAAGCCATTGTTCAGTGTCCTAGTCTCCAGGACAGCAGGCTGTCTCTGGAACATTAATTACTCAGTTATCTGAAGATTAGTGAGATATATATATATATATGTGTATGTATGTGTGTGTGTGTGTGTGTGTATTTGTATGTTAAAAGAGACATCTTTCCAGTGGCTTTCAGTGTCATAAGTGTAGTGAAGTAGCACTTTTCTTAGGAAGGGATAAAGAAATGTGTTCAACTACAGAGTTTTATGGCAAATAGGCACATGGCGCACTCTACTACTGGTCTAGTGTATGTTCTCATTTGCATCCTTTACTTGTATTAGATAGTTTGCCACACAACCTGACAACATTTCATTTCATATAATTTCTACAGAAGCTGATGCTCTTGTGCAGGAAATGAAGGAGATTTGTTCAACTAAAATTTAGGATAGTTTTGTGTTTACGTGCAGAATACAACATACGCTGAAGCATGGCCAGTTGGTTCTTGGACCATTGTGTTAGCTATTGTCTTCTACCAAGTTAGCCTAGATGCAAATTTGTCTCCCAAGGGGAAAAAATCATCTGCATAACCTGCTTTGTTCTTTGGTTTTGAAAACACCCAGTCATTTTGCCTACATCTGTTGCACCATAGTTTGTGGGGTGGAGCTCATTATCATGGGCAGAAGACAGAAAATCACTGTGTGCCGGTTGGATTTTCCCTTCCTTTTACGCATTCACTGGCCAATTAATTCCAGGCCAGCTGCTCATGATATAATGTGTCCTGGTTTACTTATGTAATCGTTTCAGTGCCAACCAAGAACTAGGGTAGCGGAAGGCCCAGCACCGTCATAGTGCAGCAGACAAAAGGGAACCTCCTTTGAGCAATCCTTAAACAGCTCTTCATCACTGGTTATGTAAAAACTTGCTCGTAATGCAGTGCTTGCTCGTAATGAAAATTACTTCATCGGGAGAAACAGCTGCTGGTTGTGAATTTCCCTGTGGTCACGCTGAACTATTTTGAAATGTTTTGAACCTTCCAGGTATTTGCCCTAATTTGTTTCCAGGTGACGGGATGACTCTCTGCAATTGCTTCATTTCCTCCTAAGAACGAAGGGTTCCTAATTAGAGGTATTTCAAGTTCCTAACAGGGTAACATGTTGCCTCTCTTAGACCAGGAGGTTGGACAGTGGCAAGTTAGGTGTGCTTGAGTTAGATAATGATAGAATAAAAATAAAGGAAATCATGCGTAAAGTAAGAAGCCAAGAGAGAAAATCAGCAAGGATTGGGTTCTCTCTTGTTCTCAGAGCGTTTTTTAAAATAAAAAACCCCTAGTGAATGGCATGATTTCAAAAGTTCTTCTGTTATCATGTGCACTTTGATAGAGTTTTTTAAAAGAAGTGTCTGAAAAAGTAACATTTCTAAAAATTCCCCCTTTGATCTCTTCCTATTATTTTTCTCTTTCTGGAATCTGTAAGGTCTTTCAAGATAGCCTTTTCTCTCTCCTCATCAATCCTATGTCATGGGGAGTGTTGTACAAGTACATTTCTGAGAATGAAAATGGAACTGAGGGAAATTTGATCTCAGACCCGGCTGTGATTTATGAAGGGTCTTCACTGGTTGTTTTTTTAAGTATTGAATATAATCTCTGGACACCTTCCTCCTGGACATTTCAGCTGTAACTAAGGTACAAAGCAATAGGGGCCCAGTTTCTCATTCACCGAAAGAAGTTTCTTTCTCACAGGCATAGAATCTGTATGCAGACGATGTCCAAATCTGTCACTCCTTTCCACCTGTTACTAAAAAGGCTGTTCAGACCTTGAACCAGTGCTTGAATGAGGGCTAATGAAATTGAAACTGAGCCCAGACAAGACAGAGGTCCTCCTGGTCAGTCGAAAGACTGAAGAGGGCATAGGGTTACGGCCAGTGTTGGATGGGGTTACACTTCCCCTGAAGACGCAGGTTCGCAGCTTTCAGGTTTCAGTGGTGGCCAGGGGAGCTTTTGCAGTTAAAACTTGTGTGCCAGCTGCGCCTGTACCTTGGGAAGTATTATCTGGCCATGGTGGTCCACACTCTTGTTACGTCCTGAATAGATTACTGCAACACACTCTACGTGGGGTTGCCTTTGAAGACTGTTCAGAAACTTCAACTAGTCCAATGGGCGGCAGCCAGATTACTAATTGGAGTGACATACAGGGAGCATACCACCCCCTTGTTAGCTCCACTGGCTGCCGGTCCACTTCTGAGCACAATTCAAAGTGCTGGTTTTGACCTATAAAGCCCTATACGATTCCGGCCCTGCTTACTTATCCGAATGCATCTCCCTCTATTTCCCGCCTCACAGTTTAAGATCGTCCGGGGAGGCCCTGCTCTCAATCCCACCATCTTTGCAAATGTGTTTGACGGGGATGAGAAACAGGGCCTTCTCAGTGGTAGCCCCCCACCTGTGGAACTTGCGTCCCAGTGAGATTAGGTCAGCTTCACCCCTCCTGTCTTTCAAGAAGAAACTTAAGTCATGATTCTGGCACCAGGCTTTTGGACAGCAGGCATAACAGCACTTTGGATGTGGAATTAGACTGAAATGGCTATATGGTTGACAAAATGTATTTTATTGTTTTTAACTTAATGATTTATCTATTGTTTTAAAATGTTGTTATATTGTTGTAATGCTTGTATGTTGCAGCATCAAAATACTGCCGAGTGTGAGCTGTTCCGATTTCTCCCTGGGGGTTGAGAAGGACGGGGTAGAAATTCTGGAAATAATAATAATAACAATTAATAGAATGGACACCATATTTTTCCTTAGCACTCATTATTTATCAGTGCAAAAAAGTTCCCCTACTAGCATATTCATTATAGTTGTTACTTATATATCATAGGAATTCATCCTATGGAGAATATGTTCATGAGGGCCCTATGTGATTTATAAGGGGTCTTCACTGTTTTTAAAAAAATAAGTATTGAATATAATCTCTGGACATCTTTCTCCAGGACATTTCAGCTGTAACTAAGGTATAAAGCAATAGCGGCCCAGTTTCTCATTCACCAAAATAAGTTTCAGGATCTTTCTCGCAGGCATATTTTTTCTTAGCACTCATTATTTATCATTGCAGGAAAGTTCCCCTACTAGCATATTCATTATAGCTGTTACCAATATGTCATATGAGTTCATCCTATGGAGAATAGGTTCATGAGAGCCCTATTAGATGTGAGTTACATATATATACTTGTGCATAAATTGAAAGGTTTTTTTGACAAAAACCCTGTGTGGACTTATCCACAGGTAAATTTTGGAAACAGATGAAGACGTGAATGGCGTAGTGAGCTCTGTGTGGAGTGAATGCAGCCTGAGAAAAAAGCAGGGTATAAGAACAAGGAGAGTAACCTGCCTTTGTTGGGGATCCAACACAAGGTAGTGATATCAGGCAGAGGTGACAAGTCCCTCTCGGTCTAATGGAGTATGAATGCACACCTCCACTCCATTATACATATCTGGCCTGAACCATAGTTGGGAAAGAAGGTGCCCTCCTTTTTTCCTCACCTTCTTTTTCAGACTGAGTGGCATTCAGCAGCAACATGGGGGAGCAGAAGAGTGTGGTGCCCCTGGTTTTTTTTTAGATAGAGCAGAGTGGCAGCCACCATTTTAAATAGTCTGTCCACAGAGAGATTGCCAAGCCTCCCAAGTTTATAGTTATAAGCAACACAAATGCCTACTCCAAGCTTAGAACAGGGAGTTCTGGTGTAGGCTGGTCCATGAGGTCACAAAGAGTTGGAAGCGACTGAATGAATAAACAACAACAGTGTATAACATTTTGTGAATTGGGTTGTTGTGAGTTTTCCAGGCTGTATGGCCATGTTCCAGGAGCATTCTCTCCTAGCATTTCGCCTGCATCTATGGCAGGCATTCTCAGAGGTTGTGAGGTCTGTTGGAAATTAGGAAAATGGGGTTTATATATGTGTTGTTCACTCAAAAACGGGAAATCCAGACAAGAGACAATCGGGGTCAGCTAATCACCTCCCAACAAAGGATTGCCCCAGGTAGTAAGAAGCTACATCTTGAAAAATGCTAGGCCATTAAATGCTAACCAAGGTGTCCAAGTGAAAAATTCACACTTACCTCCAACAGAAAGAATTCTTTCTACCACCTTGGACATTCCACAGATATATACACCCCATTTACCTAGTTTCAAACAGACCTCACAACCTCTGAGGATGCCTGTCATAGATGCAGGTGAAACGTCAGGAGAGAATGCTTCTGGAACATGACTATACAGCCCAGAAACCTCACAACAACCGAGTGATTCCGGCCATGAAAGCCTTTGACAATACATATTTTGTGAATTATTGAAAGTTTTGTTTCACTATTTAAACTTTTTGGAACATTTATTTCTTACAGAATTGCATAACATACTGTACAAAAGGGTTACCTCCCCTAAAAATGCTGAGCTTCTGTGCTTTGCTGGTGTTTGCCTCTGAAGAAGATGCACTTTCTATTCACCAGACCCGTGGTAATGAAATAAGGAGAAGGGGAATTGAGAACAAGGGTACAAGTATGAGTTAAAACATGAGCTAAAATATTAGAAGATTGCTCTGAACTGCTGGCAGGGTTACGTGGCAAAGATAAAATCGAAGTTTGGAAAGACCCTTGGAGCAAAGAGAGTTCAGTGAAAGCTGGGAAGCGTGAACAGTTCTCAGAATGAGTGATAATTTCCACCGCACAGAACAACTTCCTTTAAAGAAAACAAAAATAAAGTAACTTGCCAAGTATGGACACTTTAAAGCTCTGGCCATTCCCGCCCCCGTGTCTGTGATTCTGACGATAGTGACTTGAAAGGGACTTTTCCAACTTTACCTAGAAAAGCCAGAAGCACAACAGTTGTGGTTAGCCAGCTTCCGTCAGTGGCTTGGTTAAGTTGGTCTGCTCAAAGAGGAAGTTGCTGCTGTGACGGGAAAAGGGAGCCGAGAGCACACCCAGCTTGTAGGAGGGCCATAGCAGACAGTGCATAACAACATTGGTATGTGGGACACCAGGAGGAAAGGGGTGTGCCCATGGATGCAGGGAAATGGACCAAAAATAAAGCCTCCAGATTATGGCTCACTCCAGACATGCAGAAAAACCGTGCCGGGTTAATATCTGAGACAGGCTTGCAGGAGCAGACACCTCAGGGCTCTCTTGAACTTTAACAGAAAGTCACTTGTTAAGCTTAACCCTTTATTGAGCCTTTCATAGTATATTTTCAAAATAGGTATCGTTTGGTTTGTGAGAGTAGCAGACAGCCACCTTATGTTATCTGCAATACTATTCTCTGTGCCAGCAAGTGATCTTTGCTTCATGTAAAGATAACACTATGTAACAAAATCTGGAAAAAAAAATGCTGTTCCTGATTTGAAAGTGTTATTCCTGTTCACCGGAAGCCCCCGGTGGCGCAATGGGCTAAACCTTTGTGTCGGGAGGACTGAAGACCAACAGGTCAGAGGTTGGAATCTGGGGCTCATAGATGAGCTCCCTCCGTCAGCTCCAGCTCCCCATGCAGGGACATGAGAGAAACCTCCCACAAAACCATCAAAACATCTGGGCGTCCTTGTAGATGGCCAATTCTCTCATACCAGAAGCAACTTGAAGTTTCTCAAGTTGCTCCTGACAAGAAAAAAAAAATGTTTGGCACTTACTTTGAAAGTAGTTGTTATACTCCAGAAACTTCGTTTTTGTGGCTGCCACAAACTATGTTGAATTGGGTTGCTGTGAGTTTTCCTGGCTGTACGGCCGTGTTCCAGAAGCATTCTCTCCAGTTATTTCATCCACATCTGTGGCAGGCATCCTCAGAGATTGTGAAGTTTTGTGAATATGGTTCCAGAATACTTCTGGAACATGACCATACAGCCCGGAAAACTCACAGCAACCCAGTGATTCAGGCCATGAAAGCCTTCGACAACACATATGTTGAATTAGTTGAGACTCTGTGAGATATTCATTGAAAAACTATAGCCGAATGTGCTGCAGGATGTCCCACAAAAACAAAGTTTTTTGCAGTTTAATAATTCTTTTCCATGTTTTTATGATAAGAACCATTTAGGAAATAATATTTATAACCCAGGAACAAAAATTGTCTTACATAGTGTAATGTCTTGTACATGCTGAAAAATCAAAATAACATGGTATACAGAATTTATGAACAAATGTGATATTTTACCAGTATGCTATTTCACCATGATACATGAACTGTGTTTTTGTTTGTATGGTTATTATCTAGATCAACCCAGGTATCATCAGAATCAAACCTTGGTCTAAGATCAGAAGTATAATGAATAGATTGTTGTTCTATTACAGCCTTTTTCAAGTGTTGTTTGAGTAACATGTCAGTCAATATGCAACTGCTCTGTGATGTTCTGGCCTGTTTAATTATCCTTCCAGTTTAATTGGTCACATCAAACTGCAATCTCCTACCCTTTTAATTAGTGATCCACTTGTTCTAATATACCAACACCCTTATATTTCATGTGAGGAAACCTGGCAATCCATATGTAAATAGTACATTTAGAAATGATTTCAATGTATATTCCAAATAGCCGGCAAGAGAGCTGATGGACTGTTGTCTTTAGTTTCAAAGCCAATCAGGATTAATAACTTGGCAGGCACTAAGCCTGCCAAGATAGAGGCGGAAATAACTGCCATGTACTCATAGATACTTGTGACCTGCTTTTAAGAAGGGGAAAGGTTGTTGTTGTTGTTGTTTTCCCTAACTAGATGTATTTTCATGTCATACAAAACCAGTCTTATCCTCATACTACATTGGTTGGGGATTATTGGAACTGTAATTCATCCCATCTGCAGTCCACCAAATTGGAGGAAGGTATATTAAGGATAATTTTGCATGGTAGCAACAAGTCACAGCTAGGATTTATTCAATTGCTGTTTTGTCATTACTAGAGTAAATAGAAGCATTTAGTGGCGGACAACCTGAGTTCTTCCAGGTACACTTGAGAATACTGTCAAATAACTCTTTACCCAGAGGCCAATTATTGCAGTTATTTTTATGCATTCACTTTTTGTTGCAATTAAGAGTATATGAGGAAACTGTATTATGTGCATAGTGAACTCATCCTCCTCTTGAAACTTAGATAACATAAAATGCTAGCTTTTCATTCAATTTTTCAACTGTCTGACTCACAATGAAAGCAGTTGCTTAAAACCTGCGATCCTCAACATAGTACTAGAGACATTTGTGTCTGGGGAATACATAGACCCCCTGCAAGTTGCAGCAAGAAATCAATTATCCCTTGCAATTTTAAAGCATCTGCTATTCTACTAACTCAACTGGAGATTTGCACACAGACCTTTCTGTTTTC
The DNA here is from genome assembly GCA_030556195.1 of Anolis apletophallus. Lineage (NCBI taxonomy): Eukaryota > Metazoa > Chordata > Lepidosauria > Squamata > Anolidae > Anolis > Anolis apletophallus. The sequence continues at coordinate 26,799,647 of JARBWK010000001.1, forward strand.
CTAGATCTCAGCCCACCTAAGAGGAATTTGTTCCCTCCTTGGGAATAATCCATGAAAATTGGAGTTAGGGTCAGATTCTGAGATCTAGCAACCATAGCTTTATACCTTGACGTGGACTTTCAAGAAGCTCCCCAACTAGAAATACAGTTGGTTTGAGATACAACTGGGCTGTTCTTACATTGTCACAAGATCTATCATTTTGCCGTAATAAAACATTTGTTGTTGAAACAAGAAATGATCTCTCAGAATTTATTTCAAAGTCGGAAATGGTTAGCTGGACAGGAAGATAGTTGGAGAGATCACTTTCCCTCTGGCAAATGCAAAAATAATCCTTGCTGTTGGATTAATATGGATCTGAAACTGGTATTTACAATAGAGGAACCATGGATAGCAACAACAACAACAGCAATCTTTATTTATATCCCACCTCCTCTCCCCAAAGCGAATCGGGGCAGCTCACAACACAAAAACAATACAGTGTTCCCTCGTACTTCGCAGCTCACCTATTGCGGACTCGCTGTTTTATGGATTTCAAAAAATATTAATTTAAAATATATATCCTGATATTTTTGCTGTTTTGTGGGGGTTTGCCGCTACCGCTCTCCATGGCGCTTTCCCTCCTCAGTCCTCCTTCCCTCCCTCCAGCCTTGAAGGGCCCTTCCTTCCTTCCTTTCCTTCATTTTATTTTAAGTTTATAAAGACTTAAAATAGTGTATAACTACTAAAATAATGTATAAATATAAAAATAAATAGAGCATCCCTACATCGTGGTTTTTCACTTATTGCAGGAGGTCCTGGAGCCTAACCCCAGCAATAAGTGAGGGAACACTGTATACATAATATCAAACAAAAGGCTTTATATCAAAAACAAAACACAATAAGTTAAAGATAAAACAACAAACATAGTTAAACATAGTTTAACTATTCAACATCTACATGAAACCGCTGGGAGAGATCATTCGGAGTTTCGGAGTAAGGTGTTACCTGTACACAGATGACGTCCAGATCTGTCACTCCTTCCCACCTGTCACCAAGGAGGCTGTCCAGGACTTGAACCGGTGCCTGGCCGCTGTGTCGGACTGGATGAGGGCTAGCAAATTGAAACTTAATCCAGACAAGACAGAGGTCCTCCTGGTCAGTCGCAAGGCCGAACAAGGCATAGGGTTACAGCCTGTGTTGGATGGGGTTACACTCCCCCTGAAGACACAGGTTCGCAGCTTGGGAGTGATCCTGGATTCATCGCTGAGCCTGGAACCCCAGGTCTCAGCGGTGGCCGGGGGAGCTTTTGCACAGTTAAGGCTCGTGCGCCAGCTGTGCCCGTACCTTGGGAAGTCTGATCTGGCTACGGTCGTCCACGCTCTGGTCACATCCCGAATAGATTACTGCAACACACTCTACGTGGGGCTGCCTTTGAAGACAGTTCGGAAATTGCAATTAGTCCAGCGGGCGGCAGCCAGATTGCTAACGGGAGCTACATACAGGAGCATACCACCCCCCTGTTGTGTCAGCTCCACTGGCTGCCTGTCCAATTCCGGGCTCAATTCAAAGTGCTGGTTTTGACCTTTAAAGCTCTATACGGTTCTGGCCCAGCTTACTTGTCCGAACGCATCAGCCGCTATGTCCCACCTTGTAATCTAAGATCATCCGGGGAGGCCCTGCTCTCGCTCCCGCCTACGTCTCAGATGAGGCTGGTGGGGACGAGGGTCGGTGGTGGCTCCCGCCTGTGGAATGCGCTTCCTATTGATGTACGATCCACCACATCCCTCCTGGCCTTCAGGAAAAAGTAAAATCCTGGCTGTGGGACCAGGCATTCGTACACCAGCACAAGGCAGCATTTTAGATTGGTTTTTAATGAAAGTGGGTGATTATGGCCAATGTTTTTATGGACTGAACATTGTTTTAATCCAGAGTGAATGTGTGTGGTGCTAATGTAGTTGTATTTAATGTATTTTTAATGTATTTAAATTGTTGAAGTGTTTTGGGGTTTATATTGTTATTATGTGGGCATCGAATTGTGCCGTACTGTAAGCCGCTCTGAGTCCCCCCTTGGGGGTTGAGAAGAGCGGGGTAAAATCCCGAAATAAATAAATAAATAATAGTTAAAATAGTTCATTGCCGTTAGACCCATCAGTATAAATATCAGGTTTTTTAAACACACACACACACATATAATTGGTTTTTTCCCCCCAAGTTCCAAATGTTTCTATGTTTCTTATCATACCCAGGCTTTCTTACTTTGTCCTCCTCAGAATTTTAGCATTAAAGAGTATCTCTAAAGTAGGAGGACAGAGAAATTAAACAGTAACCAAATGGTCTATAAAGCATTAAGAAACCGTTATCTCACTATGTGCTCACCTCTCTCCTTTCTACTCCCACACTACTTTGCATTTTTCTTTTTCCAACTCTTCTTTCTTTTTGCGTCACTAACGGTGTGCATTAATACATGTGTCAATAGCATTTAACATTATGTTTATGAGTGGATTTACATGTGAGCATTTAGCTACCAAAGTCTATCCAACGTTTGGGGTAGGGGGCGGGAGAGATAAGAGAGGCTCCACATTAGATATACTCAAACTGGAGATTTTTTCAAGGCTGGCAATATCAGGAGTATATTTTGTTTCCAAGTGCTTAGGCACTTACTCCCTCATCCAAGAATGAGTGCAAAAGAAACCACAGGTTGATAATGAGTTCCCATGTTATAATCTTTTACCTTCTGTAAGGCAGAACCTGTCTTTCTGATGAGGTTTCATGCAGATCTGAGAAAATTGTAGATTGAAATAAATATGGAAGCATCCAGTTGAGCTGTCCTCTCTGGAAAGAAGGGTTACAGCAAAGCCAACTGAGTTAAAAAAAAAGGCTTCTGTTTTAATGCTCTTCAGAATACAGCCTGAAATAAAAACTGCCATCCTGGGGTATATTGCTGTTTGAATAAGTCCCTTACCCAATTATCAATAGTACAAAATCACTTTAGTAAATTTGTAGATCAAAGGAAAGAATTATTGTGGAAACGTGTTACTAAAAACATCAGGGTCAGGAATTGTGTCAAAAGGAGAAAGAGACTCCTCATCAGTGCTGTCCAGTATCTCTGTGATAAAATACAGACGTTTCATTTTGATTGGCTAGTCTGTCTTCTTGTTGTTATATGTCTTGAAGTTGACTCCAGCTTATAATGATTTCTTGGCAAGGTTTATTCAGAGGAGGTTTCCCATTTCCTTCCCCTTTGAATGAGCCTTGTGCAAGGTCCCTCAGTGAAATCCATGGTTGGTAGTGGAAATGTACTTATTAAATGTGATGTCACACTTTTTCTCCAATCATGGGCGATCGCTCATGGTTTAGTATGATTATCTTCCAGAGATGGGAGTCTTCGTGGTATGTCCCTGAATGACTGAAGACCTATTTTATACCCACATGGTCTTTCACAAGGTAAAGGTTTCTCCTTGACACTAAGTCTAGTCGAGTCCGACTCTGGGAGGTGGTGCTCATCTCAATTTCTAAGCCAAAGAGCCAGTGTTGTACATAGACATCTCCTAGGTCATGTGGCCTGCATGACTACATGAAGTGCTGTTGCCAGAGCGTTACCTATTGATCTGCTCAAATTTGCATATTTTTGAACTGCTAGGTTGACAAAAGCTGGGGCTAATGAAGGGAGCTCACCCCACACTGCGGATTCAAACTGCCAACCTTTCGGCCAGCAAGTTTCGCAACTCAGCGGTTTAACCCACTGCGCCACTACAGTCTTTCACAAAGGAACAGGCACAGTTGGCACACTAGCTTTAACTGTGCAAAAGCACTCCTGGCCACTGCTGATACCTGGGCCTCCAGATTCAGACTCAAATCCAGGAGTACTCCCAAACTGTGAACCTGCATTTTCAGGGGGAGTGTAACCCGATCTAACACAGGCTGACTACCTATTTCCAAATCTGTTTTAGGACTGACTGAATCTTGTCTGGATTAAGCTTCAGTTTGTTTGTCCTCATTCAGTCCATTACAGCTGCCAGGCACCAGTTTAGCACAGGAACCTTGGAATTAGGTGAAATGAGTGATACAGTTGTGTGTTATCTGCATATTGATGGCACCACACTCCAAAACTCCGGATGACCTCTTCCAGCTGTTTCATGTATATGTTAAACAGTATTGGGGATTTGAGGAACCTCACAGGCCAAGGAGTCGAACAGAAGTCCCCCAGCACCACCTTCTGAGAACCTTTCTCCAGGAAGGAAGGGAGCCACTGAAGAACAGAACCCTCAAGCCCCATCCAAGAAAGGCTGGTTGATGGTATTGAAAGCCACTGAAAGATCCAGGAGACACACTCTCTGTCTAGTACTCTGAGTAGGTCATCCATCAAGGTGACCAAAGCTGTCTTCTTGGAATGTCAGTAGACAGCAAAAAGAATTTAAAGATGGGCTTAAATCTAAGCTGAAAAAATGTGGCATAAACACCGAGAACTGGGAAGCCTTGGTACTTGAGCATTCTAACTGGGGGTCAGCTGTTACCAACATTGCTGAGGATTTTGAAGAGGCACAAATAGAGACCAAAAGGGAGGAACATGCCAGGAGGAAGGAGTGTCAAGCAAGCCCTTGTCAGAATTGCCTTCCATCTGGAAATTGATGTCCTCATTGTGATAGACCATGCAGATCCAGAATAGGTCTCTACAGTCACTTACAGACCCAATTGCTAAGACTCTATTTCTGAAAGACGATCATAACTTGGCTACGAGGGATCATCCAATGTTGTTCTAATTTGTGTATTTGGGACCTGAGATTTTTTTCTTTTTTAACAGCAAGTTGATGTAAAATATATTTTATCAGAATGCAAAATTATGCTTTATTGAGAATTCTTTCATAATCTCTTTTGACATACCAATGAACTTAACAGTAAGTGGGTTGTTGTAGGTTTTTCGGGCTATATGGCCATGTTCCAGAAGCATTCTCTCCTGACGTTCTGCCTGTATCTATGGCAAGCATCCTCTGAGGTTGTGAGGTCTGTTGGAAAATTGAGTTTATATATCTGTGGAATGTCCAGGGTGGGAGAAAGAACTCTTGTCTGTTGGAGCCAGGTGTGAATGTTTCAGTTGGTCACCTTGATTAGCATTTGATGGCCTGGTAGTTTTTAACATATAGCATTTTTCTTTACATATAGCATTGCCTTTGTAATGTTTCTTTTCATGTTTGAATTGCAGGAGAGAAATTTGGATTGGTTTCCTCGGATGCGTGCCATGTCACTTGTGAGTAGTGATTCTGAAGGGGAACAGAATGAACTCAGAAACCTGCAAGAGAAGCTTGAATCTACCATGAAGCTGGTATCCAACCTTTCTAGCCAGCTCTCTGAACTTAAAGATCAGGTGAGAAAGTGCTTATTTCACATAAAAAATATAAGGCTGTCTAATGTATGGAAACATGTAAATGGGGAATTTGAGTGTGGGAAAGTTGTTGGTCTGTATATTTATGCATCTGATCCTTTAATGATGGCCCATTGGTTAGCTGGGATTCTGAAACAGCACATTGGGGCAACCTCTTCATTGACTTCTTCTCTGGTCCTCATTTAGTCCCAAATAGCATGTACAACAGCACCAGGCAAACAGATAATTGTGTATTCTTTGGAACAAAGGGTGAATAAAATGCCAAGGAGAGCATTTTTATTTGATTTGACCAGTTTATCGGGGAGGATCATTTGATATTGGTTGGGGATCCCTTTAAATTAAAGGCTGGGGAGGCTTTGGGGGTCACTGGGAGGCTTCTAGGGATACAAAAGTGGGCTTCGTGGTCTGCCCTCTCCCCATTTTTGTAAGTACCCAAAAATATGGTTCCAAGAACTGGAGATCAATAAGTTCTATTCCTGGTTTCCAACAAGACAAATGTTGTTTTGTTGTTCAAATAAGCAAACTATTACTTGTGATTGTTTACATATTGACAAATACAGAAAATAATGCAGTAAAGTGGCAATGTATAGTTGTTATTGTAACTTGGACCTAAACCTCCTACATGCAAGGGAAATAGGTAAACAGACCAGGAAAAAGGGAATGCCTTGTCATGTCCGAGTGCAAACTTAGTTTCCTCGAGCATTAAATAACTAGATGCAGTGAAAGCTCCAAACCTGTCATGATGAAGAACATCAGGGCAGAAGGGGACTTTACACTTATATGTCATTTCAATTCAAATCATTCCTCCAACTGTTGTTCCCAAGAGTTTCTTCTATTTTTATCCATGTTTAATTTCACAAGTTTTCCTTCCCAGATTAAACCCAACTCCTTCCTACTTTCTTCACATATTGTATGCACTCAAGGTCTGTAATAATCATTCTTGTTCATCTGTAAATTGTTAGTTTTGGTGTTATCCTGTCCACCGTATATGTTCAATATATTAAAGAGGAGAAAGCATAACAGCATCTCACTCTCTGATACACAACATAGGAAACAAAGGGTGGTAATAAATGGACACTTCTCTGGGTGGAAAGAGGTGAGAAGTGGCGTACCCCAAGGTTCAGTTTTAGGACCGTTACTTTTTAATTTATTCATAAACGATCTGGATGTAGATGTAAATTGTGAGGTAGCAAAGTTTGCAGATGACACTAAACTGTTCAGGGTAGTTAAAAATGAAACTGACTGTAAAGAGCTCCAGAAAGATCTCTCGAAATTGAGTGAATGGGCAACAAAGTGGCAAATGCATTTTAACCTAAACAAGTGTAAAGTCATGCACATCGGGAAAAGAACCCCAAATACACTTATCAACTGATGGGATCAAAGCTTTCTGAGACAAACCAGGAAAGGGATCTTGGGGTTTTGGTGGACAGCTCAATGAAGATGTCAACCCAATGCGCTGCAGCAGTGAAAAAGCAAATTCTATGCTAGGCATGATCAGGAAGGGAATCGAAAATAGGTCGGCAAATGTTGTATTGCCTCTCTACAAATCTATGGTGAGGCCACATCTGGAGTACTGTGTACAATTCTGGTCTCCGCACCTCAAGAAGGATATAACGGAACTGGAAAGGTACAAAGAAGGGCAACAAATATGATCCAAGGGATGGAGCAGCTCCCTTATGAAATCAGGTTGCAACGCCTTGGTCTTTTCAGCCTTGAAAGACGGCGTTTAAGAGGTGACTTGATCGAAGTGTATAAAATCATGCATGGGATAGAAAAGGTGAACAAAGAAAAATATTTTCTCTGTCACACAATACTAGGACTAGGGGCACTCCCTAAAGCTCCAAGGTAGGAAAGTCAGGACTAATAAAGGAAATATTTCTTCACCCAGAGGGTCATTGGGTTATGGAACTCACTTCCAGAGGAGGTTGTGACAGCTGTCAGCCTGGACAGCTTCAAGGCAGGATTAGACAGATTCATGGATACCAAGGGAATCAGTAGCTACTGAAATGGACATCCAAGTGCCACCTCTGTGTTGATGGAGGCAGGCAGGATTTTCCCCCGGGTACTGGTTGTGGGGGGTCGGGAGCAGGTGAGGGTTTTGTACAACCTGGGCCACTGTGTGACACAGAATGCTGGACTAGATCCCCCGATTCAGCATGGCTCTTCTTATGTTCTTATGTTCTTATATTATAGTAAGGAGTGTCAAAGTATGACTATTCCTTGTTTGCTCTGCCGTAGCACTGCCTGAGTTACACAGAATGGGTTGTGTTTCGGTTTGTTTCCTTCTCGAGTTATTTTGTTCCAGCTAAAAATTAGTCAGTGGGCAATTGTTTTATGTCAATACACAATGTCTGTTTCTTTATTTCTAGCCATTTAGCAACACTGATTTCTCTCTCTCTCTCTCTCTCTCTCTCTCTCTCTCTCTCTCTCTCTCTCTCTCGGTGAACAGTATGCTTTACAAAACATGTCTGTGTATGTAAATATCAGCATCAGGGATGGCAAGACTCCTCATTTAGCCTTCTGTGAAATGATGCTTAATACCTTCACCACTAAAACCACTGGTGGAAAGAAGTCAGAGTGGGATTACTTTCCCAGAACTCTCTTTTCCTTTGCATACACATGGGCATACTCATGCATATGAACACAAACATACATAATCATACGGTAAAACCTGTTCTGACCATGAAGAAATTCTGTTGAAATAATTTTGGTCATTGCATGTTGAGCTGAAGATGAAGATGGAGATAACAAAAACTGGACATTGGTGCCTCCAGTTACATTAGCAGAAGGATCTCTTCTCAGTTTCTAGTCTGCCCTTCTTCCTCTATTTAGTTCACAGTTTTTTTAATGAAACTTTGGGGACCATTTGTTCTTGGAAGGAAGTTGTCATCTTTTCTCCATCTCCTCCCGTGAGCATTCAAGCAATTAGGATTAAGGTCTGAGTAGAACAAAACTGCCTTCTCTGTCTCAGCATTGCTTTGAGATAACCCTCTCCTTTGTCTCATGCACCTGCTTTGGCAAACATAGAATACTTTCATGGGCTTTTTGATCATCAGCCAAGATTTTAAAAACATGGGTCTTAAGCTTCCCAGATTGGGATTTGTTGCAAACCACTGAGAAAGCCTATTGTCATTCAGACCACTTCAAATTCACCCATTTTTAGGATGATGTTGAATAATGCAGCAGTGTCAAAAGCTGAGCAAACTTTAAAACTTTCTCTTTCCTCCAATAAAAAACAAGAGAGAGAATGACGCTAGCTTTCAGAGACCTCTTTGATGCAGAGGAAGAAGTGGAAACCAAGTTGATTAATGTGAGGGAACAGACTGGAATTTCCCCTAAGTGCTGTCATTCAGTATGCCCGGCTCAAGTTGCAGCATGTACCAATTATGCGACCAAACCAATACATCACTTTCTTATTAGGAACAACCCTCTCTAGAAAAGAGAGCCGACTGAGATTAATCTTGAATGAAATAACAAGCAAGTTCTGCTTTCAGAGCTGACTCTTCGAAGAGGTTTCTGGGGAATAAACTTAATGCCAAGATACAACATGTCTACTTGGACTAAAACAACATTCTCAGGGAGCAATTGAAACTGTGATCCCTGGTATTTCTAATGAATTCCAAGTTGTTGGCTTGTTAGGGATTTCCTGTGTCAACAATTAAGGCTACATGGTAAAAAAAGAATCACTTTTCAGCAAGGCGAGCATGACATCTTGCCCATTATGTCCAGCTCAGACTGGGTACGTGATTTCCCCACAAATGGGACTGGAACCTGTCACGTTAATGTCATTCCTTGATTATGCTTGTTATCCGAATTACCTTTGTAAAAACATTTCCTTTTGATATTTAGATTCAAACTGGCAATCAAAAGGAACATAATGATGACAAGAAGATTAAGCTAAATTGAGCGCTCCTTTCTGTTAATATGAGCTTCTCCTTGATTTTCTTTCGGCAGACGGCACCCTGTGTCTTGGTCTCCATTGTCGTCCACAGCAAATTGCAGTATAGCAAGTGGCCCCAATATTAGCTGCTTGCAAGCAAGCCAGATATCAATGAAAAGAAAAAGATGTAAAAGTGATTGTTCATCTCCAGTATTCTTTAACCATTGCTTTGCCAGAGTAACACGGCTTGTTGACATGTTTCATGGATTTCTTCATATGTCTTTCTGGTTTTGTATAGCAGCTCTCCAGTAGAGGTTTTTCTGGGAAATTCACAAACAAATATTAAAGTTACAATATAAAGCAATAAAATCGGTACTTTTAAAAACAGAAATAGAGTTTTAAGATAAAAAAAATCAGGGCATTAATGGAACTGGTCTAAAGGTCTTCACTGAGTACTTAAATACTGATACAGATGACACCAGAAAGTTTGTCAAACTTTTCCAAACTGGGATGCCACCCTACTTTAGACCCCCTTTTCAGCAGAAGCTGAAGCTAACAGTGGGAGCTCACCCCACTGCCCGGATTTCAACTGCTGACCTTTCGTCCAGCACGTTCAGCAGCTCAGCAGTTTAAGCTGCTGTGCCACAGGGGGCACTTGTTATATTTTATTTGGTTTTTGAATTTTAATACTACTGCTTTGTAAGTAGGAAAACCATTTGGTCTATTATATTATTAAGACTATTGCAGTCAAAATCTCTAAGAGCTACACTGAAATAAGCCTGATTTGAGTCTTGTTCTCAGGGATATATGTGTAATATTGTAGCTTACTATTCAATCCAATACACTGCAGACATCTCGACTTACACATTTCCATTAGATCATTCCGATCATCATTTATATCTTGGCCAGTAGCTAACATATATTCCACTAATTCAATTTCTCCATCCTCCTATATAAAATTTTTCCTTTCTCAATTTTTTCTTTACATTTCCAATTTGTTGGGGTGGAGGGAAAGCTATGTTTTGTTTACTGTAATTATGGTGATAAATTACAACACACAAGAGTGGACTTTTTCTGGAAAATGGCTATCAGAATAACCCTTGACCAAAATCTAACAGCAGTAGCTCATTCCGTGGTCTGTCATGGAGGAAGTGCCTGTTTTCTGAGTAAATGTTTTAATTTTCCAGATGACAGAACAGAGGAAGCAAAAACAGCGCATTGGGCTCCTAGGACATCCTCCTTCAATTAATGTGAACCCACAGCAACCAGCATAAATCGGACGGGCGACTTGTTTCCCCAACATGCTCCCACTCGGCAACACTTTGTAACAAGAGTTGAGATTCATTTCATGAAGTCTATCTCTTAAAGCTGCTTCTGTGTATTCCTAGCTCTTGTAAATAACCCAATTTTTATACAATGTGTATAGGACTGCTGTGAGAAGGTATGGGCTTATATATTTTGGCACATTGATGAAGTGGGGGGACTGTAGAGTTCCCCCCTCGATGCCTTTTTATAGGAAGACATGAAGGGCACACCAAACTTGCACTTGAAAAAAAAAGATTATTGACTAAAATAGTATGTGATCTCTATTTTGTATTTAAGAACTTCCGATAGCTAGTATTTATGGTTTTTATACCGTTGTGCAATATGAATTATGCAATCAAACTATACTTGTTCCTTACTCCTGTGTGTCCTCAAGGGAATGCACATCTTCGAATCCAGTGTCGTCTTATATCATTTTACTAAACAGCATCCAATGACAGCTAAGCGAGGCTGTGGCCAAACTGTGTTCCCAGCGAGGTTTTCATTCTCCAGGGCATTTTTATAACGTATGGCATTCCAAGAGATTGACATGGTAACGCTGCCTCTCCCGCAACCAACATTCCCCTTGATTTTGTTTAATTTTAGAAGTAAAAAAAAAACAGCAAAAAGGTTGGTTTATTTCCCCCACTTCTCACTTTAGAGCTGTTTCTTAGCAAACACTTCCATAAACACCAGGAAGTTGTATTCATACATGAAGACATCGTGAAAGGAAAAAATTAAGCAGAGATGGCCATACACTGCTGGTAAATCAGTATCATTTTCTAGATTTCTTTTCCATTGTTTTGTTTCTTCTTTTCTTTCTCTATGTGTGCCATATTCCTTTAAGAAAACATGGAAGGATTTCCAGAATGTACCATCTTTGTCTATCGTCTATATATTTTATTACTCTGACAGGTGTACTTTTCCTTCAGACATGCATTACACCAATTGAAGTATGAACTGTCCCTTTTAGGACTCATAGCCGAGCACTGATTTTTTTGTAATTACTTGCAAAAGAGCCACTAGTTTTTGGATAGTGTTTTCTTTCCATTATGGTCACATTTTTTGTTGTTCCTGACGGTTGGGAAAAAAAAAGAACAGATGTTGCCTAGTTTTGTACATGGTCCTCATTTTACAGAAGTGAAATATCTGCTTACTGAAAAAGCAGAAAAATGAAATATGCTTATTAAGGTTTGTAAATGCATAAATATAGATATTTAAATAAATGATAAAATAATAATGTACAGTGTTTTAGTGTGATGTTTCATTTTTCTTTACCAGTATTAATTTTTCTATCCCAGTTTCTTCTCAGTGTAAAAAGAATACAAGAAGACTGCGTTGAACCTAAGATCTATTACAAACAAAGAAGGCTAGCCTGAAATGCTTCAATTATTATTGAAGTAATAATAATTATCTTTATGCCCTGTCATTTAACAAGCTGAAAGCCTTGTTACGTAAAGTATCTTTTCTTAGGATTTGAACTGAAATTGGTATTAATCAGAATTGAAGAAAGTTGTAGTTTGACTGAGTTTCCAAGCTTACACTAACAGGTTCCTCACAGATGGTCTTCAGTAATCCAAGTTAATCATCTTATGAGAATATTTTACTTGCACAACACACCTACTTTATCTGGGCAGAGGACTTGGTGGCTTCCATGAAAACTATTGGTTTGATCCAAGTAATATTGGACTTGTTATTTGAACATTGAACAGAGCCTCTGTAGCTCTGTTTTCCACTTGAGAAGATAATTTGTGCTGTCAATCATTCACAAGTGCCCTTGAACCCGCTATTGTGGCATATCAACTCTTTGTTTTGAAAACCAAGGAGTGATGAAATGAATGTGTCAATTTCTGGAGCAGAAGTTACAGAGGACCCTTAATGAGTATATCCAATGCTAATTACAGCAGAGTAGTCTCACGTCTATGCATCTGAACAGCGTCATCCAGAAAAGTGTTTAGTGGCACTGGGAGGTCTTTGTGTAGATCCAGGAGATCAGGGAACTGAATCCTTGAGCCCCTGCTGGCACAACAGGTTAAAGCGCTGAGCTGCTGACTGAAAGGTTGGTGGTTCGAACCTGGGAGTGGGATGAGTTTCCACTGTTAGGCCCAGCTTCTGCTAACCTAGCAGTTCAAATACATGCAAATGTGAGTAGATCAATAGGTAATTTTCCATGACCCCTTTCCAATTATAAGTCCATCAAACTCAGCTAAAAATGTCTGGTTTTCATTAGATGTTAATCTTTAAAGTCCTCTGCATCAGTGTAAGGATTCAGGATTTTTAAAAAGCTTTTTTCCCATGCCTGCCGCCTGAGATAAAAGGCCCCTTTGTGCTGTTTTCCTATCTGTGGACCAGTATCTACGGTTTCATTTATCCTGTTCTAACAAAATATGTCATCTCTAGGAAATATCTAGGTCCTTCTTGGGCAAAAATTCTAATTACAAGAGAGTTTACTAATAACTATGGGTTCACAGATCCATGCAAAGGTTGGGAATGTATCCCCAATGGATACAAGGGTTCTGGTATACAAAAAGAAGAGGAGCTATAGAAGGCACAAATCTGCCTGGGTTACTTTGAGTTTTTCGGGCTGTATGGCCATGTTCCAGAAGCATTCTCTCCTGATGTTTTGTCCACATCTCTGGCAGGCATCCTCAGAGGTTGTGAGGTTTGTTGGAGACTAGGCAAGTGCAGTTTATATATCTGGAATGTCCAGGGTGGGAGAAAGGGTGGTGGGCATTCCACTTGCCTAGTTTCCAACAGACCTCTCAACCTCTGAGGATGCCTGCCATAGATGTGGCCAAAATGTCAGGAGATAATGCTTCTGGATAATGCTTCTGGAACATGGCACAGAGCCTGGAAAACTCACAGAAACCCAGTGATTCTGGCCATGGAAAGCCTCTGACAACACAAAACTTCCTCTTTGCCAGTGCAAAGCTCAGATCCCTTTGTAGGAAGACGGCAGAATTCTTTACACTTAATGAGTTGAATATGGATAAAGCAAAACTGGCTAGCTTTGCTTTTGATTGGAGGGAACAAACTCACAAAATCAAGTCCCAGATTAGGAGTTTCTATGAGAGTTTCCTCAGCAGTGCCACCCTGTACTTAGACATGGTAACTGTAATGGGCAGAGAGGAGGTAGAGCACATGACCACTTGTTTTCATTCCCAACTTGTATGTTAGGTTTCCAAGACCTCTGCTAATCTTCATCAAGACTAGAACAGTTTTCAGGTGCTTTGCACTGTGCAAAGTAACTGCTTTGCTCAGATATCACAATTTTTCACACAAAAGAATAAAACAGCTTTTGGTTCAGAAAATATGGTGTTTTTTCACAGATCTGTGCCAAAATCTTTGTTTTCTTCCTGCCTTAGAGAGAAAATATGGATATTTACAACCAGACTTTCCACATGTGGTGTTCTTTACTTGCAATCAAATCTCTGAAAACAGTGTCCGCCAAAACTTGAAGATCAATGTATTTGAGCTGATGCAAAATCCATCTCTTCACTATGTTAACCTGCAGTGGCTGTTTGACATGTGCAAATAAATTCTGACTTTGCTTTCACTGGGGGATGAACATGGAGATGTGGACTTAAGAGGGGTGAATAATCACATAGTAGTATCACATCAGATCCCTTGCACTGAGGCAGATGTCTCCACGAACATTGCCTCTTGTATATTAAGACAAGGCAGTTGCCAGAATAGAGAACATGAGCAACAAAGGTACATATGCTGACGGGTACTTAGGAAGCTATCTAGTTAATACCGTAGGATGCCACCTGTCTATTGCACTTGCAACAAAAGGAAAAAGACAAAAAGAATCGCTGACTAAATTGATTTGGGGGAATTTCCTTTCCATTTCAAGCCTTGAGCAAAACTTGCACCAAAGGTTTTTTTTTAAAAAACACCTTTGAGCAACATTTCCACTCATTCCTGTACTGAACATCTTTGCAACTTTTGCACCTCTCATTAGACAGGAAAAAGGAAAATTAAACGGTTAAGGGACAAATCACATTTGTGGCTGAGAAAGATGTTACGTTTGCTAGGTAGGTTCTAGACTTCTATGTAATTGTGAATTTTCCATCCATTAATATCTCCAGAGCTTTTTATCAAGGGTTCGTGTCTGCTTTTCATTTAAACATACCTGTTCATTGTTGTCTAGGCTGTAAATGCAACAAAATTGGGACAATGTCCAACTGAACTCACTGTAGCTTATTTCTAAACAGATTGACATTTTGTTTTGTTCCTTAAAGTCACTCCACTTCCAAAACAGAGAGTGTACCCCAGCATCTCATGCTTATAAGAAGTAAAACTCAGAGCTGTCACTTTTCACTGCCACTTTACATCTGTATACCTTTATAAAACGGAATGTTTGTATGTATGTATGTGTGCGGAGGGCGGAAGGGCGGATATGTGGCAGCCACTTTCACAGGCCACAGCGACCAGCATGGGTGATGGACCTGCACCAAACTTGGTACACATAACCCCCCTAACCCCCTTTACGTCCTGGTACGGTTCGGGGGACATGACCCACAGATTATGGGATTTGTAGTACTTTCAAACACATTGGTTCCCACAGACCACTGAGGCCACCAAAAAGACCACACTTAGCACACACAGCCCCCATGACCCAATACAGACCACACTAAGCACACACAGCCCCCATGACCCACTCTACGTCCTGGTGCAGTTTGGAGGAGGTGGACCATGGATGATGGGACTTGAAGTACCTCTACTCACTTCCCAAGTTCGCTGCAACCCTCATCCAATCACTGATCGAGACCAAACTTGGCATACATAACCCCTATGACTGCCTTCACGTCCTGGTGAGGTTTGGGGGAGGACTGACAATGGATGATGGGATTTGTAGTACTTTCACACCCCTCTGTTCCCACAGACCACTGTGGCCCCCAACAAACACTGATAAAGACCACACTTGGCACACAGAGCCCCAGTGACCCACTCTACATACTACTGAAGTTTGGAGGGGGCCAGAACATGGATGATGGGACTTGCAGTACCTTCCCTCACTTTCCAAGACTGCTACAAACCTAATCCTATGACTGATCAACACGAAACCTGCCACACAGAGCCCTCATGACCCACTCTACATCCTGGTGCAGATCGGAGGAGGGTGGACCATGGATGATGGGACTTGAAGTACCTCTACTCACTTCCCAAGTCAGCTGCGACCCCCATCCAATTACTGATCGAGACCACACTTGGCACACATAACCCCCATGACTGCCTTCACGTCCTGGTGAGGTTCGGGGGAGGACTGACAATGGATGATGGGATTTGTAGTACTTTCACACCCCTCTGTTCCCACAGACAACTGTGGCCCCCAACAAACACCGAGAAAGACCACACTTGGCACACAGAGCCCCAGTGACCCACTCTACATCCTACTGAAGTTTGGAGGGGGCCAGAACATGGATGATGGGACTTGCAGTACCTTCCCTCACTTTCCAAACCTGCTACAAACCTAATCCAATGACTGATCAACACCAAACCTGGCACACAGAGCCCTCATGACCCACTCTACATCCTGGTGCTGTTTTGTGTGAGACGGACCACAGATGATGGGACTTGAAGTACCTTCACTCACTTCCTAAAAACAATGCAACCCTCATCCATTCACCAATACAGACCAAACTTAGCACACAGAGCCCCCATGACCCAATCTACATCCTACTACACTTTGGGGGAGGGTGGACCAGAGATGATGGGACTTCCACTACCTTCAGTAATTTCATGATACCACTGCAACTCCCAATAATGATGGATCAAGACCAAACTTGGCACACAGAGCCCCCATGACCCACTCTACATCCTGCTGCACTTCTCAAATGACCCGGGCACCGCCGGGTCCCCAAGCTAGTTTATGAATAAACACATCCATCTTCGTTGGGAAACAGTTTGCTGGATACTATCATTTCAGTGCAACAATGCACAGCAATGACTATTTTAGAAATAGCATGCTACTCCCTTTCCAGGGATGCTCTTGGTTGTGACTATCCAGAGTGAAATGTTATAAAATGCTCTTCCATGCGACTTCATATAATTTGTAGTTGAGTGAAGGAAGATAGATGCTTTTGAACTATAGTGTTCTAGGAAAATTTGGAGAGTGCCTTGGACCGTGAGAAAATCAAACCAGTCCATACTCCAGGATATAATGCCCGGCTGTTCACTGGAGGGAAGGATATTAGAGGCAAAGATGAAGTATTTTGGCCACATAAGGAGAAGACAGGAAAGCTTGGAGAAGAGAATGATGCTGGGGAAAATGGAAGGAAAAAGGAAGAGGGGGCAACCAAGGGCAAGATGGATGGTATCCTTTAAGTGACTGGCTTGACCATGAAGGAGCTGGGGTGGCCATGGCTGACAGGGAGCTCTGGTGTGGGCTGGTCCATGGGGTCATGAAGAGTCGGAAGCGACTGAATGAATAAACAAAATGCTCCTCAATAGTTTCGTTCCCCTGACCAAGATTTTCTTAATCTGACTGCCATCAACTATCTGTTGTTAAACTACCTATGTGCCTATAGCAAGACCATGCCACAAACCCTCTGAATGGTTGTTGATGAAATCACCCACTGATTTTTCTTGTGTGTATGTCTGTAGCTTCAAGTGACTTGTTGTCTTATGACTTATGGCAACCCCATGAGTTTCATAGGGTTGTGTAGGCAAGGAATACCAAGTGGTGATTCTGCTAGTTCCTTTTTCTAAAATCTAGCCTACAGCACTCCTGGTATTCATTGGCCTTCTCTATATTAACCAGGGCTTATCCTGTTTAGCCTCCAGGATTAGACAAGGTCTTGTATCTTTGGGGTATGTAGCCTTCTGATTCTTTCTAAGATATTTTTATCTGCTAAAGCCAGTCAAAGTTTACAGTCAAAGTGTTTCGCCTCCATGCTAGACTTCCTTCTGGGTAAAATATTTTGCATGGATGAATGAATGAGCATCAAACATAACCCGAAGCACATTCTCTGCCCCCGCTCTGCTAACCCCAGCTGATACGTTTCTTTAGCAATCTAAGATGCTGGAAAACCCCGATAAAATGATTTTGCTTTAAACAGAAAGTACCAAAAACTCCCATCAAGTTTTGCATTGCAAAGTAGTGGGTAAAGATTTGAGTAAAGCATCTCATTTGTGGTTTTTGTGGATGGGTGTCTCTCAGAATGACTGCCATCCTCTATCAAAAGGGAAATCTGCATGTCATGTTTGAATCGGACAAGGGAAATCTAAAGGTAACGAATATCTTCCCACCAGCTAAGACATCCTTCCAAACAACTAACCCTGCAAACCAAGTATATGTTGGACCCAAAATAAAATCAAGAATAATTAGTCAAATGCAGTTCAATGTATCTGATGTGTTTCTCAATCAGCAAACAGGACTGCATGCAAACACTTATATGTAGCATGTGTCATTTATCAACTCTAGAATTTAGTTTTTCCTCATATGATCAAGTATTAAAGGAGATATGCTTTTATAAATAAACATGACATGATTATATTTTTCTAGCCTCAATAGCAGAACTTATGCTTTGAAATAGCACTTGCCTCACCTACATGTTTTAATACAATGGATTATTATTATTTTGAAAGGTTTATTTTAATTAATAAATACATAATAATAATTTTAAAATTTTTATTTAAAGAACCACAAAGACAAAACAACGAACAGGTAAAGGTAAAGATTTCCCCTAACATTGAGTCTAGTTGTGTTCAGCTCTTGGGGGTGTGTGGGGTGTGTGTGCTCATCTCCATTTCTATGCTGAAGATCCGGCATTGTCCGTAGAAACCTCCAAGGCCATGTGGTCAGCATGACTGCATGGAGCACCATTACCTTTTCCACAGAAGTGGGGCCTATTGATCTCACATTTTGCACGTTTTCAAACTACTAGGTTAGAAGAAGCTGGGCCTAACAGTGGGAGCTCACCCTGCTCCCCGGATTCAAACCACCAACCTTTCCGGCAGCTTATTGGTTTAACCCGCTGCAGCACCATGGGGTAAAAAACAACAAATAACATGTTTCAATTTTAAGGTATAGCAAGCAGAGCATCATAGAATTCTCATATATAATAAACTACCTGTTCTAGTGATAGCATCATTCCTTATGTTCACGTACGATTAAGAATGAAACAAAGTTAATTAAATTAATAACAAAGTTAGTAAAAGGGAATCAAACTGAAAAAAGTACCCAACCTGTGTCTGTCTGATCTGGATTGATTGGTTGGTTTACTTTGTTTTTTGAACCTTTTATTTTATTGTAGTTTTAACATATTCAGTATTTAAACATTGTTATACTTAACACTTTCCCTTAACAAATTGTACAGAAAATGTACAGTATGTCTTAATGCCTATAGTATTCCATCCTTTGGCTTCATTACATATTGTCCAATCACCCAGTGCTGACCCTTCACCTCAGACCAGCCAATTATAATACTTATTTCCAAAAATCAGTGTTACTATTACAAGTTTGGTCCCTTTACCTTCTATATGTACATATTCTATCAATATTATTCCTTATGTTCACGTGTAATATCATTCCTTATGTAACATCATTCCTTATGTTCACGTTCGATTAAGGATGAAACTAAGTTAAATTAATAACAAAGTTAGTAAAAGGTTAATCAAACTGCAAAAAGTACCCAACCTGTGTCTGTCTGATCTTGATTGATTGGTTTACTTTGTTTTATATCCCGCCCTCTCTCCCACGTGGAGGGACGCAGAGCGTCTATCTTGAAGACAAGAAGATGCTTTTTTCATCAAGTGATATTCAAAACAGAAGGTTTTCAAGTTTTGATTGATGAACAGTGTATAGTTTTTAACTTTTAAGCAATTTCATGTTTTGCAGCTAAACATAGTGAGTTTAGAGATAATTTGAGGATCAACATTAGCCATCTGTCTGATTCTTTGCTTTTCATACTTTTCATACTTTGCTTTTCATTTTGCAAACATTTGTCCAGTATTCTGTTATCTGTGGGCATTCCCACCACATACACTATAAATAGGTGCCTTTTGCACCACATTTTCTTCAACATTTACCATTCAGAGGACCAGTTTGTTTAATAAATATGAATTTAAAGAAGAAAAATGAAGAAACCTATACAAGAATATGAAAGGGACTTTTTCTGTTTTCCCAAAGTTTTTGGCATTTAACCAGTTTTGGTAGCCAGCTTTGGGACTTCCATTCCAGAAATGTCGAGGGGAGGAGGGAGAGTTTGTGATGTTATGGATTTTTCAGGGGGAAATGTTTCATTAACTAGATCTAGTAAGGTATTCAGCTTGTAATCTATTAAGACGCCTAGATTTAGTGGTTAAATTAGAAGGAAGCAAAGGAATGGAATGGAGTACAACTAGTCCCCAAGTGACAAACGCCTAACTGAAAACAACTCAACGTTAAGAACGGGAGTGAAACAACAGGAAGTGAGAGAAATCTAGCCTTAGGAAGGGAAATTCATTCCTGAAAGAGTTATCAGGGGGAAAAGATGTCTCCACAGAAGCTTTGCCACCAATCCTTGATTCCACAACAAGCCAACTTTTTCAAAATCCAATTATCACAGGGACAGAAAGTGAGGTGAAATCTTATGAACAGGGTCACAGACAGCAAAACAAACACCTCAGGGGTGCTAACCCCTCCCTATGTAAATATACCTGTTCCAATTTACAAACAGATTCAGCTTAAGAACAAATCTCAATAACCTATCTTGTTCATAACTGGAGAGCTGCCTGTATACAGAAAGTTAGCATGGTTGATTTTTTTAATTCTCCAACTACTCTCCCACATTCTTATCACTATCTCACCAATGTGCTTAAAATCCACACCTCCTCCAGATGAGGTTACATGTGTCAGGAGGTTGTGGTAGACATTATCACTTCAAGAAAATGGAGAGAGAGATTTGCCATTCAGACCATAAGGACAATTTCAGCAAACCCTGCAAAATTATGTATAAGAGTCTAATACAGATAAAAAGAAACTCCTAAAAGGATGAAACAAGCAGACACTGAGACAACAACTAACAAAACTCAAAGATTTACAATCTTTCTGTAGAGCCTGTAAGACGTATTTATTTCGGCAGGCATTTGATCTCTGTTACAAGTTTTAATCTTGTTTATATTGTTCCTTGTGTATTGTTTTTATTGTGTTTGTAAACCACTCCGAGCCTTAGGGGAGTGGCGGTCTAGAAGTTTGAATAATAAATAAATAAATAAATAAATAAATAAATAAATAAGGAGCTATTCTGTGAGAACCCATGCTTCTTTAGACCAAAGTCTGAGGTGTCTCCCATTCTGTCAGAGGAACAAAAGTACAGAATGTTCAAATAGATTAACATTGTCTATATCTGATGTATATATCTCTTAATAACATTGTGTACTAAATATAACTTCTGCTTTGTTGTGCTGTTTCGGCTTCCATTCTTTGCAGCTGGTTTTATCTTGATTCTGTAATGTATTTTATATGATTTACTGTTTTATAGTTTTAATTCACTGGACAGTCTGAAAGTGTAATAATAAATATTTGAAATGATGTCATAAGGAAGAGAGAGTAGGCTTATTTTATGCAGCCCTAAAGACTGGGGCAATGGAGCAATGGGTTCAAATGACAGGAAAGGAGATTCCACCTGAACATTAGGAAGAACTTCCTGACTGTAAGTGCTGTTCAGCCGTGAATCACTCTGCCTCAGAGGCTCCTTTCTTGGAGGCTTTGAAGCAGATGGTGTCTGGGATGTTTTATGCTTTTCCTGTATAGCTGGGGGTTAGACTAGATGACCCATGAAGTTCTTCCAACTATGATTCTATATCAGAGGCTTTGTTCTGGGGGCCACCACAATGGTATGACTGCCTGGGCTTGCCCCATGTTAGCTGCCCCAAGTCTCTACGGGGCGATGGTGGCGGGGTATAAAGTTATTATTATTAATGATATAAGTGTCACAAGGAACCTAAAAATTAGGAAGTCCCTCCCCCTGTATACATCTGTCAATGGACCTGTCAATCTATCCCTATGAAGGGAAAATCACCCTGGAAGAGTTATCACGAGGAAAAGGGACTGAAGCTTCCTTATCAATCTTGGTTTCTACAACAAGCCAAATCTTTCAAAATCCTATTCTCACAGCGACAAAAAGTGAGGTTAAATCTTTTGATCAGGAGCACAAACACCAAAACAAAACACTGCAGGGTGTTCACCTTTCCCTATGCCAGGGTTTCTCAACTGGGGATTTGGGACCCGGGGAGGGGGTCACAAGGGGGTGTCAGAGGGGTCGCCAAAGAACATCAGAAAACATAGCCTTTTCTGTTGTCATAGGGGTTCTGTGTGGGAAGTTTGGCCCAATTCTATTGTTGGTGAGGTTCAGAATGCTCTTTGAACTATAAATCCCAGCAACCACAACTCCCAAATGTCAAGGTCTGTTTTTCCCAAATTCCACCAGTGTTCACATTTGGGCATATTAACGATTTCTGCCATGTTTGGTCCACATCCATCATTGTTTGAGTCCACAGTGTTCTCTGGATGTAGGTGAACTACAATTCCATAACTCAAGTTCATGCTCACCAAACTTCCAGTATTTTCTTTTGATCATGGGAGTTCTGTGTGCCAAGTTTGGTTCAGTTCCATCGTTGGTGGAGTTCAGAATGCTCTTTGATCATAGGTTAATTATAAATCCCAGAAACAGCTCCCAAATGACAGAATCATTAACACCCCCCCCCTCCCCCTGCAACCCCACCAGTATTCAAATTTTGGCGTTTCGGGTATTTGTGCCACATTTGGTCTAGTGAATGAAAATACATCCTGCATATCAGATATTTACATTATAATTCATGACAGTAGCAAAATTACAATTATGAAGTAGCAATGAAAATAATGTTATGGCTGGGAGCACCACAACATGAGGAACTGTATTGAGGGGTTGTGGCATTAGGAAGGTTGAGAACCACTGTACTATGCTATCCAAAGCTGGAGTTACACTCTAAAATGTACCTGTTCCAACTCATATACAAGTTCAACTTCAGAACAAACATGCAGAACCTATCCTGAAATAACGTAGGGACTGCCTGTACTCCTGTTCCAGTATTCAGACAGAGTTTCTAAACTTATTTTTTTACACAGACCTTCTCTATTTAATGATCTGGAACATGCTAAAATTATCCTGCTGTGCTGCTTCCTCCAGTGTCCCAGGAGAGATGGAGGTGCATCCTCTCCCGACTCTTTTAATGATTTATTCATTGTCATGTACAGAGATGGAGACCGGCCAAACTAGTCAACAAGAACTTCTTGGTGAGCTTGCTCTCTGGCGGTCTTGGACTCTGCTCAGTTCTGCCAGACACCCTTCCTGGATGAGTAGACAACTCAGATGAATGGTGCTTATTTTAATCTGAGAAAGTTGCTTCTGTATGGCCATGGCTCAGAGGCTCCAAATAATCTCTGGCCTGAAAAACAAGAGAAATGGAAGGATGGTGGTTCTGTGAAACATTTAGCTGCAGTTATGAGGATTATGAAAGGATAGATTGTCCTTCCATGGTGTGCAGGCAATCTGCAGAAGGCTGAGAGTAACAGCTGAAGAAGGAAATACAGATACCAGAAACTAGTTATTGGTAAAGAACAGAGAACGAAACTTCTCATACACATAGCGTGCCTCCACACTGTAGAATTGATGCAATTTAACACCACAAGATTTTTGGTTTTCCCTGCCAAAGAGTGCTGGTGCCTCAAATTCCTATTTTCCATAGCATTTAGCTATGGCAATTAAAGCAGTGTCAAATTGCATCCATTCTACAGTATAGATGTATTTGATGCTATTTGTATTGGTCAACCTGCTGCTCAGGCTACCAGAACTACCTGCTCCCTTAAGCTAGAGATAGGGATATGATCCTTCGGATGTTGGACTGCTACTCCCATCAGCTCTAGCCAGCACAAGAAATAGCGGAGAACATTAGGACCCCCCCAGTGGCGCAATGGGGTTAAACACTCCAAATCCGGGGAGAGTGGGTTGATCTCCCTCTGTCAGCTCCAGCTCCCCATAGGGCAGAGTTTCCCAACCAGTGTGCCGGAGCACACTAGTGTGCCGTGAGCGATCATCAGGTGTGCCGTGGGAAATTGGAACCTCCCGGGGGGGGGAGAGTCTAGTGTGTTGAAAACCCCAAGAAACCTACCTCGATAAAGGCACAAAATTACAAACACCCCCTACCCACCCGTTGTCTACTTGGTCTCTCCCTCTCCATGCATTGGGAAGGCCCGCCTCCCTTTCCCCAAGTAGAGAACTCCTCTTGCCTCCTGGGGGTTCTGTGTGGGAGGTTTGGCCCAGTTCTATCATTGGTGGGGTTCAGAATGCTCTTTGATTGTAGGGGAACTATAAATCCCAGCAACTACAACTCCCAAATGTCAAGGTCTATTTCCCCTGAATTCCAACTGCGTTCATATTTGGGCATATTGAGTATTCATGCCAAGTTTGGTCCTGAACCAACATTGTTTCAGTCCACAGTGCTCTCTGGATATAGGTGAACCACAACTCCAAAACTCAAGGTCAATGCCCAGCAAACTCTTATAGCATTTTCTCTTGGTTATGGGAGTTCTGTGTGGGAAGTTTGTGTCTTTCTGCCATTCCTGACAGGATATCAGGAATGGCAGGATATCATTGAAACAGGCCCAGGTTTCACACTGAGTGTATAAATACATTTAAAAACATATTAACTATATGTATTACTGTGTTAGAGTGTCATTTTGTGTCATTTTGGTTGGTGATGTGCCCCAGGATTTTGCAAATGTAAAAAGTGTGCCGCGGCTCAAAAAAGGTTGGGAAACACTGCCATAGGGGATATAAGAAAAGCCTCCCACAAGGATGGTAAAACATCAAAAACATCCAGGCGTTCCCTAGGCAATGTTCTTGCAGATGGCCAATTCTCTCACACCAGAAATGACTTGCAGTTTCTCCTGACAACAAAAAAAGGGAGATAAAGTCCAAATTCCTAAAAGCTAAAAGTCTACAGTGGTGAAAAAAATACTTCCCTGTTTGCCTCCCTCCAATTGTTTTGATAGATTAATCAATTATTACTGCAGCGCCAATGACCTGGGATCAAACCAGAATGAAAGGGCTGGGAAATAGTGTCCAAAGTGCACATAAGGTACTTCATTTTCCCCCCTCCAAAGATGTGTTTTTTAATGCGCCAACAATTGGTAAGAGGTTGGAATCAACAACTTCGAGCTCTAAAAGGCACACCAGATCATGTACTTTAGATTGGTAGGTGCTTGATATACAATAATTGTAGGCCTCAAGCAAAAAAAGATGACCAAAATGTTGGCAGTATCTACTAAGCTAGACTGATAGGCAGGACCACACATGCCCCAAAGAGCTATATATTCTTCGATTTGCCTTGTCCTTTTTTCTAATACAGTGTTCCCTCACTACTTCACAGTTGGCTTATTGCAGACTTGCTGTTTTGCAGATTTCAAAAAATATTAATTTAAACTATGTATCATGGTATTTTCCTTCCTTTCCTTCATTTTATTTTAAATTTATAAAGGCTTAAAATAGTGTATAACTACTAAAATAATATATAAATATTAAAATAAATAGAGCATCCCTACATCATGGTTTTACACTTATTGCAGGAGGTCTTGGAACCTAACCCCAGCAATAACTGAGGGAACAATGTATTGAGGCAACATTATTGTATTAATATAAAAATTAAGTTTCACTCCCAAGTTGTAAGTCAATTGCTGTTTAGAGTGCTATGTAGGAAGTGACTGCCACCATCTGTTTGTCTGTAAGGTCAAGGATTGGAGCAGGACGAAAAGCCCTTTAATTTAAGGTCCGAGCAGCAATGCTTGATAGTAGTAACCAAAACAATTGTTCCAAGTAAAAATGATAATTTGAACAAAGCAGGCTTTAAGGCATTTATCTGTTGAAGATATCATGACTATGGACATAGTTAACTTTAAAGTGGGATTAAGATACAAATGGGGTGTGAATTAATTTTTTATTGGGAATGACAAATAAACAAAATCACGAAATTACAAAGTATTGCACTACATAATAATAGCAGAACATTGGAAGAAGGCAGACCATCAGACAATAGAAGAATGGATTGTTAAAGTTTTCAAAATTAGCAATGATGAACAAAGGAGGGACGGACACAAAATAGCTTTATCAATGACAGAGAGAGCCATTCCTAAACTATGTAAAACAGGAAAAAGGAAGATTTTAAATAAGTTTTCATACTTTAATCTGTTAGAATCTTTGTAGAGAGTATGAATAATAACTACGTTATTAAGCCAGAAGGAAGAATAGAAAGACAATGTAATGGGAGGGAAGAGCGGCTCTATGTATGAATGTCTCCAACCCAAAGGACGGGAAGTCACCACAACGGGCGGGGTGGGAGGAGGTAAGGGAATAGTCAAATACAATTATTGTATAGATGTTAAGTAGTATTGTACTGGTCCATGTATATATACATGTAGGCCTATAGATTTGCTTAATTTTAATGAATATGTAAATTAAAAAAGGATACACACACACATACTGTATATATATCACAAAAAAGTGGGATTACATAAATTCATGGAAAGCAAGAGGTAAATGAACCTCTTGACTCAGGCCCCATCTACACTGCCATATACTGGACCATAATGCAGCTTACACTGCATTGGCACTGTAGGCTCAAATAATGCAGTTAAACTACATTATGAAACTCAGTCGACAGGCAAGTGGACTGCTGGAACACCTCTCTGACCACGGCCTTAGACGAGATCGCCCCCAGACGCTCTCTCACCCCCCCGTCGAAATCGCGCCCCTTGGTTTACTGAGGAGCTTCGAGCGATGAAACGGAGGAAGAGACAGCTAGAGGACGTGTGGCGGGATCTCCGTGACGGAGCATCGAAATCAGCTTATAAACAATTTAAGGAAGTTTATGAGCGTGCTATCAAGGAGGCCAAAAAGGTCCATTATTCCTCCTTGATAGAGTCGGCTAGCTCACGCCCAGCTCAACTTTTTAGAATAATTCGGTCTTTGACCACAATTTCGACGGTCCCAAACGATAAGGATTTGGCTCCTACAGCTGAGGCTTTCCAGAACTACTTTGCCGACAAGATTTCGACTCTCTGCCGGGACATCCCAGCCACAATTGATACAGTGGTTGAACTCGAGACTCCGCCGCCACTCGGCGGGCCCACCTTCACCCGTTTCCAACTGCTGGACGAGCAGCTGTTGATAAGTTACTCGCTGCAGCTAGACCAACTACTTGCTCCCTCGACCCGTGCCCCTCCTGGCTAATTAGATCCTGCCAGGAGGGGTTACGTGGCCCCCTAGGCACGATCATAAATAGCTCCCTTGAGCAAGGAGTCTTCCCGGGGGGACTTAAAGAGGCTATGGTAAGACCGCTGCTGAAGAAGCCGGTTAGATCCTTCGGCTCCTCCAATTACAGGCCGGTTTCCAACTTGCCTTTTTTAGGCAAAGTAATTGAGAGGGCAGCAGCAGATCAACCGCAGCAGTTCTTAGAAGACACAGCTGGACTTGATCCCTTCCAGTCCGGCTTCCGTATTGGGCATGGGACGGAGACCGTGCTTGTCGCCATTACAGACCAACTTCGCCGCCAGCTGGACCAGGGTGGGTCAGCCCTGCTTGTTTTGTTAGATCTAACAGCAGCGTTCGATACCGTAGATCATGCATTGTTGGCCCACCGTCTAGCCGTGACCGGGGTGGGGGACCGCCCTTAAGTGGGTGGCCTCCTTCCTCCGGGGACCGGGGACAACGTGTGGAGAGGGGAGGGAGGTCTCCGGGAGACTCCCATTAAGTTGTGGGGTCCCCAGGGGCCATCCTCTCACCCTTATTATTCAACATCTATATGCGCCCCTGGCACAGCTGGTTCGCGACTTTGGTCTGGAGTGTTATCAGTACGCGGATGACACCCAGCTTCTGCTGAGAATGGACGGCAGGCAGGATACCGTACCCGATTGTTTCCATCTATGCCTTGAAGCCATGACTGGTTGGCTGCGTGCCAGCCGGCTGAAGGTGAATCCGTCGAAGACAGAAATCTTGTGGCCCGGTCGCCCTGGGCTGGATGAGTGCCGGTTACCTACCCTGGATGGCGAGCAGCTCAGCCCGTCATCCTCGTAAAAGAGTTTAGGCGTCCAATTGGACCCTTTGCTGACCATGGAGACTCAGGTCGCCATGGTCAGCAAAACGGCGTTTTACCATCTTCGCCAGGCTAGGCGACTGGCACCCTACCTGTCCAGGGACGACCTGGCCACGGTGATCCAGGCGACGGTCATCTCGAGGCTGGACTACTGTAACGCCCTCTCGTGGGCCTTCCCTGTCGACAATCCGGAAACTCAGGCTAGTGCAGAATGCCGCTGCTCGCTTGCTGGTGGGTGCACCAGTGAGGGAGCATATTACACCCATTCTACGGCAACTGCACTGGCTGCCTATTGAGTGCCGGATTGCCTTCAAGGTGTTGGTGTTAACCTTCAAGGCCTTGCACGGTCTAGGGCCTGAGTACCTAAGGGACCGCCTTACCTCGTATGTTCCCCGAGATCACTGCGCCGGAAGAGCAGAACCTGTTGGTCGTTCCATCACCCCGCTCCTGCTATCTGTCCAGCACGAGACAACGAGCCTTTTCATTTGTGGCTCCTATGACTTGGAATTCGCTACCCAATTATGTCCGGGCAATACACGAACTCGGCCCTTTTCGAAGAGCCTGTAAGACTGTCCTCTTTAGAACAGCGTTCGGCTAACTGAATGGAGAAGTTTTCTAGTGTCCGAACTCAAGATCGAGGATCTGTAACTAGTTGGCTATTGATTATGTTTTTACTGTTTTATGGAACCTGTTGTGCATTTGTATTGTACATTTTATTCTTGTTGTGATCCGCCCCGAGCCTGCAGGGAGGAGCGGAATATAAAACTGACTAATAAATAAATAAATAAATAAATAATAAACTGCATTATACAGCAGTGTACTGGGGAAGTGTTGCCTGCATTCATTTCTCCTGTGTTTGGAAAACAGTGCTGGATTACATGCGCCCAGGATCTGTTGCAGTAGGACTCTTTATATTTTTTCCCCACATATTGGTGAAAAAACCCGAATCACTGTCTGGAAATGACAGAGATGGGGAAAGTGCTGTTAAAATTTCCCCTTAGGATCCTGTATTATAGCCACCTTGACCTCTCAAAAGACATGAACACATCTGATGTTTAAATGAATCATATTGTGGGATATTGGCAGGAACCTGATGTGCTTTTTTAAAAAGGGTTATCTTTTCACAATGTTCCAGGTATACTATTTACAGCTGCCCTTCCTTCCCCTTTTCAATGCTTGGTTCCTGTAAACGTTTCTCCCCAGTTTGGAAGGAAGAGCTCTTTGACCAAAATAATAATTTTGTTTCCTTTCTCCCCCACCCCCCAATCGCTCCAGATTTAGTCAAAGGCATTTTAATAACTGTTATTATTGTTCTTGTTTATTGACATAGTGCCATCAGTGTGCAAGAAAATGATTTAAATCAATGGGTACAGTCAAACGTGTTGTTGTTGCTGCTGCCATCAAGCCTTTATGGAGCGATGGCTACTCAAAGAGCAACCCTATCACAGGGGTTTTGGGAATGATTTACTTAGAAAATGTTTGCCATCCTCTGAGACAGAGGTCCCATCTACACTGCCATATAATACAGTTTCATAATGCAGTTTAACTGCACTGAATTGCATTATATGGCAGTGTTAAGGTCATCTATCTAGTGGTTTTTCCCAAATCTTGGTCTCCTGATTCATAGTCCAATGCTAAAATATTACATTTATTCTAGCTCCTAGCCATATGCTTAGAATCTAAGATAAACATGGAGGGAAAGTAGAAATAAGAACATATAAAACAATTAAACTGTATTATTATTATTATTTGGTACACAGCAAGATTAGTACACAGCAAACAAGATCACCATGCTGGCTTTTCTATTTGATCTCATATCAGACACTTCCCAAGTATCTAGGACTGTGTGATGTATCGGCGAAAAATGCATACAGATCCAAGCAGGGTGGCCATTTGCAGCTGACAGATGTGTGTGTATATTTATCTGTATAACTTAATAAAGCGGAATGTTTGTATGTATGTATGTATGTTTGTATGCGTCCGGGGGGCGGAGGGCGGAAGGAAATGTGGCAGCTTTCGGATTGGCTCCCACTGTGGGGTTATTTGCATAAACAACTCCCATTGGCCAGCCAACACGAACATTCCAAGACTCAAAAGTGCCAGAAGGAGGTAAGGAAAAGGCCTGAGCCAGTCAGGCATGGTGGGAGTTTAAGTCAAAAACACTTTGCAGCCCCCAACGAGACAACAAAACCAAACTTGGCACACAGAACCCCCAAGACCCACTTTACGTCTTGGTGCAGTTTGAGGGAGGATGGACCATGGATTGGCCAGCATTCCAACATCCCAAATCTCAAAGGTGCAAGACAGAGTTCTTTACAAAAAGGCTTCCTTCAGCTGATTTTAAAAACTAGCCCTCAGCCTGAATTGACAGTAAGGCTTCCTCAACTTGATTCTCCTGACTAGGCCTCAGCCGGACCTGAACCAAACTTGGCACACATAACCCCCATGATGCCCTTTACGTCCTGGTGCAGTTTGGGAAAGATGGACCACGGATTATGGGATTTGTAGTACTTCCAAGCGCTTTGCTTCCCAAAGACCATTGTGGCCCCCAACAAAGACCGATAAATATCAAACTTGGCACACATAGCCCCCATGACCCACTCTATGTCCTGGTGCAGTTTGGAGAAGAGCAGAGCATGGATGATGGCGCTTGAAGTACCTCCACTCACTTCCCGAGACCGCTGCGACCCTCATCCAATGACTGATCAAGACCAAACTTGGCACACATAACCCCCATGACTGCCTTCGCATCCTGGTGAGGTTTGGGGGGGGGGGGGTGCATGGACATGGATGATGGGACTTGGAGTACTTTCCAACCCTTCTGTTCCCAGAGACCACTGTGGCCCCCAACAAAGGCCGATAAAGACCAAACTTGGCACAGAGAGCCCCCAAAACCCACTCTACATCCTGGTGCAGTTTGAGGGAGGATGGACCATGGATGATGGGACTTGCAGTACTTCAATTCACTTCCTTAGAGCACTGTGGCCCACACCAATGACGAATCAGGACCAAACTGATTATGGGCACACAGAAGCCCATAAACATCTAATAGGAATCAACCTTGGCACACAATGCCTTCCTCAAATAACCCGGGCACCGCCGGGTCCTCAGCTAGTGTGTGTGTGTGTGTGTGTGTTTTATTTATATATATATATATATATATATATATATATATATATATATAAAGTGTTCCCTCACTTATTGCTGGGGATAGGTTCCAGGACCTCCTGCAATAAGTGAAAAATCCCGATGTAGGGATGTTCTATTTATTTTAATATTTATACATTATTTTAGTAGTTATACACTATTTTAAGTCTTTATAAAATTAAAATAAAGTGAAGGAAAGAAATAAAGTGAGGGAAAGGCCCTTCAAGGCTGGAGGGAGGGAGGACTGAGGAGGGAAAGTGCCTTGGAGAGCGGCGGCGGCAAAACCCACAAAACAGCAAAAATACCATGATATAAATTTTAAATTAATATTTTTTGAAATCCGCGAAACAGCGAGTCCGCAATAAGCGAACTGCGAAGTAGCGAGGGAACACTGTGTATGTGTATATAATATATATGGAGTTACCGTACTCTTTGAAATTTACTTGTTCCGACTTACATACAAATTCAGCGTTAAGAAACCTAAATAAGCGATCTTGTTTGTAACTTGGGGACTGCCTGTATATATGCGTACACATAGAGCAGGCATGGGCAAACTTGGGCCCTCCAGGTGTCTTTGGGCTTCAACTCCCACAATTCCTAACATTGTGAGAGTTGACGTCCAAAACAACTAGAGCAGTGGTTCTCAACCTTTGGGTCCCCAGATGTTTTGGCTTTCCGCTGGTAAAGAGGCTGGGATTTCTGGGAGTTGTAGGCCAAGACACCTGGGGGCTCAAAGGTTGAGAAGCACTGACCTAGAGGGCCCAAGCTTGCCCATTCCTGACATAAGAGTATACTGTAATATAAAACAAGCTGTTCAATACATACTGCATACTGCAGTGTTTCTCAACCCTCCTAATGCCGTGACCCCTTAATACAGTTCCTCATGTTGTGGTGACCCCAACCATGACATTATTTTTGTTGCTACTTCATAATTGTAATTTTGCTAATGTGATTAATCGTAATGTAAATATCTGATATGCAGAATGTATTTTCATTCACTGCACTAAACTTGGTACAAATACCCCATACACCCAAATTTGTATACTGGTGGGGTTGGTGGGGGAATTGATTTTGTCATTTAGGAGTTGTAGTTGCTGGGATTTAAAGTTAACCTACAGTTAAAGACCACCGCCTCCCAAAGATACTACTCTACGGTGAACTCGCCACGGGTCAGCGCAAGAGAGGCGCCCCCCAAAAGAGATATAAGGACTCCCTGAAACAACATCTCAGGCTTGGCCAGATTGATCACCAACAATGGTCCACCCTGGCCTCACATCGGGAG
This sequence comes from Anolis apletophallus, assembly GCA_030556195.1. NCBI lineage: Eukaryota > Metazoa > Chordata > Lepidosauria > Squamata > Anolidae > Anolis > Anolis apletophallus. The sequence continues at coordinate 26,831,732 of JARBWK010000001.1, forward strand.
GCATGGAGAAGCACTATCCACAATGCTGCGGCCTCTTTCGAGAAGACACGCCGAATGGGTCTCGAAGAGAAACGACAACGCAGAAAGAACCGCAACTTGGAAAAAACATCACCCAAGGAGACTTTCTGCTGCGCTTTCTGCAACCGAACTTGCCTATCTCAGATTGGCCTTTTTAGTCATCAACGCGCTTGTAAAAAGTGTGGGATGAGTCCTTCCTGAATCTTCGTTCGCGAAGTAATGCCGAGAGAGAGAGAGAGAGACAGTTAAAGAGCATTCAGAACTCCACCAGCGATGGAATTGAACCAATCTTAGCACACAGAAAAGACTGGAAGGGCATTGGTGGGCATTGACCTTGAGTTTTGGAGTTGTAGTTCACCTACATCCAGAGAGCACTGTGGACTCAAAACAGTGATGGATCTGGACCAAACTTGGCACAAATACTCAATATGCCCAAATGTGAACATTGATGGATTTGTGGGGAAATAGACCTTGACATTTGGAAGTTGTAGTTACTGGGATTTATAGTTCACCAAAGAGCATTCCGAACCCTACTAACAATAGAATTGGGCTAAACTTCCCACACAGAACCCCAAGACCAACAGAAAATACTGTGTTTTCTGATGGTCTTTGTTGACCCATCTGATACCCCCTCACGACCCCTCCAGGGGTCCCGACCCCCAGGTTGAGAAACGCTGGTATACTGTAATATAAAACAAGCTGTTCAATACTTATTTATTTATTTATTTCAGGATTTTACCCCGCTCTTCTCAACCCCCGAGGGGGGACTCAGAGCGGCTTACAGTAAGGCGCAATTCGATGCCCACACAGCAACAATACAAGACCCCAGAACCCTCAACAACCAAAATACAATTAAAATACATCAAAATACAACCATCCAAACATCATACGCATTCATTCCAGATTAAAACAATGTTCTGACCATAAAAGCATTGGCCCTGATCATCCACTTTCCGTTAAAATCCCATCTAAAGTGCTGCCTTGTGCTGGTGTGCAAACGCCTGGTCCCACAGCCAGGATTTTACATTTTTCCTGAATGCCAGGAGGGATGAGGTGGATCGTACATCGATAGGGAGCGCATTCCACAGGCGGGGAGCCACCACCGAGAAGTCCCTATCCCTCGTCCCCACCATCCACATTTGAGAAGTAGGCGGGAGCGAGAGCAGGGCCTCCCCAGATGATCTTAGATTACGGGGTGGGATGTAGTGGCTGATGCGTTCGGACAAGTAAGCTGGGCCAGAACCGTATAGAGCTTTAAAGGTCAAAACCAGCACTTTGAATTGAGCTCAGAATTGGACAGGCAGCCAGTGGAGCTGACACAACAGGGGGATGGTATGCTCCCTGTATGTAGCTCCCGTTAGTAATCTGGCTGCCGCCCGCTGGACTAATTGCAATTTCAGAACTGTCTTCAAAGGCAGCCCCACGTAGAGTGTGTTGCAGTAATCTATTCGGGATGTGACCAGAGCGTGGACAACCGTAGCCAGATCAGACTTCCCAAGGTACGGGCGCAGCTGGCGCACGAGTCTTAACTGTGCAAAAGCTCCCCTGGCCACCGCCGAGACCTGGGCTTCCAGGCTCAGCGATGAGTCCAGGATCACTCCCAAGCTGCGAACCTGCGTCTTCAGGGAGAGTGTAACCCCATCCAACACAGGCTGTAACCCTATGCCCTGTTCGGCCTTACGACTGACCAGGAGGACCTCTGTCTTGTCTGGACTTAGTTTCAATTTGCTAGCCCTCATCCAGTCCGACACAGCAGCCAAGCACCGGTTCAAAGTCTGGACAGCCTCCTTGGTGACAGGTGGGAAGGAGTGACAGATCTGGACGTCATCTGTGTACCGATAACACCTTACTCCGAATGATCTCTCCCAGCGGTTTCATGTAGATGTTAAATAACATCGGGGACAGTACTGAACCCTGAGGTTCAATACAGTGGGGAACCTGCTGGGGTTTGTTTCCAGGACCCTCCTGGATACCAAAATCAATGGAGCCTTAATCCCCATGCTTTACAATGCTATAGCAAAGTGGTGTTCCTTCTATTCAATGTCTGTGGTTTGCTTTTTTAGGATATTTTTCAGGCTGAGGGTTGCTGAATCTGTGGATACAGAGGGCTCCCTTCTGCCTTGCCCCAAAATGGTTTCAAAAGGTCCAGCTGGATCAGGCCTGGGGAAAGTTGGGCCTACTAGGAGTTTTGGACTCCAACGCCCAGCATTCCTAGCAGTCTCAGGCCCTTTCCTTTGCCCCCTTAGTCGACTAGGAGTTTTGGATTCCAACGCCCAGCATTTCTAGCAGTCTCAGGCCCTTTCCTTTCCCCCCTCAGCCGACTAGGAGTTTTGGACTCCAACGCCCAGCATTCCTAGCAGTCTCAGGCCCTTTCCTTTCCCCCCCTCAGCCGTGGATTTTTGGACTCCAACGCCCAGCATTCCTAGCAGTCTCAGGCCCTTTCCTTTCCCCCCTCAGTCGTGGTTTTGGACTCCAACTCCCAGCATTGCTAGCAGCCTCAGGCCCTTTCCTTTCCCCCTCAGCCGACTAGGAGTTTTGGACTCCAACGCCCAGCATTCCTAGCAGTCTCAGGCCCTTTTCCTTTTTCACCCCTCAGCCGCTTAAGCGGCTGAGGGGGGAAAGGAAAGGGCCTGAGACTGCTAGGAATGCTGGGCGTTGGAGTCCAAAACTCCTAGTAGGCCCAACTTTCCCCAGGCCTGAGCTGGAGTGATAAAATATTGGCCAGACAAAACATCGCAGCTCTGCCTTTTCCCTCGATGCCAGGAGGGGCGCGCGACGTCACGCGCCCAAACGCCAATCACGCGGGAGGGGGGCGGGGCTTGGAGGGACGGGCGAGGCGGAGAGCACGAGGCGGTCATGCCCTCGGCTTCCCCCAACAGCCTCTCCCTCCTTTTGGCCGGTGGGCGGGGCCAAGGCGCGGAAGCCCCGCCCCCCCCGAACACGTTCCTGTCCGCGCGCCTCCCTCACGCGGCTCCTCACGCTGGCGCGAGGCCCCAACGGCCGCCGAGAGGCGGTTAGGTCGGAGCGGAGGCTGCCGGGAAAGAGGCGCTCGTGCGGCCGCGCGCGCGCGAGATAAAGAGAGAGAGAGTCGCTGCTGCTGCTGCCAGTTGGAGCCGTTTCCCCGGATGTGTACTTTCCAAGTCACCTGTGGAGACACTGTGAATATCAGAGGGATGCTTATACTGTATATTGCCAACAGTCAAGAGGCCTATTCAGAAGCCTTAATAAGTATCAAGTGGAGTTGCTACCCATCTCAAAGCGTAAAAACTTCAAATGTTACAACTTATCTATTAGTATTGGCGTTTCAATCTCTGTTCTATATATTTCAGTATATCTATTGCTTAATCTAAAAAGGCCAATCTGAGATAGGCAAGTCCGGTTGCAGAAAGCACAGCGGAAAGTCTCCTTGGGTGATGTTGTTTCCAAGTTGCGGTTCTTTCTGCGTTGTCGTTTCTCTTCGAGACCCGTTCGGCGTGTCTTCTCGAAAGAGGCCGCAGCATTGCGGATAGTGCGTCTCCATGCCTCCCGTTGTGAGGCCAGGGTGGACCATTGTTGGTGATCAATCTGGCCGAGCCTGAGATGTTGTTTCAGGGAGTCCTTATATCTCTTTTTGGGGGCGCCTCTCTTGCGCTGACCCGTGTCGAGTTCACCATACAGTAGTATCTTTGGTAGAGTATTAAAACTTCTCCAGACTACATTGAAGGATTGTTTTCTGATTAGGTGGGGCTGTTCCCTCCAGAGCAGACATGGGCAAACTTCGGCCCTCCAGTGTTTTGGACTTGGACTTGGACTTGAACTCCCACAATTCTTAACAGCCTCTGGCCCATATCTTCCCCCCCTCTGTTGCTTAAACCATTCGCAATCGTGGGAGTTGAAGTCCAAAACACCTGTTGTTCTTATTAAGTACCTGTGCACGCATAACATTGGCAAGATGGTGGAAACAAAACACAGTCCCGAGCAAAGAGGAATGGATACTGAAGACCTTAGATGTAATCCAGATGGACGCCCTAGCCCACAATATAAGTAAAGAAAGAAAGAAAACGGACTGGACCAGCCTCAAGATATATATGCAAAACAAGGGCCACAAATTCACAGTGGAGATAAATGAACTATAATACCGATAACAACACAATCACTGTGAAAGAAACATAACAAACAGAACTGCAAACACAAGCGAAAGACGCACTTGGTTTTCTTTGGGAAGTCATTTTATGCTGTCATACCCACCTAGTGTACCTACCCCAACCCACCCCGCACCCCAAACCCCTACCCGTTCCCACCACAATCCGTCAATGTATATGTCAATGTTTATTTTGGAAAACAATAAAAAACTATTAACAAAAAAAAAGTCCAAAACACCTGGAGGGCTGAAGTTTGCCCAGGCCTAGTCTACTCCCCCCCAAATCCAAAACAAACTTTGATAATAATTTTATTATTATTTATTACTTCAAATTTCTAGACCGCCACTCCCTGAGGGCTCGGAGCAGTTTACAGCAAAATAGAAGTAAGACATGAACAATAGAACAAAATAGAAGTAAGACATGAACAACAGATATAAGTTATAAAATATACAAGGCAAGAGATATACTATTAACTACAACAAACAAATTGTGTCATTCCTAGCTAATCCTAGCTGGACCTTGGTTGCTGGGCTCAAGGGGGGATCGGTCGTAGACAAGGGGGACCTTGGCGGCCTGGGTCTTCTTAGCCCCAGCCATAGGGCTATGGGAGCTGGATCTGACCCAGCTCCCAACCCCAGTCCCCAAAAAGTTCTGGATCTATATTTCTTGTTCTTACTCTTCCTCAAAGTAATGTCTGGATACATTCCAATAATAATAATAAACTTTATACCCTGCCCCCATCTCCCCAATGGGGACTCGGGACAGCTCACATGGAGCCAAGCCCAAACAACAAATAACAAAATAAAATAAAAACATCAGCAATAAACACAACAAAAAACATACATATACATAAAAACAATATACAACACGATATCTAAAATCACAGAGACAGGGTGGGCCACAGGCAACATATAAAATGTTAAAAACTCAGGGTGAGATAAGCGGAATAGCATCCTTTACAGGGAAAGAACATCATTTATAGGGGAGGGGGGATGGAATCCGAGCACAGGGGCATTGAGGAGAAACAGTGATAAAGCTTAAATAGCTACTCTCTGAAGGCACAGCAGAAAAGCCAGGTTTTCAGTTGTTTTTTGAAAGTCTCCAGAGTGGGAGCTTTCCTAATCCCTCTGGGCAAGGAATTCCAGAGTCGGGGGGCCTCAGAGGAGAAGGCCCTCTCCCTTGTGCCCATTAGCCGAGTCTGTGAGACTGGCAAAGGCGACAGGAGGGCCTCCCCTGAGAAGCGGAGGGTTCGAGCTGATTCATGGAGGGAGATCCGGTCACGAAGGTAGGCAGGTCCCGAACCGTTTAGAGCTTTATAAGTGATCACCTGTACCTTGAATTGGGACCGGAAAATAAATGGCAGCCAGAGAAGCTCTTTAAACAAGCTCCCTGTAACTTGCCCCAGTTATTAATCTGGCTGCTGATTGCTGGACAAGTTGTAATTTCCAGGCCGTCTTCAAGGGTAGCCCCACGTAGAGTTCATTGCAGTAATCCAGTCTAGAGGTAACCAAGGCGTGGACCACCGTGGTCAAGTCAGACTTTGCAAGGTATGGTCACAGTTGGCACACGAGTTTTAACTGTGCTTATATTGAGATGTTTGTTACAATGTTACAGTCTGTCTAACCGTTAGGCCAGAGAAGACAAAGCTAATCAGTTTGACCCAAAAGTAATGTTAACATTAGCAGAGTGAGAGAGAAAAAGGATAATAGCGAAAATGAGCTTATGGTACTTTAAAAAGTGGAGTTCAAAAGATAACAGCTAGCGTTCAAAATCTTAAAACGCTTGATGAATCCAAGGCTGGAGTTAAAATTGCAGGACGAAACATTAACAACCTTAGATATGCAGATGATATCACTTTGGTGCCTGAAAGCGAGGAGGAGCTGAAGAGCCTTCTAACCAAGGTGAAGGAAGAAAGTGCAAAAGCTGGGTTGCAGTTAAATATCAGAAAAACCAAGATTATGGCAACCAGACTGACTGATAACTGGCAAATAGAGGGAGAAAATGTGGAGGCAGTGTCAGATTTTGTGCAAATATTACCGCATACGCAGACTGCAGGCTGGAAATCAGAAGCAGTTTGCTTCTTGGAAGGAGAGCAATGACCAATCTCGATAAAATAGGAGGACAAACGTGAACAGACACAGCAACACCTGCAGCTTCTCTGGGATAAGGAGTGGCAACAAGGAGCAGACCCTTCTTATAACTTTTAAATAACAAAACGTTAACTACGCGACTTCCAACTTGCTATCAGTCATGTAGGTCCTATGCAAATGTTATTTGGGGTACCATTAAGCAAACAATAAGGAATCGGACACAAACAGAGAACATGTGAGAGTGATTTTTTCCAACAGATTTTTTCCTTTTTATTTCAGGGACACCATTTTACTATGCCATTATCTAACATGAGTCTTGAGCATCTGTGGATTTTGGTATCCATGGGGGTCCTGGAATAAAACCTCAGCAGATACCAAAGGCCCTCTGTATTATGATTAATAATTTCTCAAGTTTGCCTTAGGGTCACCATAAGTCAGAAATGTCTTGAAGATCCACAACAACAAAATAGTCCCATCAGCTGTAGCCATCAGCCAATGTTGAAGTGTGTGAGTTGCAGTTCAGACACATCTAGAATCCTGCATGATTTATCTCCACTTGCAATAATTATATTTAAAAATCAAATAGTGTGATATCAGTGATTCTCCTATTCCAGGCCATCCCGGAGTTACAAACATCTAACTCATAGTTGAGAATGGGGGTGAGAGAAATCTACCCCTTGTAATGGAAATTCACTCCTGGAAGAGTTATGGGTAAAAAGTGTTTCCACTGAAGCGTTATCCCTAAATCTTGTTTCCAGAACAAGCCAAATTTTTCAAAATCCAATCCTCACAGGGACAGAAAATGAGATAAAATCTTCTGAATAGGGCAAAATGGACAGTTAACCCTTCCCTGTACTATCCAGAACTAAAAGGGGTGTGTGTGTGTATATATTTGGCTGGAGTTATACTTAAACCATGTGCATGTCCCGACTAACATACAAATTCAACTTAAGAACACACCTCGGGAATATACCTTGTTTGTAATTTGGGAACTGCCTGTCTGACATCAGGGACTGGCATTTCCCCCCTAATGTGTCAGCGATCATGGCCACATTTGTGCCTGTTAGCAAAAATAGGTTCTTTTGTTTCTTTTAAAATGGATCTGCGGGCAATGGCTTTCCTACAGGCATCTATTCAGGGAAGTACCTCTGAATAGCCCTGCTCTTCACAAGGACATGAAGAATCTTGACGATGTCTCTATGTGTAATAACATTATCCTTGGGCTACCCATTATGATTAATTTCATCTTATATAAGGTTGCAAAGAAGGAGGCTGTGAATGTATTTTACTTCTATCCAGAATACAGATGATGTGTGATGTCAGTACTGACTTTATCCTTTCTCAGTATACATAGCAGAATGTAATTCTTTTGTTAGTCATAATAGGCTAATAAACTATCCTGATTGAGTTAGGATATATTAAGCTGCAAGCCTGTCATTCCCCACTACCACCTTGCAAAACTCACCTGTGGTAGACAATTACTTAAACAGTTTTCAAAAAGAGCCCAAATTTATAGAAGTTGAATTCCAAAGCAGCCATGTTAGTCCAGGTCAGTATACAATGGCATACTGTAGCACATTTGAGATGGAGGAAAGATTGTGGCATAAGCTTTTATAGACCGAGTTTACTTAATCAGATATGGAAGTTGGGTTTAGCCATTTAACAGGCTGTAGAACTTGCAGTGTTAAGGGCAATATTTCTCTGTGGCAAATCTTAGATCCATGAACAAAAGCAGTTGCCTTCATAACTTAAAATCTGTGGATCTTCGATCTGTTGCACCTAGTATCTCTTGGGTTATGAAAGGGCAAGTGGATGTGCCCATATTTAGCATTCCAACTTTCCCACAAAAAATCAGTGTTCTTGCAGCATTCTAAAATGTACATTAAACTGCTTTTGAACAACCTGCCTTTTCTTGGGATTCTTTTGCTCTTTCCCCAAAACCAAGTGGTAATGAGTCTGATGCCATGTTGATTGTATGAGAGTGTGTGCTAGTGAATTACTTTTAGCTGTAAGGACTTTGAATGCTATAGTGCCTGGAGCCAGAGATGGCTCTGGCAGTTATGAGTTTCATGTATTGATTTAATAATGGCTTTTGATGATACCTTTGATTACAGCTTCCATGACAGTTCCCAGGAACCCAAGGCAGATTCTCTGCACAGTGACTTGTAGAAATATATACATATCTTGACTTTACCACATTTTCATTTTTACCACATGAATCTAAAATGGACTTGACTGACATTGTTACAATGTTATGTATATGTGGATAATTCAAGCCTAAATGTGTACAAAATGCTGCAGTCATAATCTTCTTAAACCAAAAAAGACATAAATATCTATGCAGCAGCTTACTTTAATTAGGATAGGTTTTGCAGGCTGAAGATCTCTTATCTGAAATGCTTGGGATCAGAAGTTTTTTGGATTATTTTGGAATACCTTTATTCAGAAGGAGATACCATGGATATTTGATCTGCTTGGTATCTCCTTGGGCTTGGTTTCAGGATTGATATTTGTATATAAAACTGTACAGAACATTTCTTCCATGGTAAGGGTAACTGGAGACATCTTCTGAATTTCATATTGCTTGATGCCTATTTGACAGAAAGATTAATAGCCACAAAGAGGCTTAGGTTGGCTGCGGAATGTGTGTTATTTATAGTCACCTCACACTGTTTCTCAGCAGTAACCTGGTTCCCTAATGATAAAGCACTTGGTCTTCCAGCACGCAGTCTGTTTCCTTTAGGGGGGGATTGCTAAAGGTGGAAAAACCACAAATTGGGACTTTATTTTTAAAAATGTGATTACAGTTGAGGCAGACAGACTTATAGTAGTAAAGTTGCATTCAGTCCTGGGAGCAGGATAAATTGAAAATTATTTATTCACTGCACTAACTAAAAACTACACATCATGTTTCTCTTTGTTTCACCTAATAACAGTGAGATATATTTGAGGCATGATCAGTCCATATATCTGAGATCTTTTAAATATTTCAGAGATTGATATTCAGTAAGGTGCAGCTTCAGACTTTCACCTCTATTATTTTGATTATTTTAACAGTTTATTAGTGATTTTAATTGACTTGTATGTTTAATTTTTTAAAAAAATATTGGGAGCCGCTTTGCATCTCCAGCTAAAACAATAACAACGGCATGGCAGTTGCATCATTACAAACAGTGCTACTTGTCCTCTGTTCTTCCCCAGTGTCTAGTTAAGTGTCTTTTGCCCAGGAGTCTAATCTTTCAACACTATCTTGATTCATTTTGGATAATTTTGTAAAATATTTATTTTGAGTATGTTGAGAAGTTGTTCACCAGGGCCTCATCCTGCACATCATTAACAATCTATATAAATAAAAATGTAATGTTCGTTTGTTGGGTGAACATAACTCAAATACTACTGGACAAATTGACACTAAATTTGGACGGAATACACCTAAGAACCCAATGAGTGACCATCACTAAAAACAGTGAAATGGGCGTTAAAACCCCAAAATGATGAATCAAGGTACAGCACATGCATGAAAATAACTCCCCTGGCCCTGCCCCCCTCTTGCATGAGGAAAAAACAAACAGCTGCAGGGAGCGTGGAAGTCTCCAGTGAGCTGGGCAGGTAGACCCTCTGCTTCCCCAGGCCCCCTATTTGGGGCCCCTTCCTTCCCTTTGGGCCTACCCTCCTCTGCCACTCTGGGCCTCGTGTGGGCCCTCCTTACCTTCCTCCTTCCCAGTCTCTGTCCTCGCTTTGTCAGCTCCACCAAACAGGGACCCTCCTTCTCCTTTTCCACCTGGTGAGGCAGGCGGCCGGCTGCTCTGTATGGGCACCACTCACCAGGCTTCGCCTTCCCTTGTCTGGGCATTGATGGGAAGAGAGCTTTGCAGCCCTCAGCCTTGCTGAGCCCGGCACGGGGTGGGAGGCACATTTTGAGATGGGCCTTGCTTGCCCAGCACCGGACCCTTCTTTCTGCCGTAGCCAGAGGGCGCCTTTCATGCGACCCTGCCTGTGTGCCCACCCACCAAACAGGCGGAAAGGTGCCCTGCAGGCGTGGCAGAAAAAAGAAAGTGCTGCCCACCCCGCACAGGGCCCAGCATGGATGAGGGCTGCAAAGCTCCCTTCCTGTTGGTACCCAGGCAAAAGGTAGAGAAGGAAGGAGAGAAGAATAGAAAAAAGGGAAGGAAAGAGGGAGGGAAGAAAGGAGAGAGAGGGAGGGAAAGAAAGAAGGAAGTAATGGTAGGGAAGGAAGAAAGCAGAGACAGAAAAAGGGATGGAAGGAAAGATTGAGAAGGAAGGAGAGAAGGATAGAAAAAGGGAGGGAGGGAGGGAAGAAAGGAAAGAAGGATAGAAAGAGGGAAGGAAGGTTGGAACCAAAGAGCAAAGGAAGGAAGAAAGGAAGGAAAGGTAGAGAAGGAAGAAAAAAGAAAGTAGAGAAAGATGGGGGGAAGGTTGGCCACACCAACTCGTGGCGGGTACAGCTAGTTACATATAAAAGCCAAAGTTTGTGTGTATTGGTTGGTTGGTTTGTACCACAAAGACGCCTACATAGCTTGATGGATCTGGACCAAATTTGGCACACATGCCCATCATTATGCACCTTAAAATAATTCAATGGATTGATCTAAAAAAATCACCCTTTTGGGTGTAGAGCAGAAGAAAAGGAACGGTACAATGCAGTTTTGCTGTGGCTAGGTGAAGGAGTGGTTGTTGCTAGATGAAATTGTCCTTTGATGCCACTGGCAAAGAAATGTGAAGCGGCTTGGCTGCTGCTAGGTGATGTATATGAAGGGAAGAAAGGGTGAAAAACAAAAAAAATAGGGAAAGAAGGGGAAAGAGAAAGAAAGAAAAGAGAATGGGAAGAAGGGGGGAGAAAGTGAAGAGAAAAAAGGGAAAAGAAAGATGAAAAGAGGGGGAAGATGTATGAGAGAAATCAAGGGAAGAAGAAAAGAAATAAAAAATAAGATGGAGAATGCATAAGAGGGAAACGAAGGAAGGAAAGAAAGAGCCCCAAAGACAACCTGCTCACCATTGCCAGAATGTTGCCATGGAGGCGTTGTAAGTTAGGCCTTCTAGATATAGAGAAGGAAGAAAGGCAGGCAGTAGCCCCAATGACACCTGGGTATATAAGCTACTAGCTGAGCCCGGCACACGTTGTTGTGCCATATGCCATTCTCTATCTATATCTATCTCTTTCTGTTTTTCTTTGTGTTTCTATCTCTGTCTGTGTTTGTCTATCTCTCTTTCTATGTCTCGCTCTCTGTGTATCTCTACCTTTCTCTGTATCTGTCTGTCTGTCTGTCTGTCTATCGATCTGTCTCTCTATCTGTATGTATCTCTGCCTTTCTCTATTTATTTGTCTCTGTCTCTCTCTCACTCTGTCTCTGTTTCTTTCCCTCTGTCTGTCTGTCTGTAGCTCTCTGTCTGTCTGTTTTTCTCTCTATTTCTTTCTCTGTGTGCCTCTGTCTGTGTTTTTCTATGTCTCTCTCTCTCTATCACTCATTCTCTTTCTCTCTCTCTCTTTGGCTCTCTCTCTCTCTCTCTCTCTCTGTGTGTATCAATCTCCCTATCTCTCTCTCTTCTGTCTGTCTATCTCTCTGTGTCTCTCCAGGACTGGAGGGAGGGAGGAGGAGGGGCTAAGGAGATGCCGGCTCGGCTTCTCCTTAGCCCGGCCCCTTCCCTTGCTGCATCCACGGCACGGCCGCCGCTGTCCCGGAAAAGCGGCGGCCGTGCCGTGGATGGAGGGAGGGAGGAGGAGGGGGTAAGGAGAAGCAGGCGCGGCTTCTCCTTAGCCCGGCCCCTCCCTTGCTGCATCGGCGGCACGGCCGCCGCTGTTCCGGGACAGCGGCGGCCGTGCCGTGGATGGAGGGAGGAGGAGGAGGGGCTAAGGAGAAGCCGGCTCGGCTTCTCCTTAGCCCGGCCCTCCCTTGCTTCATCGACGACACGGCCGCCGCTGTTCCGGGACAGCGGCGGCCGTGCCGTGGATGGAGGAGGGAGGAGAAGGGGCTAAGGAGAAGCCGGCTCGGCTTCTCCTTAGTCCGGCCCCCTCCCTCACTGCATCCACGGCACGGCCGCCGCTGTCCGAGGAAGCGGCGGCCGTGCCGTGGATGGAGGGAGGGAGGAGGAGGGGCTAAGGAGATGCCGGCTCGGCTTCTCCTTAGCCCGGCCCCTCCCTCTGCTGCATCCACGGCACGGCCGCCGCTGTCCCGGAAGCGGCGGCCGTGCCGTGGATGGAGGGAGGGAGGAGGAGGGGCTAAGGAGATGCCGGCTCGGCTTCTCCTTAGCCCGGCCCCCTCCCTTGCTGCATCCACGGCACGGCCGCCGCTGTCCCGGAAAAGCGGCGGCCGTGCCGTGGATGGAGGGAGGGAGGAGGAGGGGCTAAGGAGATGCCGGCTCGGTTTCTCCTTAGCCCGGCCCCTTCCCTCCATCCACGGCGCCCCCGCCGCTGTTCCTGAGGAGGAGGAGGCGAGGGTGAGTGTTGGCTGCCATGCGCGAACGTTCTAAGCGTTCGCGCTGGCAGCGAAGAGGCCGGGATGGGAATTCCCTTGGCGGTTTTTTGGGGCTGGTTTTTGGGGGTGTTGGGAGGTACCTAGGGTCTGTTTTTTGGGCCTAGTTGGTACCGAGGGGTTATGGTTCTATGGGCTGGCTAGTTTAGTGCTTCTGCATGGCATGGTTTAGTTGTCTATGATCGTCAATGCACGACCGTGTCTCCTTTATATATATAGAGTAGTTAAATGAAGTGACACTGCTATCATCTATAATAGGGTTGGGAAATACTTTTCTCCCAAGGACCATTTGAATATGGATAATATCAATTGCGGTGTATACCTTTATTTATTTACATTTTATAACTAAATAATTATACAATTCTATATCATTATAAATTATATATTAAAAATCAAATGAAAGTTCCAAAGACCATGTGCCACACTCCGTGGCCTGCACACACACACACATTTACCTGCTTTGGCTCAGCCGGCAAAAACAAGAGCGGAAGAAATTGACCCATTGCAGTTTGGAGGAGCAACTGGAGCTGGGTTAAGTAGGCAGACTGGAGCGTCTTTCCCTGTTCCAGATCAAACCAAATGATTGCATGGGCCTTATGCCCTCCTGAGAAATTAATGCCAAAATAACCACAGGTAGAAACAGCCCAAATAGTTGGGTAAATCCTTTTGAGGCAAAGGCATAGTAATTAGAACCCTATTATCCACTGGGACTCGAGGGTGGGCTGCATATTCCCCAACTCTTAGTGGAGAAATGGAAAAGATTGTATAAAGTTCATGAGACAATGAAATTCATGACACAAAAAATATAACCAATGGACTTAAATTTAAAATGGTTGAATCTTTAATATTTCATGAAATGTGTGTTAACGAAATAGAGAAGACTTAGTTGTAACAATGATATTTTTTTAAGAATTCCCTGTACCCCAACAACCTTCTTTGTACCCCAACAACCTTCTTTCTCCTTGCGATGTATTAGATATTTCTAAAGATTCAACTAACCTATAACCAATCTAGTATCCCCATTTTTTCTTTTTCCTTCCCTTTTTTCCTCCCCCCCCCCCCCCCACTCTCCTAGTAAATGTTTAATAAACATATTTGGAAAAATGAAATAATCTCTTAGTGTCATCTCTCACTGCTACTTTTCTCCATTAGCTTTTTGGCATGTTTAATTTGGCTTTTCAATAGACCCTGCCACTAGCAATGCTACTATCAGCATAGCGTTTTGCCTGAAAAGAGCACCCAATTCCAGCACCAAAGAACAACAGTGCCAGAGTAATAAGAAAGTCTTGCAAGTCTGTACTAAAGATCGTGTCGTTGGCCAATCTAATAGGTCTCTTTGTGTATACAAATTTGGCTCACATATAAAATAATAAAGAGGATGTTTTCATCTGTAAATACATTTTACACTTTTCTTGATCTTGAATACCTAAATTATATCAGTACTTTTGTTTATAGACAATATGGCATGCAGGTGAAGTATACACAAATATGTATGTAAGAAATGTGCACTGAATGTAGCAATTTATAGGGTTCACATCATGACTTATTAGAGGTCAACACTACAAAGTTCAGGGAAAGTTTGCGCAAAAGCAGAAGAACCTATACCTGTATGGAAAGGTGGAAATGGTAGCTATAGATGATTTTTAAAAATCATTCCAAAAATGGAGTGGAAAGCTATCATTGCAAATGATGTACCTGTCAAACACAAAATATTTAAGGACCGTAAGTAACAGCAGAGACCATCTGTATGGGACAATTCAGAAAACATTGTCATGGCATACTTATAAATTAAAAGGAAAAAAGTCACGAAAAAACTATTTTTGAACCAACAGCCATCTCTTTATAATTTATCGTTTTCATAATAGCCCTTTCTGCTTGTCTTCGCCTTAGTACTTATCTAACAGCAGGCAGTGATTATCTCAGGGGCAGCTTCCTTTTCTTCTGACATGCTTTAATTAAACTATAACCCTTGCTGAGCACAGAAGCAAAAATAATCGAGGAAAAATATCTTAATGAAGTTGATTAGACCCCTGTATTTATGAAACTGTAAGTTATCTGGAAAGTAGTTGGTGAAAGGTTTTAATTATCTTTTTATATTTACTTTTGAGTTTGCCACACTTACCTGTATGTTTCACAGTATGCTCCTAGCAGCTAATATTTGGATCAAAATATTATTTCTGATTTCACCAGCAGCTATAGGACAATAAAAAGAAAAAAAATTGCAAGGGCATCTGGAATAGTGCATTGAAACAGAAGCTTGGTCAGCAGTACCGATGTGCTAGTAAAAGCTATATCTGTCATCAAAATATGGAACCATCTTTAAAACTCTTGAAGGCATTGGATCTTTTGAGTTTTGAGAACCAGTGTAAGGAGTTCATAATTACATTTATGTATACGATCTGCATGGGGCTAAAATACAATTTTGTCCCGATTTTAATCTGCATGGCTTACAATATTTCTTCCATCTTAGTTTTGGATCTTTTTTCATTGTCTGAAAAATCAAAGTTGCAGTATCTATATATATAAAGGAACAGTCGTCATGTGAAGACTACCTGAAACAGAGAAACCTTACAACGCAGAAACACAAAACTTGCCAACAGAAATAGGCCTCAAGCAAGGTACGTTTGTAGCAAAGAAACTTTCCCCCCAAAACCTAAAAGGCCCCCAAAACAACGAGTAAAAATAACTACATTTCCCAGCATCCTCCGTGGCTGCCAGCAAATGCCATTGGCCGACATCGGCCCACACAAAATGCAGAGAGGAAGAGTAACCATAGCAACGCTGGCAGGAGCTATCCAAGGCTAGGATAGAATGCTGAGAGATTTCAGTTGTCAGTTGGTGTTTGAGGGTTAAACTGTCAAAACCAAACTCTATGAGGGAGCAATTCTCCAGCAATTCCTACCCACACAACCCATCCCACCAACCTTACGGGACCCCGTACACACAACACCTACCACCACCACAAACAAAAACCATTCCTTCCACACAGACAGAAACTGACCCAAAAGACAAGCCATGCCTTCTAAAAATAACAGCATTGGACGACACACTCACAACGCTACATACATCAAACAAGAAAGGGCAGAACAAACGCCAGAACAGAAACACAATGCGCAGCAGAGACACAGACAACAGGTCACTGCACGACGCACAGCTGAGAACCAA
The DNA here is from genome assembly GCA_030556195.1 of Anolis apletophallus. Classification (NCBI taxonomy): domain Eukaryota; kingdom Metazoa; phylum Chordata; class Lepidosauria; order Squamata; family Anolidae; genus Anolis; species Anolis apletophallus. The sequence continues at coordinate 26,847,617 of JARBWK010000001.1, forward strand.
ATGCAAAGAACTGCACGACAAGAAGAAGCGCGCAGCCAGGAACAACAAAGACGCAGAAATGCAACACAACAGCAGCGCACAAGGAGCGCAGAAACACGACGTCGCAACACAGAAAACAAACTTCAAAAACACCACAACCAATTCTAGCCTAGCCTTCAGATACAACGCTGCAGAAGACTACAGCATGGTGCCAGAGGCCGACATTGGCACCCTAACGCACATCTGCACACACTGCAAAGCCCTGAAATGCCCAGCAGAAACAACAGGAATGTGCTGCCTAGCCGGTAAAGTCTCTCTACCACCACTTGCCACTCCTCCACAACCACTACAGACTTTGCTGAGTGGAGACACTCCAGAATCAAAACACTTCCCCCGCTATATAAGACAATACAACTCATGCTTCCAGATGACATCATTTGGAGCACACATAGAAAGTGCGCAATTCATGCCTACATGACCCCACCAAGACACATCAGTAACATCATTTCCAACCCTTACATACTCAGACTTTCTCGCATCTCCTAAATAGGGCACAGCAACACGTGCCGGGTACAGCTAGTAACTAGTAAAGCTTTAAAAAAAATCCAGGCTTTTTTTAAAGGCACACTTTGTTTTCTGCCACTAAGGTTATTTATTTATTTATTACTTCTTTAAAACATTTATATTCCTCACTTCTTACCCTGAGGGTTAAAAAGGCGGTTGGCTAAGTTGGAAGGAATGGCAAGATCAATGCAATTTTTTGGTTTGGTTGTGATTATTCACGTATTTGCCATCATTTTTAGTAACATTGACCTAGAAGATGAAGACTGAATTGAGATTCCTGCCTATAGGGATCAAATCAATTTGTCATGTTCAGAACTGGACAGGAGGAGTGTGACCCTGCTCTTTCTCTTGGATATCTCAGTGGCTTTCGATACCATCGACCATGGTATCCTTCTGGGGAGACTCGCTGGGATGGGACTCAGGGGGCATGGTTTTACTGTTTTACTTCCTGGAGGGTTGTTCCCAGTCGGTGAAGCTGGGGGACTCCTGCTCGGACCCCTGGCCATTGGGTCTATTCTGTCCCCCATACTATTTTATATCTACATGAAACCGCTGGGAGATGTTAACCGGAGTTTTGGAGTACAGTGCCATCTCTATGCAGATGACACCCAACTCCACTACTCCTTTCCACCAGATTCCAAAGAAGCCCTGCAGATACTGGACCAGTGACTGACCGCTGTGATAATCTGGATGAGGACGAACAAGATGAGGATCAATCCTGACAAGACAGAGGCCCTCCAGGTCAGTCACCCATCTGACCGGGGTATTGGGTGGCAACCTGTGCTGGATGGGGTTGCACTCCCCCTGAAGTCACAGGTCTGCAGTTTGGGGGTTCTCCTGGATTCAGCACTGATGCTGGGTGCACAGGTGTTGGCGGTGGCTGGGAGGGCCTTCGCACAATTAAAACTTGTGCACCAACTGCAACCATACCTCGTGAAGTCTGACTTGACCATGGTGGTCCACGCCTTAGTTACCTCTAGACTGGACTACTGCAATGCACTCTACGTGGGGATACCCTTGAAGACAGCCCGGAAATTACAACTTGTCCAACGCCCGGCAGCCAGATTAATAACTGGGGCAACTTACAGGGAGCGATCAACTCCCCTGTTTAAGGAGCTTCATTAGCTGCTGTTCATCTTCTGGTCCCAATTCAAGGTACAGGTCCTTACCTATAAAGCCCTAAACAGTTTGGGACCCACCCACCTTCATGACCATATTTCTCCATGAACCAGCCCGAGCTCTTCAATCTTCGGAGGAGGCCCTCCTTTCGCCCCTGCCAGTTTCACAGGCTGGTCTTGTGGGTACAAGGGAGAGAGCTTTCTCCGCTGTGTCTCCCCGACTCTGGAACCCATTGTCTGGAGAGATTAGGAAAGCCCCTACTTTAGAAAGCTTTAAAAAGAATCTCAAGGCCTGGTTCTGCCGTTGCGCTTTTGGAGAGTAGCCACAAACCTTATGCTATTGCTCCCCTCCCCTTATACTATTGCTCCTTCCTTGTATGAAGGCCTGTTTACCATCCTGTTACCCTATGGGATCTCCCCTGCAAATAATATGTTCCTTTTATCTCACCCTGAGTTTTTAATCATTTTATCGTGGCCCGCTCACTGTTATTGTGATTGTTCGTTGCACTCTTATGCTTTGTGTCCATTGCTTATTGTATTTATTATGTTTTTGTATTTTACTATGTTCTTGTTCGCGCTTCAGTTTTTATTTTATTGTATTTTACTGTGTTGTAATTTGTTGTTTGGGCTTGGCCTCATGTAAGCCGCCCCGAGTCCCCATTGGGGGAGATGGTGGCGGGGTATAAATAAAGATTATTATTATTATTATTATGTGGCGTTGAATAGTCTGAGATAGCAAGGAGAGGCATGTGAGATGTGTTTTGAATATATTGAATCATCTGTTCTATTATGCTCAACTTCTCTTAATATTTTTTTTTTGTATTTACATGTCTTTGGCCCTTGGGAACGCTATATGTGTATTATAAAGCTTGGTTTCAGACACTGTGACAAAAGTATCTAGTGGGGACGGAATGTGTACAATATCTTACACAGATACCTTGAGGACATCTAGAAAGTTCCTCAAAGTTAAGAGACTACAGCAATAGGACAGAAAGATTCCCATCCATGAGTTCATCAATGGAAGATGTTCTTACTCTTTGTGGCTATAGTAAGATTTGTAGAAATCTTCACATTTGCTAGCAGCAGAGGCTAAAGCACAATCACATCTGGTGAAAAAGTGGTCGGTCAACAGGTAAACTCAGTATTAAGGGGAGGGGTGTTAATTGTTAACTCCCACAAGAATTTTCAAAATTTAGAAGGAATTGGGAAGTGATTGGGAAGAAGCAGAAGTGGATTATAGAGCAAGGCTGTAGTCATCCTTGGATTGGTGCCAGTCTGTGAGCCTTGAATAGAATAATAGTTGAGATCCTGGGCATGTTGGAAGAGGGGGAAATGCAGGTGTGCCCCATCAGGTAGTATTAGAAGCATAGAGCATTTCTTCCCTCAAACCCTATGATAAAATATCGCAGGAATTCGAGTTTGCTTTCCAATACCATTTCTAGTGTTAACAGCTCCTGATCAGTAGCATCTAATCACCTTACATAGGACAGAAATGCAGAGTGGAACCAGTTCTCAGTCTCTAATATAATGAGGTGTGTTTCAGATCATGAAAATGGCCATAGGATTTTAACACTAATGAATTTGAGGACCAGGCACAATTATAAGTAAGCCAATCAGGAAAAGGTACCATTCCGCTGGGCATATGAGTGTCCAGGTGTAACAAGAAAGAAAAATCTGATGTGTAGTTCTTAATCCTGACAGTGATGAGTAAAACAAGGCTACGTGTCAGTACACTAATGTAAAAATAGTCCAGGAGAGTTTAGACTGGACCTTTAGAGACAAACTTTCCAGTTCTGTGAGACTGGGGACTCTTTTTTTCTTTTTGTCTGGAAGTGGTTCTCAATGTGTAGATTCCCATATATTGTTAAGTCTACATCATCCATAATACCTTACAATTGGCCATGGCAGCAGACATTTACAAATGTTGACATTTAGAAAGTACTTTTGAGTCCTGTCCCTCATCTATTATTTCCTGCCTTTTGAACATGTTTCCTATTCTCATTCTGCAGCATGGACATTTAACTAGTATCTCCTTTTCCTAATTAAATTATATAAGGAATAAATCAATGTGCCATGAAATGTATGTAATGAAAGTGATAAATCATACATTTCACCCTCATCTCTTTTACTCCTACACATGACTTTGTGTGTGAATGTTTAAGGCCAATGGCTTTCTTTCACTCTAATACTGCAATTAATCACATTATATAACCAACCCACTGCTATTTTTAATTAAGTTTTTAAAAATACATTTGAATGACATAAGGGTTCTCTTGAAAATGTAAGCATACTCATGAGAGAAAGAAGAGGATGTAAAAACACCATCTTCCCCATCTTCCGTTCTAGCATGGTGTTTTAGAAATGCAGCATATACCATGGTTATGTAACACTGTAAAATCATTACTGACTCACATGCCTACCTCACAATGGACCAGTCTAAAATTAGATTCTCGTTCTTATGAATTAGAACTTCTCCCCTTACTCTCAGTGGGATTTAAATGCTGTATAGCAGATTTGAGCCTGAGTTCTTTTATAAACTAAACCAGTTTTATTTCCTGAATTTTGTTTCTATATTATTTTCCATCTGCACAAAGCATTCTAGTACTATAGTTATGAAGACTGAAAAAATAGAAAACTCTTGGCTTTTGAAGTGTATATGGTCCAGTGAGTTAAATATATCAATACTACAAGATTCAGATCAATTTTATTAGACTAAAGGACAAATAATCTCACCCATGAGATTCCAAAAAGAAAGATGCATAATTTGCTGACCAACAAATGAAATAAAGAGATCACACACAAACATATGCAATTAAATAAGGGAAACTTGATTATTTCTAAATGATATGTCAAACCAAATGGGGGGAGCAGCGCAGTGCAGGAGTAGCTGTAGCGGTGTTCCTCTGTAGATCTCTCCCAGCTTCCTTTGGCAAAAACATCATAGCAAAGTAAACACACTGGAACAGTATATGTCAATGGTATAGATTTTCATTCATAAATCATAATTCTGTATATTCATACAATATCAGCATTAATAAACCATAAATCATGAATCTGTATAACAACAATACTAAACTTCTAATGATGTAAGCACACTACTCATGTGTAAGGTTCCTACCGACGAGGTGTGGAGTCCCACTAAGAGATATCCGTGAGGGAGATATATTCCTACGTAGTCCAAGTTGTAGTGGACCCACACAGTTCAGTTCGGTAGTGTTCCAACGTGGGGAGTAGAAAACCAAAATAAAATGTATTGAATCCAAATTTGTAATCCTCCCGTTGTAGGTAACCCGATTTGTAAATCCACAATGGGCGGTAGTGGCTGAAAGCCGCTGCAAGAGGGCGATCCGCTCCGGGAGCGATCTGGCGGAGTCAGTCATCGTTGCTAGTAAACTACATACAAGAGAGGGCCAACGAGGGAGTAAATACCCTGGAATTCCTCATCTCGTTTCGACCTGGCGGTCTTTGTCAAGGCCGGGTGGAAATCAATCAATAAAGTGTCACATACACATATATGCGGCTGGTCAAACATAAATCTGAAGGATTGAAATACATAAAGATAGCATACATAATTCCAAAAGCATGGTAGAGATATCACATAATATACATAATATTTACATGAAATACTGGAGCAGGTCATATTTACCTAAAGTCTCTGGCTCAGTATACTATACGCGCAAGCGTCATAATAGCAAGAGCAAACCAAACAATGAAATCAGCCTAATTATAGAACTGAGGATCAACCCAGAATGGAAATCATGTGAGAAGCACAGTGATCCTGAGTTTCTCATTAAGCCCAAAAGGCGTCTTGGTGCGCTAGTTAATTATTTGATGAGTTTCAGCCCTAATTAGTGCCAAATCAATGTCACCGTGGGAGGAGGTGGATACTTTTTCTATGCCAAAAAACTGCAATGATTCTGGGCTGTGAGAAAATGTCTTACAATGTACGTACAAAGGAGAATCCTCTGATGAATTTCGAAGCCGCGATCTGTGTTCACTGAACTGGACCTTCAATTTTCTTCTACTTTCACCTATGTAAATTAGCCCACAAGGACACTGGATCCCATACACGAGGGATTCCGAATTACAGGTAAAGAATTCTCTGAACTTAAAGGTACAGTTGTGTCCTGGGCTATAAAAGTCCTTTTCTGCGTACACGAAGCGTCATTGCACACGGTTCCTGCAAGGATGGGTTTTGGATGTCAACAAACTCTTTTTAGGAGGCGTCCTAATGTCGGAATGTACCAATATGTCACAGAGATTTTTTGTACGTTTGTACGTGAAAGCAAGCTATCCAAATCAAAATCTGACCAGAGAGTTTCAATCCTAAAGCTACATCGTTCCTGGCGAGGGCAAAACCACAGAGATCAACCCCAAAGACAGTAACTTTCCCCACCCTCCGATTGTGTGATAATTGGGCAGTTCCAGGCTCCCATCCTTCACCAAAAGAGTTGCCAAAGGTGCTTATTGATCTCAAATCTCCCTCTAGTACCTGTCACCTGTCTCCCTCTAGTACCTGATAAGGGAACAACATCTTTCCTCACTAAGCAGCCCAAAATGACTTTTTAACCCTTTTTGCAGATTGCTGAGAAAACAGGTTCACTAAATCGGACAAATGGACTCTGATGTGTCTGAGAGCACTGCCTTGCAATGAGTGATGTCTAGATGTACATTCTGAAGGAGTTTTCCAATCTTGTTATTGACACACTTATCAAAGTGATAGGCATTCCCTTGCAGAACAGCATTGACAGAGAAGAAGGGCAGAAAAGACCAGCTGAGTTCCTGGCCAAATAAACTCTGTAGTAGGAAAATCTTGAATTGCTTGAATAATAAGTGCCTCTCCTTAGCCTCCCAAGTCTTTGCATCTCTGTTGAATAACCAGCATGTGTGGCGGAGGACCACAGTGCTCTCCATTACAAGCTCCTCTTTTCTAACCCTTCCATAGCAGCTGAATCACTGAGGTCAAATGATCTCCAAAATGGCTTCTGCAAGCCTGATGTTTTCCTGGATGCTTTGAAGGTAAGTTTCATCATGGAACCTTTGCCTTTAGGCCAACTCTTTCCTTAAGCCACCCATAAACTATAATATGGTTTCCAAACATAGAAAGTGATACAGTTGAATCTCGACTTAAGAGCATCCCAACTTAAGAACATTATGGGTTAAGCACTGTTGCTCAGCCCGAGGTTTGTTTTGACATATGAACAGCATTCTGAGTTAAGAGCTAGCGCCAGAGGAAATAATAGTGCAAGAGTACAGGGTTTTTGGGCTTCAAGAAAGCAGTCTCCATGCTTTTTGCTCTTGTCTGCTTTGGGAGATTGCTATCTACTTTGTTCTTGTCCACTTTGAGGAAATTTGGGTTAGTTGATTTTGTGTGGTTTTTATTTCTGGTATGGAGCAAGACTGGAATGTGTACAGTATGAAAAAAATTCTGGTTCTGCCTCTTCACTGAGCCTCCGGAGGAGAGAAAGTCTAAAATTCTTATCAGTTAATACATTCTTGTTCAATTCAACTATATCAGTAGTTTCCAACCTTTTTTGACCAGGGCCCACTTTGACCAGGGACTACTCTCCAACATTAGTACCAAAAGTGTTACGAATCAGTTTTTGTTCAACTTTAGATTTAGTTTGGTTCTACTCCATGTATTCTTTTATCCTCAGACAATATTCTAAAGTACAGAAACAGCAGTAAGTACTAATCGAAATGTGTATTCTGTAAGATCCAGAATGGTCCTTTTCAAATCTTGTTGGAGCCTTGAGTAGGTGGATCCCTGCATATAAATCCCCTTATATGCAGGGCTGCAGTTTGGGCTGCAATCTTTTATTGCTTACTTACAATTCCGATTGAATTACCTTTGAGTAGATACAGGAATAAAACTGAGCTGTCAGTTGCAGGGTTTTTTTTCCCCAGAAGTACTCATCTATTTTGTTTTCCTTTCATTAATTTTAACCCATGATCTAAAGCATGAGACAGTCATAGGACCATGAGACCTAAAGTACTTTACTTGAGCAGCTTGAAACTTCCTTTCTTATTCAACTTCTGAAACAGTGTTTTCACACTTAATGCAGAAATTCCACACCTTCCTGCTGATGTGTGAATATCATAGATTATCGCAAGGCCTTATAGAGTTATTTTGCAAAGTAGGAAAAGTAAATAATGCCCCATGGTTATGTGTTGATTGAATAATACTTTGAAAGACAGAGAGGGGTGGCTGTCTCTACCCCACAGTGTTTCAAGCTGGATGTATTGAAAGGTTCTCAGGATCATCAGCTGATGTTTTTGTGTGCAGTTGAGTTAGAACAGCGTGATCATAGGTCAGCTTCTAGCTAGATAAATGGATTTGCTAAACTTAACTGTGAAAAGATGTCTTATTGTACTAAAGAACAGACTGCACAAGGGTGGAAAACACTTCAAAGAATTGCATATTATTGAGAGAAGGTTCATATCACGTATGTTCTTTAGAGAAAATATCTTTAATTTCATCCTACAGCACTTGCCCAAACAAAGTCTCACTCTCTTTCCCTCTCAAACGTACATTACCTCTTTGTGCCGTTGACAGGATTTTCTGAAATGAACTTTCCTGTTTTATTGACTATTCTAATGCCTTTGACTATGTAGATCACATTAAATTGTGGCAAGTTTTTGGTGGTATGGGGATACCAAGTCATCTTTGTCTCCTGAGGAATCTGTATAACAACTAAGTAGCAAGAGTAAAAACAGACCACGGAACAACAGACTGGTTCAAGATTGGGAAAGGTGTACAGCAGGGCTGTGTACTCTCACCATACCTAGTCAACTTGTATGCAAAACACATTGTGCGACATGTGGGACTGGATTAATCCAAGGTTGGAGTTAAAATTGCTGGATGAACATTAACAACCTTAGATTTGCAGATTATACAACTTTAATGGCTGAGATCGAGAAGGAGCTGAGGAGCCTTATAGTCAAAGTGAAAGAAGAAAGTGCAAAAGCTGATTTCAGTTACACAGCAAAAAAACAAAGATTCTGGCAACCAGACTGACTGATAACTGGCAAATAGAGGGGGGAAACGTGAAGGCAGTGGCAGACTTTTTATTTTTAGGTGCAAAGATCACTATAGATGCAGACTGCAGCCAGGAAATCAGAAGACACTTACTTATTGGGAGGAGAGCAATGACCAATCTTGATAAAATAGTGAAGGGTAGAGACATCACACTGGCAACAAAGATCTGCATTGTTAAAGCAATGGTATTCCCCGTAGTAACGTATGGATGCAAGAGCTGGCCCATAAGTAAGGCTGAGCGAAAGAAGATAGATGCTTTTGAACTGTGGTGTTGAAGAAAAATTCTGAGAGTGCCTTGGACCACAAGAAGGTCAAACCAGTCCATACTCCAGGAAATAATGTCCGGCTGCTCACTGGAGGGAAGGATATTAGAGACAAAGATGAGAAGACAGGAAAGCTTGAAGATAATGATGCTAGGAAAAATGGGAGGGAGAAGGAAGAGGGGCCAACCAAGGGCAAGATGGATGGATGGTATCCTTGAAGCAACTGGCTTGATCTTGAAGGAGCTGGGGATGGCATTGATCTTGAAGGAGTGGGCTGGTCCATGAGGTCACTGAACAAGAGTGACTGAACAAATAAACAACAACAACATAGGACAAAAAGCCACTCCTTTGTCATTGTGTGCTGACAATACGATTCAAGTAAATAAATGATGGCTATGCTTTTATAAAGCCCTGCAAATCCATTAATTCTATTGTATTGGCTGCCCTACTGCAATGGCTCTTTTCTAATGCAGTAATACAGTCAGAATTTCTCCGTCTAATAATGGTATATTAAAGCCAACTAAATCTTTTAGGTTTAATTTTATGCCAAAAACTGATTGATTTTCGTGGTTTGATGGGGCAATGTGAGACCCCAAATGCCATGTTTTGGAAGCTTAGGGTACATTGGCCATAATAAATTTTACAGTTGCATTTAAGGTCTGGTTAGAGGCAAGAGAATCACAAAATACACTCTGTAGCACCTTCAGATTGCATTATTTAATTATTTTAAAGTGCCAACACCATATTATTTGCTTCTTTATAGCCAGGAAAAGGTTTTAGTGATCATGTAACCAAAATTATCAAAATAAAATTAATAAAATGGTGGCAAGTGATGAGTTTGCTGTAATCCAGCAGAAAATAGCTATCTGTTTTCTGCTGAACACATAAAACTGATTTCTTCCTCCTGGAGCTCTAGATCACGGCATCTTAAACTATATGTCCTGATCTCAGATGGGGTCTCCTTACCTTTATGTTGGGGTCCTGAAAAAACTGACAACAGTAGGTTTCTTAACATCATCTAGTAGCTGTTTTAGACATTTACACAAATATAAGACACACCATTATTATACAATGTTTAAAATTCAAGGTGAAGCCATGAACAGGCTGTAGCTGGAAATTCCTTCTGGTTATACAACACCAGTACCCCGATTTTAGATTTGTTGTTTTCTGGTGGGAAATACTAGAATGACCAGAATGATAAAGGGTCTGGAGAACAAGCCCTGTGAAGAGCAGCTTAAAGATCTGGGCTCGTTTAGCCTGCAGAGGAGAAGAAGGCTGAGAGGAGACATGATGGCCATGTATAAATATGTGAGGTGAAGTCATAGGGAGGAGGGAGCAGGCTTGTTTTCTGCTGTCCTGGAGACTAGGACACGGAACAATGGCTTCAGACTACAGGAAAGGAGATTCCACCTGAACATTAGGCAAAACTTCCTAACTCAGAGCTGTTCAGCAGTGGAACTCTGCCCAGGAGTGTGGCAGAGGTTCCTTCTTTCAAACAGAGGCTGGATGGCCATCTGTCAGGGGTGCTTTGAATGCAATTTTCCTGCTTCTTGAAAGGGGGTTGGACTGGATGGCCCACAAGGTCTTCTCCAACTCTTATGATTCTAGGCAATCTTTTGGGGCATTATTACTACCCTCAGAGGCTCTTGGTAATGCACAAATTATATTTTCTTCATAATTGGGGTAGTCTTGAAGGGTGTACAAACACCCCTTAGCAGCCCTAAAGACTATGGCAATGTCATGTTAAATATCTGGTTTGTCAAAGCCATGAAACTCCTAACAAATTGGTTTATTTTTTCTTTTTTGTCTGATTTCATGGAAGCTGTTTAGTTTACATCTTCAAAAAGTAAATATGTATTTCTCTACATAAGGGCAGCCATATGCCGGAACGAGCACCCATATAACCTTCTCAGCAGTGTACCTCATGTATTGAGAGCCTTAGGTTCATGGCCTAAATATAGACATCCCTCACTGACAGTAACTATGAGTAATGAATGCTCTTGTTGGTGATACTTCAGGGTTGGTGAGTGTAGTGCAAAGCATATGCAAATTGAGATAGCATGGTGACTCTGGAACAAGTGAAATAGTATTTATTTAATTGCAATCCAAAAATTGGGTCAAAAGAATGAGAGAAGAAAATGTAAGTGATTACTAAAAGGTCTTCCTTAATTTACTTGGGTCAGCAATGATGAAAGCATTCAGTCCTCCAGTTTCTAGGCCAGGAAATAACTAACTTATGTATTCATCTCTAAAAATGCTCATCAATTAATTATGCCTAATAAGGCATACTTATTTAAAATATCTGTTCCAGTGTACACAGCTTAGCACTGAAACTAATATAATATTTAAAAAATATTCTATAAAATAATCCTAACTCTAAATATTCTGAAATGATATTAGCGGAACTAAATATTGAAAAATCTTGATTTATTTTGCATAGAACATTTATAAAATGATTTCAGAGTTTTCCATCTCTATAGATTGTAACTGTAACCAATGACCTGATCTCAAACACAAGAAAAGGCTGATTTAAACATTATAAGAAACACAATTTCCTGTTTGCCTGTTTGTAAGTCACTTACTTAGTCCTATAGGAAAAAAGAGGGAGAATATTTGCCTGAAAAGTCAATATACATTCATAGACAACTACTTTGGAGCTTCTGGGCATCTCTTAACTGTAACTGTTTTCAGTCATATCTCCTCTTTGTACATTGCTAGATGTTCTAGTGGCCAATGTGAAACATTCTGAAATATTTGATACCAGGACCTCACAGGATGTCTCAAACCTACACCTGTTGATAGACTCTACAAGCTAGGTAGATCCCCCCCCCCCCCCGGGATGTGCAATGGGAAGTTGTTACTAACTGAGAGAAATAAGGTTGAACACTGTAAAAGCCACCCACTGCACGGCTATCTGCCTCCTACTAGTAGACTCAAATCAAGCTTCATGAGAACCATCACTCCTCTTAATGTTTCCCCAGCAACAGCAAGAGTATCCCCCTGGGCAGCTAAACCAGGAAATATCAATTGGATGGCCCCCCATGAGGGTCTGCCTCCGGGGGCAAACCTCCGAATGGGCAACTGGGAAGTCCCTGAACAGACTCAGAAGTGGAGTGGGCAGATCAAAAGACAACCTGAAAAAATGACACTACCTAGAAGAATCCTCCACCTTGTGCGACAAGCAGAACAAAGAACTCCTCATCTGTATGCTTGTCCACAATGTCCTGCCTCATTTACAGAGGAAGAATTGTTCAAAGCGACAGACAATGCTGTCGCTGTTGCCCATTGTTTATCAAAAAATATTTAGACGCTTGTGCTCTTTCTATTTTTATCAGTTTTATACTTATGTATGCAATGCTTTTGAAGTGAAATAAAATAAATAAAACCAGGACCTCCTGATCTGAAATCAGGAAGGATCAAAATCAGATAAAGCAATGGCAATACAAACACTCTTTGATTTTGATGCAGATTCTAATCAAGATGCTCCTATGTATCTATGGGCCAAAACAACATGTGACAGAAGACTGTGATTGTATCATCCACTAACTTTGTATTTCATTGAAAACATCCATACAAAGATTATGTACTCCTAACTCCAAGTGTTAGGGGAAATGTTATTTTGTTTTGATAATCTTCCCCATCATGTTTCCCCTGTTGAAATAAAATTTCTTGAAGCTTCTTATTAAGCCCTGTTGGAGGGAAAAAGGTTAATCATGACTATAGACAATTACTATTTTATTGTAATTTTTATATCTTATACAATTTTAACTGCCTGATTTTTTATACCACCATGCTTGACTGGTTGATTCATATTACCAGCCAATGACTTATATTTTGCTTTAACTATGGGTATAAATGTATTAATGTTGATTTGATGGCATTGAATGTTTGCCAACTTTATGTTTGGAAGCCGCCCCGAGTCCCTTCGCGGAGAGAGGGCAGGTTAAAACTATTTTTTTATTTTTTATTGTTATTATAAGTACTGTTTCCCTCTTTTGACTAATGACTAAGGATATGGCATGGGAGTGGGTGGAAGGATAAAAAATCCCCTCTTCAATGCTTCAGCTTTTTACATAATTCCCTCCAGCTGCTTTAAAAGAAAAAAAAGATGTTGAGAAATCATGGAATGCCCACATGACATGGCTCTGAAATGAACCCCGAGGAATTGTATTTTATAGTCCACACTTATTTTGAGAAAGAGTTTTACCCCAAAGTTGAAAGGATTTTAACAGTGAGAGATTATTTCTTCATGAAAATTTTCTCTGAGGGCAATCTCCTGGAGCTAGTTTAGAACGAAGTGGCTTCTTTCATCATTCAAATACAAAGGAGAAAATGCTGGAAGAGTTCTGAAACAAAAATGGAACTGCGAAGTAGGAATGGAGTCAACATAGAGTAAATGGAGTGCATCACCTCGTGGAAAGATGCTTTGTTAGCATCAGACTACAACTCTGATCTTGGGATCATCATGCCATGGGTGATCACTTGTGGCTGAGTATGATTGGCTTCCAAAGGTAGAATCTTAGCAATGGCTCCATAGAGGACTGCAAAGACTTATTCTGGACCCACAAGGTCTTTCACATTGGAGACGTAGATTTCCAAATGAAAGGAGGTCATGGCAAGGAAGATGGGAGACTACCAATGAATACTGGGTGCTGTGGCCTATATTTCAGAGAAAGGAACTGAAGATTCCTTGTCTAAGAAAACCATATTAAATTAATGACATCACCAGAACTCAACAGGGGACTTGAAGACAATGCTCAGGTGCACATACACAGCAGTTTGCAATAGGAGGTATTATATGAATAACTACTGTACCTCGCAGTATACTGGAAGTTTTAGGCCCCTTCCACACAGCTAAATAAAATCCCACATTATCTGCTTTGAATTGGAATATATGGCAGTGTGGATTCTGATAACCCAGTTCAAAGCAGATATTGTGGGATTTTCTGCCTTGATATTCGAGGTTATATGACTGTATGGAAGGGCCCTTAGTCAAATATTCAAAGTATAATGAGATATTTATTTTATTTATTTATATTTCATTTTTGTATTCCGCTCCTCCCAGCAGGCTCGGGGCGGATCACATAAAATTACATCAACAGCACAGCGCAACATGCGGCATGCGGCCAATTACAGTCAATAAAAGTATAAAACCAGAAAACAAAAGCCACATTAAAACAATTACAAGATAGCAAGGTAGATTCTGGGAACATTGAAAAGCTGTCATGGTATCAAGGCTGAGGGTTGTGTTTTTTCAGCAGATAAACTATGCCACATTCCAAGAAAAGAAATAGCATCATGAATCCTTCACCATGGCTAATCAACAGAAATATACTTCCTCTCCAAATATATTGTGTTATGGCTATTTGGTTCAAGAAAAATCTTTTTCCTAGCTCTTTATCCCTACTCCCCCTTCTTACCACAGGTAATTTACTATCTTGATCAAATGGGAGGGAAGACTTTTCCTCTCTTCTTTTTTGAGCAAGAACATTCACCCTCTGAGAAGGCAACCTAGAAAGCCCTACAAAGAAGTCCGAAATGTCAGATTATTGCATTTTGAATGGCAATTCATGAGTCAACACAAGATGTATTACTGCAGTGTGACATGTTTGACACCAGATGGCGCTGTCTCAAGACTGATGAATAGAATCTTGAGAAATGACAGTTGGGATCTGACAGTTGGGAATTGTCCGTTGAAGAGGACGGTTAGGATTAAATATTTGTGAGGAAAGGATGTTTAGGAAGGTAGCTGTAATTGCTGTTGTTTTTCCATGCTTAGCTTGTTATTGTTAAATTCAATTCAATACAAAGTTATATTTTTACCTTGTGAATTGAATGAGAGTGTCATTATTCACACGAACAGAGACTGGAGTTTATTGGGCCGATGGGGAATTAAACTTCTATATTTCTGTTGCCTATTCCGCTGTGGCATAAATACTTGACGCCGAAGAGGTTATGGGCCCAGATCCCAGAACCCAGAACCCAGAATCCAGAATTGCAGAGGCACAGAGATACTACATAACCCATAATTCATAGAAACAGTTTTTGAATAACACTAGAAATTGCAGCAGAAGTCGCTGTTTACCTCAGTGTTAGAGAAAAAAGCTGAAGTGAATTTTTGCCAGGAGCATCTGTAGTGTGAAGAAAGATGGCATTATTTGGAGCACAGCATCATTTAGAGAAACTCAGAGGAAGCTCAAATTAATATGGGCTACCAAAGTGCGAGCAGTTTTGGCAAAGGAGGAGCTGCTATCCTGCCTTACACATCGACCGATTTCTGATGCAAGGGCTACCATCATCCTGTCAGTTGACGATAGGAACCTCACATATTTAGCTCTGGAAGAAACAGCCGCTGACTGTTGGAAAAGGCTTGAAAAGCTGTATCAGCAGGCTACTGGAGGCTCAAAAGTTTTATTGAGCAGAGAACTGTTTTCACTGAAACTTCTGTCAATAGAAGATTGTGCCAGAGAGACTCATTTGAGTAAAATGCTGAGCATATTTAATGATTTAGCAGCAAGGGGGCACCAATTTTACAGAAGATCAGAGAGGCTTAATTCTACTAAGCAGTTTGGGGCAGAGCTACAACTCATTCATTGACTCCATGCAATCTGTGAAAGAAGAGGACATCAACTTCGACTTAGTTTCGACTAGACTGGAGACCTGGGCTTGTTTCAGAAGAAATGCCCAGCAACTTTCAACGGAGAAGACGGTCAACAAAGGCTTCAATATGAAGAGGAAAGAGACAATCCAGTGTGACATCATCTGTTACATTTGTAATAAAAGAGGACACAAAGCTAGACAATGTCATCAGAACAAGTTTAAGAAGAGTGAATCAGCACAGAACAAGAAAGAACAGATCAACAATTCAAGAAAAGACTCTGATTCAGGCTGTCTGTTGATGAGTTTACAATGTAACAATGATTTTATTCCTCAGGTACCCTGGATTATTGACTCTGGGAGTGCAAAGAGTTTTGTTAAGGATAGTAAATTGTTAGCAGAGAAGGAACCTTTATCTGGTTCTATGCAAAGTTGTGTGAGTCTAGCCAATGGTCAAAGGTGCAAGGTTTTAACAAAGGGAGAAGTTGAAATTGGTCAACTTAGTCTAAAGTTAGACAATGTTTATTTAGTTCCTGAGCTAGAACACAATGTTCTAGGGGTGAAACAACTTGCAGACCATGGTTTATCTATTGTGTTTGAAGGGGAGTTATGTAAAATGAGTAATAAAAATACAGGTATGTATAAGGAAGTAAAATTTCAAAATGGTTTCTATAGAATGAATGCTAGTAATAAAATGTCTACAAATAGTATTCAGAGTTTGGAAGGGAAACCTCTGCATGGTGACAGATGTCTGCACATGCTACACAGGAAGTTTGGCCACATGAACTATAATATGATTAGAAAGACTGCACAGCTAGTAGGCATTCAAATACCAGAATGCAGAAATTATTTAGAGTGTGCTGTCTGTAACAAAACAAAGTTAAAGGCTTATCCTGTTGCCAAAAGGAGTGATAGAGTAACAACTAAGTTACAGTTAGTGCACATGGATCTAGCTGGACCTTTTCCAAAGAGTATTGGAGGGAATGTATTTCTACTAGTAATAGTAGATGATAGGTCTCGATTTGGCTTCGTTTATCCTCTGAAAGGTAAATTTCAGGTGTATGAAAAATTTATTGAATGGTACAATTTTGTGAAGAACCAATTTCCTGATTTGACTGTTAAACAAGTTCAATCTGATAGAGGAGGTGAATTTGTGAATGAAAGACTTAAGAATTTTTTAAGGATAAAGGAATTTGGCATAGGAAAACAAATCCGTGTGTATCAAAAGAAAATGGAATTGCGGAGCATCGCTTAGGTGTAATTCAAACCATGGTAAAATCAATGCTTGAGGATGCACAAATGTCCAAAGGTTTTTGGGCAGAAGCAGCTAACACTGCCAATTACGTGCTGAATAGGTTATGGACCTCAAGTGTAAATGAAATCCCATTCTATTTGTTTTATGGAAGACATCCAAAGGTGGATCATTTTCAAGTATTTGGTGCGCATGCAAATGTCTTAATTCCTATACAGCAAAGAGACAAAAGAGATCAGCATTGGGTAAAGATGCAATTTATTGGATATGAAGGTGGAACGAAAAGCTATAGATTCTGGAATGGCTCTTCTCCAGGGAAGAAGATCACAGTCTCCAGATCTGTAAAGTTCGAAAATAATACTCATTGGGATAGAATTCATGCGAACACTGAAGTGTTCATAACCCCAAGTGTTTCTAGAGTAAAGAATGAATCTGAAGTTGTAGAGATATTAGATGAGGCAAATGTGGAAGAAAGCAAGGAACAATCTGAAGAAAGTAATTTTCATGATTTTTGCGCCACAAACTCTGACTTAGTGTCCAAATCTGTAACAGAGGTTGATGGACATTGTCAAGAGGAGATTAGGGATGTGGAGGAGACTAAGGATGAGATTCCTAGGAGATCCACACGTATCACTAAAGGAATTCCACCAGCCAAGTACCAAGTCACGCAAATAGGAAGTATAGAGTGGAAAGATCCTAATTCTTACGCTGAAGCATTGCGTAGACCGAAAAATGAACGTGATTGTTGGGTAAAAGCAATGAAGAAGGAATTTGATTCACTTCATTCTTTAAATGTTTTAGAACAAGCAAATGTAACCAAAGATGTAAAGGTAATTGGTTGCAAGTGGGTATTTAAAAGGAAAACACAAGTTGATGGTTCATTATTGTACAAAGCAAGATTGGTTGCACAAGGTTTTGGTCAAATTTACAATCAAAATTATGATGAGGTATATGCTCCAACGATTAGATCTGAAACAATTAGGACTGCTTTAGGCATCGGTGTGCAAAGAAAGTATGTTATAAGGCACTTTGACATTGCCACAGCTTATTTAAACGCAGAGCTGACTGACAATGTATATATGAGAGCAATACCTGGTTTTGAAAAAGATACTCCAACTGGTGTGTATCGACTACGGAAGGCATTATACGGGCTAAAGCAAGCAGCGAGATGCTGGAACCAGTGTATAGACGAAAAGTTAAAGGGTCTTGGCTTCGAAAGAAGCAGTGTAGATACATGTCTATATAAGAAAGGAAAAGAGTCTAAAAAGCAAACATTTGTTTTGGTGTTTGTCGATGATCTCTTAGTACTAGCACCATCCGAAAGGGATGTGGAACAAGTTTTCAAGGGACTAAACTCAAGTATGACTGTAAAAGATCTTGGAGAAGTCCGGAAATACTTAGGCGTAAATGTAACTAGAACTGAAAAAGATATTTGTCTAGATCAAAAAGACAAAATTTTTGAGTTACTTGAGAGAACAAGATTGACTCTGTGTAAAACAGTAGCAACTCCAATGGTACCAGATTTTTAAAAGCTTGATAGAGGTGAAATGTTTGTCAATCAAACATTGTATAGATCGGTAGTTGAGAGTCTCTTGTATTTGGCAAATTGGACTAGGCCTGACATCGCCTATGCCACTAATGTACTAAGCAGGAGAGTGAATGAACCAACGTTGACTGATTGGCAAGCTGTAAAACGAGTGTTAAGATATTTGAAAGGAACATGTGACAAAAAGCTAAAAATTTGTCCAAAAGAATGCGGTATGAAGGGGTTTGCAGACGCAAGTTTTGGTGACAACGAACAAAACTTGTCATGTTCCGGGTATCTAATTAGTTTTAATGGGATACAAGTGACATGGAAATCTCGTAAACAGTCACACGTTTGTTTATCCACGGCAGAAGCTGAATTTTCTGCTTTGTCTGACTGTTGTACAGAACTAGAGTGGATAAAGGCTCTAGTAAACGAGTTCCAAAGTTTTGAAGATAAGATATCTTTATTTACTGATTCTCAATCTTGTACAGCAATATCAAATGCTGAAGGATTAAAGCAGAGAACAAAATATATTGGGGTAAGGTACCAAAATGTTAGAAAGTTAGTACAGGATGGTTTTATTAATCCTGTGTATGTCCAGTCAGATGAGAATATGGCTGATATGTTTACAAAATCATTGACTAATTGTAAATTAAATGTATTTTGTAAGAAGATATTGTTATTATAAGTAATGTGTGTACTTGTGTTGCTCATGAAGGAGGAGTGTCAGATTATTGCATTTTGAATGGTAATTCATGAGTCAACACAAGATGTATTACTGCAGTGTGACATGTTTGACACCAGATGGCGCTGTCTCAAGACTGATGAATAGAATCTTGAGAAATGACAGTTGGGATCTGACAGTTGGGAATTGTCCGTTGAAGAGGACGGTTAGGATTAAATATTTGTGAGGAAAGGATGTTTAGGAAGGTAGCTGTAATTGCTGTTGTTTTTCCATGCTTAGCTTGTTATTGTTAAATTCAATTCAATACAAAGTTATATTTTTACCTTGTGAATTGAATGAGAGTGTCATTATTCACACGAACAGAGACTGGAGTTTATTGGGCCGATGGGGAATTAAACTTCTATATTTCTGTTGCCTATTCCGCTGTGGCATAAATACTCGACGCCGAAGAGTCCGTTCCTCTTCAAACTCCTCGATTTCTTCCTTCATCACTAAGGACCTCATCATACAGGGCTAAATTGGCGGCATACGATGATTTAGCTCCAGTCAACCATGGAGCTGGCTGGCTACCATGTTGTGCTGGCTCCGTGGGTGAAGGAGGGCGTGACCGGTGTGCTGCCACCACAGGAACACAGGAGGCTTCCCGTGTTGTCACTGAGTTTAATGGGAAAAGCCGCGAGCTCCACACGTGCACCGCCATGAAACGGAACAACATGGGAACCTTTCGGCATGTAATGAGGTAGTAAATGTTGGTTAGCCTCACCCCTGGAGCATTTTTGGATGTATGATAGCATGTCTTATCCTTTCAAAACCCAGGAGACATTTCCTCAAGAAAAAAAAATATATGTGAAACCTGTTACTAATGTCCTTTCTCAAAAGGAACAAGTGGTTAGATTTCTCTCCCAAATTGGATATAACAAACACTTAGCTTACTACCACCACTTCTGTCTTCTCAGCCAGGGCATCCAAGTCCAATGTATGACACTTCTTGAAGTGCATATCTTTAAGTATCAAATGAAAACTTCTAGATATGTCAGACATTTCAGTATCACACAAGATGACTTTCTCTCACCGTAGTGGAGGGGTACATAGTGGAGAAAGTTGTCAAATTTATCTCATTTATTCTGTTTTTTTCCAGGTGTATAGTACTTTTCTGTTTCGTTCTTTCTCTTTCAAATACTAAGTAGTCTTAAATCCAGTTTATAAGGGCCCTTCCAGACAGGTCCTATATCCCAGGATCTGATCCCAGGTTTTCTGTTTATCCCAGATAATCTGGCAGTGGGGACTCATATAATGCAGGTTAAAGCAGAAAACCTGGGATCAGATCCTGGGATATAGGGCCTGTCTGGAAGGGCCCTAAGAATAACTTACTCCCCCCCCCCCCTTCACACACACACAGCCTCCTAATACTGATTCTGTTAGTTGCTTGAGTCCTTTTTTAAAAGTTAAGTTTCCATGTTGTGCGATTAGTTCTGTTTTGATTTTAAAAAATTAGTGTTGTGGAGATAATACCTTTTCTAAAACTATTATTGTACCTTGCTACTGAAAAGCAAAGAAAAATGTAGTGGACCTTTCAAAGAATCATTGGCCTAAGTGGCCCTCTAATGCACATGCTGTGCTGTGTCCACACCACCTACACGTCTCCAGGAATACTGCTAAATAACCAGCACTAAATGTTTAGTCATTTCCTGCATCACGTTTGCAAGGGGTACTTGACGCGATCAGCATATGGAAGTTCATTGCAGTTCAAACAGTTGGTTTCCATATCAGCAGCTGTTTGGCTTAATCTCCTTTTGGGAAAGGTGCCATAGAAGAGAACATTTCAGAGAACCTCAGGTCAACAGTCAGTTTGCTTTCCTGAGAACTCTCTGCCTCAGTGATTTAGTACCATCATACTTGTGTTACTTAACTCTTAATTAAATTTCCCTTAAAGTATGCAAATTATTTTCATTGTAAAAAGATTTATGTATGGAATGCTTATTTCATGCTTGGAAAAAATTAGGCTTGAAAAAGGTGTGGCAGAGTTATACACTAAAATCCCTTCCTTTTACAGAGGTATCTGAACGTCACTGTTATCTGAATTTATTTATTTATTTATTTCGACTTGATAAACCGCCCTTCCCGAGGCTCAGGGCGGTTTACAACATATAAAAACAGCATATAAAACAGCATATAAAAACAGCATATAAAACACCTAAGATTAAAACGCATAAAATTACATCTTAAAAACGATCATACAAAAACATAGCCAGACATAGCTGGTTTATACAGAGTAATAGTGGTATGGCAGAGTGGCAATATTAGTCATGCGCCGTCGGACATCACACGTCAAACGCCTGCCTAAATAGCCAGGTCTTGCAGGACCTGCGGAAAGCCATCAGGTCCTGCAAGGCACGTGTCTCCGGCGGCAGCAAGTTCCATAAAACCGGCGCAGCCACTGAAAACGCTCTCTGCCGCGTGGTAGAGAGTCTGCAGAACTTCATACCCGGAACATCAAGTAAGTTGAGCTCCTCTGAACGCAGTGATCTGGACGCATATGGGGTAAGCCGCTCCTTCAAGTACACTGGCCCCAAACCATATAAAGCCTTGAAAGTCAAAACTTTTTTTTTACAAAAAGTTTTTATTGTTTAAAAAAACACAATAAAATAACCACATAACGGAAGGGGAGGGTGGGGGAGGGGACAACATCAGGAGAGGCAAAGCGGGGAGGGGGTACAAGACTACAATGACAGGCCTAAATAAAAACATAAGTTGACTTCACCCGCGGACTGCATTACTTTGAACATAATCAAGGCCTTTAGTGCCTTGAAAGTCAAAACTAACACCTTGAAGGAGATCCGGAATTCAATGGGCAACCAGTGCAGTTCGCGCAGGAGTGGTGTTATATGGGCCTTTCTTGGTCCCACGCCCATGCCACCTTGTGTAGATGTCTTTGCCTGATATGAAATAAACCTTCGATGGTGTAGCTATAACTAAACATGTCACCAAGTTGACTTGGTCAAAACTCACAGACGGCTCCCTAGGGCAGTGTTATTCAAAGTTGTTTGCTTCAAGAAATCACCTCCATGCTGTGTGCTCAGAAAACCTTTGCTTTTAATGGGAGGGAAAAGAGAGTGCAGTTATGATAGCATAAGATTCTTTTATTTAAGCATAGGAGTCCATTTGTGGATGATCCTGAGCAGGGCCGTAGCCAGGATTTTGATTCGGGGGCTGAGTTTGGTTGGGGGCTGAGACTGGGTGGAAGAGGGTCTACCCTAGCAAACCTTTTGTATTGTTATCCCAATAACCTCATTAATGTGGGATATAATGAGCATGGTGATCAGATCATGATATGAATAAACATAACAGTTTAAATAATGTACCAGTAAGGCCTTTTCGCGGACCACCCTGAGAATTTGGGGGGGGGGGCTGAAGCCCCCTTACCCCCCCTGGCTACATGCCTGATCCTGAGGCATGACCTTGGATATATTTATCACCAACTAAAAAGTGTGCAAACAAAGATGTGCAACTTTGAGGGGCAAGGGGAATGCTTTGAGGGACAACTTATGGCAGATAAGAAAAAGGAAAGTTTCGTTTTCCTGTTTCCCTTGTGCTTCACACTAAATTACCTGTGATGTGTACTTCAAACATCTAACCTCCCGGGACAAATAGCACACATTTTCCCATAAAAGGCAGCAGTGGAGAAAATACAGCCCACGTGCTATTCAGGTGATGCCACACATTTTTTTCCAAGGGTGGCAGAGGTGGCGATGTTCCAAGGTCCCTGTTGAATCAGTGTGGCCCTTTTATAGCAGACAGTTGCATGTCCTTGCTAGAGTTCTATTAGGAAAATATTATTTTCAGAAAGTAGCGGGAGAGAACTTTAGGAGGTGGGATGCTACCATATGCCTAGGGATAAGACTGGCATAGCTGCAGGATACCTGCGATCGGCTTCCCCTATAGAAAGTAGAAAACCTTCCTGTTGAGATAAGGGTCACAGCATTCTAGAAAGTGGTTTTAACTCATCATAGTTTTGAATCTGAATCAACACTATGTAATACCACCCACCTACTACTCATGATGGATGCATCGTATTTCTCAGCAATAGTGACAGGATATCAATATCTAGGGAACTGAAACAGGAAAGTATGTGGGCTTCCCATTGATCAATTATGAGCAAAACACAGGCTTCGGGTTGTTAATGGATTGCATCTCCCAGCCCTTCTCTATAACATTGCTGCTGGCTAGGAGATATGGGACTTGCCTGAATATCCCCATTATCAGCTAGGGTTTTTTTGCTGTTGTGTAAAAGGAATTCTGTGCTAGATTGGCTTTGGTCTGGTCCAGCATGGCCACTGTACTCTGTGTCGTAGTGTGGATCCAGCACTTTTGGATTAGCTGGGACAATAAAATAATAATTTAAATCCACAAAATTTTCTGATCGCTGTTAGCTTAATGCAATAGTAGTAATAGTTGAGAAGGTATGGATTTTCCATGAACAATGGCTTCATTGTGAACTATCCCATTGAAATGAAAATTATTTGGGATTGACTTTGTCTTTACTAGATAATTAGGAGCCATTAGATTTACAGAAGTTCTTGGTAGAGGTTAAAGTTTCTAGAACTGATTTGTTGATATGGGACCAGGCTTTTGCACATTAGCACAATGGAATTGGATTGGAATTGTACTGGCAAGTTGATGGATATGGCTCAATGCTTATGCTGTGGACGGAACACTGTTTTAACTTAATTTAATGTGTATTATGTGTTTAATGTTAACTGTATTTTAATGCTGAATGTTTATGGTTTTATATTGTATATTGTGTATCGGCATCGAATTGCTGCCTTTTGTCAGCTCTTCGGGGGTTGAGAAGAGCGAGGTAGAAATAATGTAAATAATAGTCTCCAGATGTTTTGGCCTTGAACTCCCAGAAATCCTAACAGCTGGTAAACTGGCTGGGATTTCTGGGAGTTATAGGACAAAACACTTGGGTACCCATAGGTTGAGAACCACTGATAACAGATCAATGCCGCAAGCTGTGTTTTGGGGGCATATTTTGTGTACTAGCATGACAAGCACCTGCAATTCAAAACTAATCACTACACTGTTGTTGGCAAGGAAGTTCAGTAAGCATATGTGATTGTATCTCAAGCTACTACCAATTCTAAAGACATTTAAATTCCAAAGCATCTTATTTTACCATTCCTAGGCTACAGAAATCCCAAATGATAAACTCCAGTTATTCACTTAAGCAAGTGGATGCTCCTTCCAGCCACACCAAAACTCCAGGATTTGTTCATTCCATGTTTCTCTTTCCAAGGAGATAAAGGAAACCTCTTCCAAGGAAAGATTTCAGTTTCATTCTCCCCTGCTTCCTCTCCCTGCTTCTAAGCAGGTAAAGGAAAGGGCCTTTCTTGCCTCAACGAGGTGAGGGAGAGTTTTGCCGCCTCCACCGACCAAGAGGCTTTCCAAAAGTGGTCCCAGAGGGACCCTCCAGCCCATTAACAGTATAACTGAGGTAGTTGCCCTTCAGGGGGCTAGGTAGGATTCCCCCTCCCCAATAGTCCGATGGTGGGTTTTTTGCCTACCCTATACTGTTGCAGCAAGGCAAATTGGGAGATGAGGGTCATTAAATAGACATACCCAGAATCAGCGGGAGAATTAAATTCCGTACATAGCCAAAGCACCCATTTTAATAGGCCAGCAACTGTAACCTACTCCTATGATGCAAATAAAAGAGGTCAGGGGGGCATCACCTGAACAGAGTGATTAGAGTGGCCTGGGAACTAAAAGTATGACATTAATAATCCTGGGAACGGAAGTACCCTCACCAAGTTCATTGCCAAGTTCAGGGCTGAGGCTCAGTTATTATGGTGAGGTGTAGAATTATAGATTTCTAATTAAGTAACAATAATAAAAGTTGCCCTTAGTTAACCCAATCATGTGTGTGGCCTCTTTATTTGCGGGAGTGATGCGGCAATACATTCATCCAAGGATGGCAAGATCAGTTTCATCATCCCCCTCATGCCCTTCTTCTACGGTCACAAAGGAAACATCTTCCGAACTATAGTAAGATGTGAATTTCTCCCCCTGTCCCATGCTTCCGCTCCTATGCAAGCAAAGGAAATTCCTTCCTTCCATCAGTTGCTTTCTCACTTTCCCTGCTCCTAGACAACTTTTTGTACTACTCAAAACTCGATGCACAAACAATTAGCACTTCCTCACTTTCAAGGGGCATGCTGGAAGAATTATGCCTTGCCATATTTTCATTTATATATTTATTCCTGGAGAAACTCAGGAATTTGAAATGTCATCAATGGGGGGGGGGGGCACACAAAATTCTGACTTGCTTATATTCTACATTGCTAGTTCCCCTAACTCCATCTCCTGGAACAAGTATTATACTAGCCTGGGACTTTTAGTTCCAGTTGCAGAAGCTGTTGATGTGCTGTCAAAGGGAGGACATTGGCTGTATTTCCCCTTGCTTGATTACGCTGTTGCCTAGTACCAGCCCTGCAAAGCGTACAGGTGACTCTTCTGGATGTATATTTTGGGTCTGTAGTACAGGCTTACATAATTGCATGCGTCTGCTGGGCTGAACTGCATCATCGCCAATTTCAATTAACAGAGAGAACGAGCAGAAACCTTGCAGCTCCTGCCGGAGCGTATGCTCTGGGAGACCTTGCGTGGCTGCGTTGTATAAGCCTTCCTTTTCAAAAGCATATGGCTGTTACAGCACAGAGCATGAGTCAACAGCACAGCTAGACTTGTAACGTGGGAGTCACACCTCCTCCTGGCTGCAGAATTAGCCAGAGAAACAGAAGGTTAACCGGAACAAATAAAAGGCTGAAGAAGCCCTTAAAGGTTAAGAACAGGATTTGAATTTGTGGGGTAAAATTAGCAAGGAGTAACATATACAGATTTCACTCCCAAAAGTTGGGGCAAACTACACAGGCCCCTTCTACACTGCCAGATAAAAACCAGGTTATCTGCTTTGAACTGGATTAAATGGCAGTGTAGACTCAGACAACCCCATCAAAGCAAATAATGTGGATTATCTGCATTGATAATCTGGATTATATGGCAGTGTAGAATGGGCCGCTATAATACAGTATATTGCTGTAGTTCATGTGTGTAGCACACAATATGAAAACACATGTGCATATCCCCTATATGAGTGCTTTGTTGTTCAGAGTCACAGTCCAGGAGCCATACCTCTAGTGTAGCGTTTCTCAACCTAGGAGTTAGGACCCCCCCCGGGGGGGGGGGTGTCGCAAGAGAGAGTCAGGTTGCCAAAGTCCATCAGAAAACACAGTCATGGGAAAATCACTCCTGCCCTCCTCCTTTTTCCTGGTGTATCATTTCTACGTGCCAGGAGAGCTGCAGCAGCTCTCCAATGGGTCCGGGTAAGTACTTCTCTTTTTTAAAAGGGCTTTTTGGGGTATTTTGGGAAGGGGGTTACAGTGTCCCAGTGTTCTTCCGGGACTTCCTGGAAGAACATCTAGACACCCATCCCAGAAAACGCACGCCCTCAGGAGCATCCGCATTTTTTAAATGCAGATGCTCCTGGGATAACAGCCTGTCTGGAAAGGCCCTAAGACAATCTAGAAATTAATCTGAAGATGAAAGATTATCACTTTAACAGGAAATGGTTACCTATCTGAACATACTTTCCGATGCTGCATTCCCTTTCTACAAAGGCCTGTAGAAAGCTTTCAGATGTGACACAAGTACAAATGCACAGTGCTGCTTGTGTTCCCAGCCTCTCATACTCAAGATAATGTATAAGTATCACGACGAAGCAAATTTAATAATAATAATAAACTTTATTTATACCCCGCCACCATCTCTCAGAAGGACTCAGGGTGGCTCACAAAGCACTCAAAGGTGCAAACAAGCCAGGGCCGGATCTAGGTAATTTTAAATGGTAAGCGAACAGTATTTTGGCGCCCCCCCAACCAATCACTGAAGAAAATCCCACATTATCTGAGTGTGGACTCAGATATTCAAAGCAGATATTGTGGGATATAGGGCTGTGTGGAAGTGCCCTCACCCTTTTCCCTCCCCTCTTCCTATTCTTTGTGAGGGTCTGTACATTCCCCATCCTTCCTTCCTCCTCACCCTTTTCCTTGCCCCCTTCCTATTCTCTTTCCCCTTCTTACCTTCCCCTTACTCCCTTCTCACCCTTTTCCCTCCCCTCTTCCTATTCTCTTTTTGTGTGTATGTATATATATATATGTGTGTGCATCAGGTCTAGGCTAATTTCAGGAGCAAGCGCCCGGGGGTTGGGCTAGGTGCCCTCTGGCTGGCAGGCTCGTCTGGCCACTCAGTCCTGCTCCCGGCCCCCAGGTAAGGGCGCCCACGTGGCCTCCTCCCTTGCCCTCGTGCACCGGCGGCAGTAGCGGCAACAGAGGGAGGAGACGCGCGGGTGGCAAGGGAGACGGGAAAGGCAGGCACCTCTGCCCCCTTCTCTCTCACCCTGCGCAAGGCATCCTCGGCGGGCACGGGGGGGAAGGGTGCACAGGGCGCAGGGCGAGGCGCGAGCCTTCCTCCCACCCTGCCAGCATTCCTGGGGGCGTGGCGCCCAGCCCTGGATGCGCCCTTTGGCCACGTGGCGCCCTGAGGCGGTCGCTTAATTTGCCTCCACTAAGATCCGCCCCTGAAACAAACAAAATATAAAAACGTGCAAAGACAGTAACATAACAGCAATAGCAACTAACATAAACATCACAAAATTTCCCTGGTTAAGATTAGTAAAATGTAACAATAGCTGGAGGAATAAAACAACTGCAACTAGTATCAGTCTCATAAAGTGCACGGTGCAATAGTCTCTAGGTCCTCAAGATGTTCATTAAGGAATTCTAAACATGGTCAAAGATTTGAAATAGCCATGTCTTCAATTGCATACGGAAGGCTTTTGAGCAGGGGTGGGCAATTATTTTTTCCCAAGGGGCCACAAAAGAGGCGAAAAATATTATGGAGGGCCGCACCTAAAGGCTGAATTACATTCTACATAATATCAATTGAATTTCTTTAATAATAATAAAAAGGCACTACATTGCATTTTTATATATTAATAAGACTGATAAGAGTATATGTTATGAGCAATGAAAAAGAGAGGTCATAGGAAAAATGACATTTATTCACTAAAATTTTACAAAACAATAGTTAACAAAATGTGAACATTTGTATCATTTGTGATTCATTATATCAGGGGTCAGGAACCCTCAGAAAGCCATAAAAGCAAAATATTTGGAAATTTATTTCAGTGAGAGCCATATAATATATTTTAAGACTGAATTCAACTAAATGTGAGTAGAATAAGCCCCTGAATTTATTCATAATAATGATGATGATAATATTCATTCAGCCTCTGCTAATAATAATAATAGTAATAGTAATAAAAGCAACAACAGGTTCCTAGAGTAGGAGGAGACCTCCAAGGGCCATCCAGTCCAACCTCCTTCTGCCATAAGGGAAAAATACAAAGCATTCCTCACAGATGGCCATTCAGCCATCTTGAACCAAACTTGGCACACTGAACTCTCATGAGACCAACAGAAAGTACTGAAAGGGTTTGCTGGGTATTTACCTTGAGTTTGGGAGTTGTAGTTCTTCGTCGTGTGGTCTGTGAAATGCACACAAATGGGTTTACCCCGCGCATGCGCCAGAATCTCGGACATACTAGCTAAAGATAAAGATTTGCATATGCCCCTCCCACTCCCCGCCCTCCCTCATCCCCCGACTGAGCTACCTAGGCAGTTCCTTTTTCCGCCTAGCCAGCGAAGGATCTCCAACTACTAGCTCCTGGTTAAGTCCACGGATTGCCTCTACTATCTGCTAAGATAAGATGTCTTCTCTTTCCTTTAAAAAATGCTCTGATTGTGGAGCAATTTTGCCTCAGGAGGATAGACATCTTAAATGTCTCCTCTGCTTGGGGGAATCTCATATTCCCCAGACCTGCAAGATTTGCAGGTCCTTTTCAAATAGAGCCTTGAAGAGCAGAGACTCCAGGCTCAAGGCCGCTCTTTTTGAGCAGTCTTTATTTTCTTCAGAGACCAGGCTTTCTCGTTCTTCGAGCCAGCCTTCTCTCCCTTCTGTATTGAATCCCACTCTGAGTGCCTCAACTGACATTGCTATTCGTGAGCTGGCTTCTGATTCTGTCAGTGAGCCGCTCCAAAAGAAAAAATCAAAAGCCTCTAAATCTGTCTCCAAGTCAAAAGAAAAATCAAAAGAGGCCATGGCACTAAAAACATCAAGGCTCCTGGCTGGCTCCGTGCCCCCCAGTCCTTGTCTGCCCCTGTTGACAGCAGAAACGCTGCAACTTCTTGAGGGCAATGGGAATGATGAAGAGGCTTTGGGGGTGGAAACCCCCCCCCCCAACTTCCTCCAACCCAGCTCTTGTCAGAGCCTGGGTTTTCACCGGCTGCTTCTCCTGCCTTTGCTCCCCCTCCACCCTCCTCCCCTCCGGTGACCGGAATTTCTCCTTTGGAGGAGAGCAGCACCACGCGGGCCGCTTCTCCTCCTCGGCGACCGGCTTCAGTTTTCCCGCCTTTGCGCCCGGACGCGCGCGGGTCTCCTGAGCGCCGCGCAGCTGCGCGGCGCTCTCCTTTGAGGCAAACAGCTGCTGGGGAGCGCTCCAGGTCCCGGAGTCCGCCCAGGGAGGCGCCCGGTGACCGGAGCTACCCCTGGGAGCCCCCTTACGGCTTCCAGGGTTACCCACCTCGTTACCCTTCCTCACTGCAAGCAGCTGCTGTAGGGCGCTCCAGGTCCCGGAGCCCGCCCAGGGAGGCGCCCGGTGACCGGAGCTACCCCTGGGAGCCCCCTTATGGCTTCCAGGGTTACCCCCCTCATTATCCTCCTTTTCCTTACTATCATCCATTTTTTCCCCCTGAACCTTTCCACTCCACGGATCCCTACCGGTATCCGTGGGGTCCCCCCTATCCTCAGCAATCCGTGGCACCTCCTCTACCAGCCCCCCAGCCCCCCCAGCCCCTCCCACTCAAGCCCCTGCTCTCCTAGCTACCCCCCCTGCCCAGTCCCCCACCTGCCAGATGAAGAAGCGGATATGGAGTCCTCTTCTGAGGTAACTCCCATGCCTTCCATGCCTGAGCCTGAATCTGACCCTCAGCAGGTGGAAGATTATAGAAAATTCTCTGCTTTATTGATTAGGCTGGCCAGATCCCTTGGCGTACAGCCCCCTCAGTCGGAGGATGTGGTTCAGGACCCATATTTCACGTCCGCTGAGCAGCAACAATCCCATCAGTCCACAATTTTGCCCACTATCCCTTATCTAGTGAAACTCTTGAAGGTTTCTGGAGTTGCCCCGGCCTCTGTGCCGAGCACGTCTAAGAGGGCAGAGAATCTTTATCGGATTGACCTATCCGCCACCCCCTGGTTGGCCAGGCTTCCGAAGGTCAACTCAATTGTGACTGACGCTCAGCCCAAGCCACTTCAGAATAATCAAAATGCCCCTTCCGATAAAGAAGGCAGGAAGCTTGATGCTATGGCTAGAAAGTTTTATGCCTCAGCGTGCCTTTCGGGTAGAATGGCTCATTACGGCGTCTATATGAGCGTCTATCAATCCTATTTGTGGAACAAGATAGGCCCATATTTGGATCTGCTCCCCACGTCTGACCAGCCCATGGCTAAGGCCTTCCATCAGGAGGCCCTCACACTGGCCACACTTCAAAAAGACTTGGCCAAACATGGGGCAGATACTTCCGGTAAACTGATCGCTGGGTCAGTTGCCCTTAGGAGACATGCTTGGCTTAGGTCTGCAGCATTGTCGTCCAATCAGCGCTCACTGATTGAGAATCTCCCCATGGATGAAGCTGGCCTGTTCAACCCAGAGACAGACTCTCAGTTGGAGCATTCCCACAAGATGAAGCAGACCTTGAGCAAGTATGGCCAGCAACCCTACCAACCGTACCAACAGTATAGGCAACGTTGGCGCCCCTACTATTACCAGCAGCCCTTTCGTGGGTACTACAACCCTGCTCCATACCGAGGAGGGCAGCGACCACAGTTCCCCTCGCAGGGGTACAAGCGCCCAGGTGCTCCGTTTAGGGGTCAGTATCGAGGTGGCAGAGCCTCAGACACTAGGAAGCGCCGTTTCTAGTTTATTTTTGGATAGGCTCCGACCCTTTTTCTCAGTTTGGCAGTCCATAACCACGGATAAGTGGGTTTTGGACATTGTTTACCGAGGTTATGCCATAGAATTTGATTCCCTTCCCCCTCCCGGGAAACCTATATCTACCCAGTCCTCTCCGGCGTTGCTGGAGGAAATTGATTCTCTCCTTCTTAAAGGAGCCATTTCCCCCACTCCATCCCACTGCCTCCGGTTTTGCTTTTTTTCAAGGTATTTTCTAGTGGATAAAAGGGATGGCGGTCTCCGGCCTATTCTGGACCTCCGGGGAATTAACCAATTCATCACACCACGTAAATTTAGGATGGTCACTCTCCCCTCCATTCCCCCTTTCATCCCGAAGGGAGCATGGATGGCTACTGTTGATCTTAAAGATGCCTACTTCCACATCTCTATTAGGCACTCCCACAGGAGGTATCTCACCTTTATGGTGGACGGAGCCCCATATTCTTTTAATGTCCTCCCATTCGGCCTTTCCACTGCCCCGAGGACTTTTACTAAGTGTATGGCGGTTGTCGCCTCCCATCTGCGCCAACAGGGCGTCGCCGTATTCCCTTATCTGGATGACTGGCTTTTTTGTTCTGGGTCATGTGACCGATTGTCCTCTGATGTCAACTATGCGTTGTCTCTCCTACAGAGTTTGGGACTTGTGGTCAACTGGGAAAAATCTCACCTGTCACCCTCCCGGACGGTGCAATTTATAGGGGCAGTACTGGACTCCGTATCCCAGAGGGCCTACCTCCCAGAGGATATGTTTCTCAATTTATGCCAATCTATCCAAGCCATCCAAACCACCCACCGATGTTCTGCCTGGGCCATTCAGTCCCTCCTTGGCCATATGGCTTCCACTACGAACATGACCGCGTTCGCCCGTCTCCACCTCCGTCCTCTCCAAGCATGGTTCCTCTCTGTGTTCCGGCCCGGCCTGGACAGCCAATCCATGACCCTTCATCCTCCCACCCATGTTCTGCAGTCCCTCTCATGGTGGACAAGCAGGTCCAATGTCTGCTCGGTCTCCCATTCTCCCCTCCGCAACCGTCCTTGACTCTAACAACGGACGCGTCATCCACGGGGTGGGGCGCTCACCTCCGGGACCTGACCATCAGCGGTCGCTGGTCTCCTGCAGAGAAGAGGCTCCATATCAACGCCTTGGAGCTTATAGCAGTGGAGAAAGCCCTCCGTTCATTTGTGGCCCACGTCTCTCACAACGTCATCCAGGTCCTCACGGACAACACTTCAGTGAAATACTACATAAACAAGCAGGGGGGCACCCGCTCCCCTACTCTCCTCTCCATATCCCTCCGGATATGGGAATGGTGCATTCACCACGACACATTTCCCCTGGCGGTACACCTTCCAGGCTTACAGAACACCCTGGCCGACTCACTGAGCAGGACTTCGTCCACCACTCACGAGTGGCAGCTCAACCCCCGCCACTTCTTCTCACTAATCAGCCGCTGGGGCACTCCTCAGTTGGATCTGTTTGCGTCACAACTCAACACCCACTGCCTCAGGTATTGCGCGAGGCTCTATCCTCACGCATCCCCAGACTAGGGGACACATTCCTCTACCACTGGTCCCTGGGCCTCCTTTATGCCTTTCCTCCACTTCCGCTCCTCCCCAGGGTGGTTGCAAAACTCCTGTCCGACAACTCGGACTGCATCCTACTAGCGCCCTGGTGGCCCCGTCAGCCATGGTTCACACCTCTTCTTCAGGCTTCCCAGGGAGACTTCCTCCGTCTCCCCTGGACCCCGACCTCCTCTCCCTACAACAGGGCCTCATTCTTCATCCAGACCTCCCATCTCTCCACCTTACAGCGTGGAGGATCAGGCCCTGTCCCATCTCTCCGACCCCGTCCGCCTAGTGATTCAGGCTGCCCAGAAGGTCTCTACCAGGAAGGCCTACACTTACAAATGGAACAAGTTCCGTGATTTTGTTCAGCCATTGGGTCATTCACCGCAGTCGGCCCCTACACCCGTTGTCCTTGATTTCCTTATCCACCTCTCAACAAAAGGGTTTTCCCTATCTTCCATCAAATGCTACCTGGCATCTCTCTCCTGGTACAGGAAGAAATTTGGCCTCCCGTCCCTTTTTCATGACCCATTGGTGGGTATGTTTTTACAAGGGTATAAGAAATCGTTTCCTCCTGTCTCCCCTCCTCCTCCATCTTGGAGCTTGGAGTTAGTCCTCTCTCAACTTTCCAAACCTCCCTTCGAACCCATGTCAACATGTCACATCTCTCATTTGTCATGGAAAACGGCCTTTCTTGTGGCCGTCACCTCAGCCAGAAGGGCCTGTGAGATAACGGCTCTTCGAGCTGATCCTCCGTTCATTACATTTCATGAAGACAAAGTGGTCCTCCGGACGGATGTCACTTTTCTTCCCAAAGTTGTTTCCCATTTCCACATGTCTCAGGACATTGTCCTTCCAGCCTTCTTTCCCAACCCCTCATCTCCCCTGGAGATTGCCCTCCACTCCCTCGATGTTAAGAGGGCCTTGTCCTATTACATTCATCGGACAGCCCCGTATAGGAAATCCCCTAAGTTGTTTCTCAAATATAGGGAGGATTCTTTAGGTCTTCCCCTTACTTCCCAACGTTTGGCTTCTTGGATAGTTTTGGCAATCCGATTGGCTTATCAGTTAGCCCATAAGGAATTGCCTGTTGGCGTTAAAGCCCATTCTACAAGGGCAGTTTCGACATCCCAAGCGTTTTTGCGGGGTGTACCTGTTGACCAGATTTGCAAGGCTGCTACTTGGGTGAACCCCTCGACGTTTGCAGCCCATTACAAGCTCGACGTTCTCGCAAAGAAGGATGCATCCTTTGGCAGAGCCGTCCTGTTTTCCTGTGTGGCATGACCCACCTCCAAGGTAATTAAGCTTGTTAAGTCACCCATTTGTGTGCATTTCACAGACCACACGACGAAGAAGGATAGGTTGCTTACCTGTAACCGTGTTTCTTCGAGTGTAAGGTCTGTGAAATCCACACAAAACCCACCCGTCCTCCCCTCTGTTGTCATGCCTAGGTTATGCTGCTGTCTGGCGGCAAGGAACTTCCTAGGTAGCTCAGTCAAGGGATGAGGGAGGGCGGGGAGTGGGAGGGGCATATGCAAATCTTTATCTTTAGCTAGTATGTCCGAGATTCTGGCGCATGCGCGGGGTAAACCCATTTGTGTGGATTTCACAGACCTTACACTCGAAGAAACACGGTTACAGGTAAGCAACCTATCCTTCTCCTACATCCAGAGAGCACTGTGGACTCAAATAATGATGGAGCAGGACCAAATTTGGCACGAATCCTCAATTTGCCCAAAGAGGCAGAAGACAAGAGAAGAGGAGGAAGACGAGGATGGAATGGAAGCGCCCCCCCCCCGCGTGCTCCAGCCTTGGCCCTGCCCCTTTCTCGCTCTGGCCCTGCCCCCTCTCCCGTTCTGGCCCCGCCCCCTCTCCCTCGCTCTATTCATGTGGTGGAAGGGGGAAGGAATGAAAGGGGGAAAGAGACGGAGGGAGGGAGGGAAAGAAGGAAGGAAACAGGAAGACAGGAAACAGAAGAAGGGAAAGAGCACCGAGGCAAGAGGGAGGGGGAGCGCGCGAGGAGAAAGTGAAGGGAGGAGGAGGGCGAAGGCATGCTCTTGCTCCTGGCTGCCTCCCCTTCTTACCTCTCCCTTCCCTTCCCCTCCGCTTGCCTGCCTGCCTGCTTCTTCATGTTTGTAGCCGCCCCAATGGGGGTTCACCTCTCTCTCTTCAGGGTGAAGTCTTGAGGGAGCAAAGGGCCAGACAGCATCGGCTGCCGGGCCGGATCCGGCCCATGGGGCGTAGGTCGCCCACCCCTGGCTTAGAGAGTGGGGGCTAGCCTAATTTCCCTTGGGAAGTCATTCCAAAGTCAGGGGGCCACCACTGAGAAGGCCCTCTTTCTTGTCCCCACCAACCACACTTGAGACAGAGGTAGTTACTGAGAGAAGGGCCTCCCCGGTAGATCTTAGTGCCCATGCCAGTTCATATAAGGAAATCATCCATTAGAGGGAAATACAGTGTCTGATTATAGATTAAGTGCTTTGCCATCCTCTAAGTGTTCTTCATTCCTGGTATTCTAATTAAATTATTATCCCTTATGAAAAATAAAATATATTCCACTCTTCCTCAAGCACCTGCTCTCTTTCTAATGAATTTAGCAACCACAAGGAATGAAGCTTGTTGTTGTTGGTTTTTTCCCCTGTAGAGACACTTCAGTATTGAAGGGTTATTTTGCTGTGAAGTCCATGATGTTAGATCGTCTGAAGGCTGAGTTAATTTTATTTCAGCATGGCTTTGGAGGATAATGTTAATTGGCTCACTTTTCCCCATCTGTATTCTCATCTTTATTGCTTTGTTGACCTGATTTTATTATTACAAAGTTGGCTTTTAATCTTGTTCAATTCAAATATGATGATTTCATTGTAAGATACCTCTTGTAGTTTGAAAGACAGGTTAGCAGTTCTAAAAGCATTTTAATCCTTATTACATTGAAGTTCTGAAACAAGGACTCCAGTGGCACTTTAAGGAATGATATTGTACTAAGACATAAACTTGCATGGAGAATTGACCTCACTTAGAATAGGTTGACCCCACTTATAATGTGTCTGAAGTAGATATGAAGATGGAATCCAATATAGGACTGGAATGGAAAAGTTACTACAAATTCTCTCTTGAAGAAATAGAAATGAGTCAGTTGTTTCGCTTGTAACATGTCCCTCAGAGTCTTTAAAAATCAAAATAGTTTTGATTACTGATTTAACTCTTTATCTACTCCTTTCAATACCTTCAGTGATAGAAAACTCCATCTTGTTCAACAAAACTTGTACCTAAAAGAATCCCCCACCTTGTGTGACTGTGGAGCAGAACAGACAACTCCACATCTGTATGCTTGTCCGCTATGCCCTGCCTCATGTACAGAGAAAAAATTGTTGGAGGCTACAGACAATGCCGTTGCTGTTGCACGTTTTTGCTCAAAAGATATTTAGCCGCTTGTGCTCCTTCGATTTTTATGTTTTATGCTAATTTATGCAATTCGTTTGATACAAAATAAATAAAAACAAAAGGTATCTATCAAAAATGCTTTTGTGTCTCATCAGAAGACTATTTGGCAGATTCTTTCTGCTATCTTAGTAGTCTTTGTCGTTATTATCCTTTACATGCCCGGGAGCAGAGTCACAAAAAAAATAAAAAAATAAAGCAACTTTAATTAGGCATTTTTATTTGTTTAAGATGAAGTATAAGCCTACATCTATCCCCCTTTAGAGAATACAGCCTTTGCATGGGGTTTATTTCACAGTTGTGGGAGACCATTTATAATTATACCAAGAGGAGAAAATTCCGGTTTAGTAATGGGCAGAGCTTTTCATTGAATTTATATGGTCATAGGCAAGCCCTAGTAGTAGAAATCAATTTCTGGGATGACTTACTGGTTTTTGGAAGTGGAGTCGCATTGAGTATGAGTATATTCCAGCAATGAAAATTAAATTAGTATGGGTTGGCCATTCAACTAACCAACCAACCAACAATTGAAAAGGGTTTTTAAAAAATATCCAATTTTATTAATGCAAAGGCAGGATAGGATGGGAGAGGGTGGTCTTCAGATATTGGTGGTTGGGCCTATAAAATAAATATAGCCAATATCAAGTGGTCTCAGTAGCCAATGGTGATCAGATTCAATTTCCTCAGAATTGGTGCAAGGAGGATGACCAAACCATAATACTAGTATTAGAACCCCAAATTTAATGAAGCTACAAAGCTGTTCCCCCCTCCCTTTATTGAGTAACTAGAAAAAACTTAGAATTACAGAATCATATAGTTGGAAGAGACCTCATGGGTCATCCAGTCCAACCCCCTGCCAAGCAGCAGGAAAATTGCATTCAAAGCAACCCAACAGATGGCCATCCATCCGCTTTTTCAAAGCCTCCAAAGAAGGAGCCTCCACCACACTCCAGGGCAGAGACTTGACAGAAAAAGACACCAATTGGTGTCTGACAAGCTTCTGAGAGCACATAATAATGAAGACGTGCAGTGTAGCACATCATAAGCTGTGAATGGATTCTTGATGGCTTCACTGCTGATGTTTGGAGAGGCAGAGTCCAGTGATAAGACGTTAGTCCAAAAGTCTCTGTGAGTCCCTGGAAGAAACTAGGAGTGTGAGTGTTCATTGATGTAGTCAGTAAAGACAAAAATAAAGCTTTTTTTGGTGGGGTTGGAACTAGTTAGGTGTATATTCTATTCTATTTCAAATTTATAGGCCACCACTCCCCGGAGGCTCGGAGTGGCTTACATCAGACATGAGTGCCACAATAAAACAGTAAAAACAGTAAAACATAAAACTGATTAGCCAGGTGGGAAGGCCTGCCTAAACAGATAAGTCTTGCACGCTCTCCGAAAAGCTAGTAAGTCTTGGAGGGTATGGACTTCAAGCGGCACAAAGGGTGTCAAAGAGACGGAGCCACAGCAGAAAAGGCCCTGCGCCTGGTCTTTGTAGATCGTATGATCTTGAGACTGGGAACTACAGCATTTGATCTTCAGATTGCAGCGGTCTCTGGAGTTGATAGAAAGCAAGTCGATTTTTTAGATATAATGGGCCAGAGCCATGTAATGCCTTGAAGGTGAGGACCAGCAGCTTAAAGATGACTCAATATTCGATCGGAAGCCAGTGAAGTTTTTGCAGAATTGGAGTGATGTGGCACTTTGCAGGGCATCCCTCCAAAAGTCTAGCAGCTGCATTTTGGACCAGTTTAAGTCTACTTAAGTCTCAGGGTAGACCCTGGTAAGCCGATGTAAAGAGCATTGCCATAGTCCAGTCTCGAGGTGACCAAGGCCTGGATCACTGTGGCCAGGTCATCTCTACAAAGGTAGCGGGTCAGGCTTCTGATACGACGCAGATGGAAGAAGGCCGTTCTACTGATGGTGGACACCTGGGCTTCCCTCGTCAATCGAGAGTGTAATTGGACACCCAGGCTCTTCACTCAAGGTGAAGGATGCAAGGTCTCACTGTCTAGGGCTAGTAATTTGATGGTCCCACCACTCGGGGAGTCCAGCCACAGGATCTCCATTTTTGCAGGGTTCACTTTCAGCCTGCTAGCCCGAAGCCATCTGGTGACAACTTCCAGACACTGATGGAGATTACACGGCGCTGTGTCTGGTTGACCAGCCAACTTCAGGATAAGTATATGCAACTGGTTTATCAAATATTCTGTGGCAACATGGAGATCAAGTAGTCAGGCTACCCCCAGACATGTAGCTAGGGGGAGGGGCTTGAGGGGCTTCAGCCCCCCAAAATTATCAGGGTGGTCCGTGAGAAGGCCTTACTGGTACATTATTTAAACTGTTATGTTTATTCATATCATGATCTGATCACCATGCTCAATATATCCCATATGCATGGGGGTATTGGGATAATGATACAAAAGGTTTGCTAGGGCAGACCCTCTCTCACTCAGACTCAGCCCCCCTGGAACCAAACTCACACCCTCCCCAATCAAATTCCTGGCTACGGGCCTGGCTATCCCCATTCTAGAAAGATCACCCAAATCCCTTTTGATAAAACTGAATCAAGGAGGAGTCCAATTTAAAGACCTCATTCAAGGGGATATGTGTCTATTCAGAATAGATAGTAATAATTTAGCACAACCTGAAGACCACTTATGTGTAGTATGTCCACAAAATCAGAATTTGTTTATTTATGTAGAATAAATCATGTGCAATGTAAAGACCTTTAGCTTTCTGTTGGTTTGAATGGTTTGAACTTGTCTGGTTCAGAAACAAAATGATGAAATAGAAAGTACCCAATGAAAGAGGAAATAGGAGCTCGTATATGCTTCCATTTCTTCCATACAGATAAAGTATACAAAGGAAATAAGAAGTTCCAGACTCAAAGACTCTTCAAAAGGGAATCTAAAAGCATTCCCCTTTCAACACCCCTTGGGAATTATTCCTACATATCCATTGTATATTGTGGGGTGGTGGTGGGGGTAGTGGTGGGTGGTATTCCTTTATGTGTGCAACTTAACATGTGATATTTCTTTTAGCATTTTGAAGAGGGAGAGGAAAGGTTGTTCTTCCTTTTCAGACCGCACACGGCATGCATGTGTGGGAAGAAGGAAGTGATGTTTCATTCCCGATTCTGAATGGCTTTAAATCCCTTCAGAAATCCAGAGGAGCAATAGTTTGGCGATAGAGTCAGGAGATGTGGGTTGCAGAAAGGTTCCAGTTCCCACAGTTTGTGGGATGCGCAGACATTCTTAGCTGACTCAGGAATTCTGTGCAGTAATTCTGTAAAACTAGCAAAATTCCCGTTATTAAGACAAGGTATGCATTTCACTCTTCACCACCTCCACAGATTTCCTGTCATAAAGAATGGAGGGTGGTTTTCCTCTCTACAACAAAGTTCAGAACTTTTTATGTGTTATATTTTAATCTGTTGTTAATCTCTTGTCATGTGTTATATATTAATGTATTCCCTGTCTCAATCCATGGGGAGAGGCAGATATGATGATGAAGATGTTTTGATTACCTGTGTCTAGCAGTCATTCACTTATATCAGTGCTGTCCAACTTCTGCCGACCCAAGGGCCGGACTTTCTGGGGGCCGATCACCTGGGGGCCGAGTGGCCACGCCCCCGGCCATGCGGCTCGCCCCCTCTCCCAACGCGTCACAATATCTTTGGAAGCGGGCGATTTCGCCCACTTCCGAGACTGTTGTGACGCTTTGGGAAAGAAGGGGAGCCACGGCGGCTCCGCCCCCGCCCAAAGCATCACAACAGCTGTTGTGACACTTTGGGGAGAGGGCGGCCGCGAGGAAGCTTCCGCAGCTCCGCCCCTTCACCCGCAGGCCTGGATGGCTCGCAGGGAAGCGAGCGCCCGGTTCTCGCTTACCCCGTGAACCATCCAGGCTTGCGGGAGGGTTTTTCACCCGGTTCACGTGTCCCTCTGGTCAGAGGGACGCGAGAGCCGGGCAAAAACTCTCTCGCAGGCCTGGATGGCTCGTGGGGAAGCGAGAACTGGGCGCTTGCTTCCCCACGAGCCATCCAGGCTTGTGGGAGGATTTTCCCCCGGCTCTCGCGTCCCTCTCACCTGGTTGTGATGCTTTGGGAGAGAAGGAGGAGCCTTCCCTGGTCAGAGGGACCTCCTGGGCGAAAAGGCAGGCCTCCCTGGAAGGCCTGCCCCTCGCTCCCTCCGCCCTTCCGGGCGCCGCCGGTGTCCCAATCGCCGCAGCGCTGGGAAGGAGAAGGAGGGAGGATTCCTCCTCCTTCCCGGCGCCACGGCGATCGGGACACCAGCGGCGCTGGGAAGGAGGAGGAGGAGAAGGAAGGAGGATTCCTCCTCCTCCCTCCCTCCCCCGCTGCTGCGAACCGGATCGCAGCGGTGGCGCGGAGAGAGGGACGGAGGGGCAAGGCAAGGAGGAGGAGGGAGCTGGCTCCTTCCTTCTCCCTGCCCCGCCTCCTCCTCCTCCTCCCTCCCCCCGCCCGTCGCTGCGATCTCGCAGCGGCAGCACGGAGAGAGGGACGGAGGGGGCGGTGCAGGGCGGACGAGCTAGCTCACTTCCTCCTCCCTGCCCCACCTCCCCCTCCCCCGGCCGCCTTTTTTTTTAAAAAAAATTTAAAATGGCGGCCGGGGGCATAGCGGGGGCCGTGTTCAAGAGGCTGGGGGGGGCGTGTACGGCCCCCGGGCCACCAGTTGGACAGCCCTGGCTTATATGAAACAGAATAAAGGAATATAACTAAGAACGGCTTTGGGATTTAACATCTGTGCCATTCCCATTATTAAAAGCTTTATCCCATCAACACCAGCCTGTTCTAGACTCTATATATTACTCACCCTGAAGTGTGATGGAACATTGAGAAGTGAGGTATACACTATGTGCACATACAAAGCGAACCTGGAAATTCTCTTCTCCCCACAAGCAACTGTGGGTTATAGGATGGGAAGCAGCACAGCCTTTATAGTATAGCCAGTATCACTAGCCCTAACTCAAAGGAAAAATTCTGTAACACTATAAGAAAGTGGTTTTAAGATTACTTGGTTGGGATTAATAGATTTTATCCAATCTAACCTATGTGATGGGTGACATTTATTTCCCTCACAGAGCTATCTAGGGGAATTCCTATTTGTCATGTTGAAATTATTCCCTCATTAATCAATTTCTTTTTCTGTTGTTGTTGTTGTCGTCGTCACTGCTGTACTGGCAGAAGCAGCTACAAGAGTTAATTCCTTCTTACTTCTTTAATGAATTGTAGGACTTTTAGC
The DNA here is from genome assembly GCA_030556195.1 of Anolis apletophallus. Lineage (NCBI taxonomy): Eukaryota > Metazoa > Chordata > Lepidosauria > Squamata > Anolidae > Anolis > Anolis apletophallus. The sequence goes on from JARBWK010000001.1 coordinate 26,889,034, forward strand.
TAAAAATGTGCTCTCGTGAAATGGTTCTGTGAATATACAACATTGTGAAAATGATCTGGAATTAGTCAAGTTTTGCTTTTGTTTTGGGGAAGATTTCAGGAGATTAGAAAGGGGTCCATTCAGATTCGCAATCCAGGATTCAGAGTTCTGTTTCCGTTATGGGGAGAATCTTTCTGAAAACAGAACTGGGGGGGATTTGAAACGAAAACAGAACAGATGTCTGCCTAGAAGAAATTGCTTTCTGGTCTGTGGGTGCTCCCATTTTACTACCTTACTCACTGGTACATAGCCATTAAATTTGCTATTACAGTGAACAATAAATAGTATTTCACTGCAAACTGGGGGGGGGGGGATTTGGATCATATGCAGAGTTTTCCATTTAAGTTAATCTGTTTATGCAGCTTTTTTTTCACAGAGTTTAGTAGCACATGTACACTCCAAAAAGCTCTTTATTTCAAATAAAAGTTTTTAATCCTCTCAGCTGTAAAGAACAAGCCCTAAACACAGTTGTCAGTCCCAACTAGAGTAGACCTGTTGAATCAGTTTTTGAATGGTCAACACTGTCTAAACACACTGATTCAATAGTATACTGCAATTGAAACTACCATTTCAATGTTGGTCAAATGATAGTTCAGATGGTGCTAATATCATTCTAAGGTAAATAATATTTCCTATAGAATAGTCGGAAGCCAGTGCCAGTTCGTTGACTATGATGTCCATCTTCAACACTCTCCTGTTCTCTTTCCAAATTAATATAACTATAGCCATATTATCTAGGGGTATAATTCTATTTGCTTACCCTATTATTGCCACATTTTCTGCTATGGTATACAGCTCATATTCCTTGAACAAATTTGCAGAACCATATGCTATGTACAGGTGTGCTTTCCACTTACGGAAACCGTGAAGCCAACAGGAAATTGAAAATACTAAGGAAGGCCAAGAGCTCGAACACTGTTTCCATCCTAAGTATCTTAGTGTCACCTTAGATTTAACACTCTTAGTTAGGACACACTGTATGAACACCAAGCACAAAGTAGCTCCATGCAATAACATCCTGTGAAAACTTACTGGCAGTGCATGGGTTGCAGGCCCAAAATTTATAGGAACAGCAGTCCTGGCCTTAGAACATAAGAACATAAGAAGAGCCATGCTGAATCGGACCTCAGCCCATCTAGTCCAGCATTCTGTATCACACAGTGGCCCACCAGTTGTACACGGAGATCTCGAGCAGAAGGGAGGGCAAAACCCTGACCTGCTCCCGACCCCCCACAACCAATACCCAGGGAAATCGTGCCTACCTCAACCAACTCCGAGGTGGCACTTGAATGTCCTATTAGACATACACTTTACTTGGCAAATGTCTATTACTTGGTAAATGTCTATTACTTTCTGCCCCGTGCCTCACTTTAATCATTATCATTTGTCTATATCCAGATAATCCTCCATTTTACATGAGAGAAGTAGTTAACCTTTTTTTCCCACCCTCCTTCAATCCTCAGCAATAAAGAATGCCAGTTGCAGGGCTACAACAGTGATAGTGACAGGAATAGTAAGGTGACCGTTCATACCATTGTTGGGCTGAATGGGCCATGTAGCATGACTGGACTATGTTGATGGCCGTAGACTGCCTCTTCATAAGAACATAAGAACATAAGAAGAGCCATGCTGAATCGGGCCTCAGCCCATCTAGTCCAGCATTCTGTGTCACACAGTGGCCCACTAGTTGTACACAGGGATCTCTAGCAGAAAGGAGGGCAAAACCCTCACCTGCTCCCGACCCCCACAACCAGTACCCAGGGAAATCCTGCCTGCCTCCATCAACACAGAGGTGGCACTTGGATGTCCATTTCAGTAGCTACTGATTCCCTTGGTATCCATGAATCTGTCTAATCCTGCCTTGAAGCTGTCCAGGCTGACCGCTGTCACAACCTCCTCTGGAAGTGAGTTCCATAACCCAATGACCCTCTGGGTGAAGAAATATTTCCCTTTATTAGTCCTGACTTTCCTACCTTGGAGCTTTAGGGAGTGCCCCCTAGTCCTAGTGTTGTGTGACAGAGAAAATATTTTTTCTCTATTCACCTTTTCTATCCCATGCATGATTTTATACACTTCGATCAAGTCACCTCTTAAACGCCGTCTTTCAAGGCTGAAAAGACCAAGGCGTTGCAACCTGATTTCGTAAGGGAGCTGCTCCATCCCTTGGATCATTCTTGTTGCCCTTTTCTGTACCTTTTCCAGTTCCGTTATATCCTTCTTGAGGTGCGGTGACCAGAATTGTACACAGTACTCCAGATGTCTTACTCAACTGCTGAATATGCCTGCCCTATTTGGTACAAGTCTGCTCACGCGAAGCAGGTGAACATAGCATTGAACAAAACATGCAGAATAATAACAGGATGTCTTAAACCTACACCTGTTAATAAACTCTACAAGCTAGCTGGCATCCCCCCCGATGTGCGATGGGAAGTTGTTGCTACCTGAGAAAAATAAGGCTGAACATTGTAAAGGCCATCCACTGCATGGCTATCAGCCTCCTCCCAGTAATCTCAAATCAAGGAAAACTTCATGAGAACCACCACTCCAGCAACAGCAAGAGTATATACTGTATCTTTGTAGTGAACCAGGAAATCCCAATTAGATGCCCCCATGAGGGTTTGCCTTCAGGGACAAACCAAGAATAGGCAACTTGAAAGTCCCTGAACAGACTCAGAAGTGGAGTGGGTGGATCAAAAGAACCTGGTAAAATGGCACTACCTAGAAGAATCCTCCACCTTGTGTGACTGTGGAGCAGAACATACAACTCCTCATCTGTATGCTTGTCCACAATTTCCTGCCTCATGTACAGAGGAAGAATTGTTCAAAGCGACAGACAATGTGGTCGCTGTTGTCTGCTTTTGATCAAAAAATATTTAGCCACTTGTGCTCTTTCTATTTTTATCAGTTTTATACTATGCAATGCTTTTGATACAGAATAAATAAATAAACTGTGCAGGTAGTTTATACAAAGCAATTTTCCTATCCGTTATAATGGTTTGTTCTATAATTTCCGAAAGCATTGTGTTTTTGGCATTAAAACTCCCATGTGCCTGATTTACTTGCCATTAAAAGCTACTCCCACATTTTCTATGAAGGAAAAGTCTTATGTTATACTGATCCAAAATTCTTCATACTTCTTCCGTTACCTTTCTTCCACCATCAAAGATGATGGGACTCACAGCATGCCCAACTATGTCTGCACAGTTGATTAGATTATGGGATCAAACCAGTGTTTCCCTCTTTAGAAGCTCTAGCTCTATTTAAGTTAACTATGAATTCCAGACTTTAGTTAGGATCTTCATGCCTGTATTTGAAGGTTTGTGTGCACACTGATTTTCTTTAATATTCTCAATAAAATCCAGTATATGCTCCAATGGCATTTAAGTAAACTCGTGGATTTGTACAGTACTTTTGCTTGAATAACTTTTGGCATCATACCCAACTTGACATTACATGCTTGTTAAGCCTCTGATCCCATGATACATTTAATTTTTGTCTTCTGATTAGGGCAGAGTTTCTCAAACTGTGCTCTTCCAGATGTTTTGATCTTCAGCTCCACAATTTCAAAAAATTGGTAAGCTGGATGGGATTTCTGGGAGCTGAAGTCCAAAACACCTGGAGGAGCACAGCTTGAGAAACTGCCAGAAAATACAGTCATTCTGAAGGCGAGCCCCAGGAGACACCCCCCCCCCTGCATCTTAATTGGTTGAGAGGAGTTATAAAATGTGAAAGTTTTTGGAAAACTATATTTCCCAGCATGCTCTGGGTGGCCCAAACGCTGACTTATCTACATGCAACCCTATGCACAAAGAGTCCATGGCTTCAGACCCTTAACAATCTCAGACATGTCTTTTATGGACCTGACATCATTGCCTTCATTACTTCTACTTTCTGTCTCTTCCCTTGAGCCCTAGCTTCAATGCTGTAGTCCTACTCTCTTGGAATTGATGATTCTCAAATTTGGGGCACGAGACATTGTTGAACTATACCTCCCAACCTGCCTTATCATAGCCATACTGGTTGGAGTTTCTGGGACTTCAGGACCAATAACATTTGCAGACCCACCTTTGGAAACCACTACTTTGAATTATACTACCAAAGAATGCAAAATGATTTTGCTCTGCTAACTAGGAAAGTTCACTATGCTTTTGTTCTTCTGTAAGTTACTAACATTAAACTGCATTTTCCTAGTTTGGACATAATGGAAGTCTGAACTAAGGAAGAAAGTGAGGTGTGGCGAGGAGCAAAGTAGGAGCACACTCATTCCTATCGTAATTAATTATAATTTATTTGGACATATATCTGAACTAAACGGTAGGATTTTCAAACTAATAGATACGTGTTTCACACCGTACCTTCTTTAACAAATGTCAAATTTGAAATACTTCAAAAGCCATAGTTAACACAGTTTTATCTGCATGCTCACTGCTTCAGGATTAGATCAAATACTTCAAAAGAACAAAGAAAATATATTAATTCACAAGAGTGAGAAGAGAAAAGGCAAGTGCTGATGTACAAGTGGTTGTGTGATGGTAGATGGAGTCATGTGTAAACCTGAATGCATAAAAGAGCATCAGAGATTAAATTCTTACTCCACATCATTTTAATCTTTTAAAAAAACCAGAATTAATGTGTGCATAAAACTGTAAGGATTCAAATGATGTTGAAGCACTCAAGAGCTAGCCATGGGGAAGCATAATTTTCAGTCTTTATCTTTAAATCACCATAGAAGGAATCATGCAGTTTGTAGTTCAGCCAGACACATGATGATCAAGTGACCAGAGTATGGCATGAGTAGGTGCTGGGAATTTCATCCTCCAACTTCGCATTTTCATCAGCTATATCCTCACAAACATAGAGCAAAATAAAGTACTTCCTAAGGTTCCAGTGTTTAGAACACTTATTTTGCCTTACCCTACTGAAATAAATGGGATGTTAGCATGTTTCAGTAACAACTGGATCTTACAAAATAAATTTACTCCTTGTGATGAGTGATTTCAGCTAACTGTAAAATGCTGGTGTCAGGCCGCTCCAGGTTCAAAGAAGCATCACTCAGACAGCTGCCGTTAAACACCACTTTTATTGGAGGTCACAAAACATTTGAAGCCAAGAGGGCTCCCCACCACCTGACGCAATATATTTATATCCCCTGACTGATGTCACATTGTGGGCCCCTTGCATCATCCTAGGGAGCCTTGGGTTAGTAATGTCCCCTGCTGTCAGCTGTGCTTTGTTTGGTCTAGGTCTAAATCTGGATCCCGCCGGCCTTGTCCAAGGCCTCGCGCCTCGGCTTCTACTGTGATACACATGGCGGAGTCTCCAAGGCCAGAGCTCCGGATTGCTCTGGCTTTTGACTCTGACAGCTGGTATGTAGTCCGGCCTGCTACGCTACTTCCAATTGAACAGATCAAGACACAAACAGGGTTTGAAGGCAATGAACAGAAGTTTATTCAATCTGGCCAGATAGGATATCAGTACAGAGTTAAAAAGAACTGACACAAAGTATACAGGGAAGTACAGAGTATTTTATTCACTATGACGGCCATTCAAAATACCCACACCTTCCACTGATTGGTGGAAAAGCCTGCCCAGTTTTGATCCAGGCTCCTGTTGACTGAGGAATTTTCCTGACATCACTGGCTGGAGGTTTCCCCATGGCAGGAAAAAGGAACAGAGCAGTTGGTAGGTTTAAAGTCCATGTCTGTTTAAAGATCTACTGCCATGAGGTGCATGAGTCCAGGAATGTGTTAATGCAAAATGCAAATAGTTCTCTGATTGACCTAATGGCCAATCCAGAAAAACACAAAGGGATAGTTGGGTGAAACAAAGGTTGGTCTCACACACAGTGAGTCTATTCCAATCCCATCAATGGAAGGCAGGAAGTTTCCCAGCACATGTAAAAAGATTTATGAATGGATAAGAGGTTTGTTGATAATAATAATAATAAATAATAATAATAATGTATAAGCTGTCCTATCTCTCTGTGGGGACTCAGGGGGTTTCCAACAATTAACAAAACGGCAAACATTCAATGCCAAACAGACGAGCAACAAATCAGATCAAAGCAATAAACAAACAATCTCAATATACACCTATAAACTAAACACAAATAAATTAAACTTTAAGTAAACAAATCTAATACATCATACACATTTACCATGATAAAATCTCATAGATTACAAAGTAAAGTAAACTAAGAGACAATAAAAGCCTAAGCCTAAACTAATTTACAACTTCCAACAAGCTGAGGTGGGCATCCAATATTTAGGTGAGGCTATATATAAAGCTGTAGTAGTTCTCCTCCTCTCTCTAAGCTAATGTACATAGATGGGGTTTTTAAAGCTTTTTAAAGGAGAGGAGGGAAGGAGTCATTTTTATTTCTTTAGGGAGGAAGTTCCAGAAGCAGGGAGCAATCACGGAGAAGGCCCCCCTCTCCCATTGGCCACCAACCACGCTTAAGATGGGTGGGACCGAGAAGAGGGCCTCCTCCACAGACTGCAGCGCTCATGCGATTTTTCAAATAGTCTGAGCCTGAATTGTTTAAGGCAGTGGTTCTCAACTTGTGGGTCCCCAGATGTTTTGGCCTTCAATTGCCAGAAATCCTAACCGCTGGTAAATTGCCTCGGATTTCTGGGAGTTGTAGGCCAAAACACCTGGCCGGGGGGCGGGGGGAGCAACACACATGCACACAGATTTTTCGCTTTTACCAAGTTCCATCAAATACAGGAAATGGTTTCTAAGTGTTGGCATTTAGCAAAAAGTGGTGTTTGATTTCAAAAAGCTTCCTGGCCCTACTTTATGAGGAATGCTGATAATGAGAATACTAGCCATCCAGCCCGCTAACCAATACCATGTCATATTTGAGGATACTATGAACTAAATTGGTATAAGGAAGCATGGGTTCTTACAATATAGTTCCTTGGGTTTTGCCAGTTCTTGCCTTCTCCACAACTACTTTTGAGGACCTAACATAAGATGGTGCATATTTCTGCTATTAAGAGGAGCTCTCTTTATAATTTGTAATGGTTTAAGTGGGTTGGTTCACACATCTCATTCTATTTTTTTCCATTTCCAACTGAAAATATATGAGTTCTAGGAGCTATTGTGCAAGCATACCTATGTTCGATTGTTTTAATTGTGTTGAACATTAATTTTTGTCATTGCTTCTTTACATTTCGGGGCTCACCTGAATGTTTACCTGAGCATGCACATCCATTCCATTTGCTTCTCAGTAGACCAGGTTTGCTTACAGTCCGGGGAGGCAATATAAGGTACAGGTTTAGTTTCTGGTATCCCAACTGCTTGGAAGCAAAACTGTTCCATATTTCAGATTTCTTTGAATACTTGCATATGCATCATGAGATTATCTTGAAGATGGGACCCAAGTCCAAAGAAAACATTGATTTATGTTTCATAAACAGTTTTTGCAAGTTGTCTGAAGGTAATTCTATACACAATATTTTTAATAATCTTGTGCATGAGACAAAGTGTGTGTACACGAATTATTAGGAAGCAATGGTGTTAGTATCTCAGCCACCTTGGTGCACAATTTTAGACAACATTTAAGCACTATTTTGCAGCCCATTGCCACACACAACTATTGTAAATTATCTTTATGATGGCTTGTAGGAAAGGCGGTGAAATACAACACCAAACGGAAAAGGAATGTGCCACTATTATTCACCCTTCCATATTCCCCTGATTGCAAAGATGACTTTCCTATTTTTACCAGCTGAGGCTGCAAATATGAGACTTAAAAATTAGAATCCTCCCTAGGATGTTATTGATTTTCCTGCTTCTTTATATCATTCCCTTGGTTTTTACTTCTTTTCCTACCATAGTTCTACACATAAAGCAAAACCTTTGCTCTTCACTTTGGTTTTTTCTTTTCTTGTTGGTAGTCTCACAATGTCCAGGCTGCTGAGTCACTTCCTATCATTAAATTCTATTTCAAAACCTCCCTCTGAGAACCCAAATAGTCCAAGTGAATGGCATCCCAGACAAAGGAAGATTCTGGTAGCAGGCTATTTAGAGTGATAATACTTGCCGAGCTCTTGTGCACATTTCACCCAACTTGGGCATGACTTCATTCTAACCAACTAAAACAAATGAGTGCTGTGTTACCTATACCCTGTGTTACCTATACCCAGAATAGAATGGTTTGCTAGCTATGGCTTGAGCAATGGGCAATGATTCAGTGGTCACTTATGCAAATTCACTGGCTTATATGAATGGCACCTACTACTGTAAAGAGTCAGTAAATTGTCTTTGCTGTAAGTAAGTACACTTCCAGCTTGAAATGAAAGGAACAGAAATGAGTCGTTTAATATGGTTATGCAGTTGGACAGAACTTAAATACTCATCAAACTATCATCACTTTGAACTTCTAATGTATATTATAATGGACAGATTATAATGGGCCTGTTAAATCTTTTTACAAATGGGATGGGATGTAATTATTTATGGTTCAATATTTGTTAATATAAGCTTTTGTTAGATGCTTTGAACATACTGGAAAACCAGCAGACTATTCATGAATTAATAAGAGAAGATCTTATGTATTCAAAAGCTAGTGGTTTCAGCATGCTTTCATTGAATTTTGTCTATGAGTTTTCCAGGCTGTTCGGCCAAGTTCAAGAAGCATTGTCTTCTGACGTTTCACCCACATCTATGGCAGGCATCCTCAGAGGTTGTGGAGTCTCTTGGGTAATTTCCGGTTTTTAACAGACCTCACAACCTCTGAGGATGCCTGCCATAGATGTGGGTGAAACATCAAGAGACAATGCTTCTGGAACATGGCCATACAGCCCAGATAACTCGTAGCAATCCAACTATTCTAATAGTTTCCCCCCAAATGATCATGAAGGCAGAAGTATCCAGCCTATCCTCAAACCTATTTCACTATTTAAATTTGAAAGTGACAAGATATTACAAGATCCACCTATAGTACAGTCACTGAATCAAAAGAATTTACTTATGTTTTTACTTACCAATTAATTTACCATTCAGTGAGGCTTCTCTATTTGGAACTTGTTCTGTGCCTTCAAACTGACTCTGGTTATAGTATACTTAATCACACAGGGATTTTTTTGGGCAAGATTTATTCAGAGGAGGATTGTCATTGATATTCTTTCAAGCTAAAATCATGTAACTTGTCCTAGTGTATCCAATAGATCTCCAGAGCTAAGCTGGGATTAAACCCTGGTCTCCAATGTCCCACGCTATTCTGACTTTCATTGAAACTACCATGGAGATTAGAAATTGAGCAGATGCTACAGGAGAAAGATGTCTTATGGACAATTATCCTATGGAGGGATTCCCCCCCCCTGCCCAAAAAACCCTATTCTGATGTTATTCTGGGACCAGGTGAAGTCTCCCTCTTCAGCTTTCTAAGGAACTTAATCCTATCTGTAGTTTTGTAAGGGCACAATTCCCAGCATTCTTCAAACAAATACTCTACTTGGATAGTATAAACTTTACTTGGATTGTAATTGTGAATACAATACATCTCCTTTATCCACGGACTCGTTATTCACGCTTACTTCCCCATGTTGCAAAACTATCTCCCTGGATCTGTTTGTGGATTTTTCTAACTCTTACAATGCTATTCTATGGTATGCCTCCTGTCCAAGTATAATAGAAATAAAGGCAGTTTCAAGGAGCCCCTGATGGCACAGCAGATTAAACTACTGAGCTGCTGAATTTGCTGACCAAAAGGTTGGAGGTTCAAATTTGGATAGTGGGGTGAGCTCCCACTGTTAGCCCCAGCTTCTTTCAAACTAACAGTTTGAAAACATGCAATAGGTACCGCTCCAGCAGGAAGGTAATGGCGCTCCATACAGTCATGCCAGCCACATGACCTGGCTCTTCGGCTTAGAAATGGAGATGAGCACCAACCCCCAGAGTTGGACACAACTAGACTTAGTGTCAAGGGAAAACCTTTACCTTTTGATAGGCAGTGTCAGGTCCTCACAGGGGTCTTGGAATTGATTTGGGATTTGTACTATAATTGTGTGCCCCACAGGCAACATATGGCATCAAAAATTGAGATAGTTTTGGTGATGTCTCTACAAGGGAGTGGAAAAAAGTAAGAGTTGACTGAGGATCCCCACTGCGTCAGCAGCAGGACATCTGCTGTGGCGTAGAATGCAGTGGAAATCTGGAGGAGTTTCTGTGGTACAAGATCAGGCTAAATAAAAACAAACCTCCTCCATGGTTCCGGCAGACAAATTTCAACAGCATATCTATTCCCAACATGACATATCCTCTAGCAGCAATAATAATGAGGGGAAAAGCTCAACCCTTCCGGCCCGTATGATGTTTAGTGTTGAGAGAATGATAAATGAAAAACAATTGATGAACTAATCTCTGCTGAAATGTTTGCCATAGTGTCTCAGGAGTTACCTATTGTGGCATTCGCAAGAGCACTTCCTTATCTCAGCTCATAGAAGTGACCTGATTCTGGTCAGCAACTAATTTTAATTCGAAGCCACTATTAAGAGAGGATAAGTGCTTCCCCTGGACTGCTAGCAATTCTACCCCCAGAACAGCTAAGTGGTGTCAAACAGCATTAATTCTGTAGTGTAGTTGCACCCAAGAAAAGGGAAAGGAGACAGGCAAAATATACCCTCTCCTAGGATGCATCTACACTGTAGAATTAATACAGTTTGATACCACTTTAAATGCCATAGTTCACTGCTATGAAATCATGGGAATTGTACTTTTACAAGGTCTTTAGCCTTCTCTGTGAAAGAGTTTTAGTCCATCTTAGGAACTGAATGCATTTATCCATAATGATAGTTTTTACCACCAAGGTAAAATAATCCAGTGCAGTTTTTCAGCTAATATTGTCAGGGTCTCTGTTCACAAATTTACATTCACCTGGACATGTGTGACCTCTTATTCATGCTGAGGCTGTCCACGCCTAGCCTTTTTCTCCAACTTGATTATGAGAGGAGGCAATGTGTAATGTGGTCCTTCAGGACTGCCACTTCCATCATCTTTCATTACTGATTATGCTGGCTGGAGATCATCAGAGTTGCAATCCAGCATTACTGGAAAGCTGCTCATTCCCTACACCGAATGAAGGCACTGGGGTGAACTGAAGTCCCTTCACCTGGTTGGCATCGGAATAGGATCTATGTCATATTTCTCCATAGTTAGAAAGTTACAGTGTTCCATAAGTGAAATGTAGAAGTCCTGTCTGAACTTGGATTGCTTTGGCTGGATGCATGATGGAAAATGTTGGCCAGGGCACAGTCTGTTTGGATAGTCTATAGATTCCAGCAGTGGCTCTAGTGCAAGTAAACCAGTTGCAGTTTTGACAACACCTACGGCAAGCATTAGCAAGAAGAGCATTTGACAGTGACTCATCACAGAGATCTTCTTCTGAACCTCTATGTGGTAGGCATAGTATGGATGAAGATCTTCCAAAGGCAGCTTCTTAATGCCATTTTTAGATCCCAAGTGGCTTGCAGCACTCTCAGAAATATTCTTGTAGACAGATGAGGACCTCTTTTTGTTTCGACCTGATAACTGATGGTGGAGGGTCAAAAAGATAGATGCTACTGAACATGCTGTACTATTTCTTTTTTAGTGGTCATGCCTTTAATTGTTTTTAATTCTCATATTAATTTCATTATATAATTAATGATATAAATTTTAAAGCTTTATCTGATCTAATCATTTTAAGCTTCTTTGAGTTCTAGACCAGGAAATGGGAGGAATATATAAACATGATGGTAATGATGACTACTGTTTTTCACAAAAAGGTCCCATGGGGGTCAATACAGTCATCCAACCCAGGCAGTTGCCTATTATTTGTTGTAAACATATGTAGTCTCTCAAATTGAGATGTCCGGCTGTTTCCATACATGTTTTTTTTTGTGCCACCCGATTGCCATGACAATGAATCATAAGGATGTGATTCAGCAGCTTTCTAGAAATGCCACAACCTGAAAGATTAAAAGAAGGGAGAAGTCCTCGCTCTGTGACTTCACCTTTGAGAGGTTAAGAAACAAAGTTCTGTTGTTCTCCATTCATGGAAAGATGAAGCTAGCCGGCCTTACACAATAAACATGCAATCCCACGCTCACCATCCACCAAATGCTCACCATCCACCAAAACAAGTTGTGATATGTTTCTTGTTGCTAATTAGTTCTGACCAATTTTTTTTAAAAAAAAACAGAGATAATGTTTTCTCCACAGTAATGCTCTCTTTATGGACTATCTTATTTATCCTTCATTTTATCAGACTAACCACCTCTTCACACAGCTGTGTCTTTTGATGTTTTGACAATGTGACACATCATCACTTAATAGTAGCTGTTAAAAGTATTTACAATGATTTATACTCTGCTTTTCAGAATACAAAGTCTTCAACAGTAGCTTAGATCAACAAAAACATGGACAGAAGGATCCTATATACTGTTTACTTGGACTTCCAGAATGTTTTCACAGAGTTCTTCATCAAAGAGTCCAGAAAAAATAAGCAGTCATGAGATAAAAAAGAGGTTGTCTTACAGACTGACACTGATTTATGAACACTGAACTACATTTGCTAATGAGAAGCAAAGACTGAGAATAAACTCAATCCTTGCAAAGAAGGAGTGACAACAGTGGAGTCAAATTGAGACTGATGCTTTTGAAACTTGTTCATAATGTTCAATAAATGAGGGTGAATATTAAGCTGGGCCCATTTGCTGATGATACTAAAAACGGATTGTGAAGAGCTCTGAATGGGTCTCTCCAAACAGAAAAAGGGCATTAGCAAATGTATAAACATGATGTAGACTGCAAATTCAGTGTGGAGCTTAATTAGAAAAGGAAACTATCAATATGTGTAGTTTGACCAAAGTTGGGATACTGTTCACAGTCTGACTCTGGACTATTACACTTGAAAAGGGAGGTTTTAGAAGCAGAAAAGGTGCAGAAATGGGTACCCTACCCAATACAATTAGTGAGTTAGAGCAACTCCCTTAAGGGGAAAAGTTACACCATTGCAGTCTGTTTGGACTATGGAAAAAATCCAAGGAAGTAACGACATGATAGAAATCTATACAATTATACATGGCATGAATAACATTGATAGATAAATGATTTTCTGCAATAATACTAATAACAATAATAAGAACCTGTAGTCATCCACTGAAAATGAATGGTAGGAGATACTAGACAGATAAAGGGAAGTACACAATTAAACTGTAAGATTCATTATCACCAGATAGAGTGATGGCCATTAGCCATTCACTTGGATGTCTGTACTAGGGACCGACAAAATTTATAAAAGGTAAGGCTGTGAATGGCCATTGGTCATGGTGGCTGTAGATCTAGTATCAAAGACAGGATAGTCTGTCTACCAATTGCTATAAAATACGAGTGAAAGTTTAGTATTAATTTCATATCCTGTCTGTGGACTTCCTGTAGTTAGCTAGCAATCGGCTGCACTTCCTTTTTATTTTTTTAACAGAAAATGTGACCTAAAAGTGACCAAAAACCACTTCTGCTTTCACTTCCTGCGTGTTTCTTTTGGAATATTTTAGCCAGTTTAGGAATATACAAATAGGTCATGACATTCATGTGTTTAAAAGATGATAATTTGGAATTATTATTATTATTTCCTGAGTAAAGAGGGCACATGCATTCAGTGGGACTTGGAAATATTAAAAAAAAGTCCTGGCCTACATCAACAGATGTACAGTCTCCATGAAAGTATGGGAACATAGATAAGGGAAGGAGTAATGCCACTCTATTCTGCTTTGGTCAGACCTCGCTTGGATTATAGTGTTCAGTTCATCACAGTTCAATAAAGATATTGACAAAGTAGAACAAGTTCTAAGGAGAGTAATATGTTCAAAGATCTGAAAACCAAGTCTTATGAATATACCCAGGGACCTCATCTTCTTCAGAGGTCTTGAAGAAGAAGTGGGATGGGTATCTTTCTACAACTTGTAGTCCCTTCTATCTTGAAGAATCAGCGAACAAGGAGTTTCAGCCTGCATGTTGTCATGAGCTACACCTTGCCACCCTTTTTGAGGCAGTAAGTCTCCCAATTAGCAAACAGAATTTGGACTGTATAGGCCTTTAGTCTTATCCAGTGTAGCCACTCTGATGTTCTTAAAAGATATTATTAAAATCCCAATATATTAATACACATGCCACCAGTGTCCGTCAGATTTGGCAGCAGGTGTCAGTTAGGTGAGGGATAGTTCAATTAAAAACAAACCCTGATGTTTTCTTTGGCTGCCTCCGTCTAGTTTCTGGAATCCCTCTGTAATATAATTGGTGTCAACTGACTTTGTGGGAGGAGAAGGAAGGACATTGCCCAGCTGGAGCAGGTGCCTGGTGTTATCTACCCTTGGTACTCTCTCTTGGTCTCTCCCTCATATATTTCAATGCTTTGCCACCTAAAGCGGAAACAATTGGGGATATTTATGGGCAGTGTCCTGGTCATTAGAGCGTCCATCCTCAGGACATCTAGCATGGTGCAGTTATAACAGGTTGATATTACTTGAACTTCCATAGCAATGTCTTGTGGAATCTTGAGATTTATAGTTTAGTTAGACATCTAGCCCTCTCTGACAGAGAATTCTAAATATCTAACTCAACCATAAATTCCTGAACCCTGTAGACTGGAGCCATAACAGTCAAAGTAATAGGAAAATGGGGTGTTGTGTGCTATGTTCTAGCAGTAGTTTCTTCTTACATTTCACCAGCATCCGTGCTGGCATCTTCAAGCCTTTGACAATACATTAATATGAAAATGCTGTAATTGTATGGCTTTGAAAGAGACCAGAGTCACTAGAGCTGACGTAACCTTCTGAAGATCACACATAATGTTGTCAAGAGCTGCAAAAAACAGAATGGCTGCCTAATGCATGTGACAGATGAGGTCCATCTGGAACCATACTTCATGGCCTTTGCTAGATTTTTGGGCAGTTGATATTGTTGAAAGTGTACATCCAAGCCTTCAATTTAGTATCCAGAGTAATAAGACACTTTTGGCCACATTTATCAAAAATCTCATCATAGCAATGGCTTCGTTCTCCTTTTCTAGCATATTTCTGCTTTCTTTTTATGTTCTCAAACATCTCATTTGGTAAGAAGGAGCAGCAGAAGCAACCTTTGTCAGTTTGGGGCCTTTCCAGTAGCCGCCCAGAGTGGAGCACCATTAAAATTCATTTTAACTGTGTGGTTTCCAAAGCTGTGGTAAACACACAGAGGGGCACATTTACAGGCACTCTGGGATCCTGAGGGAAATGATGCCTGTCATCCATAATGTTTTCACTGCTAATTATTCCATTTTCTGAACTCAAATGAGAACCTGTAGTGTTTTCTAATCAGCTGCTTTCTTCCTATCTCCACTTTTGGTTCTTATTTTTGTAAATTTTAACTAAAAATTGAGAGAAGTTGGGAGGAATAACACACTTTAATGTTTATTCCTAGGATCTAGCTCTTGTTGTTCATTCCAAAAAACAGAAGGACTGTAAAAAAGCTATAAAGTTTGCTCCCAGATTTAATAGACTAATGCAGTGGTTCTCAACCTGGGGGTCCCCAGAGATTTTGGCCTTCAACTCCCAGAATTCTTAACAGCTGGTAAACTGGCTGGCATTTCTGGGAGTTGTAGGCCAAAACACCTGGGGACCCCCAGGTTGAGAACCACTGGTCTAATGAAATACTCAATGCCAATGCCAGTATAAAATCAAACCCATGTACCATTCGGGAGACTTGTTTCACCTGTACATTCTAACAAACCACATAAGATGCCCATTATCATCCAGCTTAGATAGGGTTGGTGGTCTCTAGAAAATGAATGGACACAGTGAGATGGCTCTACTTTTGTCTGTGCCCTCAAACAAGGATTGAAATAAAATTGCTCAGCTATAGAAGGTTTTTGAATGGGCTCTGGATAGATGTGTTGCTGCTGTTGTGTGATTTCTAGTGTGTTTCTTTTTACCTTTGGCAAAACAACACAGAGGTGACCTTATCAGAATATATTATTGATAGGGTTTGCCACTGCCTTCCTCTGAAATTGAGAAACTGTAGATCAACCATTGGATTTCATGGCCGAGTGGCATTTGGACACTGGTCTACAGAGTCATAATCCAATGCCCAAAGCAGATATACCCATATGTATGAAGGCACAGATTACCACTTGAAAGCTTCAGTTACAAGTAACCCTGTCCTAACAACAACAACAACAACTTTATTATTTCTTAATCAGTTCACTAGATGAATTACCCCTTCTACCCATAACTTAATTTTCAGGTCTTGCACTTTACTATTGCCCCTTCCCCGCGAACCATTTAGGGCTTTGTGGGTCATAACCTGTACCATGAATTATATTATCTCTATGAAATATTTCCTCTGCCAAACTGAAAAGCAAAGAAAAGCATTTGATATGAAGATACAGTCTCAAATGTAAGATGGCTAACCTTGATTGCTATGGATGGGCCACATTCAGAGGGATGCTGGCATAAGAGACAATGATGCTATCTGCTACACTGAATTCCTTGGAAGGGATGCATAGTGATGGTGAAGGCCATCCAAGACTTGAAGCATTCTAGCTATTCAAACCAGATTCAAAGTACTTGCTTGAAGATTTTTTTTCAGAGGAAGGATTCTCCAGTGTTCTTCTCCAACATCAGAAGAGCACTTTGCAAATGGCAAGTGTGATTTGTCCCTTGTTTGAAGGGCCAGCCTTCCAGGAGGATTGTTATAATAAAGATGTCTGCTGCTAGAAGCTTTGCACAAGAGCTGGTGGATGGTGCCACCCAATCACTAGGGTTGGTGTCACCTAGTGCAGCCCCCCCCCCCAACTGAGCAATAGGGCAAAAGAAAGAATATATTGCACTGAAGGAGAGTAAGGACAATTATAAAGGCAGTTATAAAGAGTTTAAGTCACAGTGCAACTGGCAGATGAGAGAGGTGATGCACATGACTTGGAAGGTCATGGAAAAGGTCATGGAAAAGCGACATGAGAGAGAGAAAGAAGAAGGGTGTCAGGATTGGGAACCTTGAGCTTGGATGAAGTCCAGGTTCCAAGCCTGTCATGAGGCAGCAGCGACCTTCACTTCAGCTTCGGGATGACCTTTGTCCCAGATTCATTCAGACTGTTGAGTCATACTGGGAGTGATGCAACTTCCCGGTGCTTGGGAGGGAAGTGAGGTAACTCCTCCAAGCAAGGACATTGGACATTGGGACTGGTGACACTGACTTTGTGACCCCTGGGGTCATGCCCCTATGGACTACTGGGATTGCTGATTCACTTGTGGCTGATGTAACCCTGCCCAGATGTTGCATGGGTAGGGGAGGGGCTGTGGGAGTATAAAAGGTGTGTTTGGGTGGCGGGCCGGTGCTTTAGCTTCACATGTCTCGTACCTTCAATAAAATCGTGTTGGACCAAGAAAACATCTTCGTGTGATCCCTACCGTGCGTTGAAGAGTCGTTACAAAGGGAAGGTTCACCTGGCCGGACATAGAATTAGGGATTTTTTTTTAAAAAACAACAACATTCTGCTGAAAAATGGCTTAATTTTGTTATAGACAATAATTTTGGTTCCTTTTCCTACACACCTTCCTCACCCTCCTAATGATGCCATTGACGAGATCCAGGGGCTACACATCTTTTCAACTTTGAAATGATATCTGGTCTTTTCTTACTTGTATATTTTTCCTTTCTTGTCTTCATTTGATCCTCCCTAAGGCAAGGAATAGTAAAAGAGAAGCAGCAGCATAGGTTCATTGCTTGGATAAAACAACACATGCTATTGAGTCACACCTTTTTTTTTAAAAAAAAAAAGAACGGAAAAAAGGTCTTCAGACCGCATGATTAGATATGAATGATTATAGTAGCTAATTGTTTGGATTCTGCAGAAATTGGCTCTCCATGGGAGAAAAACAGTCCTGTCTGCCAAAATCTAAAGCTTGATAGCACAGTATGACTACTGTTAATTTCCACCCTCCTGAATCCTATAAAAAGGATTATATCATTCAAATCATGCCACTGTTGCGTAACTGCAAGTTGGCAGAGACATATGCTATAAACTGTCAATGAAGCGTTGGCTCTGAGAAAGCAGAAAGTGTGGGACTTAAAGGTGGGATGCAGTACTGTACTTGGTACTAAAGTTTGTAAGGAAATGTTTCTCTTTTCTAAAGCATTTGGATTTAAACCCTCTAAAGCTAGCTAGGGGCAAAGAAACTAAGGCTGTAATCCATTCACCTAGGAGAAAGTCCCATTGATCACAATGAGAAATACTTCTGGGTAGACTTGTTTAGGATTCAAAGCAAGAAATCTGCAGTTCAGATCTGTCTGATGGAGAATAAAATTACTCTTCTAATGGTCCATTTTCATAGCAATGTTCCCATTAAGGTAAGAGCTGTGGTGAGATCACCGAGGTGAAGTTCTTCTCTGTGTCAGATAAAAGGGGAGTAGGGAAAGTAAAAATATCTAGGGTTGCCCTATGACATTTTGCTCTCTGAGATGGAACAGCAAGTAATGCCCTCCTCAACACCCCATGATGTATACTCTTCAAGGCTGGTGAAGTTATTTAGCCACTTTTAGCTGAGAAATTCCTCAACTAGCTTTCCCTTTCACTGACAGCAAAAAAAAATTGAAATACATATTTGTTTACTTCTCAAATTACCCAAAATCAGCTGCCTGCAGCTCTACCTGATAGTAGGATCTGATGTTGAAGGGCTACAACTTTCCAAGGATAAATAGTACACCAAGAACATGTCTGTACCGTTGAATTAATGAAATTTGACCTCATTTTAACTGACACTGCTCAATGTTATGGAATCATAGGGATTACAGTTTTACCAGGTTTTAGCCTTTTCTGCCAAAGAGTGCCTCACTAAACCACAAATCCCAGGATTCCATAGCACTGAACGAAATCAGTTTAAGTGGTGTCAAACTGTATTAATTCTGCAGTACAGATGAACCCAAGTTAAATATGAAGCAAGCCGATTAAGCACTTCACCTTTCTTTTCTTTTCTACATTAAAGTAAGCGTGTGCTGACCCACACTGAATTGGGACCACTGTACATAGTTGGCATACCCTTCGTCTACAAACCAGAGGACCTTGTCAAACTTATGATGCTATATCACTAAACTGCACCACTGCTGTTGGGGAAGAGTGTTGAAATTATAACCAGATCTCCATTAAAGTGCCTTTATTTGGACTAAGTTGTCCCAACCTGGATGTGCTACCAAGTTGCCTCTTGACATATGGGGACTCCGCTTTTCTTAGGCAAGGAATACTCAGAAACAGTTTTGGCAGTTCTCTTCTCTGAAATGTAACCTACAGCACCTGATATTGACTCGTGGTCTCCCATTCAAGTAGTAACCACAGGTCTGCTTAGCTTCCAAGGTCAGATGGAATCTGCTGCCTTTAGGAGTATATACCAGGAATTTTAAATTTCCTGTATTTACTCAGTTTGGCATACATTTTGGCCCCCTAACAGCAGGGCAGAGCAGTGATACATTAATTAAAACCATTGCATTACTAATTTACAGCTTCTAGTGATTAAAGGCACCCCAGAGCCAGCTTCCTGAAGCAGCTACTTTACCCTATATCAGTGGTTCTCAACCTGTGGGTCCCCAGGTTGGCCTACAAAACGTTTCTGGGAGCTGAGGGCTAAAACATCTGGGGACAGGTTGAGAACCACTGCCCTATATAATGAGGGTACTGCATGTATACCCTAACACATACTAATCTAGTCTGAATTAATGCAGGGTTTTTGGGGGGGGGGGCTAAGAATTTCTGGAATGCAAGCCCCTTTCCTCTACCAGTGGTTCTCAACCTGTGGGTCCCCAGATGTTTTGACCTTCAACTCCCAGAAATCCTAACAGCTGGTAAATTGGCTGGGATTTCTGGGAGTTGTAGGCCAAAACACCTGGGGACCCACAGGTTGAGGACACTGCTCTACACAGTAATAGCACTGTGATTCCATTTTCACCACCATGGCTTTATCCTACAGAATCCTAGAGTTCTCCAGTTGAAGATTTCAAATTCCAGTATTAGGATTCATCGGATGTTGCCATGGCAATTAAAGCAGAACCATAGTTCTATGAATTTAAAGGTCTTTACAATCCTGACCCACTGCCCCCTCCAACATGATGTAAAGCATACAGTTGGCCCTCCATATCCATGGATTCTGGTTCTGTGGATTCAACCATCCACTGCTTGAAAACATCCCCCCAAAATTCCAAAAAGCAAATCTTGATTTTGTCATTTCTGGATCTTGGAGCCAAATCCCACTGAATACCAAGTGCCCATCACATAAACCTGAAATTCTGGGCTAGAGTTAACACTCTTCCTGCTCCGACTTTTTCTATTGTGTCACAGGGGCAGGTATTATACAGAGGTTAGTGTACTCCTGTTTACCAAATGTTCTTGTATCATATCTAACAGCTACCTTGGCATTCTTTAGATTAGAAAAGCAGAGCTTGGGGATTTTTTTTATCACAACTCCCAAACCACCTCTCAAGACTCTGTTTGCTGCCCCCAAACAGATTTTTTCCAAGCTCTGCAGGAACACATGAAAGCTCCAGACGTTGGCTTCACATTGTGCGTACTTGCTGAACAGAAGCAGCTGCATAGCCTTTCCAAAGCCAATTTATTTCCAAAGACTGTCTGGAACACTGTAATGTGCAGCGTGCATGCCAGTCACTTCCTGTCCATGTGGTTTCACTCTTACACAGTTATCACCTCTCTGCCCCGACATGTGCTCTGTTTACATTGTCTCACTGATAAGCAGCAACTGCAGCCATTCTCCGCCCAGCTTGTCTGGCAGGAAACAGAATATTTAATGCAAAAAACAAGATGTTCTGGGAATAATACTTATACCCCAAGGAGAAAGGCAGAGGGATTAAAAAAGAATTAGAAGCAAAACATTTCCAGTACGGTTTAGATGGCGTGTTTGTGTCTATAGAGGAGTCAGTGCGTTTAGATCAGATGGCATCCAGAGGCAAATGGACATGCTCCAACACACCATATGGAGGTCCGCGAATACAGGAAAGTGCGCAGTTAAAGCTTCTCAAAACCACAATTGGGTGTGGGAACCACAAATGGCTGACTCAGACCAGAATACCCAGACACCATATGGTCTCCATTCCATAGTCCATTCATTTCCAGGGTCAAATGATAATTTTTTGAACTGAAACTACACCAGATCCTGGCCTATCATTTTATAAGGACCACATCTTGACATGAGATGGAAATTTAAGATCTGGGATAGGCGTGTCTGGGTTGACAAATGAATAGGCTGATGGTATGAATCACTGTGAGGAAGCCATCCTTTATGACGCCTGGTGCTAGGCAGCTACTGCCACTGTAAAGAAAGGGTGTTTAATCTTGAGCCCATCCCTTGGCATAATGACAGCTCCTGAAGATATGGTCTCCTCCCTTTTAGACTCTATCCTCTGTGTCCCACCTTTAGAGAGCTGTTCCAAACCACTACTGGGTGAAAGCCAGTCTAGTATAATACACATTTAGGATGCAAGTTGTACTCTTTCAGCCTCAGAGGAAGGCAAAGATAACCCTCCTCTGAACAAATCTTGCCAAGAAAACCCAATGATAAAGTTGCCTTAGGGATGCCAAAAGTCAGAAACTACTTGGAAGCACAAAACAGCAACAATCCTGGTAGGTGATGGTACAGAGAATGCATATTCCTGCTATGATTCATTCAAATGCTAGAGAGGAGCAACAGAGGAACAACTTTCCCCAACAGCCCAACCTAGGATGATCTGAGGAACAGAATCATTTGAGTGTTTATCACTTTCCTGTTTATGAAATATTACCCAATAATCATTAATGTGGCCACCCAGACTAGATTCTAAATACAAGTTCCTACAGTCACATGTTCCAAGTCCCATCATTGCATGTTTAGAGGGGAATTGTGATTCTGTGTTTCCTCCGTTGCTACAAATATAATGCTGGTGTCAAATCACTATATCACATCAGATTTGAGTAAGTGGTGGGGATTCAATGCGATTGCAGCATCAATCTGAAAAGTATTGACTGGCAAAATAATATTCAGGCTTATGATACTCCTTGATCTTGAATGAAAAGCTTCCTGTTTGCATGTTCTATGTACCATTGATAATGAACTCTAGAATGCCTCTAGAACATGGCCATATAGCCCGAAATAAACCCCTACAACAACACATGTATTGTTTTTGGAACCTCCTACTGTTACCTGCTTTGAGTGCCATGCTTTTGGAGGAAAATGACAATAACCAACAAATCAATTCTTTGTAGGCCTCTCTAGAATTAGAATATTTATTTATTATTTATTTACGACATTTATATCCTGCCATTCTCACCCTAAAGGAGACTCAGGGTGACTGACATGTGCCATTATTCCATGCCCGAACAACAACAATTAAAAGCAATTAAACAACCATTTAAAGCAACATTAAAACAACATATATAAACATTAGACAACTATTGTGCATATATCCAAAACCAGATAATCTGATATTTACTTTGCTGCAGATTTTTAACAGTACCAACCAGATGCATCACAAGAATGTAGCTGATGCTACTAGCATATCTAGACATATCTAAAAGTTCTGAGCCCTGGGAAACTTCAAGTTCATGTTCTTTTATAGGAGCTTCCAGCCATAAATTTTTGGAGGATTGTAACGTGTTAAGAATCAGCCACAGAACAACAGGACTGGAATCTACAGTCCAGTTTTGTGAAGAATATTCTTTAATTCCTTCCTTACAATAATTGGAAGCCAGAGCATTTGTATGTTTACGCACAAGGAAGCCTGACTGTATTCACTGGGACTCATTCCCATGGAAATGTGCTTAGATTTTCAGGTTTACTTTACAGTCCTATGCATGCCTGGAGACAAGCCGCACCAAACACAGGGTATACCCTCCCTAAGGAAATTAGATTAGCCCTCTCTTCAGGACTTGCTAAACTATTTTAGTCCTTAACATCATTATGAGTAAGGGTTATTTCCACATTAGAATGCATAGAATCAATGTGTCAGACATCTCCATATAATATGATTTAATTGGATTGGTGTGCCCCGCCTGCACACACAGTTGCTAGATATGGAAGAGGTGCAGTTCAGGCATCAGATAACACTTATTCGGCATGCCATATATAAGTAATGCTAACTCGTATGCTGACCCCTGCTAGTTCAAAGATCAAACTGGGGCATTGTACATTCCATGTGGATGGCACACTAGAAAAGAATGGCAGCCACATTTAAAAGTACCCTCTCTAGTCCATACTCTCATTTGTATTTCTTTCTCGAAGCATGACAGTCATGAGATACTTCACCGTCTGTGCTTGACTGGTTGTCAACTTTGCTTCACAGGAACTCTTCCTAACACTCCTCTGTGTGGTTGTTAATATTACCTTTTTTAAGGTTATAAACTCCCAGCAGATAGTATAGCCATTAGCCACAGGATATGTTGGCTGGTGTGGTTTGGGAACTAAGTCCAAAAAGTAACCTTTCCAAAGTTTGCGCTTTGCTGCATTTCAGTTCTCAGAAGCTTGCTAGTATAGAGAGATCTTCATCTGTCATCAAAAAGGCACCAACATTCTCATGGGAGGGAGTTCCAAAGGGTGGGAGCAACCACAGAGAAAAAGGCCATCTCCCAAAAGCCTTCTCTCATATTCCCCACCAAATGTGTCTGTAAATGTGATGGGACAGAGAGAAGGCCTCCTCTGAAGATCACAGAGTTCTTCCCTTTGCTGGTTTCTGCTCTGATCAGAATAGAAAAGAAATCCCTCACTTTACTGATCACACAGTAAAGTGAGGGATGCACCTGATCTTTACTAAGATTAGATCTAAAACACCACAGGGGTACTGAAGAAAATAACACCCATCTCTTTAAATTCACAGCACACCCGAAACTTGATATATGGCATGTTCTTGGCACAGTCGGAGTCATCAGTTGCAGTCTCATGAGCAGCTTAACTGTGTGAAGGCACTTGCTGGAGGCTACTGACTATTTTCCCATGTGTACGTGTCTGAAAATGATTAAGGCCCTGACCCTGGATGTAGTTGCTTGCTTGTAAGACATGGCCCTGGATTAAATGGGACCCGGCCTGCTGTTAATATGCAACTCTGCAAACCAGTTCCAATACTGAGGTGATGTATTAATCTTGTCATGCCACTGTCCGCATGCTCCAGATAGAAGAAAATTAGATAGGGTTCCATAAGGTAAAGGTAAAGGTTTCCCCTGACATTAAGTCTAGTCGTGTCTGACTCTGGGGGTGGTGCTCATTTCCATTTCTAAGCCAAAGAGCCGGCATTGTCTGTAGACACCTCCAAGGTCATGTGGTCAGCATGACCTTGAGTTCCCATACCTGTTGGTAAAGGAGACATTGTCAGTTCTCCCACAAGATGGGAGCTTCCCTTCTGGAGGCTTGGCTTATACATTTCCGATGCTGTTTGTCCATAGCTTCCCATGTTGCTCAGTGGTCAATTTACAGGAGGATAGAAGGAGCCGAGAGGCCAGCTGAAAGGATTTGCTATCAGTTTCCAAAAAGGAAGAAAAGGACAGGCAGAGAGATCTTCAGCCTTCTCTCCAAAGGGGTTCCTAAGACCATCAGAAATATGGAGACCCCTCTGACACCCCTTCATGAACCCCAGGGGGTCCCGACCCCCAGGTTGAGAAAGACTGCTCTAAAGTCCAGAGTTACCTGTGAGTAAATCCCATTAATTTCATGTCCAAATAGGGGTTCTTGTGAGAGTTTGCTTTTCGCACAATTGTTTTTACGATCTACTGCTATATATCAATGGAGAAACTTTTAATTTTTTGTTTAAAATTTTATCACGGGTCTCACTTTTTGGTGATCACTATTGCAGTATCAACTCACCGTGTTTAAATATGTCTCTGTTTCTTTTGGAAATCCCCGACTCTCTTGATTTTTAATACATCTTTATGTTTTCTCACCCCACAATTTCCATGCAACGTCTTGGCCTTGGTTTGCACTAGTGGCCAAGTACCAACAGAAAAAAATGGCATCATTTTATGTGCAGTTGTACTGGACAGTCAGAAATACTTGTTACATCAGAACACATTAGATCTCCATGTCAGACTCTTCCTCCTGCACGTTAATTATACCCCCAAAATAGATCAAACATGTGCTGCGGACTTGCTTACTTGTGTATCATTCCTCCTACTCTGGATAACCTTAACTTCCAGTGGCTTTTGGTATTTGGCAAGGCTATTCGAAAGCACTTGTGGCCAGTAACCTGAAATGAAACTCCTGGAAACAAGATGGGGGTGAGGGAGTCTATAGATAAACTGATAATGCTTATTGAAATGTTTCAGGATTTTTTGAATACAGAAAACTTCCCACCCTTTCAAACCACTTTTTATACACCTGGTGATTCAGGGCATCTATCACTGAGCCTCATTTTCCACTGCCCTCAGAAAATATTTATGCATCTTTATAACTGCATTGAGATCTAGCGTCGTTTTCAATTGTGTGTGTGTGTGTGTATCATCTGTGAATGAGATGGAGGAGACTTCCACTCACCCCCAATCACAGGACATGCATCAAATTCACCCCTACACTTCAGTCCTATTAATATGGAAAAATCCAATGCAAATAGATCTTACAATAAATGCCACTCCTAAATGAAAATAAGATATTTCTCTTCTGCTGCACATAAATAGATTACATTTGTCTTTAGGAAAGCCATATCCTAATGTTTTAATTTCTCTTGAATTGGTATCTATAAGTGGTATAATATGTAATTTCATTTACTTTTCTTAAAGCTCCAGATCCATGAACCACACAACTATATTACTATTATTCAATCTATTCTGCCAAATAATATGGTACAGAGTTACATTAGATTATGTGCATCCACACAACACATGCAGGTTAATGTGATTTAAGCCGGGATAGGTCGCTTAATGCGGTTGCACCCCTGGTTAACAAAACACAGGAGAAAGTCTGAATCCTGCTCCAGCAGTTCAGGATACCCTTGTGTGGCTTCAGTTAAAGGTAAAGGTTGTCCCTTGACATTAAGTCCAGTCATGTCCAACTCTGGGGGTTGGTGCTCATCTCCATTTCTAAGCCGAAGAGCCGGCATTGTACGTAGACACCTCCAAGGGCATGTGGCCGGCATAACTGCATGGAGCACCATTACTTTCCCGCTGGAGTGGTACCTATTGATCTACTCACTTTTGCATGTTTTCAAATTGCTAGGTTGGCAGAAGCTGGGGCTGACAGTGGAAGCTCACGCCACTCCCCAGATTTGAACTTGCAACCTTTCAGTCAACAAGCTTAGCAGCTCAGTGGTTTAACCCATTGCACTCCCTGTGGCTTAGATCTGGCATTTTCCATAAAAGTTCCAAGCCCCATTATGCGTCTGTGTAGAAAGGCCCTTTTGTTAGGCCACAAACCAAGGCAATGTCTACATATACCAGGTGAATTCAGGTTGAAGTGTGCCAGAGCTGCTTCAATGCAGCCCAGGAGCATACCCAGATCCCTTTAACTATCCACATGGCTGGCTGGGCCAATGGTGCATCGGGGCCACTGCATTGCCCCCACCAAGCAGTTTTCTTCCAGAGGCTTGCTGGTGACATTGCATTTCTGTTCATGTGGCTCGTTGTTCTTATGTAGACATCAGCAGAAATACTAAGGGCTGGGCTAGTACCACAACTGGTTAATTGCTAGCAACAATACATCACTGCCAACCGGAAGGTGGCAAGTTCAAAGCCTGAAACAGGGTTGAGCTCCCAATGTTAATAGCCCAACTTATTGTTCACCTAAGCAGTTCGAAAAAAGCTGTGCTGTGAGTAGAGCAATTAGAGACCGCTTAAAAGCGTGGAGGTTAATTTATGACACCATAAAAATGCTGGAGAGCAAAGAGGAAATACTACGATCAAAAAGACTCGGCGTCATAGTGGATGAAGTGACAGCTCCCCCTGTGGCTAGAATTAAGCAACCTCCAGGATCCAAAATGGAAAAATTGCAGAATGACCTCTATCTCTCTGTATGTCTTGTACGTAAAAAAAAAAACCCAGCATTGAATGTTTGCCATGTATGTGTGCATTGTGATCCGCCCTGAATCCTCTTCAGGGTGAAAAGGGTGGAATATAAATATTGTAAATAAATATATAAATAAATTGCCAAGAAACCTCTGCCAGGGAGCCACTTGCTGGCAGTAATGTAGCGGTAGATTAATTGGTGGTATCGAAACTGGATTGGGCCAGATCCAGCCCGATCTGCCTGTTCACATTTCTGGGTTGCCCTGGAAAATCCTGGAAGCTCCAGAGTAAATCCCATGTCATGTTGAATTGCATTAATGGTTGGATGGAATTTAATTGTGGGTCATGTGGACTTCTCACAGCAACAGAGCAGTGTGTCCACTTTATTTTGACTATGTAAGCAATGCCCATGACACTATTACACTGTGAACTGCCCTGAGTCCCCTATTACAATATTGCAAACAAACAAACAAATGCCCATTAACACATACAGCCAGTCCCCTTGAGTTTGGTTGAGGGCTGAGACTGGGTGGAAGAGGGTCATACAAACCTTTTGTATTGCCCAAAACCCCAAATGTGGGATATAATGAGCAAAGATCATGAATGAATAAACATAACAGTTTAAATACTGTACCAGTAAGGCCTTTTTGCGGAACCCTGATTAACACCCCCTACATGCCTCTACAGCTCTATACTGCAATATGCAGAAAAGATTTTAAAATGTAACTTGTTGAGCTATACCTCATGACAAAAAAAGGTTAAATGAATGCAGTTAAAAAATTTAAAAGGGTACTGTCTGAGACACACATCTTCTTGTCCAGCATTGATGGATACTTTTCAGTTTGTACACCTCAAAGATGTGGACAGATTTCTTGAAGACTTGAGAGTCACCACATGTGTCCTCTATCTTTGCCCACCTTGACTAATTAAACAAGCTGGAGAAGAACTGGATGAATGGGTAAGGGAAGTGACTAATGCTTCGTTACAACAACACACCTTTCTCCTGAATGATACACCTGATAAGATACAGAATAATGATTGGCTTGTCTCCAATCTTTTAATTTTGAAAAAGGTACTAAAGAGTATTGTGGCTTCTCAACTCCAGGGATTCCTGCATGAGGTAGATTATCTAGATCCGTTTTAGTCTTGTTTCAGATCTCTCTGGTACAGATCTATGGCTTTCTGCATGAGGAAAATATTGAGAGTGGGATAGCACTGCTTTGCTCCCAAGTTGAACTACCTGAGTAAAGCCTGATCAGGGCACATGTGTTTCTGCAGGCCTATAACAGAGATATACAGAGGTATACAGTGTTCCAGGACCACCCGCAAAAAGTAAAAATCCATGAAATAGGGACGCTATGTATTTATATAGCGTTCCAAGAGTGCTTATAGGGTAATGACACCTTTAGTCAACATGCAGGCAAAAGGACAGGGCAAGTGTGTCCCTATTGGTTCTGCTGGACTTTTCAGCAGCTAGGTTGTGGTAAGTTTTTTGGGTTGTATGGCCATGTTCCAGAAGCATTCTCTCCTGACGTTGGATGCCTGCCATAGATGCAGGTGAAACGTCAGGAGGGAATGCTTCAGGAACATGGTTATACAGCCCAATTAACTTACAGTAATCAAGTGATTCTGGCCATGAAAGTCTTTGACAATACATTTTTCAGCAGCTTTCTGTACCATCAGCTATAGTATCTTCTAAGTCTTCCCTTTGGGATGGGGCTTCCAGGTACTGTTCTACAGTGGTGCTGTTCTTTCTTGGAAAGGTGCTCTCAAAAGCTGATGCTGGTGCTTATTCATCAAAGCAATACATTTTACTTTGATGAATAAACACTAATTGATAAAAAGGTAGTGCTGAAAGATTCCTGTTCAGTCCTCAGGGCATTGACCTGTTGTGTTCATCAGGCTCCTATCATATCCCCTATGCTTGACATCTACATAAAAATGCTGGAAGAAATCATCTGGAGTTTGGAAGTCAGATATCAGCAGTATGTTACTTCTTTCTACCTGCTCCAAGGGAGCTAAATTGGTGCTTGGCAGCTGTAATGGGTTGAATGAAGTCAAATAAACTGAAGTGACATCCAGATAAGACAAGAGGTCAGTGAAAAGATCTGGGAATAGGAATTCAGCCCTGTTTTAGATGGGGTCACACTCCTTCTGAATATGCAAGTTTGCAGTTTAGGGGTATTCAGCGTTTCTTCCTGTCTGATGGCAGAACTAGCAAGGCAGCAATGTCGTCACAGTAATTGATGGAGCCACCACCAAGCTTCTATGTATGGAAGACAATAATATTTTAAATTTATTTAAATTATCTTTGCTCATTATATTTTCTTAATATTTAAATAAAAACCTGCCTTTGTGTTTTCTTCCCTGACTTTTTTCATTAATCGTTCCAAGTCTTTGCTATTTTCTGTAAATAGTATGGTTCATCTGCATATCTCAAGTTGTTGACATCCCTTCCTCTAGTTTTCATGCCACTATTGGCTACTGCCAATAAATCCTACTGTCCTTCAGTCTCTCTAATACCAAAGGATATTGTGTCTGAAATCACCCTATAGAATTTCATTTTCCACATTGGGACTAACAAGATCCTGATTGGGATTTACCATGACAAGCATATGCTTTTCTTGATATATGTGGGAAATCAATGCTGTCAAATTTCCCAAACATATTGCACAATATACCCTTGACCTGGTATTTTTGATGATTGAAGAGGTAGAGGTGTGGGATTGAGTGGATGTACTTCATCCACAGTTAAAGTATTAGGATTTGGAAATCTGCCTTATCATGGGTTAAGGCCATGTAGAATGCCTTGATTTGACAAAATTTCTCATTCTTCTGTAGAGTGAAAGTCATAAATTCTATTAAAACAAAATACAGAAAGAAAACTATGTATATTATTTGTTTTGCTAGCCCTCTTGCAAACCTTTACTCAAAATGCAAGTAATAGGTAGACTGGTAGACAGAGAGATCAATTTTCTAGTAACCAAGATTGGGAATGGTGCTTCACTCCTAAAATGTGAACCTCAGCATCTTTTTCTACTCCTTGAAATATCCCATGTCCTCCAATCTACTCATACTCCAATTGCCTAATATCTATCAATCCTTAGTGTCAATTTATATGCTTCAATAAAGATTATCGAAGCAAGTTTCCAAATTCTGCGAGCTTCCATGCTTTTGTAACCATATTACAGCACAGCCAACCTTCTGAAAATATCTCTACTACACACTAGTAAAAATAAAGATTGTTCAAATTTACACATTTTGTGCTGTAATAGTCTTCAGTTCTTCAGCTATGCTTGCCAAGTTAAAACTTGTATCTATTCAAACTGTGTGCCTAGAGACAGAATTCAACATGTGGAAGTATTTTGGAAACGGTTTCTTTGTTGAAATGCTTCTGTGAAAGACAGAAGGGGATTTCACATGACTCAAAGTGTGGTAAGATGGATCACACACACCAGCTCCACATGCTCCTCTAGGCTCAATCACACTACAGAATTACTTTTATTCTTCTACTGCCCATGGTTCAATAATAATAATAATAATAATAATAATAATGGAAAAGTCAATGGCAGATTCCAAGTGTAGACTCTGCAAGGAAGCAGACAAAACAATGGATCACACACTCAGCTGCTGCAAAAAGATTGCACAGATATACTATAAGCAGAGGCATATTTCCATTGCTCAGATGATCCACTGGAACTTATGTCACAAATACCATCTGCATGTGAGAAAGAACTGGTGGGATCACAAACCTGAAAAAGTTACAGAAAATGAACTCATCAAACTACTCTGGGACTTCCGAATTCAGACTGATCAAGTTTTGGGGCACCATACTACTGACCTCACGATCGTGGGGGGAAACAAAGTATGGTTTATTGATGTTGCAATCCCAGCCAATGTTGCAATCCAGTTGATGAGAAGCAACTGGAAAAGCTTATGATATGAGGATTTAAAGATCAAACTGCAAAAACTCTGACACAAGCCAGTAAAGGTGGTCCCAATGGCAATGGGCACACTGGGTGCAGTGCCTAAAGACCTTGTCTTGCACTTAAAAACCATCAGCGCTGAAAAAAAATAACAATCTGTCAACTGCAAAAGGCCACCCTACTCAGAACGGCACACATTATTCGCCGATACATCACATAGTCCTAGACATTTGGGAAGTGTCCAACGTGTGATCCAATACAACAACCAGCACAGTGATCTTGTTTGCTGTGTACTAACATTGTTGTGAATAGTAATAATAATAATAATAATAATTTGATGAGGCACTAGAGGAGCTTGATGATTATAAATGCCTCTCCTTAAACTGCAAATTAGGCATGGGTAGGTTTGTTCAGAATGTTCGTTATTTGGATTGAAATCAGAATAAATCCATTTTCGAAGCGATTTCAAAGCGATTTGGGAACCCGGAAGTATTCTTGCCTTTTTGAAGCCACTGTCGCTATTTTTTTTTCCCCGATTCAGGAAGTGAATCAGAAATTAATCAGCTTTGGAGGCAAGCAGTTGCTTGCATGCTGGGATGCTTGCCTCCAGTCCAGCCAATGAGGGGAAACCACCTGAGGAGGGGAAAGGTTTCAGCATGGCAGCCATTGACCTTTAAAAAGGGCCATGCATGCCTCGTGGCGAGCTAGGGGGGCGAAGGCAGAGGGACTAGGGCAGGCTGCTTGGGTGGGAAAGGTGCCACTCCACCACTTTGCAAGGGAAGGACTGGGTTGGGAACAAATTCTTGTTTGCTGTTAATTGTTAATACAACCTGAAGCAGGATTTTTTCTCTCCTGGGGTTTGACTTTTGTGCTTTCCCAGAATTCCCTTTTGCTGCTAATAATTTTTGGAAAAACACACAAAAGTTTGGAGGCCCCCTTATCTGCCTGGGGTTATGCGTTGTACTTTAGGAAACTAGAAATCTAGTCATCTAAACTTTTCCTTGGGGAAAAACAAAAAAAGTTTGGAGGCCCCTTTCCTCTCGTTGGGGTTACGCATACTTTTAGAAACTAGAAATCTAGTAACCTAATCTTTTCCTTGGGGAACAGCATGAAAAAAGTTTGGAGGCCCCTTTCCTCTCCTTGGGCTTACATGTGGTAGTTTGGGAAACTAGAAATCTACTAATCCAATCTTTTTCTTAGGAATAAACACAATAAAACTGTGGAAGGCCCCTTTTCTCTCCTTGGGCTTACACATGATACTTTAAGAAACTAGAAATCAACTAATTCAATCCTTTTCTTGGGAATCAACACAATAAAACTGTGGAAGCCTCTTTCCTCTCCTTGGGCTTACACATTCTACTTTGGGAAACTAGGAATCTACTAATCCAACCTTATCCTTGGGAATCAACCCAATAAAATTTTGGAAGGCCCCTTTCCTCTCCTTGGGGTTACACAGACTTTGGGAAACTAGAAATCAACTAATCCAATCTGATCGACACACTAACATTTTAGAAGGCCCCTTTCCTCTCCTTGGGCTTACACGTGGTACTTTGGGAACCTAGGAGTCTACTAATCCAGCCCTTTTCTTGGGAATCAACACAATAAAACTGTGGAAGGCCCCTTTCCTCTCAATGTTGAACAGCGGCTTACTTTAAAAATTGTCAAGAACCCATGGATCTTCTAAACACAATGAAAGTTAGTATGCTGACAGAGGGGAATCTTTTCTACCACTGTGGCAAATTTTGTCAGTAGTGTTCTAAAACGGAGGGAAAGGAAATCTCCCAAGTTTTCCCTTTCCCGTTTGCAGGTTTTCCCATATTGCACAATCGCGCCCGTCATTAACGAAGCGATTCAGAAATTTTGGAAAATTCTGACCTTTTTCGGAAAATTTCGGAAATCATTTAGGAAACAAATCGCCAGCGCCCCCTACATCCAAAATGAGTTTTGAATAATTTCTTTTCATTGATCACACAAGCCTACTGAAAATCCCCAAACTTCATAGGATGGAACTATGGCAGTTAAAGTGAAATAACAGAACTCTAATTCTGTAGTGTCACTGGGTTCTCTGTGTATTGCCACTTTCAACTGATACTGCCATGAAAATGTCCAACATGCACATTGATATAGAGTTATATCTAGCAGGTGCTGTGACCTTAGTCTCCTGCCTTAACTTAATATCACCTGGCCCAACTCCAATTCTGTATTTGCAGATTTGCATCTGCCAGATGGCTGACCCTGGTCAAAAGTCAGGAAAATCCTTGAAAATACCCTGTACTTCTGTTATCTTTTCTGGAAAATATGTCTGACTAAAGTACTGGGCAGGCATTGCCTTGTTCAAACTGTCCCGGCCTCTGTCAGTATGAAAACAATTTGCTGCCTGAAATTACATATTGTGGGCCTTCCAGATCCATTGACTCTGGATTTGCAATTTCTACCAATCACAGATCATCACAATGTAGAGATAAAATGGTGGTGGTATGAATACTGAGGTGCCGAAGCATCCATGTGCATGCCATTATCATTTAATAATATGGGATACAATCATATGGAATACAGTCTAATAATATGGGGGGATCCAGAGGGCCCATGGTACATCCATAATCTCTGAACATGTTTACTTTTTGTTCCAAAAAGCAACTAGGTAGCACTAGTAAAAGGATACTCGTATGACTACTTGTTCAACTATCATATTTTATTCTGGCCTCTAAATATATAGAATGAAGAAGTGGGACGATTTCACTATGGAAAAGACATTTTTCCTAAAAGCTGTTATCATGCTCTCCCTTATAAAAAATCTCCAAAGATGACATTAACACTCACTCATCAAAGGTTAACTTAGAGCAGTGGTTCTCAACCTGTGGGTTCCCAGGTGTTTCGAGCTACAACTCCCAGAAATCCCAGCCAGTTAGGATTTCTGGGAGTTGAAGGCCAAAACTGGGGACCCACAGGTTGAGAACCACTGACTTAGAAGGTTACCCAAATAATCTCTATTTGAAACTATACTCAGAGCCTCCAATAGTATTCATTTGGAACCTCTAATGGGTTCCAATAGTCATCCAGAAATATCTGAAGTTTCCTACGAATTACACACTCAATTGCCTTGTCCAATAAAGAGAAGTTGGCTGTTGGTCGAATATTATAAAGGTCATCTGGATCTATCCCCAGCTTCTTTAGGAGATGTTGAATCACTGTTTCTTTTAAAGCAATCACTGATTCCTCCAGGAACCACTGATCATTTTGTAAATCTAATTCCTCAGGCCAGATCTGCTGGTATTGTTCAGCCAAGATGAACTAAGATTGCAAACATGGGTGGTTTGAGAAACAGAGCCAAGCACTCTGTTCACATCTTCAGGCCTCAACATCTGAAATGTATTCAACAGAACTGAATATGTGGTTACACTGGACACTTCCCACCATCTGGTCTGCATCATATATGGATTCAGAGATACAATTCTGTTAGTCCATTTCAGAATAGAAAAGTATAAAGGAATTCTGCAAGCACCTTTGAAAGTGAGAAAAAGAAAGTTCTGGCCTATGCTTTCATGCATTCCTGACCACTTGCTCAGATGTATCTGATGCAATGTACTGCTGGCTCAGGAAAAACGCTCCCAAACTTTTTTGTACTTAATGAACCTATTTGTGTAATTGGGAAGGAGGAATATTTCACTGGGTATGTGCAAGATTCCAGGGAGAACAGGGGAGAGAATGATTGATAATATGTCTTTCAATAGAAGAGAGTGGAAAAGGGCAAAAGAAAAATCCCTTTCTCTGTGTCCTACTTCCCCTGTGGGGAATTCCTTACAGGCCCACACTAGTAAATAAAACCAATGTGGTTCCCCGAGACTTCTTTGTTTGCCTCAAATACCATATGAACTCACTCAACCAGTGACTTTAGCAGTGTGTGCTCCCAGTGGAACACATCATTGAACTGTGGTTTTGCCATCACTGACTTTATGGAAGTATTGATCATTGACAGGATGATGTATCCTTTGGGTTGATCATGAGTGATAGCCTGCAGGATACCATCCTAGCTGGTGGATATCCAACTACCATATGTTGTGTACATGCCTTGATTCTTATCAAGTTCACAAAGAACCACGTGACTTTCATGCAGTTTCCTGCAGAATTGCAAGTGATCATATGGAAGGATATTACCCAATTGGCACACAAATCCTGAAGTTCACAGAGATCAGGCTTCTTCTCCTCTTAGGGGTGGGTGGGGGATGTCTCTATTTATTTATTTACCATATTTTTACCCTGCTC
Source organism: Anolis apletophallus (assembly GCA_030556195.1). NCBI lineage: Eukaryota > Metazoa > Chordata > Lepidosauria > Squamata > Anolidae > Anolis > Anolis apletophallus. The sequence continues at coordinate 26,924,239 of JARBWK010000001.1, forward strand.
TTCTCACTCCTTAGGGGACTCAGAGCGGCTTACATACAGAGGGTTCTCTAGATGTTGCTTGAATACAATTCCCACCAGTCCTTTCCAGCAGAGCCAGTAGTGAAGGATGAGGAAGTACAGTCATAGAATCATAGAGTTGGAAAAGACCTCATGGCCCATCCAGTCCAATCTCCTAGAATCATAGAAACAGAGTTGGGAGAGATCTGATGGGCCATCCAGTCCAACCCCCTGCCAAGAAGCAGGAAAATCACATTCAAAGCACACCCGACAGATGGCCAGTCAACCTCTGTTTAAAAGCCTCCAAATAAGGAACCTCCATCACACTCCAGGGCAGAGAAGTCCACTGCTGAAGGGCTCTCACAGTTAGTAAGTTCTTCCTAATGTTCAGATGGAATCTCCTTTCCTGTAGTTTGAAGTGATTGTTCCGCAGCCTAGTCTCCAGGGCAGCATAAAACAAGTTTGCTCCCTCCTCTCTATGACTTCCCCTCACATATTTATACATGGATATCATGTATCCTTTCAGCCTTCTCTTCTGCAGGCAAACATGCCCAGATTTTTAAGTTGCTCCTTATAGAGCTTGTTCTCCAGGCCCGTGATCATTTTAGTCGCCCTCCTCTGGACACATTCCAGCTTGTCAACATTTTCCTCTAATTATGGTGCCCAGAATTGGACACAGTATTCCAGGTGTGGTCTGACTTAGACAGAATAAAGGGGTAGCATGACTTCCCTGGAACTAGACACTATACTCCTATTTATGCAGACCAAAATCCCATTGACTTTTTTAGCTGCCTCAAAACAATGTTGGTTCATATTTAACTTGTTGGCCATGAGGACTCCAAGATATTTTTCACATGTACTGCTATCAAGTCAGGCATCCCCCATTCTGTATCTTTGCAGTTCATTTCCCCCCTAAGTGGAGTCCAATGACATTTGGACAGCTATATGTTCCACATCCTTGTGATGCCCTCTACTTGAGCTCATCAGATGATTTAAGCATTCAGCAATCCAACATCCCTAGCTAGCATGTTAAGTAGCAATGGCTCATAGGAGCTGCAGTAGAACAATATCCAGGGGGTTGTGCTTGCCTACTTAGAATGGCTTTCTGGGATCTCATGCAGAATCCTTAATACCACTGCTTGAACATTGGGTCCTTTGGGTGCCAAACATATCTTCTGTCACTGAACTACAATCCTACAGTGAAGCCTGCTATGCACAGTGAAAGTAATTGTGTGTAGAGCAATAGACTTTGCTCAGGACTGCCTGTTAAGGAGTTCCTCTGCTACTACATTAAGGGAAATTGCAAAAGTTTTGTCCAGGCGCCAAACACACTGGGAACAGATGTAGCATGTCCTGCCTCTGTTCCTGCAGGAGAGCTGCCAACATCTCAGCTGGCACGCGGCCCTTCTGTGGGTGGTAACAAGATTTTGTCTGCAATGGGTCCACAGAGTTCTCTGCCTGCCCAAGCCATTTCCTTGGCGTGTTGCATGTGGGAGTTTTTTCAAGAGGAAAACGTGCCAGAGTTCTCCTCTTTACTGCTGTGCAATTCCTCTGCCCAGAAATGACTCCACCCGGTATGATCAATATGCTAAAGCCAGGTGTAATAAGACTGATCTGTCTTTACTGTGGCTCTAAACTTGGATAATTGCTGTCAAAGCTCATCACCATCACCTGTTTCACATACAATAGGGGAAGCCTTCATCTCACTGAACAAATCTGGCCAAGAAAACCCCTAATAGGTTTGCTTTAGGGTTATCACAAGTTGGAAATGCCCTGAAGGCACACAACAAAAATTAATGCAAACAACATCCTACTGAAATGGGTAAATGATATTATATCTCCAGAATGACTGCTTGAACTTGTTATTGTAGCCATCGCTCACCACTGAATGTACATATTCTATTCCTGTATAGTAGTAGGATCAGTATATGGCTCAACAGAAAATACTGTTATTAAATGGCATAAAAACACAGTTCATAAAGAAATCACGAATAAGATAGAACCATGTTCACTTAACCCATGTCCTCAACAATCATCCTTTTTCACTCTCCTTTGTTATGCAATAGTTTTGAGTGGTCAGCTGAATGCGCTCTGGCACCACGAGATGCAGAACTAACCTTAAGAAATGGGGCTACCAAGTGGAATTCACGCATGTGAGTGTGGAGAAGAGCAAACCAAAGACCACCTACTACAATGCAACCTGAGCCCTGCCACCAGATGCACTCCAAAAGGCCAGCTTCAGGTCAAAGGACATTTAGCCTAGTGCCAAGTTTTTTAAACTTTGTGTGTTGAAATTCATTTTAACTGTACTCTCAACTTGCTTTTGACACGATAAATAAATAGCTGAATGCATAGAAAAATCAGGAGCAAGTGACATTTTTGGGATTACAGCTTTCAGAATCCCTTCTGCCAAAAAGTAGTGTTTTCAAGTTTTGCAAGCAAGATAATCATATTTCACCCTTTGCCTTTGCTGTAGTCCAGATCTAGATCTTTCCTACTCACACTCCTCTGTCCATCTCTCAGTTTACATAGCTCTTGATGAAAGCTGTGACTGTTTGCTCAGGAAAGCATGAAGCCAGAGCTCACATCAGTACTGGAACATGATCCCAGCATTGGTCTTGTTCCGCCTCAAACTGCCCTTTTAGCAAGAGACTGGCTCACCATTGCTAATAATGTGCTTCATCCAGCCCTTACTGTTTGGTCTCTAACCTTGTTCAACCCAGAGAGATGTATCATTATGAGCTTCATTTTTTGTAATTAGGGGATATAAAGATGAAGCAACGTGGCTAGGCCTTGTGCACTCTGACTCAGAAGTAAGCAAGATTGCAGCCTTCGGGAGTCATGAACATACAGTGGTGAGAAAGTTTGTGAAAACCTCACCACATATTTCTACCCTAAAAGTTCTAAGATCTTTATCTTAGACCAAAAAATCCCACAAAAAAACCCAAACAACAACAGATAGGTTGGTTTTTAAAATGTCACACAAGCACGACGTGTTTGCAACATGTATTAATCCACAGCCGATTCAGCAGTCAATATCAAGTTGTGGAAAAATATGTGAACCTTTAGATCCAGTATCTGGTGAAATCCTTCTTCAACAGTGATGTCCTGAAACAGTTGGTCAGTCTTTCTTATATTGGTTGAATGTTTCTCATTCCTTATTGCAGAACTGTCTCAGCCCAGGGAGATTCAAAGACTGTGTGAATGCCTTACGTTAGTTCATACTTTGGCTTTGTTGTGTGCCTTCGGGTTATTTCTGACTTATGTCAACAGTAAGGCAACCTCATCACTGTGGGGTGTTTTTTGGCAAAATTTATTCAGAGGTTTGCCTTTGCCTTCCTGAGGCTGTGAAACTGTGACTTGCCCAAGGTAACCTAGTGAGTGTTCATGACTGAGTAGAATTCAAACCCTTGTCTCCTGAGCTGTAGTCCAATGCTTAAACAACCACACCATACCAGCTCTCTCAGCTTGGACTAGGCTCTTTCATTGCCATTTTTGGTATTTATGTATTTATTTTGTGATAAAATAGAGGAAGCACAAGTGGCTAAATAATTTTAGACCAAAAATGGGCAACAGTGACCGCATTGTCTGTAGCTTTAAACAGTTCTTCCTCTGTGCATGAGGCAGGGCATTGTGGGCAAGCATACAGATGCGGAGTTGTTTGTTCTGCTCCACAGTCGCACAATGTGGAGGATTCTTCTAGATAGTGCCATATAGTTAGGTTGCCTTTTGATCTGCCAACTCAACTTCTGAGTCTGTTCAGGGACTTCCAAGTTGCCGATTCTCAGTTTGCCTCTGGAGGAAGAACCTCGTAGGGGGCCATCAAGTTGGGATTTCCTGGTTTAGCTGCCCAAAGGGATACTCTGGGAAGAGGCTGATAGCCATACAGTGAGTGACTTTCACAGAGTTCAACCTTATTTCTCTCACAGTTAGCAGCAACTTCCCATTGCACATTGGGGGTGGGGAATGCCAGTTAGCGTGTAGGTTTGAGACATCCTGTGATTATTCTACATGTCTTGTTCACCTGTTTCGCATGGACAGACTTGTGCATACTCAGCAGTTGATTAAGACAAGGTTGTTTTTGGTAGATTTGCATGTACATTTAGGCTCCATGACCACATTTTAATTCCGTTTCTAGCTCTTAGTCAGATGGCCATTTATTGTCTTTATAGTTGTATCGCTGATTCATAGTTGTGTCACTGATGGTAAGCCTTCCAAGTCCTGAGGTAACAAAACATCACACCACCAGACTTGAGTACTTGAAGGCGGTTCTTCTGTTTGCATTCATTGTTGTTTATTGTTCCTTGCCAAACATTGAATTTCTAATTGAGACAAAGAAGTGCTACCTTTATCTTGCCTGTTCAGAATACATCATTCTAGAAATATTGAGGAGCACCATCATCATCTTCAGCTCATTTGACTTGTGGTCAAATATGATTGCTTTATTTGTAGACTGTTTAGTTGATAGTAGATTGATGGTGCTCCAAATCATTAGAAATAGATTGGTAAAAATGGGGCATGATGTGTTTCCACAGCTGTACAGGGAAGGTCTCCTAGATTATAACAACAACAACTCAAGGCAGATTCCAGCACACACAGACATATACAGACACAAGGCAAACATTCAGTGCCTCGAATCAATGAAACACAAATACACACAGATTCATCCCTGTAAAGTAGGTTGAGTTAGTCATGAGGGTTCTGTGTGCCAAGTTTGGTCCAGGAACATTATTGGTGGAGTTCACATTTTCTCTGGATGTGAGTGAACTACAACTCCCAGTAAGGAAGGTCAATTGCCCCGAAACTTCTCCAGTAATCAAATTTTGGCATATCAGGTACATGTACCAAATTTGGTCCAGATCTATTAGTGTTTGGGCTCACAGTGCTCTCTGTATGTAGATGAGCTACAACTCCCCCAAATCAAGGTGCATTTTCCCCAAAGGCCTCCAGTATTTTTTGCTGGCCATGTGGTCCAATTCCATCTTTGGTGGAGTTCAGAGGGCTCATTGATTGCAGGTGAACTATAAATCCCAGTACCTACAACTTCAAAATGTCCAGGCCAATTCCCCAGAAAACCCACCAGTATTCAAATTTGGGCATATTGGGTATGCATGTCAAGTTTGGTCCAAATCCATCATAGTTTGGGTTCATAGTGTGCTCTTGATGTAGGTGAACTACAACTCCTATAAATCCCTCCAAAGACCTCCAGTTGGTGGGGTTCAGAATGCTCTTTGATTGTAGGTGAACTATAAATCCCAGCATCTACAACTCCCAAATGTTAAGGTTTATTTTCCCCAAACTCCACCAGTGTTCACATTTGGGCATATTGAGTATCTGTGCCAAGTTTTGTCAATGTCATGCCCCAAGAATAGTCAATATCTATCATTGTTTGAGTCCACAGTGCTCTCTGGATGTAGGTGAACTACAATTCCAAACTCAAGGTCAATATGTCCACCAAACCCTTCCAGTGTTTTCTGTTGGTCATGGGAGTTCTGTGTGCCATGTTTGGTTCAATTCCATCGTTAGTGGAGTTCGGAATGCTCTTTGATTGTAGGTTAACTATAAATCCCAGCAACCACAATTCCAAAATGACAAAATCAATCCTCCCCCATCCCCACCAGTATTCAAATTCGGGCATATTGGGTATTTGTGCCAAATTTGGTCTTGAAAATACATCCTGCATATCAGATATTTACATCACGATTCATGAAAGTAGCAAAATTACAGTTATGAAGTAGCAACGAAAATAATTTTGCGGTTGGGGGGGGGGGGGTCACCAAAGCATGAGGAACTGTATTAAGGGGTAGCGGCATTAGAAAGGTTGAGAAACACTGCTTTAACTGCTAAGATTCAATACTATGGAATCCTGGGAGTTGGACTTTGGTGAGGCAGAAGAGCATTGTAAAACTACAACTCCCAGGATTCCATAGCATTGAGCTATTTATTTATTTATTTATTTATTTATGGCATTCATATGCCGCGCTTCCCACCCCGAAGGGACTCAGAGCAGCTTACAATTAATATGTAAATACAATATATTATATTATCACCATAGCACAATATTAGTATTATATACTAGCCGTCCCCTGCCTCACATTGCTGTGATCCAGTCTGTGTATATGTGTTTTGTGTGTTTATAAATATATTTGTGTATGTGTGTGTTTGCATATGTATATATTACAAGTTTGCGCATGCGTTGTAATTTTTGTTTTTTGGCTTTTAAAGTCTCTTCTGCTGTGTTTTTCAGTGTTTTGATGAGTGATGGTCATTCGTTGGCTTGATAGATGTATTGCGTCCAAATTTGGTGTCAATTCGTCCCGTGATTTTTGAGTTATGTTAATCCCACAAACGAACATTACATTTTTATTTATATAGATTACTATATTGTACTATACCATTATACTGTAATATTACATGTAATATAAAATATATAATTATAATTTCGTATAGTGCATTCGGAAGGCTTCACAAAAGAGTCTGGAGCAACAAGCACCTGAGACAAAGCACCAAAATCAGTGTGTACAGAGCTATCATACTGTCCATTCTCCTCTATGGGTCTGAAACATGGGTCACCTATCGCCAACACCTACGACTCCTCGAGCGCTTTCATCAGCGCTGTCTTCGCACAATCCTAAATATATACTGGACCGACTATGTGACGAATGTTGCTGTCCTTGAGCAAGCAGGGATCACCAGCATTGAGGCCATGCTATTGAGAACACAGCTGCGCTGGGCAGGACACGTCTCTAGGATGGAGGACCACCGCCTCCCAAAGATACTACTCTACGGTGAACTCGCCACGGGTCAGCGCAAGAGAGCCCCCAAAAGAGATATAAGGACTCCTGAAACAACATCTCAGGCTTGGCCAGATTGATCACCAACAATGGTCCACCCTGGCCTCACATCGGGAGGCATGGAGAAGCACTATCCACAATGCTGCGGCCTCTTTCGAAGACACACCCGAATGGGTCTCGAAGAGACCCCAGGAGACTTTCTGCTGCGCTTTCTGCAACCGAACTTGCCTATCTCAGATTGGCCTTTTTAGTCATCAACGCGCTTGTAAAAAGCGTGGGATGAGTCCTTCCTGAATCTTCGTTCGCGAAGTAATGCCGAGAGAGAGAGAGAGAGATTATTATTATTAGAGTCTTACCAAATGACTGTATGTCTGCTACTTTTTTTTGCCACGCAGGATACAGCATATCTGCGTGTAGTGTTCCCTCACTTATTACTGGGGTTAGGTCCCAAGACCTCCTGCAATAAGTGAAAAACAGAAATGTAGGGATACTGTATTTATTTTAATATTTATACATTATTTTCATAGTTATAAACTATTTTAAGTCTTTATAAACTTAAAATAAAGTGAAGGAAAGGCCCTTCAAGGCTGGAGGGAGGGAGGACTGAGGAGGGAAAGCGCCTTGGAGAGCGACGGCGGCAAAACCCCACAAAACAGTGGAAATGCCATGATATATATTTTAAATTAATATTTTTTGAAATCTGCGAAACAGCGAGTCTGCAATAAGTGAACCGCGAAGTAGCGAGGGAACACTGTACAAGTAATAGAAGCAGTTGAAAGGCATTCTCCTGAAGTCCCCTCTCCGCTGACAACGCGTGTGTGCATGCGTGGCTGCGTGATTGAGCGAGGGTGCAGCTACGGCTTCTCTCTAGAACTCCCAACGCGTTGTCTTTACTCAGAAGCCGCTTCTGGTTGGAATTTCCCCTTTGGAGAGCTCCAGGGAGGAAATGCAGTTTGACCCTACTTTTAACTGCCATGGCTGTACCCTATGGAAGCCTGGGAGTTGTCCTTGGACAAGCTCTTTAGCATTTGGCTGAAAGGGTTGGCGCCTTCCCAAACTATAAACCCCAAAGCCAATGCAATTCTAGGCTGCATCAATAGGAGTACAGTGTCAAGATCCAGGGAGGGCATAGTCCCACTCTATTGGTCACAGAGCCCCCTGTGGTGCAACCCTTGTGCCAGCAGGACTGAAAACTGACAGGTCAGAGGTTCAAATCTGGGGAGAGCGTGGATGAGCTCCCTCTGTCAGCTCCAGCTCCCCACATGGGGACATGAGAGAAGCCTCCCACAAGGATGGTAACACATCAAAAACATCCAGGCGTCCCCTGGGCAACGTCCTTGCAGACAGCCAATTCTCTCACACCAGAAGCAACTTGCAGTTTCCCAAGTTGCTCCTGACAGGGAAAAAAGCTCACCTGGAATAAGACTGTGTCCATTTCTGGGCACTTCAGGATATTGGCAGGGAAGGGTGACCAAAATGAGCAAAGGTCTGAAAGCCAAGCCCTGTGAGGAGTAGTGTAGCGAGCTGGGTGTGTTTAGTTTGCAGGAGAGAAGGCTGAGAGAAGGGGACATGGCAGCCACCTTGAAATATTTGAAAGGATGTCACATTGAGGAGTGGGCAAGCTTGTTTTCTGCCCCTCTGGAGACAAGGACACATTGGAGGAATTGATTCAAATGGCAGGAAAGGAACTTTAGGAAGAGCTACACTGATTAGGAGTCTCCTTCTCTGGAGGTTTTCAAGCAGAGGCTGGGTGTCCATCTGTCGGGAGTGTTTTGATTGAGCTTTCCCTGCATGTCAGGAAGTTAGACTAGGTGGCCATCTGCAGGGAGTGCTTTGATTATGCTTTTCTTGCATACCATGGGGTTGGACTTGATGCCCAAAGGTCAGGCCATCTGTCAGGAGTGCTTTGTGTCTTTCCCGTATATCAGGGCTGGACTGGATGGCCATCTGCAGGCAGTGCTTTCAATGCCCTTTCTGCTTGTTAGGGGATTGAACATTATGGACATCTGTTGGGAGTGTTTTGATTGTGCTTTCCCTGCGTGTCAGGAGATTGAATTGGATGGCCATCTGCAGGGAGTGCTTCATTGTGTTTTCCCTGCATGTCAGGGGTTTGAACTTTATGGCCATCTGCAGGAGTGCTTTGATTGTGCTTTCCCTGCATGTCAGGGCTGGACTGGATGGCAGGATGCCCATCTGTCATTATGGACATCTGTTGGGAGTGTTTTGATTGTGTGCAGTCTCTGGATGGCATGTCAGGGGTGCTGAACTTTTCCCTGCATGTCATGGCTATATCTGCAGGGAGTGCTTTGATTGTGCTTTCCCTGCATGTCAGGGGGTTGGGCAGGATGCCCATCTGTCGGGAGTGCTTTGATAGTGCAGTCTCTGCATGTCAGGGGGGTTGAACTTTATGGCTATATCTGCAGGGAGTGCTTTGATTGTGTTTTCCCTGCATGTCAGGGGGTTGGGCAGGATGCCCATCTGTTGGGAATGTTTTGATAGTGCAGCTCCTGCATGTGGGAGGGGGGGGAGGTTACTTTATGGCCGTTTGCTAGAAGAGCTTTGATTGTGCCTTTCCTGCATGTCAGGATGTTAGACTGGATGACCCTCTGCCGGGAGTGCTTTGATTGTGCCTTCCCTGCATGTTAGGGGGTTGTAGTGGATGCCCATCTGTCGGACCTGCTTTGACAGTACCTTCCACTGCATGCCAGGAGGATGGACTGGATGGTCGGTCGTTTGTGAGGGGCGCCTTGAATGTGCTTTCCCTGCATGCCAAGGGGTTGGACTGGGTGGCCCTTGCGGGTGTCTTCCAAGTAAGTCGAGGGTCCTCTCTGAAGTGCACCGTGGGACAACCCCCCCCCCCCCACCTCGCGCCTTGACGTTAGGCCAGGGCTTTCTTCATATGCCATGGGATAACAAGCGTCGCAGCAGCTGCAGTTGGGCCAGGCCTTCCTCCTCCTCCGGGGCCCTCCCAGCCAGGGCAGCCCTGGGTCACGTTTGCAGAGGCGGCGGCAGGGAAGCTCCTGTCCAAAGCGGAGGGAGGGAGGGAGGCCGGAGCGTTGTCCGACACGTGAGGCTCATGTGACGGGGAGGGAGGGAGGGAAGGGGGGCAGAGGAAGCGAGAAGAGGCAGGCCCGCCCCTCCTCCTCCTCTCCCTCCCTCCCTCCTCCCTCTCCGGCTTCAGAAGCAGCCGCGGCCAGACGTGCCTGAAGTCAGTCACAGGGCGGACCGGCTCGCTCTGTCCTCCGTCCACACTGAGAGAAGGAGGCGAAGGAGGCGCTGCAGAGACGCGCCGCAAAGGCACCTGAAGCACAGGCAGAACTCCTTGTGACCCTGAGAGAGAGAGAGAGAGAGAGAGTCTTAATAGGAAAGAGAAAAAAAAGGAAAGCCGACACAGAGAGAAAGAAACCTAAAGCAGGATCTTGCCAGACTTTGTCTCCATCCTTCTAGGAAAACAGGAAAGGAGGGAGAAGGATAGAGAGGAAAGAGAAGAGAAGCCACCTTCATAAGGAGGAAGGAGAAGCCACCCAGTTGGCCATGGAAAGGATCCCCAGCGCCCAACCTCCTCCTCCAGCACCGCCTGGCTTGGGCAAACTGGCCACGCTGGAGGGCAACGAGATGCCAGGGTAAGGGATCCCCCATCTATCTACCTACCTACCTATCTATCTATCTATCTATCTATCTATATCTATCTATCTACCTACCTATCTATCTATCTATCTACCTACCTATCTATCTACCTACCTACCTATCTATCTATCTACCTATCTATCTATCTACCTAAAGTGGGATTGATACTGCTTTCCAATCAGTCAGGTTCATCTTGGGTTGGGATGGTGCTTCCCTTGGCTACCTCTACGCTCCCTTTCAAGCCCCAGACCTTGTCTCTCTTTCCTCCAAACCTTTCTATACACAAGCCCTCTTTCTTCTCACCCTTGAGAGCTGCGTCTACGCTTGAGAGTTAATGCAGTTTGACACCACTTTGACCTGCTGTGCAGGTGGCAGTACGACTACCGCACCATTTACTCCAGAGCAGTTCAAGTGGCGCTGAACTGCATTCACTCCGCAGCAGAGTAGATGCTATTTCTGTGGGTTTCCGAGAGGGATGGATAGGGAAGACTTCCGACCTCCCTGGATGATTCTTGCAAGTCATTGACATCTTTCTCCTTTTTGGGTCTTCAACAGGTTGGACTTTGCGCACATGTACCAAGTTTATAAACCCAGGAGAGGGTTAAAAAGAGGCGAAGACAGCAAGGTAAATACAGAGTATTCTTAGCCATTCACATCCTCTGTGAATAATTTTGACCCAATGTGTTGTCGAAGGCTTTCATGGCCCGAATCGCTGGGTTGCTGTGAGTTTTCCAGGCTGTATGGCCATGTTCCAGAAGCATCCTCTCCTGACGTTTTGGCCTCTTCAGTGTTGACCTCTTCAGGCAGCAATCAGCCAGGCTTTGAAGCTACAAGGCTATTCGATGCTAATCAAGGTGGCCATTTACAACATTCCCACTTGCTTCAAACAGACAAGAGTCCTTTCTTCCACCTTGGATGTTATTCCACAGATATACATTACTTGCCTAGTTTCCAACAGACGTCACAGAGAATTCTTCTGGAACATGGCCATACAGCCCGGAAAACTCACAGCAGCCCAATATCTTCATAGTTGGATCCGATACTTTTCTGAAGATACATTATCTACTATAAGCGTTGGGTTTGGTAATGCTATTTCTCTCTCTCTCCATCCATGTAAGAAAATGTTTATATATTTCTCCAATCTATTTGGACAGAAAATACTGTGCTCAGAAATCACTTTTCCTCTCAATGGATGAAATGTTTGTATTTTATTTATTTATTTATTTATTTATTGGTACCTGTTGATTTCTAGGAGACCTACAAGTTACCCCACCGGCTGATTGAAAAGAAAAGACGGGATCGGATTAATGAATGCATTGCCCAGCTGAAAGATCTTTTACCAGAACACCTCAAACTTACAGTAAGTGAAAATCTGGCCACTGTCCAGAGACCTCTTCCTTCTGTGTTGGGGATTGGGTTTGCTTTACAGGGCTTTTTCTGCAGGTAAAGTGCCATCTAGAGGTTTCCTGAGGCAGTGCAGGTGTGAGCAGGGAGATCTTGTCTGGGGTTGGATTGCTTCCTTGAGCTTTCTGATAGGACTTGGTTTTGTTGCCAAATTGATGAACCTCTGGATCAGATTGGATTTGAAGAGGCAACGGGAAAAGTCAAATGATTTGTTAGGGAGAGTGTATTTTGGTTTTTCTTCCCTATTTTCCTGGTGGCAAACTTTTAAGTTAACAAAGGATGCATTTGCAGTGTAAAATTAATGCAATCTGGCTACCAGTATTTAAAAAACTCTAAAATCAGGACAATAAATAAAGAACAACACTCAAAAACAGGGGAATTCCAGACAGGAAACAATCAGGGCCAGCTAATCACCTCCCAACAAAGGATTTTCCCAGACAGGAAGTATCCAAGCTTTGAAGCAGCAAGGCTATTCAATGCTAACCAAGCTGGCCAATTGCAACATTCACACTTGCCTCAAGCAGACAAGAGTTCTTTCCCTCACCCTGGACATTCCACAGATTGCCTAGTTTCCAACAGACCCCTCAACCTCTGCAATAGATGTGGGTGAAATGTCAGGAGAGAATGCTTCTGGAACATGGCCAGACAGCCCGGAAACACACAGCAACCCACTTAATGCCATGTAACTGCCATGTCTTAGTGCTATGGAATACTGGGAGTTGTAGTTTGGGGAGGTGCTAGCACTCTTTGGCAAAGAAGGCTAAATACTTTGTAAAAATACAATTCCATTTCATTGAGCCACTGAACTTATAGTGGTATCAAACTGTATTAATTCTACAGTGCAGATTGTCCCTTAAGAGGTCCCGTCCACTTGGACATAGTGCTGTGAACTTGTCAATAGAAAGGACTAAATTGTGTGTGTGTGATCATCCATATGATGAAGTTGCCTGAGTTCAGGAAGCAGGCTTCCTGAATTACTCTATTTTGTGTTGGATTTCTGCCAACAGAGATAGCCAAAACTGATATGTAAAACATGGGCTTCCTTCTGTCCTTTAAAAAACAGAGCTAAATATTCCTAGCACTCGAGTTGACAGTTGCTCTTTCCTTTTATGTGCTCTTTTCACAAAAATGCCAGATATGTGGGTTTAAATAGCTAGGTTGAAATAAAAACAGAGAAGGTCAGGTTTAGTTTCGTTTAGTTTTATTTTTATTTATTTTTATCCCACCTTTCTCCCCACAAAGGGACTCAAGGCAGCTCACAATAAATATAACACAAAAGTGAATAAAAGCAATATATTCAAATGAGTGTAAAAGTTCTATTTACTCCTGTTTCTGTCCTTTTCTATCTTTCCCTGAGCATTTTGTACTGTTGTGTTTGGGTTTCTTTGGTTGAGGCTTGACTGAGCCATTTTCTCGTCCTCCACAGACATTAGGGCATTTGGAAAAAGCCGTTGTTCTTGAACTTACCTTGAAGCACGTCAAAGCACTAACCAGCCGCATTGAGCAACAGCAGCAACAGATCCTTGCTCTCCAGAAAGGTTTACATGCTGGTGAGTTTGCATTAATACTCTTAAACAGGAACTTTGTGATGATTCTGGCAAGCCTTGTTTTAGGAAAAGGGCCTTTCTTTGGGGATTTGTTTTCCTTTGGCCATTAAGGTCTTCCAAATCCACTTCTGACAATCATACCTATGGAGAAATCATTTCATTTTGTTTTTGTAGCATCTCCTCTGGGATCGGAGATCTTTGAAGGGTATTTCGAACCTTCACATTGCCCTTTCACCATGATACACAATTAGCTCTTTATTTGAAACTTGACTGCATTTTTTAAAAGGTTGGATTGCCAGATCCTATATTAATTTTAGGTCAAGAGAAGGATTAATAGCTATTAATGGGGATGACGGTGATACTATTTATATTTAACTAATATCCCACTTTGAGTTTTGTTGTAGCAATTCATCTTATGCAGTTGTTCTCAACCTGTGGGTCTCCAGATGTTTTGACCTTCAACTCCCAGAAATCCCAACAGCTGGTAAACTGGCTAGGATTTCTGGGAGTTGTAGACACTTGAGGACCCACAGGTTAAGAACCAGTGATCTGATGGGTCACAGCTTCCCTAGTCCTGTTTTGACATTTAACTCACCCCTAACTCCCAGCTTCTTTGACAACTCAGCACTGACTATTCTACACATTATTACCACATCACCTACTGTCCAAATCCTTTGGTCAGTATTTCTGGTGGCAGATTACAAAATTTAAAGCAAGTATGCACAACATTAGGTCGTCCAGATGTTTATCCCTGAACTCCCTCACCATGGATTGTGTTGGCTCAAGCTAATGGGAGTTGCAGTTAGCTATTCTTGCTTTAAAGAGACAAACCACATAATAGCAGTAATTTGCACAGACAGCACTCCTAGATGTGGCAGCTTCCAGCAAAGGATTTGTGTCACACAAAGTTGTTTGCTAAGGAGGTTCCATGGGCTCTGCAGAGTGACCCGGCGTGATAAGTAATTGCTGTCACAACAACAGCTAGAATTGCCTGCCAAGGGAACCTGGGAGCAAGTGATGTGGCTTCCACTTAGACCAGTGGTTCTCAACCTGTGGGTCCCCAGGTCTTTTGGCCTCCAACTCCAGAAATCCCAGCCAGCTTACCAGCTGTTAGGATTTCCGGGAGTTGAAGGCCAAAGCATCTGGGAACCCACAGGTTGAGAACCACTGACTTAAGACAGTTTTTCCTGCGCTTAAAGTAGACTTAGTCCCTTTGAGATCTGAAGTTCGAAATCTTTGTGGGCACCCATTTGCCATGTACCAAAAACAACTGACCAAGTTCTAAAGGAGGATCTAAGCATGTGTTTATTTTTATCTCATGCCTACCAATCTGACTGGATTTTTTTCTTGGTCATAATCAGTGCTATTGGTTACATTTGTTCATTGGATTTCAAATCCTCCTTTAAAAAAATGAGCAGAGGTGGACAAAATGCAGTTGTCCAGACATTGTTGAACTGCAGATCTCCACACTCTTCGCCTTTGGCTATGCTGAAAAAGACTGATGGGAGTTGTGGTTTCATAATGTCAGATTAGAAGTTAAGATTCTAACATCATAGATATTGTGTTGTTGAAGGCTTTCATGGCCACATTCACTGTGAGTTTGGCCATGTTCCAGAAGCAATCTCTCCTGGCGTTCCATCCATATCTATGGCAGCCATCCTCAGAGGTTGAGGGGTCTTTTGGAAACCAACAGGGCCCCTCAACCCCTGAGGATGCCTGCTGCAAATGTGGGCGAAACATCAGGAGAGAATGCTTCTAGAACATGGCCATACAACTCTGAAAACTCGCAGCAACACAAAAGATATTTTCAGGGGAACCTGTATTTCAACTTTACAGGTTCAAGAATTCAGTCATTTTTCTCCAGATCATGTCCCCAAAGTGTTGTTTTCACAAAATCTTAAGTTGTGACACCATGCCTCCTAGAGTAAGCTGCAATGGACAAAGATGAAACGGGCTACGTCTGAATAGCTATGTGTAGGATTGTACAGCTGAGAGCCACCTGGTGTTTATAATGGCTTTTGGACTAACAAGTTTTAGTTGGTAAACATTTTTGGGAATGCATATGCAAGGTATCCCCACCCCTCCTGAAAATCATCCTAATTGCTGTTTAAATCTTGTATTGAACTTTCCCAATACATCCCGCTCTTAACTTGCTTCTGCTACTGTTTCCTCAGATGAGCTTCCACCTAGGAGCCTTGATTCTAGCCAGGAGGTGTTTCGATCTGGTTTCCAGATGTGTGCCAAAGAAGTGCTGCAATACGTGGCCAAACATGAGAATGCCAAGGAACTGAAATCTTCCCAGCTCATCAGCCACCTACACAGAGTGGCCTCAGAGGTTTTGCAGGTCGGCGTTGGCAGAAAGCCAGGGGACGCTGCTCCCAGACCCACGGACCTGAAGGAAAAGTCTGGCTCTCTGAACAAAACTGCTGAAGCTCATGGAAAAAATTGTGTGCCTGTGATTCAGAGGACTTTTGCCCACTCCAGTAGTGAGCAGAGTGGTAGTGACACAGATACAGACAGTGGATATGGGGGAGAACTAGAAAAAAATGACTCCAAATCCGATGCGCAGTATTTTAAGAAGGACTCTGACCTCAAGTATGGTGTCCAAGAGAGAATTGGTTCTATCAAGCAAGAGAGCGAGGACCCGCCCGCCAAAAGGACCAGGATAGAAATGTCAGAGGATGAAGACCACTTTAGCAGTGATATGCTGGGCTCTCCCTCCAGCAGTTTCTTGGGTCCTCATCCCCACCAGCCACCTCTGTGCCTGCCTTTCTATTTGATTCCTCCCTCAGCAACAGCCTATCTACCTATGCTGGAAAAGTGTTGGTACCCGGCCTCCGTACCGATCTTGTATCCCAGCCTCCCAACTTCCACTGCAGCACTTTCAGGGTTAATGAGCCCAGAGAAAATGTCGTCTCCTTTACTAATGCCTCAGCA
This sequence comes from Anolis apletophallus, assembly GCA_030556195.1. Classification (NCBI taxonomy): domain Eukaryota; kingdom Metazoa; phylum Chordata; class Lepidosauria; order Squamata; family Anolidae; genus Anolis; species Anolis apletophallus. The sequence continues at coordinate 26,940,545 of JARBWK010000001.1, forward strand.
GCTCCCTTCTCCAGTCCCATCTCATTCCCCCATGGACTCTACTGCTCTGCTTCAAGCTTTGAAGCAGATGGCTCCTTTGAATTTGGAAACCAAAGACTAAACGTGAAGTGACTGCTTCTTGAAATGTTCTTTTTTTTCTTCCTACTTGGTTGAGTGTGAGGTTATTTCAGGGTCTCTCCCAACATTTCCAAACTGGCTGAATTGAGAAATAGGGAAGATCATTGGTTATATATGTCTTGGGAATCCATGTCCTCCTTCACTTTGACTTCCCAAGAAATTTAGGAAAGTATTCAAAATTTCGCCCAAGGTAGGGGAACTAAAGAGAGGTTGGGGGGGGGGGGGGGCATAATTTAATATTTTTGAAGTGCTTTGTACTTTTTACCATCTACAGTACGACACCTGACTTAGGAAGTTGGCTAGAAATATATTTACAATGAAAACGAGGCAGACTTACTGTCTGTGAGAATAAAAGCATGGTACTTCTGATGATTTTTCAGCCTAGAGAGCCAAGAGTGTGAGTCAAAGAATTTGGCTTCCCCATCTTGCTGCTGCCAATATTTGAGATCTCTGACTGAAAATACACAGATATTTGCATACACACAAACACAGATTTCTAGCTAGCTACTGAAGTATTGGAAACTAATTGTTCCGTCACAGGTTAGTAAAGCACTGTAAATAATTGGGGGATCTTGGTTTCTCATCATGTTTCTACTGATTGCACATAGAGTTACTTTTTAAATGCTGCCTAGAAATTAAATGTAGCTTGAGCTGCTAGGTAGATATTTGGTACGGGCATTCTATGGCGATGGCCCATGCTTCCCTGTCCCTCACATTGGACATTGCTTCTCAAAGCTGCTAGAGAGGAAGTTCTTCTGGGGAAATTGGAATGTGTAAAGAGACAAGTCCAGGCCTGGGCGAGACAGCAGATTTGACTACTGCAAGATAGTATCGGATGGAATGGCTCTCCACTGGCTTTTTGTTTCCTGTTGTTGCTGTCTTTGAAGACAACTCAACCTGATGTTTGTTATGTAAGAGTCTCATATCCAAGTTGTGTGCAGTGTTCTTCTTCCAAATACTTCTGCAATCTGCTGTCTCAACTAAACAGCAGAATATTTGTTACAATTGACACAGCGAAGATTTTAGACAGGTCTTACAGAGCCAGTGGCAGCTCGTAGCAAGACCAAGGAAGTACCTGAAGCCAATGAATGCTAGGGAACCTTAGACAACCCCTGATTTTCTCTTCTTCGCCTGAGCTCAAGATACTTGGGTGTGGCTCACGTAGCACTTCCACACCACCAAAGCAGGAGGTAGTGGCAAAGGCTGGGTATTACAGGCCAGGGAGGACACCCAAATAGTCAAAATAACACTCCCAACTTTGATAAACTTCATTTCTGGTTGAAACTCAAGCACTTTCCTCTTAAAAATGGAGACAGAAAAGCAGAGTTTGGAGGGTCTTTTCATGATCTCCTGCTGAGGCTGGTCCCTGAAAATTGATTGAGGATTGACATGGAGGCTGTGCAAGCAATATTTTCTCAGTGAGAGGGAAATGTGTCTCTTTGCTAGTTGACAGTTGTCCCTTTATGGGTTCCCATTAGGAGAGATCAGAGCTGTTGTTTCGGCGAATCAATGCTGCAGCGAAATATTAAAAGCCCATATGGCCACTCAGTCGAGCATGGTTGGTGGAGTTTGCCCAATTGAGTGCCAGATTTCACTTGACAGTGAAAAGGTGTCCTTCTTTCCCTGAGACACTTTGTGTTGGATGATTATACACCAAAGCACCAAGAAACCTAAGCAGCCATCATCTGAAAGAAGCCTCCATATCTACCCTAAACTTGACACATTTTGCCCTGATAAAACACAGTATCCAATTTGGGCTGTTTCAGAATCCATGTCAAATGGTGGTGTCATCTTGTAGTTTTGAAAAATCCATACAGCAACTGTCCTATGATCAATCTTTGCGCTATTGCACCAACTCTTAGAATGCACTATGCTCAATTGCAGATTGTGTTTGACCATTTATTTTATTGCTGTTTTTGAGAGATTTTTTTGTACACAGTTGTTGCCTTTATTTGTAATATCTGTTTTAATTATAAATGTGTACATATAAATATATGGATATGTAAAATAAACTGTTTCAGATGTCTATTATTTGTAAAACTACTTGAGTACAAAGAAAGTGGGAAATATGAATGTATCCCTGTTTCTTTTTAACGAGGAGAAGAATTTGTTCTTCCTCTAGGGAGAAGTAAAGTGTCTATATTTTTGGAACCTTCTTGAAGGTGGAGATATTGTAAATATTTTTATCAGAGTCAATGTTAAGTAGTTGTTTTAAAAAAATAATAAAATTATTTTCCTGTGGAACAGAGTACCGTTTCTATTTATGTCTGAGGGACTTCCTAATTACATACTACACAAACACTAATTACTGTATTATCAGCCACATTCTAAACTGATGCTACAGAAAAATAGAAGGAATCTGATCCAAAATAAGCATTCTTGAATGGAAGCTGACTTGGCCTTAATAGAGTTCAACAGGACGAGGCAGTCGTTGATAAAATGCAACATCAGAATCCAATTTAAGAAAGTATTCTTAAATCTGGTCTTGATTTTAGGTGGCCACATGTCCTTCTTTACAAAGGAAATCTCTATTTGAAAGGGTCCTTGCTTTTGAAGCCTGGTTTAGTCCAAGTCCTATGTAAAGATGAAGCACCAAAAGAAAAGAGAACAAGGTCCTTGCATTATCCAGTCCACAGCTAGAAAATCAACACAGATCATTTCAGGTTAATGTTAATGTCTTTTGCCATGGTGAGATGTATGTTTGGTCCAATAATAATACAGTAGGACACACACCAGTATCTGTTGAGCCATTATCTATGGATTCATTTATCCATATCTGACAAAACATGTCCTCTCTTGGCATTTTCTAGATCTTTCATCATGACTTTATGGTATTTTTATTTCAATTTCAACAGGGCTTGCTATTTGCAACATCCATACAAAGTTTTGAGTATATGTTCCTATGCATACAGGGGTCATAGACTATTTATATGGTGCATCTATACATATACTTTGGCCACATAATAAGAAGACAGGAAAACATGGAGAAGATGATAATGCTGGGGAAAATGGAAGAAAAAAGGAAGAGTGGCCAACCAAGGGCAAGATGGATGGATGGTATCCTTGAAGTGACTGGCTTGACCTTGAAGGAGCTAGGGGTGGTGACAGCCAACAGGGAACTGGTCCATGAGGTCACAAAAAGTTGGAAATGGCTAAACAAACAACAATACATACAACTGAGAAAATCTGATGCAGGTCTGTAGGGTCTGTTTTTATGATGCATAAGGAGCTGACCTCTACATTTGTGCCACCTGTACTCACCGAGGAAGGGGCTAATGAAGGATAATTTGGGGTAAAAGCTTCCTGAAATAATGTGAACAGAGCACAAAAAGGCCCAGCATATGGAGCAAAAGAAAGCATTCTTCATCCCTTCTACTGGATGCAGGGTCCTTCAATTCTTGCTGGACAGGCTCCTGTAAGCCCAATGGTCACTGAAACAGAGACATAGATTGCCAGCAAGGTTTCTTTGAAGCACTGAGGAGTTTGCTTGCCAAATTGAAAATACTTGAACTTCTTTACAGTATTTGTATTGCTATTTGCTATATTCATCAGCCATTTTCCTGAAGGCTCACAAGAGGTTTAAAAAAACAAAAACAAAACAAGAATACACCAACAAATTAATAACATGAATCACAATTATTACCATTACCAACAACTGATGATTGAATGCCACAGTGGCACAATGGTTAAACCATTGAGCTGCTGAACTTGCTGACCAGAAGGTTGGTGGTTCGAATCCTTAGGACAGGGTGAGCTCCCCCTGTTAGCCCCAGCTCCTGCCGGCCTTGCAGTTCAAAAACATGCAAATGTGAGTAGATCAATAGGTACTGCCTTGGCGGGAAGGTAAACTGCGTTTCATGCAGTTATGCAGGCCACATGACTTAGGAGGTGTCTACGGACAATTCAGGCTCTTCAGCTTAGAAATGAAGACAAACACCCCCATCTGTGTGTATATATATTTCATTGCTTTGAGGCACTGAATGTTTGCCTTGCCTGTATGTGCTGGAATCTGCCCTGAGTCCCCTCGAAAAGATAGGGTAGAATATAAATAAAGTGTTGTTGTTGTTGTTGTTGTTATTCCTGTCAACTCAACCAGGAAATTCAAAAGTCTGGGACAGTAGCTGTAAACATCTTTTTTGCCAGCTGTTTGAGTGATAGATGAGCTAGTTATTAGAGCCTAAAAACTGAATTTCAGCAGCTTTAAGATGACAGAGGCAAAAGAGGACAAGTTCATATTTATAGCTATATAGCAAAAGACCAGCCAATGTGGTAAAATGATGTGAGTACTAACCTATGGGTCTGGAGAAGAGTGTGTGAATCCAGTGGAAACCCCCTGGGTGACTTTGGCTGCGTCTACATTGGCTGAATAATGTGGATACATCTCTCAGCTGCTGCAGGGAGTCCATATGATGCATGGCTGGATTCATAGCAGAACCGCTTCACCCAACCACTAATCTGGCTCAAGGGGAAATGGAATTTACTCTAGTGCTTCCAGGAAGCTTCAGAGTAATCTCAGAATTTTGGAGGTGCCAACAGCTGGATAAGGCTGTATCCATCCAAATCCAACAGACCCACTGCTGCATTACAGGCCACGAGGAGCTGCCTTGCAGAGGTTTGCCGGTGATGTTGCTTCTGCTAAGGCCACAATAAGGCATCCTGCCATGAGATCAAGAGAAGTGATGTCTCCAGCAAGCCTCTGCCAAAGAGCTGCTCTTGGACACAATGTTGGCCTCAATGCACCCTTGGCCTGTCCGGTCTTCTGGAAACGAAAAAGGACTCCAGATCAATTGAGTAAGAGTCAATATGGCAATGCTCTCTCAGACTCAAAGGAAAGCAATGGCAAATTTACTCTGAACAAATCTTGCCAAGAAAACCCCATGATATGGTTGCCTTATGACTGCGAAAAGTTGGAAAAGACTTGAAGGCATACCCACAATGACAGCAGCAGCAGCAGAAACCATTTTACTGGACACCTGGGAGACAATGAAGGAGAAAGAAGCAAGAGTGGCTTTTTCAGTGGCTGGAGGAAGTTCCAGTCAGCAATTATCTCCCAGGATCAAGGACTCTTTAACCCAGCAGCTGCTATGGAAACCACAAGGAATGGCCAATGAAACTGCCCCGGGAAAGCTGAGATTTCATCATCATCATCATCGGCTTTCCTGAAGAGCTGGAAAGTACCATTTTGTGGACATTGGAAGTCTAAGTTTCTCTTCATTAAATTTCTAGTTTCTAGATTTTTCTTAGTAAATTTTTTTAATTAAAGGAATATTGGACTCAACTATGATACTTCTGCCTTGATTAAGGTATTTTTGTTATCTGTTTTGAACTGGATTATATGCGTCTACACTGCCATATAATCCAGTTCAAAGCAAATAATCTGGATTTTATATGGCAGTGTAGAAAGGGCCTGATTTTTAAAATACTGGATTTAATTAACTTGGATGTATTAATTTTGGGTTACAAAATGGAGACAATGTGAGAAACTGCATTTGTTTTGTTAGAAGGAGGCTTTGGGTTGGACAAAATTTAAAAATATTGCTAAGGTTGGTTACTGCTTGCCAGGCATTTAACTAGTGGTGGGGAAAAATGTCTGTGATACAACAAAGGAAGGACTGGTTCCTCTGCACAGCAGAATGATCTTTCCATCAAGTTGTGCTTGGTTAAGTAAGATACATCAGAAAAATGTTAAATTCTTTGTCAAAAATCATGTCTACATTGGTCTCTTAATCCAGGACCGGCCCAGGGCATTATGTAGTGACCAGACACAGTGGGTCAAACTTGCTGCGACACAATGTTGGGATCCAGATGGTCCAGCCTAGTTGAGGTCACATTGGCCACCTAGTCCTCCGCGTTGCCACTTTTGCTCACTGCCAGTCACAGGACTCCCGATGGGTGCCTGATTCCCATAATGTCTGCTGGTGTCAGAAATGGGCCATCTCCCATCCTTTTCACTGATTGTGTGGGTGGGTGATGTCCATTGGGACATCACAGAGGATGGCCAGTCAATTACACTGACTCCATAGCCAGATAGAAGTGGCAGATTGAACACAAGAATAAGAAGGGTAACATGGTGCCCCAAATTGTGAGCTTGAACTTCTGGGTTCACTGGCTTCAATCAAGGCTGCCATGCTCTCTCATTTAGGGTATGTGGGACCTTCTTTCCCAACAAATTCAGGCCACAGGTCACAGTTGCCAAAGTTCAAATATCACCTATGCCATAACTTGCCCACCAGCTACAGCCAAATCACAACACGCCCAATTTCCCAACTTGTCGTGTAACTTAAGGGAAGCCATGGATAGATTCTTCTATATTAGTTTCATTCAAATAATTGTTCAGTAATGAGGTGATCTAATGGATTCAGTGAGTGTGATCTAGTCAGGACCAAAAGCGAATGTAGGCCTACATGTATCTTATCTGAGCTGATTGCCTTCTGGGGATAAATGCTGTGAGCACTTAAAATGACACAAAAATGCTAAGTACTATTTTGAAAACATTGGCTGGCATCCTGTTGAGCAGGTATGAATGTCGGCATTAAAAATGCACATTTGTATTTTTGCTCATGTTTATGATCATGGCATTACACTATGTAACAAAATGGGGGGGGGGGGATGGTTCCTGGTTTGAAAGTATTATTTCCAGTTGAATATCTGTTCCTGGTTTGAAAGTAATATTTCCAGGAGGGCTAGGAATTATGGTTCGAAAAGCCAATTCATTTAGTGAACCAATTAATCAAAAACTTATTGGAACAAAAATGTTTTAATAGCCCCATAAAAATCCATATATCTATCCTATTGCCAGTGTTTTTTTGCCTATCTCACAGGGCCCTTTCAGACAGCCCTAAAACATGTGCCGAAAAGGGTTATAATACCCATTTCAGAACAGGTTCTAGACCCCACCCTCCAACCAATGTCATACTGAGTCAAATTGGGTTGGCGTGAAGCCACCCTGAAGTCCCTGATTTACCCCTAAAACTTACTTTAAAAGGCCACCATGAAGCCTTTTCTCACATCCTCTTGGTGAGAGAAAATGATGTGTGATAAAAGGGGTGAGGAGGAAAATCCCCCCCCCCCCTGATTTTCTCATGTCATTTTCTAGTGCCAGGCGGGTGTGAGGAAAGTCTTCATGACAGCTAGAAACCCTTTAGAATAAGTTTTAGCAGATAGATGGGGGCCTTTGCCCCCTTGACCTCTTGCACCAGGAGCCCAAAAGGTGCGGGACGGCTGTGTGGACTGACCCCCAGTGTTGCAGAACATGACCCTGGAAGTCAGTTCTTACAGGCCCAATACCTTGTTAGACCCGAGTATTTCTGGAAGGCCAGGATCTAGTGAGGTATTTAATGAATTCAGAATAAACCAATGAGGCCTCCTCCAATTTCTCCTCCAAGGCCCCCTGTTCATTTTTCCAGGGAGGCGGAAGAGAGGGAAAGACTGCAGACCTGCATAGAAAGCTTCCTCTGGTAAGGTGGGAGGGAAATGGGGGGCATTTCCCAACAGGAGGTTTACATAGGTTTACAAAGGCATGGAAAAGTGTGTGTTTCTCAGGAGGAATCAGGCTTAAAGGCCAGATTTTAAACACATTTTTTTCCAATCTTTAATCCATTTCCTCCTGATTCCTCCCACATTTTGACTAAATATTGTTTTGTCATTCCATCTTTTAAATCAAATAATTTAGCCTAGGTTATAATGCATGTGTAGAAGGGCCCTCACATGTCTGTTTCGGGGGTAATGTCTATCAGTTTTTACTCCCTGTTTGCTAGAGAAAGCTACGGGTGGTATTTCTATTTTACTTCCTTTTCAGCATCAGATTGTGGTGGCAATGACAGGAGGGGAGATCTGCCTACCCTGAGAAAGATAACTGGGTGAAGTCAATCGGCCAACAGAACTTTAGGAAACTGCTTGACAAAAAGAAAGAAAAGAAAAGGTCACATTCAATGTATCTGTAGCTGAAAGCTGGTGACCTCTTGAGCTGTAACTCTATTACCCATGACAAAAATGTCTTCAAATTAAATATCCCATAAACCTTACTCAAAGCTCACTTTATAGTTCAGAAATGATGGCACATCCCTGTTTTTCTCAAGAGTTAAGAACATAAGAACATAAGAAGAGCCATGCTGAATCGGACCTCAGCCCATCTAGTCCAGCATTCTGTATCACACAGTGGCCCACCAGTTGTACACGGGGATCTCGAGCAGAAGGGAGGGCAAAACCCTGACCTGCTCCCGACCCCCACAACCAGTACCCGGGAAGATCCTGCCTACCTCAACCAACTCCGAGGTGGCACTTGAATGTCCTTTTCAGTAACTACCGATACACTTGGTATCCATGAATCTGTCTAATCCTGCCTTGAAGTTGTTAAGGCTGACCGCTGTCACAACCTCCTCTGGAAGTGAGTTCCATAACCCAATGACCCTCTGGGTGAAGAAATATTTCCCTTTATTAGTCCTAATTTTCCTACCTTGGAGCTAGTCCCTCTAGTCCTAGTGTTTTGTGACAAAGAAAATAGTTTTTCTTTATTCACCTTTTCTATCCCATGCATGATTTTATACACTTCGATCAAGTCACCTCTTAAACGCCGTCTTTCAAGGCTGAAAAGACCAAGGCGTTGCAACCTGGTTTCATAAGGGAGCTGCTCCATCCCTTGGATCATTCTTGTTGCCCTTTTCTGTACCTTTTCCAGTTCCGTTATATCCTTCTTAAGGTGCGGAGACCAGAATTGTACACAGTACTCCAAATGTGGCCTTACCATCGATTTGTAGAGAGGTAATACAACATTTGCTGACCTATTTTCGATTCCCTTCCTGATCATGCCAAGCATAGAATTTGCTTTTTCACTGCTGCAGCGCACTGGGTTGACATCTTCATTGAGCTGTCCACCAAAACCCCAAGATCCCTTTCCTGGTTTGTCTCGGAAAGCTTTGACCCCATCAATTGGTAGGTGTAGTTGGGGTTCTTTGCCCGATGTGCATGACTTTACACTTGTTTAGGTTAAAATGCATTTGCCACTTTGTTGCCCATTCACTCAATTTCGAGAGATCTTTCTGGAGCTCTTTACAATCAGTTTCATTTTTAACTACCCTGAACAATTTAGTGTCGTCTGCAAACTTTGCTACCTCAGAATTCACTCCTACGTCCAGATCATTAATGAATAAATTAAAAAGTAACGGACCCAAAACTGAACCTTGGGGTACGCCACTTCTCACCTCTTTCCACCCAGAGAAATGTCCGTTTATTACCACCCTTTGTTTCCTACAGTTTAGCCAGGTTCCAATCCAGGACAAGACCTGTCCTCTGATTCCGTGGCTGAAGAGCTTATTTAGGAGCCTTTGGTGAGGGACTTTGTCAAAGGCCTTTTGAAAGTCAAGGTAAACAATATCAATTGGGTCCCCTTTATCTATGTGTTTATTTACACCCTCAAAGAATTCTAACAAGTTAGTAAGACATGATTTGCCTTTGCAGAAACCATGTTGATTTTCCTTCAGCAATGCCTGTTCTTCTATGTGCCTAGTAATTTTTTCTTTAATAATGGTTTCCATCACTTTGCCTGGAACTGAGGTTAAACTGACTGGTCTATAATTTCCTGGATCACCTCTGGATCCTTTCTTGAAGATCGGTGTTACATTTGCCTCCCTCCAGTCCTCGGGTACAGTGCCTGATCTTAGAGAAAGGTTATATATCTTAGCTAGAAGTTCAGCAATTTCACACTTGAGTTCCTTAAGAACCCTGGGGTGGATGCCGTCTGGACCTGGTGATTTGTTGACATTTAGTTTAGTAAGGCATATGAGAACATCCTCCTTGTTTATCTCTATCTGTTTTAATTCTTTTACTTCCCTCCCTGAAAAAACTGACTCAGCTGCAGGCATATGTTGTCTGTCCTCCTGTGTGAAAACGGAGGCAAAGAAGTCATTTAGCCGCTCAGCAATCTCCTTGTCTTCGCTGATTTTCCCTTTCTGACCATTGTCGTCGAGTGGCCCAACTGCTTTTCTAGTTGGGTTCCTGCTTCTGATGTACTTAAAGAAGTTTTTGTTGTTTTTTTAATATTCTTTGCTATGTGTGCCTCAAAATCTCTCTTGGCTTTCCTGACTGTTGCTTTGCATTTAGTTTGCCAGAGCTTGTGTTCCTTTCTGTTCTCCTCGGTAGGAAGAGCCTTCCATTTCTTAAATGAGTTTTTCTTCCTTCCAATCACATCTTTTACTTCATTTGTAAGCCATACTGGTGTCCTTTTGGACTTTCCATGCCTCTTTCTTTTTATTGGAATGCATTTTAGTTCGGCCTGTTTTAAGGTATTTTTAAACAGTTTCCAAGCATTTTGGAGGGATTTGATTTTTTTACTGCTCCTTTTAGTTTGTTCTTTACAATTTTTCTCATTTTGGTGAAATTCCCTTTGTGAAAGTTTAATGTCTCCGTGTTAGTTTTCACTGACAGTTTGCTATCCAAACTTAAGTTGAAGGTTATTGTGTTGTGGTCACTGGTACCTATGGGCTCAGTTACAAGGACATCTTGAACGAGATCTTGTTCATTAGTTAGCACCAAGTCCAGGATCCCCTTTCCCTGGTTGGTTCCATGACCATCTGCTCAAGGGAATAATCAGCTAGCATGTCGAGGAACCTTGTCTCTCTTTCATGCGTAGAACAAGAATTTGGCCAATCTATTTGGGGATAGTTGAAGTCCCCCATTATGACTAATGTATTTCTTTTTGAGGCCTGTTTAACTTCGTTTTCCAGATAGCAGTCTGCCTCTGGAGTTTGGTTGGGAGGGCGATAGCAGATCCCTAGTGCTAGATTAGTTTTTTGTCCTGGGACTTTTATCCACAATGTTTCTGTAGGTGAGTTTGAACTTTCTTGAAGTTCTAATTCATGAGATTCTAGCTCTTCATTTATGTACAGGGCCACACCGCCACCATTTTTCCCTCTCCTGTCTTTCCTGTACAGTTTATAACCTGGAATCTTTGTGTCCCATTTGTTTTCCTCCGTCCACCAGGTTTCTGTTATGCCAATAATATCAATATTTTTTTCTTTTGCCAAATTTTCCAACTCCCTATTTTTGTTCGAAGGCTTCTAGCATTTGCGTACAGACATTTATATTTATTTCTCTGGTGCACTTTCAACTTTGGCTGTTTGTGAGAATTTGTAGAAGGCCTACCATGTCCTACCTCTCGACTACTACTATCTATCTTTTCTGTTGACTCAGCCATTTGTGTATGGATTTCGTCCCTCCATACTTGGCATTTCACCCTCTCGAACCGGAAGCTGCCCAGCTCCTGTCGACTTTCCCCTAGGAATCAGTTTAAAAGCTGCTCTGAAATCTTTTTAATATTAGTCGCCAGCAGTCTGGTTCCATTTTCGTTCAAGTGTAACCCGTCTCTTTTGTACAGGTCTGGCTTTCCTGAAAATGTTCCCCAGTTCCTAACAAATCTAAAACCTTCCTCTCGACACCACTGCCTCATCCACGCATTGAAGCTCCTGAGCTCTGCCTGTCTGGCTGTCCCTGCGCGTGGAACAGGTAGCATTTCCGAGAATGCTACCTTTGAGGTCCTGGACTTTAATCTTCTACCTAGCAACCTAAATTTGGCTTCCAGGACCATCCGCTTAGCCTTCCCAATGTCATTGGTACCAACGTGTACCACGACCACTGGCTCCACCCCAGCACTATCTACCAGCCTATCTAGATGCCTCGTAATGTCCGCAACCTTTGCACCCGGCAGGCAATTTACCATGCGGTCATCACGTCCATCACAAACCCAGCTTTCTATGTTCCGGACAATCGAATCACCTACTACAAGAAGCCCACCTCCTACCACCCGTCGAGAAGTATCTTCGGTGCATGAAGATATGGGCACAGCCTCTGAGGAAGGGGTCCCAACTGAGGGAGCCGGTCCTTCTTCCTCCGACTGATGTTCTCCCTTCCCAAGACCCCCATTTTCCAAGGCAGCTGGAGGGCTGCTCATCACGCAGTGGGATGCTCCTGTTGCATCTCTGGGGATCCTATCCTCCAGCCTCACTTCCTCTCTGTGCTTCTCCAGGTCTGCTACCTTGGCTTCAAGGGAAGAAACACGTTTCCTGAGAGCCAGGAGCTCACTGCAGCGAACGCACACCCAAGACTTCTGCCCGGCAGGCAGATAGTCGTACATGTGACACTCGATGCAAAACACTGGGAACCCCCCCTCCCACTGCTGGCTGACTACCTCCATTTCTTATTAATATGTTTTTTTGTAGATTAACTGTTTTTGTTGTGGTCTTAATTTACTTAATTTAATTTTTTACAAGTCTTTGGATATTTCTTTTCCGACTTGTTACAAGTTTATGCTCTATCGCGCGCCGATAGGCGCGCGGGCTGCTAACAAAGACCTAAAGCAATACTACAATCTAAACAACAAATTTACCCCAGGAACTTACCAGTGCTCCTTTCTTTCTCCTTTATTTATTTTCTGTTTTATTCCTTATTTGAAAGTAGTCAGCTTGCTCTGCTTCTCACAAGGACAGTTAGCTGGCTGATTTAAAAACAGAAACTAGGCTAACTCCTCCCACCTGGCAGGATGTGAGTCAGCTGGGGGCTGCTGTAGCAGGCCCAACCCCTTCAAGGGATGTGCTTAAGGCCACTTGGAAGGGAAAAAAAAACAACTGCTATTTGCAGCTGCTAACAAAGACCTAAAGCAATACTACAATCTAAACAACAAATTTACCCCAGGAACTTACCAGTGCTCCTTTCTTTCTCCTTTATTTATTTTCTGTTTTATTCCTTATTTGAAAGTAGTCAGCTTGCTCTGCTTCTCACAAGGACAGTTAGCTGGCTGATTTAAAAACAGAAACTAGGCTAACTCCTCCCACCTGGCAGGATGTGAGTCAGCTGGGGGCTGCTGTAGCAGGCCCAACCCCTTCAAGGGATGTGCTTAAGGCCACTTGGAAGGGAAAAAAAAAACAACTGCTATTTGCAGCTGCTAACAAAGACCTAAAGCAATACTACAATCTAAACAACAAATTTACCCCAGGAACTTACCAGTGCTCCTTTCTTTCTCCTTTATTTATTTTCTGTTTTATTCCTTATTTGAAAGTAGTCAGCTTGCTCTGCTTCTCACAAGGACAGTTAGCTGGCTGATTTAAAAACAGAAGTGTAGATCTAGCCTGTGTGTTGGATGTTGTTTTTCGTGCCAATTTAGGAAAGTCATTGTGTGCATTTAAAAAAAACCCTCAAAATGATACTGGACATGGTCCAGAAAGCTGCTAGCTGCACCTACTGGTGCTTTTGAAATGTTTCTTGGATGGAAGCCTCTGCCTCAACCCACTTCTAAGCTGGTTTTGAAACTCCAGTAGGGATCATTTTTATGCCAAGCTGGTGGTGAAGTTGAAGGTTGATGTTTGGCGTTCTACTTTTCAAAGACAGGAAAAGTCAAAAGTCATGCTGCCCATGCATGTGCCATTGGGTGTGCCTATGTAACTCCTGGGCTATGACCAACATGTTCCTCCCAGGGTTGAATAATAATAATAATAATAATAATAATGCTTCCAGCAAATAAATGTTTTGTTATTCTTTCTATTTAATGTTAAAAACCCCAGACTTCCTTCTCCTCAAATCTACTTGAAAGATTTCAAATATCTGAAATATGTACACTAGTAATCCTCACTGAACACTTATGAATCTTTGCAAAATCACAATTTTAGCCATTTTTAAGGAGTTCTAGCCTGTCCAGAGAGCTACTCTTGCTTACTCCAGTTAAAATAAACTCACATGACCGCTTCCAGGCTCAGGGCTGTAGTCTTAGTGCTGTTGTTGCTGCCATTCTTTTCACTAAGCCCTGTGTAGACTTATCTGATAAACACATAATTGGATTTAGTGCTGCTGACTTTTGAATAATAATCACTTGCAGAATGGTGCAGTGCAATGATATCAATCCTATTTTGCAATCCTATTCACATTTTCCTGGGAGTAAGCCTCTTTAAATTACTTTAGGAAAAGATAAAGGTTTTCCATGACATTAAGTTGTGTCAGACTCTGGAAGGTGGTGCTCATTTCCATTTAAGCCAAAGAGCCGGCATTGTCTGTAGACGCCTCCAAGGTCATGTGGCCAGCATGACTGAATGGAGTGCTGTTACCTTCCCTATTGATCTGCTCATATTTGTATGTTTTTGAACTGCTAGGTTGGCAGAAGCTGGGCCTAACAGCGGGAGCTCACCCTGCTCCCTGGATTTGAACCGACAACCTTTAGTTCAGCAAGTTCAGCAGCTCAGCGGTTTAACCTGTTGAGCCACCAGGGGCTCTTAAATGAATTTACCTTTGAGTATTTGGCCATAGAAATTTGATCTCAAGATGCATATACACTGTAGCATTAATGCGTTTTAAAACCACTTCAACTTGGATTTCCGGTTCAATATGGCATCTATAGTCTTGGCAGAGAAGGCTAAAGAACTTGTGAAATTACAACTCCCATGATTTCAAGGCATAGCACTGTTTCAGTTAAAGTGTTGTCAAACTGTGTTAATTCTACAGTGTGTGTGCACCCTTAGTTACGTATTTTACTGGGTATCACGATAGAGACCACTGATAGAACAGGTAACATATATCTGTCATGCTCCTTCATTATTGAAGTAGGAAGGCCTAGTTATTTATCAATCATTTCCTTTTTAATGGTAATGTTTTAAACTGGTTTAAATTTTATTGATAATTTAATTACACTTTTAACTTGTGTTCAAAGAAGCCGAAAAACAAAGAAACAAACAAATCTATTCATCAATGACACATTGGAATCTATGCAATATGATTTCCCTTCTGCAAAGTACTGCAATGTGGGAACAAGAGCCTGAAAAAGTTGTTAAAAATAACGACATAAAGTTCTAACTGACAAACAGAATGAAACATGACAGACAGAGGTCTGGCTGATAAAAAAAGTTGGCATTACGCATGTTGCAATCCTAAGGGGTAGCAGGATCAAAACCATAGGGAAAAGATGATGAAATACTGAGATCTACAAACTAAGAATGAACATATCTGTGGTAATGTCACTTCTTTTATCTATTGGGTAAAGAATCACTGATGATCCAAGGCTCAATAACACCCGGTATACTGTAAAATCAACTGTAATACTGGTAGAGGTAGCAGTAGATTTAGTAGTTTTGGAATAGGTAGGCATCCAGTACTGCCTTTCCATGCAGAATCTGTGGTTCCTTGCTTCCTCATTCATTAACTATAACAGTTAGTACACAACTAGTAAACAAGAGGAACCAACCCAAAGAAAACAATGCATTGATCAATGTTTCCCACCATCTCTACAGAAACTGTTGGGAGTACAAACTCTATCAGCCATCTTAAGCAGTAGGCCTGTTTCCGAATGGAAAAATGCTTTTCGGGAGTCAATTCGGAAATTGGTTTTGCTCTGGCTTCCAATTTGAATTACTTCCGATTTTTAAAGCGATTTTATCAAAATGGAATCGGATGTATTCCAATAATCGGAAGTTATCGGAAATATGGGGAATCCCTTTTCCATCCGTTTTTGACCGCTACAAGAGGAAAGCCTTGCCCGAAAGTCGGTGAAACTCCCGCTTCGGGCAAGGCTTCCCTCCCCTCCAACCCAGGAAGGAAAGCCATGGCAAAAGCAAGCGTTTTGTTCGGTTTCGCCATGGCTTTCCTTCCTGCCTTAGAGGGGAGGGAAGCCTTGCCCAAACTGGAAATAACATTGGAAATAACATCAGAGACCTCTCTGAGAATGGCGGCGGAGGTTTCGGAATGGCAATTCCACTTCCTGTTTGGGGCGCTGTTCTAGATATCACTTCAAATATCGGAAGTCCCGAAAAAACTTCCAATAATCAGATGTATCTGATTATCGGTAACAGGCCTATTAAGCAGCACAGCTATTTTGAGGGATGCTATGGGCTGCAGTTCAGTGAATTCTGGACATTTAGCCCTGATTTTAAAAGATAATATAGACTTTTTTTCAGTAATTATAAGATTTAGAAGCAGAGCTGCACTAGAATGAATCAATATTAAAACAGATCTGAGACTATCTGAGGACCCTTCCAGACAGGCCTTATATCCCAGGATCTGATCTCAGGTTTTCTGCTTTAAACTGGATTATATGAGTCCCTGCTGCCAGATAATCTGGGATAAACTGAAAATCTGGGATCAGATCCTAGGATATAGGACCTATCTGGAAGGGCCCTGAGAGAAAGATGTTGGTAGGATAAACTTTTGTCGATTTAAGTCTACTTCAGCAGATGCAAATGCAAGACTTGAGTCTATAGAAGCTTATGCCACCAATGTCTTTCTCTCAAGAGTTCCTAATACCACTTCAAGTCACATTTCCCTGGTCCATAGCAACCACATTAACATTATGCACATCCTTATTAAATCAGCATGAGAGAGCTGCATTACCAGCCACACATATTCTGAATGCAAGCTTACTTTGGTGTTCAAGGGTAGTCCTATAATGATAACGTGCTATACTTTGCATCATGTCACTTAATTTTTCCCCTTTTGCATGTGAATATAGCAAATCTGTATTTTATGCATATGCCTCATAGGGTTTTGGCTATCTGATTAAGTGAAGGAAGTGGCTGGTGTTTAGATCCTGATAGATAGTGGTGCATTAACACCAGTACGTAATTATCTACACAAATGCACCTTAAATTGGTGATTGTATTTGCACAAAAATACCTTCAAAAATAAAAATGATTGCATGCCAGCAGAACTGCATGTCACTGAACCACCCAAATCCCAACACCAAAGCAAACCTGGACACAGGAACATGTAAAATGAACCAAGTTTTCCATAAAAGGATTTAAACTATGTTGGTTGTTCTGCCCCCCACGCTAAGAACATTTCTGGTTCTTGGAAGAGCCAGCTGTTTTGATCTGTTCCGTGCACAGCCAGTTCACCTTCCAAGTAGTTAAGATAGCGTGGGGCCATAAAAATTTGAATGCTCAAATATGTTGTATGTTGTGCCAGCACTGGATGCAAGATAAATATGATTTTTAACCTGTATAGATAAATCCCTTGGTTTGAGACATGGGGTGCTTCCAGACAGCCTTTTATCCCAGGACATTCATGTTTTAAAAATGCAAATGTTCCCAGATCCCCATGCACACACACCCCAGAAAGTGTTTGCTTTCTGGGTTAGGTGTCCAGATGTTCTACTCCCTAAATGCCCTGCAAACCCCTTTTAAAAGTGAAAGAACTTAGCTGGCCTCCATTAGAATGGTACTGGAGTTCTCCTGGCATGTAGAAAAGACACACCAGGAGAGCGCGGGGGGGGATTGCAGCCTCCACTCTCTTGACGCGTCATTTCTATGTGCCAGGAGAACATCAGCACCACTCTAATGGAGGCTAGCTAAGTTTTTTTAACTTTTAAAAGGGGTTTTGGGGACTTTTGGGGAAGGGATTGGTGTCCTCATGGTTTTCTGGGCTAATTTAGCCCAGAAACTGCAGAACTACTGTCTGGACGGCTCCCTCAAAAGCCTAGAACGTTTGAAGGTGGAGTCCAGACAGCGGAAATAGTGGGTTGATTCTGCGTCTTCTTGGATTTTCCTGGTTTGTGGCGAATTAATTTGTGTTTCTCAGGAATGTCATCTGGACAGTCCCCTTTTAATTGTGGGAACTCCCACTTTAAAGGGGCTGTCTGGATGCGCCCTAACTGAAGAGGAAAGATTTTTTTTACTTAGCTTGTATCCAGTGCTAAAAATTTTGTCTGCATTTTTTCTGTGTCACTGATGGCAAGAATGATCCAAACTAATTCATTCGCAAAGGCACGGCAAAAAAAGATTAATAGGCACATGACAAGAACCCCCTGGATGTGGATTAAAAGCACAGGAATTCCACTGCGGCTGACAATGGCAGGGGGAAAAGGGAGCTTAATTGTATCAGAGGCTAGCTAACTGGCCTGAAACAAAATAGAAAATCCCCAGACAGTAGATAATGGTGATTATATGATCAGAGCTGGTGAGAAATGGGAAAATGTTCGTAGTTCAGAATTCAGGAGGACCTGAGAAAATGCTCCCACTCTCCCACAGGGCCAGGAGGAGCCTTGATCTATCACCCAAATGACAAGGCTGGGCAGCGTGAGGCTTCAATTTCCTCCCATGGAAAGTCCTACATAAGCACACTCTGGTTATATAACTTTGCCATGCAAATGCGAAATGTGCATGCTCAATTGCCTCCCCATTCCTGTATGTCCTCCTTCCTTCCCTTTGAAGCAGTGCTCACCCAAAATGCTCTCAGGCATGTGAGCCTACACTCTGTCCTGGCTGGAAAACAACCCTGGGAGGAGGAGGAGGGGAGGCATCAAAGGGCCTCTGTGCAGCTGGAGTTATCAGCTTGTGACGGGCTGGCTTTGCGCACTGCCTCCTCCACACTTGGGCTGTTCAGACAGGGCGTGTTGAGTTTCCCCTCCCCTGGCTTGTTTTCATGGTCTCACCCAGCTGTGACCTGCCTCAAATGTTGACACAATGTCACGTTTCCGACTGCAGTCTTTCATGTGCAGCCGGAGGCTAAATACGGCGGCTGGTTCCTGGAAACAGACGTGCCTGGCACCCTTTCAGCAGAAACCCAATTCCCCATGCAGGCTTGGCACCGCCAGGCTGAATAACATGGCAATAACTCTTTCAGTGGCTCCCTCCTTTTTTCCTCCTCCTCTTCCTTCTTTCTTTTTTCCTTCTGAATATAAATACAGCTTGCAAGGGTGCATCTGCATCACAGAAGAGGCACAGTTTGAAACTGCTTTAAAGGCCATGGCTCAATGCTATGGAATCCTGGGACTTGTCATTTGGTGAGAGACTGGCACTCTTTGGCAGAGAAGGCTGAAGACCTTGTAAAACTACAACTCCTAGGATTCCACAGCATTGAGCCATTGGCACTTAAAGTGGTGTCAAACAGCATTCATTTAGCAATGTAGATGTACCCCTTGACAAACTCTTGAAACTATGACAGCATAGGATTCCTGTTCTCTCCACTACCTCGGAAATGAAATTGTGCAAGCAAACAAATATAAGAGCGTGACAACCAAAAGTCATGCTAGATGCAATAAGTCATAGCATGAATGTTTAATGGAGTGATAATTATCCTCTTTCCTTGCCACCATATTCAACTATGGCCAATTTGTATCTGTGGGGTAGGCAATGCATTTATGAGAAAATGCATTAATTTTCTACTGTTGGACAAGTTATAGGACTGCAATGAGGAATGTACAGTCCTTTTGAGGTTGCGGGATCCCAACTTCCATCATTCCTAATCCTAAACTATAATAATAATAATAAAACTTTATTTATAACCTGCATCCATCTCCCCAAAGGGGACTCGGAGCGGCTTACATGGGGCCATGCCCGAACAACACATCACAAAAATTATCAAAAACATCAGAAAACAATAAAAACAATAAAAGCAATAAACGCAATAAACACAATAAAATAAATACATCTTTGAAAACACAAGAACATAGGTGAATCTAAAACAGAAACGACAGGGCAAGCCACATGTACATATAAAATGTTTAAAAACTTGGGCGAGATAACTGGAGTAGTGTCAAAACATAAAGGATCACATAGGGGGAAGAGGTCTTGCCAAAAACGGGGGCATTTGGGGAGTCGAATCTCCAAAGGCCCGGTGGAAAAACCAGGTTTTCAGTTGTTTTTTAAGGATTCCAGTGAGGGGGCATTCCTAATCTCTCCTGGGAGGGAATTCCAAAGTCGGGGAGCCACAGAGGAGAAGGCTTTCTTCCTAGTGCTCCCAAGCCGGTTCTGTGAGACTGGCAGGGGCGAAAGAAGGGCCTCCCCTGAGGAGCAAAGGGCTCAGGCTGGTTCATGGGAGGAGAGCCGGTCATGAAGGTAGGCGGGTCCCAAACCGTTTAGGGCTTTATAGATAACCACCTGCACCTTGAATTGGGCTCAGAAAATAAATGGCAGCCAGTGGAGCTCTTTAAACTATGTTGTTTACGGTTGTTGGGAGACAGGATATGTGGAACACCACACAGAGACATTCCTGTTATAAGGTGCATTATACCATAACATGTGATGATTGCTGCCAAACTGAAAACTGGAGATGGCTCTTGTCCTTTTGATAGCTGTGCAAAAAAAGAGCATTTCTACCAGTGTTCCTTGTGAAAGTTATACAAGTCAAATCAACACACACACAACAATCTTGGTGTCTTGGTTATTAGGCATTGTCTAGGGGTTATGCAGTGTTGATTGCATTGGATAGACCGCATCTGCTCTAGTTTCATAGATATGGTTTATCTGCTGGGCAAGCCGATAAAGACTGATGACATATGTCCTGTATCTCAAAAACTAAATAGGGAAAATTGGTGTCATTTTCATTTATTTATTTGTTTGTTTAAAACTTTTATATCCCAATCTTCTCTACCTCCGCAGAGGGATTCAGAATGGTATATTTTGTTCAAATATACCCAGAAACAGGTTTAGCATCTGAGGCACCAAAGTGTGTGTTGGCCAATGTTATGCAACACTGGCTGAAATTGTTCCTTTTCTCTTTTTTTGAGAAAGCTTTAGAGCAGGGGTGAGTTTTTTTATATCTGCTGTTTTTAGTTACACTATACAAATCATATTCTTAAAATGTTCACAAATGACATGGCTTTTTCTAGAGCTTGGAAAAGTTACTCTTTGGACAAGAGCTCTCAGAATTCTCCAGCCAGCATTTTCCCCAAGTACCTATGAACAAATATTTAATTCCTGGCCCCATTCACTCCCACACACTGCGTGGAGAAGCAGAGCCCCCTTCATCTCTAAAGCGTGCAATGGCAAGCACCGGGTGCTTTCAAAGGGCTTTGCACGGTCCCTTGAACTGTGTCCTAGTACAAAAGAGGCTTTGAAATGAGAAACACGTTGTCACGGCGTGTTCCAGGCCAGCAGCCCTAGAATGAACCAGATAATTGCAACTTTGGCTGCCTCAGCACTGAAAGCAAAGAGGCAGAAGTCTCAAGGCAAGGCAGCTTCCTCCTTGTACATCTAATGTGATGTTGGAGGCCTTTAAATATCCTGAGAAGTGCAGTCAAGGAAGCAGGGAAAAAATGAATAGCACACCAAGACTCTGCCCTTTTTCCTGGTTTTTGGTTGCCCTGTAGAAAAACATGGGGCCCTTTTGCCTTTGGGATAAAATGAGTTCTCTAGATAAGACTATTTATGGAACCAAAGGTGCCTGTAGCTGGCCATCCTTTAGTACAGATGTAGATCTGGGACCCCTGCAGTCCTCAAATATGTTTCTATGGTTCTCAGCAGCCCTAGAATCCTTTTTCTGGTCAAAAGAAGAGGGTGAAATGCTGCTCCCAGAAACTTCTAGTTTGGGTTGCCACACTGAAACTAGAAAGGGCTTCTATAACTTTAATAGTAGTGCAGAACAACCTTACAGATGTGGGGGAATTGCATTTCCCCTTATGCCTGGGATCGGCACTAAATACAGTAGAGTCTCACTTATCCAACATAAACAGGCCAACAGAACATTGGATAAGCGAAAACATTGGATAAGAAGACGGGATTAAAGGAAAGCCTATTAAATGTCAAATTATGTTGTGAATTTACAACTTAAGCACCAAAACATCATGTTTACAACAAATCAACAGAAAAAGCAGTTCAATACATGGTAGCGTTATGTAGTAATTACTGTATTTATGAATCTAGCACCAAAGCATTGCAATGAATTGAAACAGCTGTGGACTCGGGCAGGAGGTAGACTGCGTTGGATAATAGAGAATGTTGGATGAGCGAAGGTTGGATAAGCGAGACTCTACCGTATGTTGCATGCAATTGTTTCTTTCTTTCCTAGAAAAATGTTAGAGACCAGCAGTGGCCCAAGGACCTCCCTGAGTAGTAATGGTGTTAAAGAGCAAATTTCAGCATGTATTGCTTACCATGCAAACAGGTGACAAGCAACATCTGATCAAATCCCACCCCCCTCCCGCATCACTGTTAGAGGCACAGAAAATGTTTCCAGTTCTCAGTCTACACAGATTCAATAATTCACTTTTTACATGAGTTCCAAAGCTTCTCTGGATTGCTTATTGTCAAAGAATTGTACCAAGTTTTTGAGAACCAGAATTATATGTCAGAATTAGAGGGGGAGAGGGGTCTAAAATTGATAGACACAAGTGGGAGTTAAAGGTGGAATAGGTAAGAATAAGAACATTAAGAAAATAATATTTGATATGTATTCTGAAATGGTGATGGATTGTGATATTATTCGACCTGTGTCAGCAAAATAACCCATATATTTAAAAAAGGAATTAGAGTTTTGAGTTTTATTTTTCAGTAGCCCATTTAGCTGCCATAATGTCCCAGGCATATTGCAGATGCCCAACCCTGCTGGAGCATGACATGACTTTTGCAACCTTTAGCCATGTCACAACAGCTACATGCATACTTCATCAAAAGAGTAAAGTAATGACCTTATCACACTCACCAAATTCGGCATCCTAGGACACCTCCAACCTGTATTGGGGACAGAGTCCCTCACTGGGCATCACATGAGATCACGTGACTTCCAGTAGAGGCCCCAACCCCAACTAGGGCTTCCCTCATAACATGGGAGGCTTCACGGATCCTCCCCAGAATGGTGACACTTCCCACATGTGATGAGGGAAGTGTCTCCAAAAGGGAGCTGCACGTGGAGCAATGGATTTGCCTCGCTTCCCCTCTCTTAGTGCCACGAAACCAGGCAAAGCAAAACACTTCACCTGGCCTTTGTGATAAGGTCATAAGAAATAACTGTGGGAAAGGCGTGTGTGGGCTAAGAGAAAGAATCGCTTTGAATATAACTGTACCGGTTCCAGGACACCCTGTGGATACCAAAATCGGTGGATGCTCAAGTCAAATTAAATGCAATGGTTTAGTAAAATTGAATCCCTTGTATAAAATTGCAAAATCATGTGTTGCTTCTTGGAAATTAAAGAAAACATTTTCATGTAATGAATGGCTGAATCTGCAAGGTATGGAGGGCCTCCTGTATTTTTAAACAAGTCTCATATCCCATAGAGTGAAAATCAAAAGTGGGGAGAGAATGAATCGTGAACTAAATTAAATTAAATCGTGAACAATATTAAAAACTCGTTGAAAATGTGATCCATATTCAGAGGGCCACCCTGTGAGTGTTCCCATCATTGGGTGCATCTATGCTGTAAAACAATGCAGTTTGACACCACTTTTACTGACATGGCTCAATGCTATGGAATCATAGGAGTTGTACTTTTACGAGGTTTTTTGTTTGTTTGTTTGTTTGTTTGTTTGTCTTCTCTGCCAAAGAGATCTGGTGCTTCACCGAAGTACATACCCCAGTAATCCACAGTATACAGCCATAGTTGTTGAAGTGATGACAAATTGTATTATTCTACAACATAGATTCACCCTCAGACTGCCTGAGAAATTGTTCTTTTTAAAAAAGATGGGATGATTTCCCCTTCCCTGCTTTGACTTTCCAGCAGAAGAGGAAAATATTTAAAGATTATAGGAAAAATCAGATTATATGGTCTCATTTTAGGACAGCGTTTCTCAACCTGGGGATCAGGACTCCTGGGGGCTCACGAGGGGGGCTCAGGGGGGGTCACCAAAGACCATCAGAAAACACAGTATTTTCTGTTGGTCATGGGAGGTCGATGTGTGAAGTCTGGCCCAATTCTATCATTGGTGGAGTTGAGAATGCTCTTTAAATGTAGATGAACTATAAATCCCAGTAACTACAACTCCAAACTCCACCAGTATTAACATTTGGGCATATTGAGTATCCATGCCAAGTTTGGTCCAGATCCATCACTGTTTGAGTTCACAGTGCTCTCTGGATGTAGGTGAGCTACAACTCCAAAACGTAAGGTCTATGCCCACCAAATTCTCCTAGTATTTACTGTTGGTCATGGGAGCTATGTGTATCAAGTTTGGTTCAATTCCATCGTTAGTAGAGTTCATAATGCTCTTTGATTGTAGGTGAACTATAAATCCCGGCAACTACAACTCCAAAATGACAAAATCAATACCCCCACCTCAACCTGATCAGTATTCAAATTTGGGCATATTGGCTATTTGTGCCAAATTTGGTCCAGTGAATGAAAATACATCCTTTATATCAGATATATACATTACTAGCTGAACCTGGCACGTGTTGCTGTGCCCTATTTAGGAGATGCGAGGAAGTCTGAGTATGTAAGGGTTGGAATTGATGTTACTTATGGCCTTGGTGGGTATGTGCATGTGTATATATGTATGTGTGTGTATGTGTATATATGTATATGTGTGTGTATATGTGTGTATGTATATATGTGTGTGCATGTGTATATATGTATATGTGTGTGTGTGTGTATGTGTATGTGTGTATGTTTATATGTGTGTGCATGTGTATATATGTATATGTGTATATGTGTGTATGTTTATATGTGTGTGTATGTGTGTGTATGTATATGTGTGTATATGTGTGTGTATGTGTATGTGTGTATGTTTATATGTGTGTGCATGTGTATGTGTGTGTATGTGTGCGTATGTTTATATGTGTGTGCATGTGTATATATGTATATGTGTGTGTATGTGTATGTGTGTGTATGTGTATATGTGTGTGCATGTGTATATATGTATGTGTGTATGTTTATGTGTGTGTGCATGTGTATATATGTATATGTGTGTGTATATATGTTTATATGTGTGTGCATGTGTATATATATATGTGTGTGTATATGTGTGTGCATGTGTATATATGTGTATGTCTACCTCTCTCTCTCTCTGTTTTTCTCTGTCTCTCTCTTTCTCTCTGTGTTTCTATCTGTCTGTCTCTATTACTCTCTATCACTCTTTCTCTGTCTCTCTCTCCCTCTTTCTCTCTCTATCATTCTCTCTCTATCATTCTCTTGTCTTTCACTCTCTGTGTCTTTCAGTCTCTGTCTGTCACTCTCTGTACCTTTCCCTCTGTGTCTCTCTTTCTGTCTGTCGCCGTGGTGGGGGAGGCAGTGGGACGCAGTTGGGAGGACGGGAAGAGAGGGCTCTCTATCACTCTCTCTAACTTTCAGTCTTTCTCTTTCACTCTCTTTTTACCTCTTTCTCTGTGTCTGTCTGTCTGTCGTGGTGGTGGGGGAGGTAGTGGGACGCAGTTGGAAGGAAAGGAAGAGGCGGAGGAGGAGGCGGGTATTGTGCTTGCCGCGTGTCCCAGGTCCAGAAGGGGGTTGGAGATGGCGGAGGAGGCCGGCTCGGCCTGGGGACTACAGTTCCCAGAAGGCCCTGCGCATCCAGTTATCTCTTTTTCCTGTCCTGTCTCCGCCCTCCTTCCCAGTGAGCCGGGTGGAGCCTTCTGGGAATTGTAGTCCTGTGGCCGTGCCCTTCTCCTTAGCCGTTTTTCAGGCGCTCCTGGTGCCGGGTCGGGGGCATCGCGGCCGCCTCCTTCGGCGCCTCCGTGGCCTCCTCCGCTGGGTACCAGTCGGTTCCAGACCCGGGCCGCGCCGTCGCCTCCTCGGCTTCTGTCGCCGCCTGGTAGCTTGTTCGGAACCTGGGCCGCGTGGGAGGCTGTTGGGTTTCATCCCTGACTGCACAAGTCTCCAGTCCTCAATGAGGAGTCGATAGCCTAAGATAGATTAGAATGAGGGATTCCTTTTCCCTATTGCCTTTAGCAGATTACCTCAAGAAGGGGTTAAGAAGGGGGGTTGTTTTCTTTCATCCTGCATGCCAAACTCCACCCCTTTGACTGCTATCAATGTAAACACTCAGGAAAGGTAATTTCCTGTTTACAATTTTCCTTTATCTCTTTTGTTTAAACTAAGCCACATGGCTTGAGTCTCTTCCCTTCCAGCTTCTATAGAGAAAGGAGGCATCTTGCCTTTTGTCTAAAGGCAAGATGTAGTAGATAGATACTTTCATTATTTTTCCTTCTCTTTTTACCTTAGTGCATAGCTTAGATAGCTAGTTAGCTCCAAGTAACCTTTTCTATCCTAATTGGATTTCTCTATATACAATAAATACTTTTTCTTTTGATCCTACAACCGTGTGGATCTGCAATCGTGTTCAATCCTCTTAAATGGGACTCCATCCCAGCTCACTACATGTAAGTTTCTGTTGCATATGAATATTGCATTCTGCACTCTGCTATATTTTGTGGAATCGCCTCCAAGGAAGGCTATTTTTGAGCCTAACAGCTCTGGATTCCCAAAAGAGGCGATGTGGGTGTTTCGGGTCGCGCGGGGCGGCTGCAGGAGCAGCTTGGAAGCGGCGGAGGAGGGAGAGGGGTTTGGTTTTTTTGGGGGGTGGTGCGGGATGAGTATTCCAGCAGCATTGTTCTCCTCTCCTCCCCTAGTGGGGGAAGGAGGGCATTGCTTTGTAGTGAGCGCCGCTACGCTGGGTGATATTGCTGGTTTTTGGGGGGTGTTCGTTGGCGGTCTTGCGAGGTACCTAGGGCGGATTTTTTGTGCCCTATAGGTACCTCGTGGAATGTGGGAATGTGTTGGGTGGGTTTAGTGGTTGGGGGGTGTATTTTGGCCATGCATAAGCGTCAACGCACGACCACTCGATTTTTATATGTATAGATGATTTTTTGACATTTGTATGTATTTTACCACCCCTTTTCTTGACAGTGTTTCATGCTTACCTGTATTTTAGCATTTTAGGCTGTCCCTGAGTTACAGACATTTGATTTACATACAACTCATAGTTTAGAACAGGGTGAAATAACAGGAAGAGAGAGAAATCTACCCCTTGGAAGAAAAATTCAATCCTGGAAGAGTTATCATGGGGAAAAGGTCTCAGCTGAAGCTTTAGGACCAATCCTTGTTTCCACAACAAGCCATTTTTTCTGAATCCAGTAATTATAGGGGCAGAAAGTGATGTGAAATCTTCTGAACAGGGCCAGAGACAGCAAAACAAACACCACAGGGGTGTTAACCCTGCCCTATGCTATCAAAAACTCTCTTTCTCTCCCCCCTCTATATATCTGTAGTTACACTTAAAAATGTACCTGTTCCAACTTACAAACAAATTGAACTTAAGAACAAACTTGGGGACTGCCTGTATATGCAATTTTTATTCTTATTTGATTAATGTCACTGTTTTAATCTTACTGTAAGTCACCCTTGAGTCCCAGTCCTGGGAAGTGTCTGGAATATAAGTAAGGCAACATAAAATCAAATCAGCCAATCAGACAGAAAGGCAATTATTCAATTAATCAATTTCAGCACTCAAAGCAAGAGACATTGAATTAATTCATACTTCACTGCTGTGATCCATCTGACTCCATTGAACTGTTTTTCGGAGTTGTTTCTGAGTGGGCAAAGGATTTCATAATGCAAAACTACCAAGCATGGGAAACCACTTGAATAAACTGAATCACACTGACTTCTCAAACTAGCAGCATATCATTTATTGACACACTGATACGAAAATATCCATGTGACCTAGAAGATAATCCATGTGACTGCTCCACGATATGGCACTGATACCTACAAAGCTCAAATCACACAGCGCTGTTATTTCAGTGGGAATGACCCATTCCCATTTTTTTTGTGCCTGAAGGAGTGGGAAAGGGGTTGTTCATTGGTGAGCTAGATAAAATCTAAATGATACACAAAACACTTATCACTTTATTGCCTGCACTCTGGAGACAGCACTATGTCTTGAATACAGTGATCAGCCCTTATGGTACAGAAAGTCCACATTTCGTAGGATATAAAGAACTACTTAACGTTTTACAGATTGATATCTTGGCACTGTGGCTTTACAACAGTACACAAAGTACAATGTTTTTTACATGATTTTTGGGATCTGGCTGAAAATTAAGGGAAATCAGGTTCAAAATGTAACTTTACTGAGCACTGTATTATAGGTGTTTTAGAAGGACTGGAACCTCAAAAGAATAAGGAGGCAAGTTCAGGGAGGTACGGGGAGATGTTCCTAGTGCCCCTTTTTCTAGGAGAAGTCCTATTTCAGGTAGATGTGTGTCTAATGAACACAACGTGCTGAATGAACCATGGCATTTAAAGTAAGCTGAGGCTGAAGGGGAATGTGTCGGGGGGAGACAATTATAAGGCAACTGAAAAATAGAACTACAGAGAATTAATTTGAGCTGCCTCTGCTAGATCAGGGCAGTTTGAAAGGATATGTAGTCCAGTAGACTCTCAATAATGAAAACACCAGGAAGGTACTGAAGATACATCTATCTTCCTATAACAAATAAAGATGATATAGCTTAAGTCTATGTGTGGTTAGAAAAAGAGATACAATGAAGTCTTTGAGTTGGTCTCTGTCAGATGCTTGGCAGAAAGTTTGGTTTGAGGAGGACTGGAAAGTGCCTTTGGAAGGCTGCCTCTCAGGAGATCTGAAGTAAGCAATGACATTTCTTGTTTGTAGAAGTGAATCAGCACTATAATTCATGTTTATTGTTTACTTTGTAAATAAGCTAAAATGTTACCAGAAATGCATGAAATGTCCACTGATTTCCTCCCGATTGCAGTATAGGGAGGCAACCTTTGCTCAATGGGATTACATTCCCCCCAAGGACACAGGTTTGCAGTCTGGGGATCCTCCTGGACTCAGTGCTGACACCTGATGCTCAGGTGTTGGTGTCCAGGAGGGCCTTTACAGAGTTAAAGCTTGTGTGCCAGCTGAGACCGTACCTCGAGAAATTGGACTTGGCCATGGTAATCAGTTCATAGACACTTTTGGCCCCTCCAGCCACAACTCAATATCTGCATCTTGTACTTTACCATTGTCCCTGTCCTATAGTTGTATGATTCTTATTGACTTCACCCTTCTAGCCCAACTTATCATCTGGCTTCTGTACCTTTCCACCAGCCCTGTCCTTGCAACCGCATTGCACCACCCTTTCTCGTCCCTTAGCTCAATACATGTCCACTATGTTACACTATTGGTTGTTGTTGATAGTTTTATTTTATGATGTTTGTATATGTAAACTTTTTATTGTGTTTATTTTAATCCCTGTTTGATTGGACTTGTCCCCATGTAAGCTGTCCTGAGTCCCTTCAGGGAGATGGTGGCAGGATACAAAAATAAAGATATTATTATTTATTTATTATTTCCTCAACCAAAATAAACTAAGCCACCATGTTCATTGTGGGGTGGTAAGATGTGGGCTAGGGAAATTTTGTAACATAAATCTTTGTCCTAAGAAAAGCTACAAAAGAAATTCAAGTCCTTCCGGTTGTCTCTGTGGACAAAAAATTAGACCCAGCACAAATACCAGTGATACATCCTGTGCACTTACGGAGACTGTCTAAGCTCATGTTACCCTCATGTATGTCATTGCGGAGGTTAGTATTCATTGGCATCCGCTTCAACAATCAGATCCTCTAGGATTTACTGTTCAGCACTACAACCTCCCCTGCAATAACCATTCCTGGACCAGTGGAAAATGTGTGTGTATCTCTGTTCCTGTTGCCAGATGCAGAATAATGATGTTGTCTGGCGAGATCTATGAAGGAGCATGATAGAGCTGGATAATGTAATCATTCTGCATCTGGATGGAGAAAATAGCCAGATGCTTCTCCGATGCTCCTTTCTGATCTCCACCAGCCACAGAATGGCAGTGTGTGTGGCTGCAGTGGCTAAATAAGGATCTGTGGTGGTGATTGGGAAGGAAATGCCCAAACAATTATGCTATAATGTGCAAACAGGGACTCCTCTAAGTTTCCTAAAATGCTACTATGGTTCCTTGAATTTGCAGGCAAGGCTGTCTGTCAACTACTTCTCATAAGTACTATAAACTTCAAAGGATCTCATCTAAGAATGTTTACCTGTCTGTGAAAACTTATTAACTGTAGAACTTTCCTAGAACTGTGTGTATATGTGTGTATATGTATGTGTGTGTGTGTGTATAGAGAGTTCATCATAGCATTCCACTGCATTTACTCTCAAGTGTATCTTTATAGACTGCTGCAGAAGGCAAACCCTTAGTTTGATCCAAGTAAGTTTTTTCTTGAGTTTTTATGAAGTTATAACTGAGTTAAAGCCTGTTGAAGAAGGCCAATGGCCAACTTGATTGCCTAAGGTCATTCCATCACATGTGGGCACATTTCTACCTATGTTAAACAACTGTGTACTTTTTGTGGCTTAGCACATGGAAAAGCCAAACAAAAGAGCATGTGGCTCCCTGGTTCTAGAAGCACTAGGTTTTTTTTACTACAACTCCCAGAACTCACGAACCAGCATGTTGAATTTTCTGAGCAGGAGCCAAAATATGTTCCTAAATACCCTAAAGGCATTAGCTCCTGTCTGATCTTGGAAGGTAAACATAGTCAGTCTTGGTTAGTACTTAGATAGGTGATCATAATGAAATACCATATGTCCTCTGACGTACACACACATATAAGATCAAGGTCAGATCAAGGAAATCGCATGTCACTTCTGAGTATTTCTTGCCCGAGAAAACCCCATAAAATTCATGGGTTCACCAAAGGTTGACAGGCAACTTGAAGATACATTCATGATTGTTTCTGCCAGAAATGTATAGGATATGCAAAAATTTGTATGTAGATTTCTGGGAAATTTCGATGGCTTTGATCAAAAACATGCTGCCAGTGAATCTATACCACTATTGTCCAAGAGGCTGGTTCCCCATCCTCACTTCTTCTCCCCACTTCTTCTCCCAGCACTGAAAGGTGATAAGGTATTTCCCAATTTCTTTTGGGTACTAGTAGAAAATGGGCAGCTGCTCCTTCTTTGCCAGATGTTGAAGGCAGTTTGAGCTTGATCACTGATGGGCAGGAAGTCTCCTGGCTACTCTTTTACACTGGTACTGATGATGCCGTGCAAGAAATTGCAGGATACCTTCTTATGCAATGCCATTCAAAGTACATACACAGATATAATTGAGTTATGATGCAATATGTCACCAACAGGTTCTTGGCGTATTTGTGAAAAGGACAAAAAGTGTAGCCCACTTCAGCCTGTATACAAAGAAAGTTATAGCAATGCACATTCTGCCTTTCCTGCTGAGGTCCCTAGCCCAGCAGACCAGTGACAGGCACGTTAGTATGGTATGTCATCCTTCACACAAGCCTTCTACTCATGATGTTATCAGGTAGAAAAAGAAATGGAAAATCAGATTCTTGATTTTGCAGAAGACAATCATATAATTTCTCTGAGAAACGTTTAAACCGTGGTTGATTGGTATGCCACAACTAATATTTACTTTCTGTTTTCTTGCTCAGTAAACAGTATGTTACCTGGGGTTTGTTTGCTTGTTTTAAATGGGTAGACTACAACTTAGCATGATAAAGAAAATCCTGATACTCAAGGTATTATATATTTCACAGAATGAACAAGAAACACTCCCTACAAAACTGAACCATGTCTACCTTTTTACAAACCCATTCAAGTGTAGTACTTCCTTGATCTTTATAAAAATGTCTTTTTATTGCTTATAAATGCTTCTCATTCAGTTTATTACACATGCAAGAGGAGAAGGTACATCTGCCTAAAATATTAACTGAGCTGTAAATGATGAAACTTAAATGTTGCATGTGTTATCACAAAAATGGAGGTTGAGATTCTGCATCATTATTTGTATGTTAGTCAGAACTCCTACATTGTTTCTATTTTTGACATTTTGTCCTTAATATAAAAAAGACAATACTAAATGTAGACCCCTTTTTCACCATTACCAGCTATCTTCGCAGGATAGGTGAGCAACATAAAAATCAGTTGGTGGATACAGTCCTGAAGATGGCAACCCCTCTCTGAATAAATCTTGCCAAGAAAACCTTCTGACAGGTTCAAGGTAGAGTTGTCATAAGTTAGAAAAGACTTGAAACACACAACAATAGACCCAGCTGTGTTGACCCATTCTGGTTTGGTTTGAGATGTTGGGCTACAGCAACAGTCTCTGTTTCTGAGGTCAACTTCCGAGCAGCTGAGGGTAAGAACGGAGGAGTTGACTCAACCTTCTGCAATGCAACCAGGCTGTGTCTGGGACAAAGGTGGGGTCAATCTTCTTGAACATGGCAGTTCTTTGCCACAGCCTGCTTTATTGGCATACATAGGGGATCTTGGAACATATCCCCTGCTGATATGGAGGTCATAATGCATTCAGCTGGGTTTTTGGGTATCAACTGTGCTTTAATAGAGACAATATTCAGACACCACGGATTATAACACCAGCTGATATCCAAGCCCGTATCAAGTTCCCACACCCATTTTTGACATATCTTTTCTTGTCAACACACCAGACCAAGAGTGTCCTCCAAGAATGTTCTCACCACACAGTTAATGTGTTGTTTGCCCACTCTTCTTGGCCCCATTTTTGTCCACTAAATACTATTTACAAAAAATGAAAAACAAACCATAATTTTGTCATTTTATGTAAGAGACACTATTTTACCATGCTGTTGTATATAATAGGATGTAAGCACCCATGGATGTTGGTATCCACTGGGGTCTTAGAACCAAACCACAGAAGATGTTAAAGAACCCCTGTTATGTTTTGTTTGTTTTGTTTCCACTGACACACATTACAGTGATAGGGGGCCCTAAATGCCCTAAAGGTGCCAGATCCCCTCCAATCTTGGATTAGTACTTGGGTGGGAGATCACCAATGAATGCCAGATGCTGTAGGCTATGTTCCAGAATGGAGAACTGGCAAACCCATCTCTGAGTATTCCTTGCCCATGAAATCCATGAGCTTGCCATAAATCAACAGTGACTTGAAGGCACATGCAAGCATGAGAAGAAGCGCCCCCTAAAATAAAAATACTGCTCATGTTCATAGGAAGCAGAGGCAAAAGGACTTAGGAGAGAAAAAAAGGAAGCAATGGATGTTGTGGGGTTCTTCCTCCTCTTCTTCCTCCACCTCTGCTGTGACCTCAGCAGATACTGTATATTTTCTTCTTCTTTTCAAATTGCGCAAAAAGTTTGCTGGAAAAGCCAAACCTTTGCTTGAACTGAGGGGGATCATTCTTCCTCTTAAGAGCATGGCTTGCTGGAGCAGGACTTGCCTGCTATCTCTTTCATACACATCAACGTGCCGGGTCTGAATGTTTGCCTGCAGGGTTTCTTAGGCACAGTATTTGGCTGGAGCTGGGGATGACTCAGGGACATCTTGTAGCAAGTGCAGAGAAGGGAAAAATCCACTCCTGTCCCTCCCCCACTTCTTTTTGCCTGGAAAATGAAGCAATCTTTATCATGGAAAAATGTCTCTCTTTTTGTGGCTGTTCAAATGGAAACTTACCGGAATGACTATTTCAGAGATTTCCCCTTGAATCATTGAGGCTTTGAAGAGGACCTTTTAAGACATTGTACTTAGAAAGAAAGAAGGAGATCTTTCTTCTCCTTCTTTGACTTCAATAATTATGCTCTGCCCTTCAAGTCCCCTGTTGACTTACGGTGACCTCATGAATTTCATAGGTCTTACTTAGGCAAGGAATACTCAGAGGTGGTTTTACCAGTTCCTTTTTTAAAAATACAGATGACAGTATCTGATAATTTGTTGTTGGTCTCCCAGCTAAGTATTAACCAAGACTGACCCTGTTTAGCTTCCAAGATCAAATAGGATCTAGAGCCTTTAGGGGTATTTAAGAGACCCATTTGTTGTTGTAATATCTCGTTCTTATTTTGGTGTTGCCTTTTATTCCAGGTGGATAAATAATATTTTGGGTCCTCCTTATTTTTCAACAATGCAAAAGAAAGCAAGCTCACATACACTTAGAAAAAGCCCTTTTCTAATTTTTTAAAATCTGATGCCAATTTAACATGAGTTAAAGGATAGAAAGTAAAAGTGTGGAGAGGAAAGATCCCTCTCATGTAAAAGAAGTGCAATAAGTTCCAGCATGCCCCCCCCCCCAAATCTTGGCCAATCACATAGAGCATATGTATTTGGGAGTGGTGCAGTAGTCACAGGGCTGGACAAGGATATGGGAAATATCGCTTCACATTCCCACAGAGTTGTGAAGCTCACTTAGGGGACCTTGAGCCAGTCACTCTATATCAGCCAGGCCTACCCCAATGGTTATTATGAAAACAAAGTGAAGGGGAGGAGAGCTGCATTAAACATCTTAGGCTAATTGGAGGAAAGATGAGATATAGATCTAACTCATAATTAAAATAATTCGTATTCATAAGCGCTTATGAGGTAGGATACCATACAAGACAAGACACAGGCTTCAAATATTTATATATACCTTTAAACTTTCCAAGTTTTGCTTTATAACACCAAAGAGGACTAGACATACACTGTGTAAATATGCGTCACTTGTCTTATCAAGAAGTTATTTTGGTCGAGACTTGTTTCATGTGTTTGCGGAAGGCAGCAGGAATGAGAGAGAGGAATTGCAGGAGGTGGGGCAGGCAGATGAAATCAGGTAGGCAGACAATAGATTAGGACCTATAGATGAATTTCTGTGTGGTCTGCATTAGATCTCCAAGACCTTCTGAATCCCAAGTGCAAGAAATATGTCGTGTTAAAACAACAAATATTCTACTCTCCATGTAAAATATGAAGGCTGTGTTTTATGTCATTTTGCTTTTTAGAGTTTTGTGTTAGAATTCCTAACCTGTAATAAGTAAGAAGGCACATACAAGCCTTCTTACAGCTTCATAGTGATGTTGTAGGATGCATCAATACTATAAAATGAATGCAGTTTGAAAACAATTTAATTGTCATGGCTCGGTGCTGTGGAATCCCAGGAGTTGTAGTTTTAGAAGGTCTTTAGACATCAGTTCCAACTTCGGACCTGAATGGGTTTACCCATAATTATGGTTTTTACAATCAAGGTAAAATAATATTCTGTAGCTATAGAGAGTTTGGGGGAAAGAAAACTAAAGAGAAACAGGAACAAGCAATATAGGTGACAGTTTTCTAGATGCAAAAACTGAGAGCTCAGCAGACGAGATGATCAGAATCTGGAAAGCTGAATGAATGTCAACAGAACTCAGAAACAAAAGAGGAGAAGAGTAGGAACCAAGGCTGGCTCCAAACTTAAGGCAAGAAGTGATGTTCATTCCCACCCCTAATCTAGGTGCATAAAACTCAAGATCTATCAAGATATGTTGACACTAGGTAAAGGTAAAGGTTTTCCCTCTGACATTAAGTCCAGTTGTGTCTGACTCTGGGGTGTGGTGCTCATCTCCATTTCTAAGCCAAAGAGCCGGCATTGTCCATAGGTCATGTGGCCGGCATGAGTGCATGGAGCGCCGTTACCGTCCCGTCAGAGTGGTACCTATTGATCTACTCACATTTGCATGTTTTCAAACTGCTAAGTTGGCAGAAGCTGGGGCTGACAGTGGGTCTGCAACCTTTCGGTCAACAAGCTCAGCAGCTTAGCACTTTAACCCACTGCGCCATGTTGGCACTAGATGAGGAAAATGCCCTCCCCCTTATTTCAGGCATTAAGTACATTAGAGTCTCACTTATCCAACATAAACGGGCTGGCAGAATGTAAGCAAAAATGTTGGATAATGAGGGATTAAGGAATTTTACAAATTAAGCACCAAAACATAATTTTTTACAACAAATAGACAGAAAAAGCAGTTCAATAAATGGTAACATTATGTAGTAATTACTGTATTTACGAATTTAGCACCAAAACATCACAATGTATTGAAATAGCTGTGGTTCCCAGTGGGAGGCAGACCGTGTTGGATAATACAGAATTTTGGATGAGCAAAGCTTGGATAAGTGAGACTCTACTGTATTATAGGAATAATAACTGAAATCACCAGCAACTTGTCAGCACTTCATGACCTCCCACAGCAGCTGTTACATTACTCTGTTCAATAGTAGGATTTGCCTTGGAAAAACTGTATTTAGTGCATTTAGGGGAATGAAAATATTGGGCTGAAGGGGAGGATTGACTTAGGAAGCTGAGTTCTGAGGAAGGCAAAGACAAATAGAAATGAAATTGAAAGCGAAGTAGAGATCATCAAAATCCATTGTGTTGCTTCATGCATGTTTGAAGCAAGAGAAGAACTGTTCACAGAATAGAAGCATAAGTCAGGCAGGCCAAAGAGTTAGTAAGAAGAGTGAGGTTGAATATTAGACTCATTTGACAGGTTTGCTACAGTTGGTGTAAAAATGTCATGTTTCCTGACTAAAATTCCTAGTTGGTTCTTCTTTCTCAGGGTTATTTTATTGCTTGGAGTTCAATAGTACAACACTAATGCTGGGAGAAGAGCTGGTCCCATTGGCACTGGGTACTACTCCACCCCACTATCCATCACTGTGAAAGAGGCAGAAAATCAAGAGGTCAAGCTGTCCTTTATCACTCCATCTCCCGCGGGGCAGCCAAGATCTTTACCAGTTAACATTCTTGCTGTTAATAGGTGCAGCATTCCTGTTGGGTGGATGTGGTAAGAGCTCAAAGTAACCCTGGCACAGCATGCCTAGCTAGTTCAACATATCTATCTATTCCTTATATAAAATCCACACCCACAACAACTTTCATGGCAGTAGTTACCAAGTAATCAGAGTACCTCTGGCTTTCTCATTTTGCACCAATATAGGTAGCAAACTTTTTGCATGCATAGCTCAATCCCTTTAGCTTTACACTTGTAAGAGTTCATTTGGGCTCAAAGTATGTTTGCATGGGCAGAAGGAGGTTTACAGATTTCTGTGTGTCATTGACAATTGCTTGAACTGTATGTATTACCACAGGGATGTGGAATGTGAGAAGCTCCAGAAGTTACTGGAAAATAACACCTACTGCCATAGTCAGTGATGAGGAGTTATGTGATGTGGAATCCAACATTAGCTGAAGGGTCTCATTGATCATGTCCTTGATTTAGGAGATGATAATGTCACCAATCCTATTCTCAGTCCCAATTATAGGTACAGTGAAGTAATGGGGTTTATTGATGTGTTGACTTGCTTTCCAAACACCAATGAAATGGGTCTACCATGATACTGACCAATGTGATTCAGGCCAGTTTCTGTCTTCCTTCTGTTGTTGGTTGGGTTTGAAGATGTTGAAGGCTCAAGAATGAGTGTATTATTTTTGCTGGTCAGATGGCAACTCTACTGGTTGGATGGAGAAGCCTTACAAAATACTAGAATGAAATCACTTGATATAGTTGGGCACCAAGATAATTGGTGCAATATTTTAAGGCAGCATATTAACTAGAATCATCTTGGGACTTTATCTGGTCCAACACCTGACGGTTATACTCTTGAGATGCTCATACAAGGGGCTACTTGGTACCCATCACCCCATTTACTCACCTGCAATGCAACATCCTATCAGCAAAGAGCCACGCCTCTGCCTCCATAGCTTGGAACAGCCACTGGAATGGCCACTGGGATGTCACTGCTACCTAATGGAAAGGTGGGCACCATCAATGAGCAGGATCTTGGCTTTAGGCAGAAATTTTAAGCATGTTATTAGAATGGAGTTGGGCAACCTATAGCCCTTATTCTAAGCCCTCTGCAAATTATCATTTTTGATCTCTGGCATATATCATTTGTAACTCTCCTGGCAGATAATTGATCAAGTGTGTATGAGAGAGGGGAGATTGTAGAAAAATTAAGGAGGAGAGAAAAGACACAGAAAAAGAAAAGGAAAAATATACCCATTTTTGGTCTTGCTCATCACTGACTTAAAACACCAACTGCAGTGATAAAGTCTTCGACTTATCTCTCCACTCTGGTCACAGCGAAAATAAGGTGCATCACCACTAGGGAGCAAGCCATACTGAGCAAAATGGAGTACACTTCTGGGTATTTATGTTTCAGGGAATACAGTCTGGGTTAAGTTACAACTCTTCCCCAAATTTCACCTGGAGGTGAATGCTTACGTACATCTGTCTACAGTATGACCCCTATATTTGTGGGGGATTTTAATACCCTTGCGCAGGGCTGCCCAACAGGCGGCCCGGGGGCGTACACGGCCCCCGAGCCCCTTCCCTACGGCCCCCTAACCCCCTGCAAGACATCAGTTTGTTTTTTTAAAAAAAAATTGGAAAAAAATTCCAAAAATTTTTGATCTCCGGGGGGGTTGGGTGCGAGGAGGGGCGGGGCTGACGCGACTGAGGAGGAGGTGGAGGAAGCCACGTCAGATGCCCTAGGGGCGGGACTTCCCCCCGCCTGATCCTCGCTTGCACAGGGCCGCTCGCAGGCTTGCGCGCCAGGGCGGGCTCAGCGAGCCGCCCTCCGCCGTGTCCCTAGCTCTTGCAGCGGCCGCGCCTGAAGGAAGGTAAGCTTATGGGCTTACCTTCCTTCAGGCATGGCCGCTGCAAGAGCTAGGGACACGGTGGAGGGCGGCTTGCCGATCCCCCGGCCCGCCTCCCGCCCTGGCGCGCATGCCCGGCATCTTGTGCGACCCGCCCCTTTTCGGCGCCTGATGTCACCCCGCCGAAAAGGGCGGGAGGCGGGCCGGGGGATCGGCGAGCCGCCCTCCGCCGTCTCCCTAGCTCTTGCAGTGGTCGTGCCTGAAGGAAGTTAAGCCCGTGAGCTTACCTTCCTCAGGCGCGGCTGCTGCAAGAGCTAGGGAGACGGCGGAGGGCGGCTCGCAGAGCCCGCCCTGGCGCGCAAGCCCGGTATTTTGCGTGACCCGCCCCTTTTCGACAACACCCCGCCAAAAAGGGGTGGGCCGCGCAGGATGCTGGGCATGCGCGCCAGGGCGGG
Organism: Anolis apletophallus; assembly: GCA_030556195.1. Taxonomy (NCBI): domain Eukaryota; kingdom Metazoa; phylum Chordata; class Lepidosauria; order Squamata; family Anolidae; genus Anolis; species Anolis apletophallus. The sequence goes on from JARBWK010000001.1 coordinate 26,979,170, forward strand.
AGCGGGCCCCCGCGAGTGGCCACGCCCCCACGATCAGCCACACCCTCTGCTGCGGCCCCCAAGGTGACCAGTCACCTGAATTCCGGCCCTTGGGCCCGAAGAAGTTGGACAGCCCTGCCCTTGTGGATTTACAAAACTGTGGATCATGGCAAGGCCTATATTTTGACTATACTTGGGCTGGAAGCATATCAGCAAATATCCCTGGAGAACCTAGATCCACATTGTGTCCACAGATAAAGGGGTTGTACTGATTTTTAGAAAAGCTTTTGTGCTACTACACAATATCTACATAAAATGTATGTGTGTGTGCAAATAAAAAGAGCTAATAAGATTATGGAATAGATGGGCGGGGACACAGCTATTGATTTCAGCACCACAGAACCTCAGATGGCTTGAAGGAATCCTGGGATGTTTAACTGGTAATTTGATTCTGAATGGTGAAACTTGAAAAGGACTTCTCAGCAGCCTACCGAGCTGAAATATGGTATCATATGCTTGAAATACATCCTTGAGAATTAGTTCATGTTCGCAGCTTGCTCTGTCCATATAAGTGAGGAAGAGAACTCCTTATAGCATTATATTCCTTTCTACAGTTTTGGCTCTTACACAATGTTTATATGTAATACAAAAGTGGTAAAATGACTTTTCAAAGGGGGTGTTAATTATTTGGACATTAAAGGTTATTGAAAGCTTTTGAAGTTTTACTGACTTAATAGTTAACAAAGTCATGGTTGTTGTCTTGGGAGTAGGAGGCAAAGCAAAGAAGATTATTATTATTTGATCAGGAGCCTGCAAGTTGCTTCTGGTATGAGAGAATTGGCCATCTGCAAAGACATTGTCCAGGGGACGCCCGGATGTTTTAATTTTTTACCATTCTTGTGGGAGGCTTCTCTCATGTCCCCACATGGGGAGCTGGAGCTGACAGAGGGAGCTCATCCACACTCTCCCTGGATATTAAATGGATATTAAATGAAAAAATGTTCCTTATTTGTCCTGTTCTGACTATGGGTTACCCAGAATGCTCTGCTTAACTGCAAAACAATTTAATATATTAATTCAGTGACAATGCATTTGAAGTGGAAGAGAATAAGGAAACTACAATCCATTTACTGGTTTACCTTCTTGAATACTTGTAATGCAAACCTGTGCAATTTAACTGGGGATGTAATTCTTTTCTAATTTTGTTCTTCCTCTTTTCCTCTTGAGAGAAGAATTTTTTTTGCAAAGGCTATTTTGCGCAAAGCTCACCTTTTAATTGCAAGAAGCATAATGTTCTGCATCGAAAATACTTTCCTCTTCTATATTACAAATGTGGTTTCCTGCACACACAAAAACCTTACATGGAATTTTTACACAGATCAGGCCTTGAACTGTGAAGACTCTCATCAGTCCATGATCTTTGTCAGAATTTGGTAATATAAGAGCAAGGGTTAGAAAACTACAAAGTACAAAAGGGCATAAGCCAGCATCTATCAAAAATGCAAAATGTATTAATAATACTTGTAAGATATATCAATTCGCAGAACTACCACAATAACAATAACACAATCAATAAGTGAATCAAGTGCGCATACTTTACCCTATATAGAGTTCCGAATGTAAGAGTCCAAAGTCTCTGGATACATAAGGTCCATGTAAACGGGGCATAAAGCGGATTAAAATAAGCCGCATAAATCTGTAGATGCGCAAAGGTAGTTCCATACACTGATTAGAGTGTGGTATCGGCAAAGTAAATCCATAATTGGATAAAATGCAGGCGAATATGATCCACCAGAAGATTGGACATTGAAGAGTAGAAATTATACTCCAAAGTATCAAGCGGAATTGTAGGAAGCCGATGGGGTGAAGATAACACTAATCATCATTTGGCCACCTTAGATCCGTTTTGTTCCCGGGCAGAGCTTTATCGAGGCTTCAGCATCAAACATACCGATGTCCTATCTATGGAAGTAAATCATATATTTTTTTTACAATACAAATTGATTAGAAAACAATCTGTATATACATACCATCATGGAGTACATCAAAAGCCTAACCTCACTAAGTAAGTGAGGTGACCGCAAAGGTAATTAGGTGAACCTCTAGCACAGTTAAGTACACCAATAGTATGACCAATAGTCATACTAGCTGAGATTTTCTAGGAAATACAGTCCAAAAAAGCAACTTTTCACTGTTCCTAACCTGTACTAGGCTGTTCACTTCAGGGATGGTGGACAATGTAGTGTAATGTGTCTGGAGGGCACCACATTAAGATTGACTGGATTCAGCCATATAAAATAACAATAAGGCATGCAGTTACCCAGATCATGATGATGAGATTTTAATAATATTATAAGATTCAGTCAGGCCTTGGATAGTTAGGTAGTGGCAGGTGCTTCCTTTGGTTTTGGCTTTGTTTTCCTACTAATCTGCCTATAACCACTTGTAAGGTTGTTTCAATGAGTTGGTTTTATGTTTTCAGCTGATGCTGTTTTTATTCATTGTTGGGCAACTTATCCCATTTGTTGGATGAATGTCATGGTATATCTCAAATAAACAACTTGCAAGCTAGATACCAAGATTGGTTTCTAGGCATGCACATACAACCTACACAAACCATACAATCCACGTTCCCAGATATTAAGCTGTCTAGACATGTGCCATGTACTTCAAACTCAAGGGAGTTCATTTTGAGGGAATTTTCTGTAATATCTTAGTTACTTTCGTATGAAATGTGGGGCTTCAGCAGGACAGAAAAAGAGGCAGCTAGGAGCCTCAGAACAAGAAAGCTTTTTTAAAAGCTAAGGTTTTTGGGGGAAAAATCAGAAATCAGTATGCGGCCAGTTGCCGGGACATTATTACTAGCCCACTTCTTGAAATGTCTGAATGCACACACACACACTATTTAAACATTCAGGACAGTCTAACCTGAAATTGCAAGGTAAGTTGCCCCATCTCTGAATTTTGTGTGGAGAAATAAAAGGTTGGAAAAGAGAGCCTTCCTTCATGAGGGGGCTCTGAGCTGTATCCAGATGGTGGATGTTGGTGAATAAGAGAGATGTGTGCAGAGGATCATACTTACTGTCCTGTCTTTCAGTTTGTGTGCATGAGTGTGTACAGATGAGTTACAGTCCCCAAGTTATAGACATCCGACTTACAAATGACTCATAGTTACAAATACAGGTGAGAGTTATCAAGTAGAAAAGTTATCATGTGGAAAAGTTATCATGTGGAAAAGATGTCTCCACTGAAGGTTGATCACTACTCCTTGTTTCCACACCAAGCCATATTTTTCACAATCCAATTTCACAGAGATAGAAAGCAAGGTAAAATATTCTAAACAGGGGCACAGACAGCAAAAAAAAACCCTAAACAAATCAAATCAAAACAAAAACCACAGCCCTTTCCAAAGCTGAGATAGATATAGATATATCTGCAGTTACACTTAAAAAAAATTACCTGTTCCAACTAACATACACATTCAAATTATAAACAAACCTACAGAACGCATCTTGTTCATAACTTGAGGCTTGCCTATACATACTTAAGGTTTGTAGTGGTGCTCCAAAGCACAGATCTGAAGTTTAAATGTTAACTAGCTTGGAGACCCAGCGGTGCCCGGGTTATTTGAGAAAGGAATTGTTTGTCTGTGCTCCAAATTTAGTCTAGATCCAATATCGGCTGGATTCAGTGGGTGTGTATAAACTACAACTCCCATATGCAAGTCCCATCGTCCATGGTCCATCCTCCTCCAAACTACACCAGAATTACAGTGGGTCATGGCATTTCTGTGTGGCAAGTTTGGTCTTCATCAGTCATTAGTGTGTGTTGTAGTGGTCTCAGGAAGTGAATGAAGGCGCTGCAAGTCCTATTATCCATGGCACATTGTCCCACAAACAAGACCAGGATGTAGAGCGGGTCATGGGAGCTCTGTGTGCCAAGTTTGATCTTGATCAGTCATTGTTGTGGCTTGCAGTGGTCTCTGAAAGTGAGTGAAGGTACTTGAAGTCCCATCATCCATGGTTCGTCCTCCAAACTTTACCAGGAGATAGAGTGGGTCATAGTGTCAGGCCCCAGGCTACAGTTTCCCTAGTTTCCCCAGAACCACACTGCAGCCATGTTGGCATCCAGAAATCCTCTAAGCCTGTCTGCCTTTCCCAAGTGAATCCAGCACAAGGCAGGCAGGTTCAAACATTCAAGGCCCCGACTGTTATGCCTGGTGATAAGCAGAGTTGCTGGAGACCAGAAGTTGGGTAAACTCCTTTCCACAGATGTGGGCACTAATTGCTGCTGAGGTCAGCTAAACAGCAGCTGTAGTCCATCATGGGAACCATAACACTCGACGTAGCTACATCGTAAGATCAAAGGGTTACAGAACTATAACCGTTTGGTCTTGGAAAGGCTCCCCATCTCGAGCCAACTTTTGCATCTCAAGATCATGGATTCCTGAACGGGCCTTGCGGCCTCCCTGCTAAGAACTTTGCCTGTCCAGCTCGCTGGCTGCCCTGCTTGGATCTAGCCCGCTTGGGCACCAGCCTTTGCCTTGTTTGCTTTGTTCCTGATTGCTATGAAAAGACTTTGCCTTTTGAATCCTGCTTGAATCCTGATTACTACGGGACTATAATCCATTGCTACCTTCCGGGGATTTGCTGCTATTTTACTGGTGCTGCTTTAAGGCATCTTAGATTGACTTCTAGCCTCTTTCCTATAATCAGCTATTCTAAATAAACCTGTTGTACCTCAGCTGAATGTGTGGTTTATCAAGGGAGGTTTCCAAGTGTCTAGAGAACGACACATAGGGGCTCTGTGTGCCAAGTTTGGTCCTGATCTGTCATTGTTGGGAGTCTGTGGTCTGTGGGAGTCAAAGCATTTGAAAGTACTGCAAATCCCATCATCCGTTGTCCATCCTCCTCCAAAGTGCACCAGAACATAAAGGGGGTCATGGGGGTTATGTGTGCCATATTTGGTCCAGGTCCATCACCGAGCTGGTTGCAGTGGCCTGTGGAAATGGGAGCCAATCAGAAAGCTGCATACAAACATACATACATACATTCATACAAATGTTGACTTTCATTATATAGATAGATATTTGATTTGTCAGTTCTGGATAAGTAGGAAAGTAGGTAGTGGTTGGGGTAGAACTATGAAGATCACATACAATATGCTGGCACAAACCATCCACAAGTTTCACAAATAGACTCCCTGGATTAAGATCTTGAAGTTATGATGTCAGTTGTGGTTTTCTTACTTAACGTTGGCAGGAGAGAAGCCTAGGAGTGCACCGGCACTGTAGAATTAATGCGGTTTGACACCACTTGAACTGCCATGGCTCAGTGCTATGGAATCATGGGAGTTTTAGTTTTACAAAGTCTTTGGCCTTCTCTGCCAATGAGTACTGGTGCCTTAGAAAACTACAACCCTTAGGTTTCCACAGCAATGAGCTATGGCAGTTAAAGTGGGATCAACTGCATTAATTCTACAGTGTAGTTGCATCATTGGTTGCCTTTGGGATAGCTGCAAAATATTGAAGCTAAGTGGCAATCATGGCAACCCAGGGATTTGCAAAAGAAAAACTATCAGATCTATTTCCCATTCTGAAAACCAGAGCAGGACTAGCTGCTGTGTCACATGGGGTAAATCTCAATGTACAGTACAGAATGTGCCTCTTCATTATCTTCAATCTGGAAAAGGTCATAGCACTTGATGGTAGACCAGAGAAAACAACTCGCATTATGTAATTCTAGATCTTCGTGATGGGTGATGTAACAGCTCACCAGCAGGGCCCCAATACCCCAGATTTCCACATACCTGAAGAAGCTATACTAATGGCCATTTTAAGTGTTCATGCTGGTTGTTGAAAGACACGCCTAATGGTAATTACACCTTAAGAAAAGTCTGTTAATTTTCCTTACATGTTATGTAAGGGAAAACTGAGTTGCCCTTAAAACAACAACAACAACAACTCGTGATATGGGTTGAAATGAGAAGGGAGGGTGAAAGAAGACAAGAAAAATACTGTGCAATGATTGACGTAGTATGAAAATTTATCTCCTTCTCCTTTCTCCCTTGCAGGGCTATTTGGAGTGGTCTAAAAAGAACAGCTGAATCCCTGCACTTAAAAGGTAGAAATCCCTCTAGACTGGGGTAGCAGTCAAGACTGGTGTTGTGGTTTTGGTATTGGAATAGGACTATGGGAAACCAGGGCTTGAAACTCCCACTCAGCCATGGAAAACCATTCGGTGGCTTTGGGCAAGTTATACAATCCCAGTCTCAGAGGAAAGCAATGGCAAACATCCTCTGAAGAAATCTTGCAAACCCCCCACCCCCTGTGAGTCACCATAGTTCAGAGTCAACTTGAAAGCAACAATAAAGTAATCATGACATCATTGGTCTGCAAAGTAGCCAAAGACAAAGAATGTTGGGAGTGGCAGTTTAATGCCATCTTGGATGCTACATGAATCCCACCTCTGCTTTGCACCTTCGGGAGAATCTGCATCCCAGAAATCAATGCTCCAGGTCAGTCCTGTGATTTTGCAGCCTGAACCTGAACAAGATATGGTAGCTTTTGACATGGTTGGACTGCAACTGGAAATGCTGGAGTTTCACTCCAAATACAACTGCATTGCTCCCACCCTTGAATTGAATCACCAAAAATTGCTGCTGTTTTATGACACCCCAAATCAGTTGCCTGAGGCATCTGCTTCAACCTGTCTGGAGGGTAGGGTGGGCTTTGGTGATCAATTAAAATAGTCAATGTGATTCTAGGCTGCATCATAGGAGTATAGTGATTTGATCAAGCGAAGTAATAGTCCCTCTCTATTTTGCTTTGGTCAGATCTCCCCTAGAATGCTGTGTCTAGTTCTGAGCACCAAAATTCAAGAAATATATCCACAAGTTGGAAAGTATCCAAAGAAGGGCAATCAAAATGGTCAAAGGTCGGAAAGGCAAGTTGTATGAGGAGTGGTTTAGAGAGCTGGGTATGTTTAGCTTGGGGAAGAGAAGGTTGAGAAGGGACATGAGAATAGTGTTAAAATATTTGAAAGGATGTCACATTAAGAGAACAAGCTGGTTTTCTGCTGCTCTGGAGACTAGGGCATGGAGCAATAGATTCCAATTACAAGAAAAAAGATTCAACCTAAACATTAGGAAGACAGTAAGAGTTGTTCAGCAGTGGAAGATGCGGCAGCCCTTCCACACAGCCATATAACTCAGAATATAAAAGCAGATAATCCACAATATCTGCTTTAGAACCATAGCTTCATAGAATCATAGAGTTGGGAGAGACCTCATGGGCCATCCAGTCCAATTCCCTGCCTAGCTGGATGGCCATCTGTTGGGGGTGCTTTGAATGCAACTTTTCTGCTTCTTGGCAGGGGGTTGGACTGGATGGCTAATGAGGTCTCTTCCAACTCTATGATTCTATGATTCTGCTTAAAAGCCTCCAAAGAAGGAGCCTCCATCACACTCCAGGGCAGAGAGTTCCACTGCTGAATAGTTCTCACTGTTATGAAGTTCTTCCTAATGTTCAGGTGGAATCTCCTTTCTTGTAGTTTGTTCCGTGTCCTAGTCTCCAGGCAGCAGAAAACAAGCCGTCTCCCTCCTCCCTATGACTTCCCTATGACTTCCTCTCACATAATAGTCCCTCTCTATTCTGCTTTGGAATATGTCTATATATGTCTTTTCTCAGCCTTCTCTTCTGCAGGCTAAACATTCCCAGCTCTTTCAGCTGCTCTTCATAGGGCTTGTTCTCCAGACCCTTGATCATTTAAGGGCCTTTCCACATAGCCCTATATATCAGAATATCATGGCAAAAAATCCCACAATATCTGCTTTGAACTAAATTATCTAAGTCCACACTCAGATCATGTGAGATTTTCCGCCTTTATATTCTGGGATATAGGGCTGTGTGGAAGGGCCTATAGTCACCCACCTCTGGACACATTCCAGTTTGTCAACATCTCCCTTCAAGATAACACTTTGAACTGGGTTATCTGAGTCCACGCTGCCATATAATCCAGTTTAATGTGGATTTTATACAGCTGTGTGGAAGGGACCTCAGAACATGGTAAGGCCCTTCCACACAGCCATATAATCCAGAATATCAAGGCAGATAATCCACAATATCTGTTTTGAAGTGGGTTATCTGAGTCCACATTGCCTGTAACCCTTAGGTACCTACCTTCCACACAACTGCATAAAATCCACATTGAATTGGATTATATGGCAGTGTGGACTCAGATAACACAGTTCAAAGAAGATATTGTGGATTATCTGCCTTGATAGTCTGGATTTTATGGCTGTGTGGAAGGGCCTTTAGAGTCCCCTCCTCTGAAGATTTTAAGCACAATCTGGACGACCATTTGTTAGGAGTGCTTTGATTGTGTTTTTCCCACATGGCAGAGGGTTGAACTAAGTGCAGAGGCGGCCTCAGCGATTCCGCCATGTAAGCGGCCGCGTAGAGCGCCACCGGCTGGGCGGGGCGTCACCGGCTGGGAGGGCGGCGCTGCGCCACACCCTCTTTTCTTCTTCTCCCACCAGCAGACTAAGTGGCCCCTTTGGTCTCTTCCAACTCTATGATTCTATGATTTATCACATGAAAAGAATAAATGGAAAGAGTAGGTATTCAACAATTTTTTCTTGAACGAGCAATACTGCCGACAGAATTATGTTCACTGTCCCTCTTTTCTTTAACTTCTCCCACCTCAGGGTGAATAAAGTAAATTCAAGGCATGTAATATTGGGATTCTCACTTGTTTTCTCAAAGGCTCCATTGCTCTTTCAGCAGGGGACTTGACTACTTTCAGAGCAGATGTTTCAGTAGCTGGCCCTTTTGGGGACACACAGTAGTCTCTTACTTTCCAGGCACCCCCTCCCTCCCTGCAGAACTGTATTTGTATAGACTGCTGCACCTCACAGTGAAGACAGAGCTACACCAGAGACGTGCAAGGACAAAATAGCAGGGATGCCAAAGAAATGAGGTCGGCTGGTGCAACTGACTTCTGAATCACAGGCCCACGTGATGGGTTTGTCTCAGACTTTCCCCAATCTCCCATTGGAGTCCAGGGCTGAAACAGTGGCCAAGGGAATGAAATGCAGAACAGAACCAAGCTAATTTAAGAAGAAAAATTACCCGAGGTTTATTGTGGCTGTGAGTGATGGCTGTGGAGACTGACCACTCCCTGAACACTGCCCTGTTTCCTTCTTCCCTACACGAGGCAATATATTTTTGTTTTTGTGTTTTTGATTTTACGACAGCGGCTGTTAAGACAGATGGCACCTGCATGGTGATGTTGCGTCCTGCCTACAGCATCGTGTGCTCTGCCTCTGCCGCATGTGAGGTCTGGCTGAGACAGGATCTTAACAGCACAATCCTTTGCTTTTGTTCTGATGTAAGAGATTCAGGGTAGGCAGAGAAGCTGGGCAACCTTTACAATGGCTAATGAGGCTGCTCTCCAGGGGTGACAACTATACACAAAGCAAAGGGAGCAATGGTGCATGTGACACCTTGCATGTGAACAGGATTTTGCTGGCTGATCTGTAGTGGGCTGGGGAGGGGAAGGAGTGAATAGGACATCTATACACACAGGTCAAATTGTGTTTGCTTCACCTGAAGCAATCAGGAAAGTCATATTAAATGGACACAGCAACCATGCCATTTTAAGGCAGGTTGGATAACTTACCTCACCAACTTATTTATTCAAATATTAGATTCAAACTTTTGTTTCCCTGTGAATCAGCAAACATTCTGTAAGGTAAAGGTTTCCCCTTGACATTAAGTCTAGTTGTGTCCGACACTTTCTAAGCCGAAGAGCCAGCGTTGTCCGTAGACACCCCCAAGATCATGTGGCCAGCATGACTGCATGGAGTGCCATTACTTTCCCGCCAGAGTGGTACCCATTGATCTACTCATATTTGCATGTTTTCGAACTGCCAGGTTGGCAGAAGCTGGGGCTAACAGCGGGAGCTTACCCCACTCCCCAGATTTGAACTGTTGACCTTTCGGTCAGCAAGTTCAGCAGCTCAGCAGTTTAACCCGCTGCACCACCAAGGGCTCCTAAACATTCGGTAGCATTTTGCGACAGTTGAAATCTGCAGTGTAAATAGAAAGTAGTCCCATTATGTTCATGGGATTTACTCTCAGGTAAATGCAAAAATGATTGCAGACTAAATTCTGCTGCAAAACAAGAGAATTAGATAGAGAGGCCAATCTTGGGTATATTTACTTGAAAGTAAATCCCACTGTGCCCAATGGTCTTGATTAAAAGCCACTTTACGCAACTTAATTCTATGAGGATTATGAGTAGTGATGCATTCTTCCAGCCTGTTCTTCAAGGACTAAATCTCACTGTATGTAGTAGTGAAAAACATAAAGTATGCCCATGTCATGAGTTCTTAAGCACAAACTTTTGATGGATTGTGTGTAGGTGCCTTCATGTCACCTGTTGATTTATGGTGACCCCCTGAATTTCATAGGATTTTCTTAGACAGTAATACTCAGAGGTGGGCTTGCAAGTTCCATCCTATGAAATGGAACCTGTAGCACTTGGCATTTAACAATCTCCCATCCAAGTACTATCCAGGGCTAAGCCTACTTGGCTTCCAAGGTTAGATGGGATCTAGTACCATGCTTTCATCTCTCAGAGATAAATTCTTGAGCTAAGATTCTGCATGGACTTGGCATAATATAAAGCTCTTTCAGGCTTAGTTCCACTCCCTATGTATCTCCTTGCCCATAGTCATGTAATTCACAGGGGATGAAGCACCAGTAGTGCTTGGCTCTTTTTCTGGGTCTAGATGCACAAATAAAACTTCTGGATCTCTAGAGGACCCCAGGACATCCAGGAGGATTCCTCCATCTTTGTCTGTTGACCTGCATGAACACAGTCAGATGCTGCCTGGCTACCTTTCAATCTCCCTTGGCAACTACATAGCCAAAGGGAAGGGACACCAAGATGGCACAAAAATATGTGGCACAGGCAAAGAGTCATTGTGGGTCGTAGTATCTCATATCTTCATCTGGAGCAATCAACAAAGAACCTACAGTTATGCCTGTGTATATCACAAACAGGACTCAAAGCATTGTCGTGAATACCAGTTCTCCAAACTCTCACATTTCAATTTTTTGTGATTCCATGAAGTGTTAGATATGTTGCCCTTAAGAATTTGCTGTGAAAACTGAATCTGTTCCCAGGAGTTTTATTATTTTTAAACCACTCTTCTAGGCAGTTTTACTCAGTAATAAACTTCACTGAATTCCACGGGGGCATCTCTCTCTGGGATATGTGCATAGATATGTGCTCTTAATAGTCCTATCTAAGATCTGCTGATGCTATTCCCTTTCTATTGCTGGTGTTTTGGGGGCTGTTGGTTTTGTAAATCCTTGCACAGGGTGCTGCTTTACTCTGAATACACTGGGCCATCTCTACCTCATTACTGTTGACAAAAATTGGCAACAGCACTGAAGGATTTCAGACCAGAGTCAAAGGCCAGGAGGATTAAATCTGAAAGCAAAGCATGTGCTTTCCTACTGACCTATGCTTCCTCCCTTCTCAGCCTATCCAGTTTTACGCATGAAAAGAATGAATGCTTCCAGTCTGAGTTAATACAAAGGCTGTACAAACAAAAGAGAGGTGATCTTATATAAACACAGTGTGTCAAGGGTAAGGAACCTGTGGTTCTCCAGTTATTGTTGGACAACAATAATCAGCCCTGACTATGGTGATTGTGGATAATGGGAGTGGGAATCCAACAACTTTGCTGGGTTAGGTGGGCAAGGTGAAGCCCAGCTTCCTCAAATGTGTTTTGATCTTATAGCACCGCCATCCAAAGATAGTCCCTTTTCCTCAAAATTTATTATTTATTTATTCACTTCATTTATACCCCACCTTTCTCATCCCTCAGGGGACTCAAGGTGGCTTACAAAATCTGGCAAGAATTCAATGCCATAACATACACATTACAATAAAACCAATGTAACCATAAAACATACCTTATCAACTACAAAACAATTAAAACATATTAGCAAATAAAAACACACAAGACAATGAATCAGGTTAAAAGCATATAACATATTAAAATCATAAAGTGAGAAGTCTTGAGTTTATACTTAGTAATTGGTCCATAGTCATTGTCCAAACTGTTGAAGTTGAATTCCATATTAGCCAATTTTGAATGCCTATGTACAAAGCCTTCTTCTGCATTTTCCCCATACAGTCTGAAGTGGATCTTCTTCACACCAAAGGTACAGATTGAACATCCCTTATCCACAATTTCAAAATCCAAAATCCTTGTTTGTTGTTGATTTGTTCAGTCGCTTCTGACTCTTCATGACCTCATGGACCAAGCCACGCCAGAGCTCCCTGTTGGCCATCACCACCCCCAGCTCCTTCAAAGTCAAGCCAGTCACTTCAAGGTTACCATCCAGCCATCTTGCCCTTGGTCAGTCCCTTTTCCTTCCATTTCCCCCAGCATAATTGTCTTCTCTAAGCTTTCCTGTCTTCTCATGATGTGGCCTCTACTATAGTAGAGGCCTCTTGAGCATTACCTGGCATGAGCCACTGTACACAAGTTTGAGCATTCTTAAGCATTTCCCTTTTTAGGTATGGGGATATAAAATGATTTTTTCCAAAATCCTACAAAAGCCAAAATTGTCCACATGGGTGGCTGAGAGGCTGGCTTTCTTCTCCATAGTATTAGCTTCTCTCTGGTTTTCTTCATAAATCATCCTTTCCTTCCAATGAGCAGTCGGGCTTTATTCCTGAAGCATGGACTGGTTGGATCTTTTCGCTGTCCAAGGCACTCTCAGAACTTTCACTCTGACAAAAGAAGGAAGGAAGGAAGGAAGGAAGGAAGGAAGGAAGGAAGGAAGGAAGGAAAGATCTTCAACTCCTGGAAGCATTCAAGAATTGTAACTTGCAGTTGCTTGCAGGAAATCCTTGGCTTTAAAAAGTCCCAATTCTTCGAACCCAGAAGTCATTTTATTTTTACACTATATTAGATTGGTTTTATGGAATGCAGTCCTAAGAGCTTTAGCTAGAGGAGCAAATATAAACATTTTAAAACTGCCTTTGATCATCTTGATACATGTGTGTATTACGCATGCTTAGGTTCAGTCGGAATCTTCGTAATTCGGATTAAAGTCAGATCCAATTCCTTTTTGAAGCGATTTTGAAGCGATTTGGGAACCCGGAAGCGTCCGTGCCCTTTCGAAGCAACTGTCGCCATATTTGTTCCAATTCAGGAAGTGAATCGGAAAAGACCCAACATTTGGAGGCAAGCGGCTGCTTGCAGGCTGGGATGCTTGCCTTCAGTCAATGAGGGGAAACCATGTGGGGAGGGGCAGGGTTTTGGCACGGCAGCCATTGCCCTTTAAAAAGGCCCGCGTGTGCTTCATGGGCTCATTGTGAGCCGGAGACACAAATGGGCAGGAACTAGGCCGCTTGGGTGGGAAAGGTGCCATGCCACCACTTTGCAAGGGAACAACAGGGTTGGGAACAAATTGGGGAAACCGGCTGGAAGCAGACCCCTTGCCCGTGAGGCTTCCTTGTGTGTGGGGAGGGAAGAAGGGCAGGGCAGGGCAGCTGGGAGAAGTGTTCTTCTCTTGCCTGCCACTGCCAGTTTTCCTTTTTGAAGCAGTGATTCTAACTTTCAACAGACCTCAATCCTCTTTGGGTTACACTTTGGATTTTGGTATCCCAGAAAGTCCCTTTGGACTTTGGAAATCCCATTTTCTACTAATAATTTTTTGGGGAACCACACCATACCACTTTGGAGCCCCTTTGTCTGCTTTGGGTTTCACATTGAACTTTTGGAAACTAGAAATCTCCTAATCTAATAATTTCCTTGGGGAAACGCAAAATACCACTTTGGAGCCCCCTTTGTCTGCTTTGGGTTACACATTGTACTTTTGGAAACTAGAAATCTCCTAATCTCACAATTTCCTTGGGGAAGCACACAATAAAAGTTTGGAGGCCCCTTTGTCTGCTTTGGGTTACATGTACTTTTGGAAACTAGAAATCTCCTGGAGGCAGCACATGTCTTCTTCTTGTAATATTCCTTATTAGATTACTGTAATTACTTTAAAAATTGTCAAGGACCCAGGGATCTTCCAAACATGTTGAAAGTTAGTATGCTGACAGAGGAGAATGTTTTCTACCATTGTGGCAAGTTTTGTCAGTAGCAGTCTAAAAATGAGGGAAAGGGAATCCCCCAAGTTTTGCCTATCCTGTTTGCAGGATTTTTGTGTATTGTGCAATCGCGGCCACCATTAATGAAGCAATTTGGAAATTTTGGAAAATTCAGAAAATTTTGACTTTTTTGGAAAAATTTCAGAAATCACTTTGGAATCGAATTGCCAGTGCCCCCTACATCCGAAACAAGTTTTGAACAATTTTCCTTGCTCAAACAAGCCTAGGGTGTATGTATGGGTGCCTTCCATTTGCCTGTTGATTTATAGCAGCCCCATGGATTTCATAGAGTTTCTTACAAGATGAATAACTAGGGGAAATTTTGCCAGTCCCGTCCCCCCCTAAAACATAGTCTACAACACTTTATATTCATTGCTGGTCTCCCCTCTAAGTACTTAAACAGAGCTGACCCTGCTTGGCTTCCAAGATGAAATGGGATCTGGTGCTTTCAGGGCATTAGGCATCCAACGTATACCTTCCAACAGTCTGTACATAATAACTGGCCAAGCAACATCAGAGTGGCAAAGGCTGTCAATGGAGAATGATAAGATAAAGGAGTCCCTTTTAGGAGATAGGGCAGCATAGAAATAAAGTTTTATTGTTATTATATTATGCTGCAGCAGTTTGCCTTTGCAGGAGTCGACTGGGAAGGGCAAGAGTCTGCCTCCTTTCCCCCTCTTTCCCTGATAAGTTCAGTGAAAACTACTTTTACATTTTGAACTCAAAATTTGCAGCTATTAAAGTAATCCGAGGACAAATGGGGAAAGTGGGTGGAGGAGAGGGAAGCTGAAGAAAGTGGGATGACAGGATTAATTGGGATGTATCCCTGCCAAATAGGGCCAGTTGGAGGGAGTGCTATTAAAGGCGTGGAAAGCATAAGTGGCCAAATCCTGTTTCACTGACAGAACACAAAGTTCTTAAGAATGTGTGTATGCACACGTGTGCTTTGGGCTTCCACAATTGTGAGGCTCAGAAGAGGGACTCGCCCATTGGTTCTTCCTTGTCCAGGGGGAAAATGCCTGCAAGAGTGAGCAGAATTAATCACAGGGATAGCTTGGTTGCCTTGAGGTGGAAAATCCTTGGCAGCACATGGCAAACAGCCCTTCGCTGCTGGAGAGCCATGCACGTGTGCAGTGACTGAATGCCAGCAAGTGCTTTGCATGTGACAATCACAAACCAAGGCTGCCGCCAAGGTCCTTCCCACTGAGGGCAGTGAGGGCAATTTGCAGAAGGAGTGATGCTCCAGAAATCAAATGACAGTCTTGGTGACGCCAAAGTGTGCAAGCTATAAAGGACTAGAGTCACTTGAGTAGATCAATGAAGGGATCCCAGGCAATCTGAGCCATAAAGGGATTAAAACCAAACAAAAGAAGGCTAGCTTGCAAGTTTTCCCCCTGCAGACTCAGATGCACTGTAAAAGCTTTCTGTTGAGTCTAATTACACCTCCCAGTCTTAATCTTGGGGTGCATCTTCATTGTAGAATGGATGTCATTTGATACAACTTTAATTGCCATGGCTCAATGCAACAGAATCCTGGAGTTTGTATTTTGACGAGGCACCAGCAGCCTTTGACAAAGAGGTCTAAATACTAGGCATGGTTTAGAACCCAAAAATAGAAAATCAAAAATCTAATTGGGGGGGGGGGGGATTTTTTTTATTAGTAATAGGAAGACTTACAAAAAAATTTCCAAAAATTTCTAAAATGTAACTTAATTACTAACGAAATTCGTTAGTAGTCCGTATGCCAGCGCATGCGCATTCCAGATGGTTTTGGCCTACAACTCCCAAAAATCCTAACAGCTGGTAAATTGGCTGGGATTTCTGGTAGTTGTAGGCCAAAACTTGAATAAATCACACTGAATTCTAGATGGGACTCTCCAAATAGGAAGGAGGGAGCAAAGGAGGGGGAGGGAGGGGTATTCTATTCTTGGAAGCAGCAAAAGAAAAGGAGGAGGAGCCCCCTGGCTCCTCGCTGCCTCTCTCTCACCCCGATCCCGAGGGAGCAAGGGCCCAAGTTTGCCCAGGCTGGTCATATACCTACATTCCATGCACATGCAATAATACAGCAGTAATAACAATGGGTATAAGAAGAGGTAAAATTCAAACCGAAGTATTCTGACTGGTCCCTGCCTCATGCGGTGCAAACGGGCTCTTCTCTGTGAGCCCGGGAAAAGCCAGCATTTTCTGCTTGGTGCACACACATACATATTCTTTGGGGGATTTGCTGCAGAATCTTCTCTATGAGCCCGGGATTCTGCAGCAAATCCCTCCAAATATGTATGTGTGTGCTCCTGCAGCAAACGCTGGCTTTTCCCGGGCTAATTTCCCGGCTAATAAGAGAAGAGCCCGCTTGCACTGCACGAGGAGAGACCAGTCAGAATACTTCGGTTTGAATTTTACCTCTTGTTATTGTTATTACTGCTGTATTATTGCATGTGCATGGAATGTAGGTATGACCAGTTGGATTACTTATAATATTAGGCACTTACAGTAGCATTCATTCTATTATACATTAGGTTGGTTTCTCACCCCAATACTCTTTGATGCTTTAGATCCTGGCAGGGCAGGAGAGGCAGGGAAGCCTGGAAAAAATGTAAACAGAGAGGTTTACTCAGAAGTAAATCCACAAAGGAGGGCCCTTCATCCAAAGTGCCCTCCTTTGCAGATTTACTTGAGTAATCCTCTCTGTTTACATTTTTTCCAGGCTTCCTTCCAGCCGAAAGAAGGAGCGAGTTTAGGGCTTGCCTTGCCATAATACTTATTGGCAAGGGAGGCGGAGGGTGGTGAGAGAGAAGGAGGGTGCCCCCATTACGACCTAATAACGACACTTAAGAAAATCCTGGCCCCGGTTCGAAAAAGAAAGTCCACTTCCTGGTTGGCGTTCCAGGTGCGGAAATACTCGAAAGTAGCATTTCTTACGAATTTCTTACGAAACGAATCATTTTCATAACTTTTTTCTCATGCCTACTAAATACCTTGTAAAACTACAACTCCTAGGATTTCACAGCATTGAGTAATGGTGTCAAACTGCATTCGTTAAACAGTATTTATGCATCCTTAGCGGTGACTCCCATAGATTTGAATGGAATTATTTCTCTTGGTATGTCAATAGCGAAGTGAATCTTCTCTTGATTAAAGTCCAGGCTTTAAAGGAGTTATTGAAAAAACCAAAGCCTATTTCCAAAATAGATTGTGACCCTGCAATAACTTATTGACTGTTCAGACTAAAGCCCAGAGTAGATTTGCTGCTCCATTGGCATAGAGGCAACCAGCTGACACTCCTGATTTCCAAATAAATATGAATAGGATCATCAGCCCAAAGCTCTGTTTTGGCAGAAGCGTCCCTTGTGTGGTTGAAAGCACTGTAGTGTTAGACCCAAGATCTATTGGGAACAGGAGGGGGAAATACTACAAACAAAAGATACTACCACCGAGTGTGTGGTCTTTGGCTCAACTGGTGTTTTTTTAAAATAGATTTTGTCACTATACATCAGCCTTGGGCTGTTGTTCAAATAAACTATAGTCAGTAGCTTCATACCCTTAAGAAACTTTGTATCACTAAAGTATTCAGTTTCTGCTAAACCAGTGGTTCTCAACCTGTGGGTCCCCAGGTGTTTTGGCCTACAACTCCCAGAAATCCCAGCCAGTTTGCCAGCTGTTAGGATTTCTGGGAGTTGAAGACTAAAACATCTGGGGACCCACAGGTTGAGAACCACTGTATTAAACCATTTCCCCATGCAAATTAGTTAAAACATGTTTAATCAAAACCTCAGAACTTTATGATATTTTTGCAAAAGAGAAAACATCTGTATCAAAAAGAAAGTGCCCCTACAATTTGTCCACCTAGCAATTTGCCTTTTGCTGGCAGAAGCCTTCCAGGGGCTGCTCTTCAGGCAAAAGAGTGTTTTATATTACTTTTTTAGATGATGGTGTAAATTTGCTTTATCAGAGATTGAATCTTGGCTACTTTACATGCAAATTTCACAAAGTCACTGGACATGTTGGTTGGAGGTTGTTAGGAGCTGTAGGCAAAAAGTAATTTGTCTAGGCTTTGACTTTGTCATTGTGTTATGCCTTGTATTTTTCAAATTTGTACTGAGCTGAAAGGCTTATGTAACAATCTCGAAAAGAGGGAGCCATTATCTGCTATTTTCTCAAAAAAACATTCAGGGCTTTGAAAATCTATCCATCTCATTTTTACTGCATTTTCCAGAATCTTCCTGATATTCTTGCCCATCCCTGTTTCATATTTGGTTGCACCATTTTTGTTCTTCCTCCATGTACATTACTCTATGTCTTTTCCCCTTTCTTTTTTGAAATCCATTTGTTTTCAGTTTTCTAAAAAAAAATGCATTTCCTTTTCGGTGCAAATTATTCAAAATATAACATTTTTAGTCAGGCATGTATTTCAGAGTTATGCTTGGGTTCTGAAATTAAATGGGAAAAGGGCATTTTGTTTACTTGCAGAAGTGAAAATCATTAAAATACTTATGTCGGAAACTTGTGTTCAGAAATTAACACACCTAAAACATAAATCTAGCAAGGTATAGCTACAGAACGTGTACATAGGACATTTGTTTATATAGTTGGAGATCTCAAAAAATGTACTTTAAGAGGCTTGTAATCTTTTCAAATTGGTACTTCACCTTAGGGAATTTCAATATTTTCAAGCTGTGATGCCCTACAGAGTTGCCAGATTGAAAATCTCTGTGTTTACTAGTGGTTCTTGGTGGCTCCCAGTTGATTAATTATTGTGTCCAGAGTCTAATGGAACTATCCAAGGTGCTGAATCTAGGGCTGAAGTTCAGCACTGGGCATAGCTCCTTTATACTTCATACTAAAAGACCTACAGCACATTTACTGTTCTACTGACATAGATGGCACCAGGTATCTTCCAACCTTATGCTTCTAGATGCCACTGAAGGAAACAGTTTTTGCTCCAGATCTCAGAGAACCACTAGCAGTCAGAAAAACCCACAGTGATCTGACTGCATAAGTAGCAGGTGTGAACTATGGACAGATGTGAACTATGGATTGCATTTGCACAAAGGCAATTCTAGAGCAAGGTTCATGAGATCTTTGGGAGATGGCAGACCTGAATCTGTTCTGTAGAAAGCTTAAAGCATGGAATATTGACACAACAAGCAAACAAAGCTCTACCCTCTTCATTTCCTTTGCAGAAGACTGAACATGTCTGGGCATAATTTTGTGAATAAATGCAAAATCAATGCTAAGGTTGGATCACGTAATTTCCTTCATTTTTGTGGGGGCAGGGGGCAGGCAGGGGATTATTATTTTTACCTCACCCATTCCCTGACTGACCACATCCTTTCTTACAACCCAGGATCAGAACCATGAAACCAAAAGTAGGTCAGTGCTTCTCTATTATTTTCATTCCAGAAATCTCTACACTTGAACATTTCATTAAGTCTCTCCCCCACTCCCCAAAGGGGGGGCCATCTAGACCATGTGGGCAATCTAGTCCAACCCCCTGCCATGGAGAAAAAGCACAATCAAAGCACCCCAAGAGATGACCATCCAGCCTCTGTTTAAAAGCCTCAAAGGAAGCCTCTTCCATCATGCTCTGAGGCAGAGAGTTCCACTGCTAAATAGCTCTTACAGCCAGGAAGTTCTTCCTAATGTTCAGGTGGAATCTCCTTGTTATTTAAACCCATTGCTCTGAGTCCTAATTTCCAGGGAGCAGAAAACAAGCCTGTTCCCTCTTACTTATGACATTCTTTCACCTAATTATAATGGCTATCATGTCTCCTCTTAATCTTCTGTTCTGCAGGCTGAACATACCCTGCTCTTTAGCACGCTCCTCATAGGGCATGGTCAGGGCCGGATCTTACTGTTACGCAAATGACGTGTTTGCGGGGGGGGGCACCACATATTCAGGGGTGCATTGGCCGCCAAACACCCCTTCTCAGTCTCTGGCCCCATGGAAGGCACGAGCAGGCCAGAGATGCCCGCATCAACTCCACGAGGCCGGAGACCTCCGCCCCGGCCGCCAAACCCTCCTCCTCAGTTTCTGGCCTCGTGGAGGGTGCTCCATGAGGCCGGAGAATGAGGGGGCACCAAAATAATGTTCACTTGCCATTTTAAATTACCTTAGTCTGGCCCGGGCATGGTCTCCAGACTTTTGATCATTTTAGTTGCCCCCTCTGGACATCTTCCAGCTTGTTGATATCTCTTTGAAATTGTGGTGTCCTCCTTTATTGAAAGAGCTCCATTCCAGGTAGTGTAAACTATCTTGCACCAGGAGGGGAAAAAGTGGAGCTTCAGCGATCTCAGTTTTATAGTTTTAAAAATGCTTTCCCTTCAGAGAAAGAAGGAAGCAAAAATCATTATGAAATTGGGTTGTGATTCTTAAACACAGAAAAAAAAATACAATTTTGGGCACCCAAAAATTTGGGTGTGACTATTATGCAGTGGCAACAATGATATGATGAAATACTGTATATGATTGGAATAACACGTGCTTGAAAATAAATGGTTGAGATAAATTATCTCTGCAAATTACATAGCAATCATGCATCCAATGGCAGATGCAATGCAACATGTAAAGTACTAAAAAGAAAAAAAATGAACTAATGAAGAAAGGAGGCAGAGTGATTCCTTGTTTTGATTGCTTTTTGGTCTAAGAGCAATGCAGTGGCCATGCTTCTGCCCAACTGTGAAGAGT
This sequence comes from Anolis apletophallus, assembly GCA_030556195.1. Classification (NCBI taxonomy): domain Eukaryota; kingdom Metazoa; phylum Chordata; class Lepidosauria; order Squamata; family Anolidae; genus Anolis; species Anolis apletophallus. The sequence goes on from JARBWK010000001.1 coordinate 27,000,020, forward strand.
AGTATCCGATAATTTGATTGCCCCAAATAACTTTTAGAACTAGTTTTTGTTGAACTGTACAACACTGTGATCACATTTTACCACAAGTTACACTTGCCTGAAAAGTGACATTTGGTCACTTTTTGTTTGTTTGTTTGTTTGTGTGCAGATTGAAGAGAGCAGAATGTCTTGTAAGCATTTTCATGTTGCAGGATTAGGATGAGTACAAAATTGGAGATAATGAGGAAGTTGAATAGTATGAGGAATAGTATGCTGGGATAACTTTGCCTCTTTTGTCTTTTCTTTCTTACATTTGTATAGTAGTACAAGCATGGTAGATGAGGGCAGTGCTGTGGATGTAGTATATCTTGATATCATATAATCATATAATCATAGAGTAGGAAGAGACCACATGGGATATCTGCAAGGCTTTTGATTAGGCACCCCCAACCCCCCAAAGTGAAACATTTCTCCAAGGAATTGAACAGTTTATACTAGGCAGCCAGCCAAATATGAAGAAATACTCCTGAAAGTTGTGATGTGATCTTGCTTACTTGGAAGAAAGTCCTCTTCATTACAACAGATACAAATAATAGGTAAATAGATATTTCTTGGAAGCTGTATAGTCTCATTAATGGGAGTTCTTGAAGAGATGACTTGTATGAACATTATCTATAGTAAAAGCTAAATGGAATCTCAGTAGATTTTAAGCAAATAACACTTTTTCTATTGAAGATAGCATTGGATGCCATAAGTGGTTGGAGGCAATATCAGTGGAGATGGAAGCAAAACTCAAAATGGTTTAGGTCTCTCCCCCACTCTTCCGCCCCTCTCTTTAGGGAAAGTTTGCAATTCATGCTTTATACATTTCAGAGTTTGCAGGTAAAGGGCACTGAGTTCAGCTCTTTGATATCTCCAAGCAGCACTGGGAAAGAATACTGGGAAAGAAACTCTGGAGATCTAGTGCTGTCAATCAATGTCAACAATACTGGAGTAAATGTCTAGACATTATAATGACCTGAATCTAATTTGCTGTCGGTTTCCAAGAATTTCCTTTTATTTTAAATATTACTTTTTGGCATCCCAAGACATGAGAAACAAAGCTGTTCACGCCTTGAATATTTTTTAATATTTGCTGTATCTGCATTTCCTTTGTAACTTTACCTTCCCTTCTTTCTTTTGATGACTAAAGTGTGCAGTATGCCCTGTGTATCTGTGGGGGATATGTTCCAAAAGCCCCATGGATATCTAAAATTGTATATCATTGCGAACCCAGTATTTTTACTATACTTGGATTGAAAGCATACCACAGAATCACATTGGAGGACCTAGAAAGACACACAAAGCTCTTTAAGGGGGGGGGGAGAGGAAAAGAAGGGCTGTTATATTTTTGAAGAATAGATAAGTGAAATCATGGATAAAGAGGTTGTATCATATTTCTAAATATTCAGCTGCAGTTTTAAGTTTGGGGAAAACATCATTGGGGATCAGAATCCTTATGTGGAATCATTTTGCCCTCTTGTAGCTGCCACCATCATGTTATCTGGGAAACAGAAAGCAACCCTGTACTGTTGAGGAGATTGCCTGCATGCATCCAGCAACTAAGCAGGCCAGCTCACATAAAAACAGCATTTGTTTTATGCAGTATTTTGCAAACAGAAAAAAAAACAGCAGGGAGTTTCTGAAGCGTCTGCCTCCACCACACAGAGCAGGTTAGTCATCCATGCCAGTGCATCTGCATGTGACTCAAGGTGGGAGGTAGAAAGGAGAAAAAGGCCTTTGGGAAGATTAAAGACTTAGCTGACCCTTGAATGAGCTCCTAGGCTGCTAATCTTGCCCTGATCCTATCTTACACCTAGGGCGGATCCGTTTCACTTTCCTTCACAGCACTTTCCTGATTCAGTCCTCACTGCCCCAGTCCAGACATGCTTTGGTGAGCATGCTGAAGGCATGTGAAGCTCTTCTCAACATTGCCTTCTATGCCCCAGACACCCGGACAGGGTGCAGCTTACAAAGGAAGCCAGTGTGGATAACAGATGGCTGAGCAGAATTCTTGGAAACCACTCCCAATGCACACAGACGCATACACCGACATGGTTTATTCAAATTTGGTGAGGGTGAGGTTTCAGAATGCTTGGTAGCTACACCCATACTGTGAGAAAAGATTTGCTGGTGCTGTGAAACAAACACCAGTAGCAGTATTTGAGGTCTTTCCTTGGCAAGGTTCCTTGCCTAATAGGGTCACATTCCCCAATTTCAAATTCCCTGCTTGGTACCCTCGCCCCCTCAACTCAAGCAGTTGAACCAGACTCAGAGCCTGGAAAAGATGCCAGAAAAAATGGCATGCTAACTAAGACATTCTGGTCATCTAAACAAGTAATATTCTTGAGCTCAGAATCTCAATGGAGACAACAAATGGGATGTCTGAGATATTGATAGCTGGGACTTTCCTTTGCAATAGAGGCTACACTTGTATTGGAACCAGACGTTTTTTAGATTTTGGAATTTTTTTCTTATTAGGAATTTTTATATTTGCATATGCATAGTGAGTGATGGGGAAGGGGGCTAATTACACATCCAGTATCCACTGAATTTTCTCTCATGGAACTCTGGTGGGGGGAAGAGATGAGAGACAAGCAGGGGAGGACTCCAGCGGAACAAGCAGATTGCCCAATTACTTTCCCAACTGCCAGCACATTTTCTACTGCTTTAGCAAAATAGTTGGGAAGGGAACGATGGCTCTTTTTCATTCTCTCTGGCCAGGAAGATGGTGGCAGCTGATAGGATCACTCTGCCCTTGTAGCCATTTTTAAGGACATCTGCTCTGATTTGTGCTGCCATTGACTGAGTGGAAAGTAGGGTTGCCATTTTTTGATATAATTGTGCCCCTGCTTCAATTGTCTACTGTTTTATTGTGATGCTCTGCTTTTAACTGTTTTTATCGTTTTGTATTTTATTGTGCCTTCGGCTCTTGTAAGCCGTCGCGAGCCTCCGGGAGTCAGCGGCATAGAAACCCGAATAAATAAATAAAATAAATAAATATAAGAAATAAGGGACATTTACAGGATTTTTCACAAAAATAAGGGACACTTCATTAAAAACTTGAAACTCAACATTAGGTAGAAATAGTTTTATTAACAGAATAAGATAATGATTGAAACTCACAAAAGAAACTGACTTATACCCTCTTAACAGTACATGGTATGTTTCTGCATGCTTTGTCATGCAGAAAAAAACATTATTAGAACTACCTTATTTTCTCCATCTGTATTTAGTACTTGACTTTGCTGACTTTAAAAGTGCACTGTCTAAACATTAAAATAAAATAAATTTTATAAGACAGTACATCTTCATGATTATTATGTCAATAGTTAATGGTATAGTATAGTATAGTATGGGATACACAGCATTGTATAGTATTGGGATGCACAGCTAGGCCTATTTTAAGAGTAACTCTCAAGCAACCAGAAACTATCTTTATCCAACATGATCTAACATTCCCCTTGGGTAATGGTTAATTAGTCAACTGTACTTTGAAAAAGTCCTGTATCGCCTCTTCCTTCCAACGGGGATGCAGGCTGCCCTGCGAGTTGGAATCCCCGGGCAGGCATTGCCATGGAAACCACAGTGCGCACCTTCCTCTGGTCAACCCCACCCAGTCCTGTCCTGCTAGTCAAAAATAAGGGGCAGGGCCTGAAAATAAGGGACACAAATTTTAGGGGCAAAATAAGGGGCGTCCCTTAGAATAAGGGACATATGGCAACCCTAGTGGAAAGCAAGCATGGAAGTATCTGAGATGTCTTTATTTTAGAGGACCTTGTGTAAGCAGAGTCATCTGCACCTTTATCCTTGTTCCTTTCTCACATCACGGCTTCTTTAGGAAAAACTGAGTGAGTGCTGGACATGTGACTAGCCCCCTTTCCTCAAAGATGGAAATGGGTGACCGGCAGCAAGAAAAATACTTTTAGAGTATTTCAGATTTCCAGATAAGGGAGACACAACCTGTATATCCTGTTTCTCTAGTTTTCAATTGGGGTGATTAAATAATAGAAAAAAGATTCAGGAATGGGATAATATCAGACTACATTCTCCAGTTGATTTTTCACTTTGTCTCTTCCTCTCCTTATCCTCCCCAGCCTGTGAAATATCCCCAGGGCTCCCTCTCCCTACTTTAGTCATCTACACCAAACCTCAATTGCCAAGGATCGCTTTTCTCTACCTGCTACACCCAGGGTTGATGTAATGCCACCTGTGTACAACTTGCTATCCAAAGTATGTTAATTTTCCAATGAACCTGACCAGCTTAGTGGGCAATGCAAAGAGTGCAACTATTCGAGCTCTATCTCTGCCATCTTCTCATTTGTAGCGTGATTTTCAGAGCAGAAATGCATTAAAAATAGTACTGAAAATGAAAATAGCACAAATGCAATCTATGTACATTACATGCGGAATGTATATCATGTGTCTGACAATAAATTAGGTGAAAACAAAAATATAGCAAACCTGCCTGTCTTTTTCTTCACTCTGTTCTGGGGTCAGGCAGAACTTGAGAAGTTTCTGTTAAATATGTATGAAATATAACAACATGTTGAAGCCATCACCGGAGATTCATCCTACCACTGCTCAGATACAGATGGCTTCAGCATGGCATTATATTTATGCATCTTAAAAATAACTTTCAGAGGTCCAGTGTAAGGCAGATGGTAGCAGAGAAGAAGGCCTTTTCTTTTTTCTTTTTTTAAAAAAGAGACCAAAATAGTGGAATTCTCTTCTTCTTGTCTCCATTGTGCTAGATTCCATGCACTTGCAAAGCCTGATATGTTATCTTGAAGGTTAATTGTATGTGGGGTCTTTTTCAAAGATAAACCATATTTATCTTAGACTGTTTGATGAAATTATGTAATTTGGAAGAGATGGACATATTGACTATTCATCATTAGTTACTTTCCAAAAAGATTGTCAACCAATAATTTTATTTCTGAGAAAATATTGATCGAGATTATCTGTATTATCTGCAACTCCTACAATCCCATAGCACTGAGCACAGCTGTTTTATAAGGTCCTTAGATTTCTCTGCCCAAGAGTGCTCGTCCATCACCAAACTACCCCTTCCAGGATTCCATACCATTGACAGTTAAAGTGGTGTCTAACTGCATGAATTCAACAGTGTAGATGCCCACCATATTAATGGTGCAATGAATTGACTCTAGATTTTAGTCCAAACTGCAAAGGAGTTAACCAGGGTACTGAAGCTAGTTGATAGACCCAACACATTGAATAGTTCCAACACACTAGATAGCTCAGACTGACACCCTGATTTACCACTTGATTGACATAGAACATATTCTTCAACACTGATTATTTTATTACGAAAATAAATATTACTTTATTGGGTTTTGTTATCGCAAGCTATCTCACTCCAACAGGAGTAAAGGCAGGAAAGAAATTTCATCAAAATAAATGCAAATGTGTATCAAAGGAGGAAAAATCTCCCCTCCAAAGTTCATGGCTGAAAGGCAGGTCAATCCATTTCTCATTGCTGGGGAATGTATAAATATACTTTTAATCATTTTGTTTAGGTGTCCCTGAGTTTTATTTTCCTAACTTAGGAAAAAATACTATAGCGACAGCTCTGAGCTACTGGTTCTTCTCAATTTTGCTATAGAGAACAGTCAGGGGAGTGGCAAGGCAAATTTCACAGTGCTGCCCCTTATCATTGTACCTCAATGATGAAAAATGACAAGGAGTTGTTTTATGTCCCTTTGCTCCCTGAGCCATTACTGTGCCTGATAGAACAAGTGCCAGAAATGGCAACAACATTGACACAGGCTCCAAGTGGGAATTGGTGATGACTGACCCAGAAAAAGGTATTGGCTGAAATTGATGGAAATTGCAATGTAAATTTTACAGGACAACCTCCGTATCTGTGGGACCAGTACCCATGATTTTGTTTCCCCATATCTAGCAAATTATGTCCACACTATGCATTTTCTAGGTCCTCTAGCAATTTTATGAAATGCTTGCACCAGAAGTTGAGTATAAAGTTGTGCTGGAGGATCTAGTGATGCTTAAAGAAGTGCCCTCTGTAGGAATTTCCTAGGTCTACCAGTGTGGCTCTATGTGTTCAATAGGGTTCTCTCTTGCCACAGTTTTGCATATCCATGCAAAGTCCTGGAACGTATCCCCTGTGGGTATGGTGGTCATGCTTAACTAGAAGACCTACTGCTAATCCTTCTTCAGCCTTCCCTGGCCCTGCTTTGCCCATTGTTTCCTGTCCTCTCCATGCACATGACTCACCACAAGAGTAAGAAAAGGCACCTGTTTTCACTTGCATTGTCAGCTCTTCCTGGGAAATGGTTTTGGATGTTGCCCAAATGAAGAAAACAAGCTGACCTCTACATGGCCTCGGTTTGCCAATGTGCATTGTCTGATGGACATCAGGACTCTCTTCATGTTGTTCACATTTCAAATTCACTATCAGATTTTCCTCTGTTACATAGCTATGTAAAATTACACAACACAGACTGCAGTAGAGAATACTGGCCATAGTAGGTTTTTTGCCATACTGTAACCAAATGCTTAATGGCAGCCAACATTTGAGATGCAAGGTTTGGATGGAAGAAGAGATTTATGCAGAGGGTTTATAAGGGCATTGCAAGCCATTGCAGAGGCACACCTGTGAATCACACTATGGTCTCAGAATGTTTGAACTTGTGACCTGAAGGGGAAATGTTTGGCATATAGTATTTCAAATCCTTCAGGGACATCCAGTTCCACTGATAACAGTCTAATATAATAAATACAGTAATCTCTGAGTGGTGCTTTTTCAATTAGTCGAATTGATTTTGATATTACACAAGGACAAATAGCACTTTCAGTTAATTGGACAGCACATTAAAAGCATCAATCTTTAAAATATAAGTACATTTAAGTTGAAGGCTTCTTTCTTCACCTTCATGACAAAAGGGATATGTGCAATCTGAACACACTGGAAGCTCTGTAATGCCCATCCTGCTTTTGCAAGCAGTGAGAAGTTCAGTGGAAGCTTGTTGATAATTCATCATAAATGAAGGCACAGCTTGTGCTCCTGTGGTTAGCTAAAGCCATGTTCCTTTCACCAAAAACTCAACATGTAACAAGGCTATACACAAACTTTACCCCCCCCCCCTTATTCTCTTACTCCACTTACAATCTCCCATTAGACATTGGGTGGGTTTGTACATCAAAAGGGCAGAGCATAATGTTTCACCTGTCCAATTTTCTGTTATTCTTTCCCCACCCCTGAAAACAGTTTTCAAGCGTGTTTTTGCAGATAATTATTTATTTATTTAGGACATTTTTATACCGCCCTTCTCAGCCCGAGGGTGACTTAGGGTGGTTTGCAATTGGCAATAATTCAATGCCACAGCACAGTAACAATTAAAAACCAACTAAGAAAGCATTAACCATTAATATACAGTATAAAATTAAAATTTAAAATATTACAAAACATTAAAAACTGTATAGTCTAAAAACGTTATTGTGAGCGTTAGCCATGTCATGATACCATTCAATTCATCATCGGGTCATTCTGTAAATTCATAGAGCTATGCTGTGCTTGGAAAAGCCTGTTCAAAAAGCCAGGTTTTCACCTGCCTTTGGAAAGACAACAGGGAGGGGGCCGATCTTATCTCCCTAGTTGGGCCTTTCACAGCTGAGGGGCCACCACCGAGAAGGCCCTGTCTCTTGTCCCCACCAAACGCATCTGCAAAGGAGTGAGAGCAGGGCCTCCACAGAGGATCTTAACATCCTAGATGGTTTATAAGGGGAGATATGTTCGGATAGGTAAGTTTTGCTGGCACCAGCAATCTTCCAACTGCATAACTATAGTCAGACATTTCTTGAGTGCTTTCTTAATATCTCCTTTTTAATGTTCCCCCAAAGAAGACAAATATAGTGGGTTTGCCATACTTCCAGTGATTAAGTTCTGGAACTCACTGCAAATATTTTTAAAAATGTAGATGAGCACACCCCATATTATTATTAAATTCCCTTCCATTATGGACTGGTGATGTTTTATGTACTATCATAGTTTGGTTGCATACTGCAAGTCTGCCAACAATGAAAGGACCAAGGCATTGACATCTCCAGCCCATCCTATGCTCGACTATCAGTCAGGATGCCAATGACAAATCAAGAAACAGCTTCCTAAGATCTGCAGGAATACCTCAGCAAGCAAGAATCCAAAAGTGGCAAAGACCCAGAACCTCAATCAGTAGCTTATTCTAGATGAGAAACTTCTCCCTGGACACACAGAAGACTGAGTAACCTGGAAGGCGCTGAACAGACTGCACTCTGGCACCACGAAGTCCAGAGCCACTCTTAAGAAATGGGGCTATAAAGTGGAGTCCATTATATGTGAGTGAGTAGAATAACAAACCACAGACCACCTACTACATTGCAGTCTGAACCCTGCCACATGCACAATAGAGGATCTCCTCACAGAGATACCAGAGGCATTTGAAATGGCCAGCTTCTGGTCAAACAAAATTTAGCATAATGTCAAGTTTTTAACTTTGTTTGTGGTGTTTTATATACATTGTAACCATATTCTCAATTTGCTTCTGACACAATAATAAATAAATACTATCATAGTTTGTCAGTTGTCTCCCTGCATCAAGGATTTTGTAGACTTATGGCTGGGTGTGTTTCATTCATAGACATTTTTGGTACTAGGCTACATAAATACTAAAGCATATCCTGGAATTATTTATTCCGAGTTGATTTAATTTATATCCCACTTTTCTTGTGACAAGGGACCCAAGGAAGCTTACAAAATTCAAAGTAAAGGTTTAGCTAAAAATGTACTGTTACAAAACCTATAACACATATTACACGAACTGAATTTGTAGAATCTGCCTCCATCTGACTGTGAAATTAAAGCTCACATTGAGTCAGCTGTCCTTCAAAAGACTACATAGCTGATAGAGACAAAAATTACTTTAAATCTGTATATCTGGTATCAGCTATTTCCTGAGACACATTACAAATTGCAACTATCATAGATCTACCCTCAGATCCCTGGACTGTGAATCTGTGGGCATCCCAAAGTAGGCTGTCACTATCTCAGTACATCTATTTAGCCTGAGCCTGGGGCAGCCCAGACCTTGACAGACGTCTCGGATTCTAAAAATAAGGAGGCAGACATTGACCACTATTCATAGCCTTGGAAACAAATCCATAAACTAGCAGAATGTCATGAACTAGCTAAGATGAGATTTTGTACCAAGGCAGCTTCTAGAATGAGACATTCCAGGCTGACCTGGAAGATGCAGAGGGGAGATACGTAGATAGATAGATAGATAGATAGATAGATAGATAGATAGATAGATATGTGGAAGAAGCTTTAACAAGAAAGAATATTACAAGAGAAACAAAAATACAAAACCACAACTTACCTAGCTATACTTATCAATACTGAGGAAAGATTTTCAGGACATGGAAACTTGTACAGATAGAGTGTGACACTGAACACCCCAAATAAATGTCAATGGGTAACTCATATACAGTGAGCGAATGGAAGTAATACTCTCCTTTTTCATGTTTCACCTTCAGTGCACATATGCCACTCAATACAGGAAGGTAGGCTGTAAATTCGTGGCTGACTCAATGTGTATTAGTGGGGTTTGTGGCTTAAGGGATATTTAAAAAAAACCAGCTTTTACAGTTCACCGGGCTCATAGGCTTTCAAGCTTACCTCTAAAACCATAAATTGTAAAAAGCTCTTTTCCTTTCATGTAGAATCTCAGGAAAACTTTGTTCTTCAGTCTGTTACATTCTGTGACATTCCTTTTTGCTTGAGGCATACACAGTGCTTTAACTACTACCTATTGGTGTAACATTAACTTGAGTGTCACCTTTACTTGACGCACAGATATGTCTGACTGTAGAAGAAAAACACATCAGTGTTGTATCCAGAGCTCACTGGGCTGGATCCAGAGTAAACTGTGAACCTACTGCAATTAGGCTGAATTGTGTTACAATTTGCCTTGTGCTCAGTTGCAGAAAACACTGGGAAACACATGACTAAATTCAGTTCCATTAATAGCAGCATTGAGTCAAGAACGTATTGGATAGTCAGAGTATAACGCTCTAGAGCACTGATTCTTAAAGTGGGCAGTACCACCCTCTGATGGGTGGTGAGGCAATCCAAGGGGGTGGTGGGAGGCTCAGGGGAATTTGGGGGGCGGTGAACCTCTTTAAGGGGGCGGTGAACGATTGGCCATTTAGGAGGGGTCGCGTGGCCCTCTTCTTTGGCCCTGCCCCCTTCGCTATGACCTGCATATTAGATATTTGGATTAGAATTCATAAGAGTAGCAAAATTATTTATGAAGTAGCAACGAAAATATGGTTGGGGGTCACCACAACATGAGGAACCTTATTTAGGGGTCATGGCATTAGAAAGTTTGAGAACCACTGCATTAATACATATATCTTTCTGTTTAATTGCTATTAAATTTTTTAAAAATAATTTCTAGGGGGGCGGTGAGTAAAAAAAAATTGGAAAGGGGCAGGTAGGCCAAAAAAGTTTGGGAACCACTGCTCTAGAGGAATACCCAAGCCAATGTTTGGTGTTGGTGAATAAAAGTTTAGGTATATCTGGCTGCCCTTGCCCATCAATGGGAAGATGAGCAGCCATTGGGCACATCTCCAGGGTTTTTGTAGCTGTTTGTTTGTTTGTTTGTTTGTTTGTTGTTGTTGTTATACATAGGAGTTATGCTGGTGTAAGACACAAACAGGGTTCTGGCTGAAATAGTTATTAGTTCTCCTAATCCACAGAGCAATTCATATGGCATAGGTTCCTGTAGTTTGAGCCACATTAGCACTTAATTCTCCATTCTTTTAATAATAACTACAGAGCAGTGGTTCTCAACCTGTCTAATGCCGTGACCCCTTAATACAGTTCCTCATGTTGTGGTGATCCCCAACAATAAAAATATTTTCATTACTACATCATAACTGCAATTTTGCTACTTCTATGAATCACAATGTAAATATCTGATATGCAGGATGTATTTTCATTCACAGGCCCAAATTTGGCACAAATACACAATACATCCCAATTTGTGGTGGTGTCTCCCCGGCCGCGACTGTCCCCGTTTGGATTTCCCGGATCAGTTCGCCGCCTGGCAAGCGGCTGGTCGCTTCATCAGCCACAACCGTCTCCGTTTGCATTCCACGGAGCGGTCTGACGCTCTGTAGCGGTTTTCTAGCCACTACATCCCATTGGGGATTTACAAACTTGGGTCCTCACCCTATGTGAAATACTCCATCAACTATTGCATTATTGGTTCCAATCCACTTTGAATTTGAATCTACATTGAACTTTCGTTATTATTTCGACATTGTGGGTCTGGACTTTGCATCTACGGGTAGGAACCCTCTCTGTAAGTGCGCCTTGTGTGTTGTTGCATGTATTCACTAACACATTTGTGTATTCTGTATGGTTCATATTTTGTATAGTATGTAATTTATGAGACACAGCCAACACTTCTGCAATATTACTTATGATTTATATCATACTGTTCCAGTGGTTTTTTTTAAGGAAAATAGACCTTGACATTTGGGAGTTGTAGTTGCTGGGATTTATACTTCACCTACAATCAAAGAGCATTCTGAACTCCACCAACGATAGAATTGGGCCAAACTTCCCACACAGAACCCCTATGATCAACAGAAAATACTGTGTTTTCTGATGGTGTTTGGCAACCCCTCTGATATCCCCTCAGGAACCCCCCAGGGGTCCCGGCCCCCAGGCTGAGAAACCTTGCTATAGAGTTAAGAAAATTGACCATGCAGATTGACAGGTGTGCAGAATCTTAGTCTGTGCACACTTAGGTGTGCATCTTCCTTCCAAAACTGCATGCCTACATCACCATGCACACCTTTAACCAATTATCTCAGTAGGTTTTGTTGCAATCCACCTCTGACTGGAACTGACATTTTGCCATTTGATCCAAAAGTGGGTCAGCCTCAGCACAGGAACACCATGTTTCAGGGCACTGTGCCAGTAGGGGCCTCTACAATAGCCTTATCCTCTATACCCAGGGATTAGGATTATGTTAAGAAATAAGAGGTATTGACGAAACAGATATAATGAGGTGTACTTAGATGGGAGGGAGCAATCTTATAGTTTTTAAGACAAGGATACGTTTAAAAAGGTACTCCATGTATCTGATGAAGTGGGCTGGAATCCACAAAATCTTATGCCAGATAATATTTGATAGTTTTAAGTTTCACAATTGTTTGCGTTTGAAAGGGGCATTCAACAGCCATCACTTCAAACCAACCTGAAGATGCAAAGCTCTGGAGGTGGAAAACTCAAGAAATGTCCTGTCCATTTTTAGTAGTCAACATGGTCATTGTTACATGCCTTCAGGTTCACTGGGACTCATGGGCACCATAAGGTTGTTGTGTTGTTGATGTTTTTTGCAAGATTCATTCAGAGTAGGTTTGCCAGTGCCTTCCTCTTATGTTAAGAGAGTATAACTTGTTCATGGTTACACTGGCTGAGTGAGGATTTTAACTTAAACTATGAGACACAATTATTAGTTAATAAATAAATAAGTAAATAACACAATAGTAAAAAGGTTCTTGTTGCTGTGACTCTTCAAGTCATCATTTCTGACTTATGGTGGCCAATCTATCATGGGTTTTGCTTGGTAAGATTTGTTTGGAGATGGTTTGCCTTCCTTGGTGGCTTAGCGAATGTGAGTTGGGTTGCTGTTAGGCTTTTTGGCAGGCTGTATGGGCCATGTTCCAGCAGCATCCTCTCCTAATGTTTCTCTTGCATCTGTGGCTGGCATCTTCAGAGGTTCTGTGAAGAACCTCTGAAGATGCCAGCCACATATGCAATTGAAACGTTAGGAGCGAATGCTGCTGGAACATGGCCTTACAGCCCCAAAAACCTCACAGAAACCCAGTGATTCTGGCCATGAATGCTTTGGACAATACATAGAATCTGACTTGTTCAAGGTCATCCAGTGGATCGTAGTAAAAATTCCAGAGTAACATATTCATGATACGTAATTTCTTTTTTGCTTCATATGTCCAAATAACTTGGTGGGCTCTGGGCTTCAATTTGGGTACTCAGAAACAAGAGCATCTTGGCCCAGCCTTGTAGTGTGAGAGATGACTGTTTGTCTTCTTTTTGACTGCTAAGATGCTCTAATATATCTCTCAAGCTCCAATGTAATTGCAGGAGATATAGTTTCATTCATGAAAATATGAATAATTTGGTAGTAATCAGAAATAGCAGAGAAACCAGGAGCAATGAGCAGATGCCACATATGCCCATTATTCTTCATGTGCTGGTTCCAGTTAGTACATGCTTTCAGATGAAGGTGCTTTGATGTCATGCAAATTAAATGTTGCCTTAGATAAGAGAGCTTCTGGTTTCCTTTCTGTTGTGGGTTGCTCCTGCTAGTCAGGGTGTGAAAGAGAGGTCAGACTGAGGATTCCTATCCTGTACACACTCACACACGCATTACACAAATTGCTCTGAATTTTGATCCCCTTCCTAATCCCCTGTGTTGTAGCTAATTAAGCGTCCCAGCTCTAAGGTGGACTGAGCAAATCTGTGGTATTTGAGCAGGCCATGCTAGCCAAATGAAGCTTTCCATTCAGAGAAGGGAAGCTTGTTGTTGTGGCATGTCTTTGAGTCATTTCCAACTCATGGCAACCTTGAGATGAACCTATCCAAAGATTGTCTGAGTATTTGGTTTGCTCAAGATCACCCAGTGAGTTTTCAAGGCTGAACAGGAATCCAATCCTTTTTCTCCAGAGTCATAGTCCAAGGCTCAAACCATTACCCCTGTCTGCTAAAGGAATTGGTCTGCTATTAAATACATTAGTTAGTTTCACAAGAACAGAAGTAGAGAGCTTGCTTTGGGTCAGGTCATTCCACCTTCATGAATCAGAATTATAACAGTAATCCTCTGAGGGAAGCATCGGATCTGATAGCATCTTCAGTTGCTGCCAAATTCCTAAAAAGCCTGTTGCCGGTGGTTTTCAAAGCATAGCATGGGCATGTGAAAGAGGTCTTGCTACTGTTCATCCCCCACCATACACACTTACACAGAACAAGTACTCTTTGCTATAATTACAGAGGTTTGGCTTGCAAATTTCAAAGACTACAAATGTTTCACCTCTGTTTCAGGAGTTGAAGCTAAACCACATTAGGATTTTAATTCTGTTTTAAACACTTCTGCTTTGGTAGTTAATCCATGAAAGCATACACAAGTCATTTTCACCCCATGGGGCTTAACTACCTTTGGATTGTTAAACAAATAAACAAACAGTAGTGAAGAAACAGTTTTGTCTCATTGGGTCAATCATAAGAAAATTGGGTTAGTTCAAAAAACTTGGACAATCGAAGATCAGGCAGTCCCTGACTTACAAAAATCCAACTTACAAATTACTCATAATTAAGAACGGAGGTGAGACAACAGGAAGTGAGAGACACCTCCCCCTCAGAAGGGAAATTCACTCCTGGAAGAGTTATTGTCATGGGGGGAAAGAGTCTCCACAGAAGCTTCCTGACCAATCCTTGTTTCCACAACAAGCCAATTTTTTAAAAAAATCTAATTATCACAGGGACAGAAAGTGAGGTGTAATCTTCGGAACAGAGGCACAGATAGTAGAACAAACACCACGGGGGTGTTCGTCCCTATGCTATCCAAAGCTTATGTATGAACAAACCTAAAGAACCTATCTTGTTTGTAACTTGGGGACTACCTGTACATGTAGAAAATTCCTACAGAAGTATCCTTTCTAGGAATTTGCTAGGTTCACCAGGGCAGATTTACAGTAACTTCCAGGGTGAGCATGCCATCGAAGCATCTGGAGGATGTAGAACATTTCTAAAAAGGGCATATTTTGTGGGATGCCAGTAGGTGATATGTATTTTATAGTATTTCTCAGGGGCTATGTGAAAAAATGAAAAGGCAACATATAATTATATGCTAAATGATATATGATAAAATGCATAATAGTATATAAGAAAATAATATCAATATTTTAATATTTTTCATATAGTCATGAAAGAAGGAAATTAAAAATACACAGAGGCTGAAATCAGTTGGGCTTTCTTTATAATGAAGAAGTCATCTGGTGAGTATTTTGAGACATGTATCTGGTCCACTTTGATTTTTGGCATCTGGACCTTTTCAAATCTGCCCTCATATGGCAAGATGTGTTCAGAAGTCACGTAATTTCTCAAAGGCTTCTTAAGGGTCTGGATGTGCAAGTAAAGTGGCTCAATAAAATAACCCACTTTAACAGAAAGGCGAAGAAAGTTCTCAGTGCAGCCAATGGATTGCAACTCAGAAACTGGTGTCTTGTCAAAGATGGTTATTTCCATTAAGTCAATCGGGTCAAGCAGGGATGACTTCTGAGAGAGAAGACACCAGTGGCAAAACCACAGAGCAGTGATGTGTTCCAGGGGTGAAACAGGCTGCCAAAGTTGCTGCTTGAGTGAGTTCATGTGGTATCTGGGTAAGGGGAAGAAAACCCAGGGGACCACATTGGTTTTATTTCCAAGTGTAGGCCTGCGGGGAAATCCCACACACAGGAAGTGGGACAGAGAGAAAACGGGGATTTTTCTCCTTTTACCCTCTTCACCCACTCTCGGTTTTGAATGTGCTTATCCCCTCTCTCCCTCATAGGTTTTCTCCCCCAACATACATTCATTCCCTCTCTGAGACACCCACGTTTACAATCATCCAGAGTTCTTCTTCCTCTCCTTGCCTTACATTTGTGCAATTGTCTGTTACATTCTGTTTAGTTGCAGAAGTGTGTGTATGTGAGAAAAGTTAGTGTTTTTGGAATCATTCTGTAAGCATTTTAGAATAATGAATTGTATTTATAAACTAATCCCCCAGTCAGTTGTAAATGGCAGCTCCAATGTGAGTTGGGCAATGAAGCTACTTCAGGTTTAAATCCAAATTCATAGGAACTATCCAGAGTGCTGAATCCTAATCTCCAGACAGGCCCAGCATTTCAGATAGCAATGTGAAAGACTGGACAACTATCCAGAATATTCACTGGCCTATTGATAGATCAATATCATCAGGCTTATCCACAACACTACAACTTTCCCCAAAATTGCTCTTTCAACCCTATGATCAGACTTCTAAAAGACATTAAAATGGGAAAACTTACTGTATGGAAGGTGAGTGAGGAGTATATATGTGAGAAAGAACATTTGCTTGGAGGGATTTACTTATGTGATTATGTATGGGTTTACAGCAAATGCCAGGAATCCCAATGGCAGTTAAAGTGGAATCATAGCACTATAATTTTGAAGTATGACTGTGTTTTCTGTCATAAAAGTTGGATGTGTATGCAACATGCATACATTCAAAGATTTTAATAACAACAGCACAAGATTTCTATTGGGGCAAAGCTCTCTCTTTCATTCAATCTCTCTCTTTGTTTACAGTTCAGGTTCAGGGTATTTGAAGGACCATACTTTCCCATATGTGACTGTCCCAAACTTTAAGCTCTGAAGAGGTTGTGCTCTTCTCCTCTACCTCTTATCACCTTCAAGGCATAGTCAGTGGGAACATAGAAGTCCATTTCTGAGGCTGCTCCCACACTTTGGAATTTCATCTTTAGGGAGGTTAGGAAAGTTCCTTCTTTGTTCTCCTTTTGGTGACAGGTTAAACCTTTCTTTCACAGCAAGTCATTAGAAATACATTTCTAACAGTAAGAGGTTTTCAATAATAATAATAATAATTATTATTATTCTTATTTTATTTCTTGCCCGCCTCTCCTCATGGCTTGAGGCGGGTTAAAACACATAAACATTGCAGAAACACTACAGATACACATATTAAAACTTATTTCTATAAAATACATATTAAAATACACAAAACAGAGATTAACAAAGGACACACATTTAAAATTCATGCTTAAAGACTTTGGTTAGGTGCTATATTATTTTAAATCTTTGCTTTAAGGTAATATTTTAAATGGGTGTAGTTCTGCTTCATTTTATAATGTTACAATCTCAATTTTTAAAATGTTGTAACCATGTTTATTATTTATTCATTTACTTTATTTTCATCCCACATAGGGACTCAAAACAACTAACAATCACATGATGCCTGCCACAGATGTGGGCGAAAAGTCAGGAGAGAATGTTTCTGGAACATGGCCAGACAGCCTGGAAAACCCACAGCAACCCAGTGATTCCAGTCATGAAAGTCTTCGACAACACATAATCACATATTACAATACAACAATGACATCATGTAAAACAACATGTATTCTCATTGTATTGGTTGCTCTTTTATCTGCCTTGAGTTCATCTGGGTATCAATAAAGTAATTATGCAAAACACATGCACACACTCATATGTATGTATGTCTATGTATGTCTATGTATGTCTGTATGTCTAAGCAGACATATTATAATATACTGCAGAAACAACTTGGGGGTCAGATACAGTTCTTGCACCACATTTTGTTTACTTCTGATGTAAACACACAGATACAGATGGCATATGAATGAAGGAAGAACACATGGTCTTTCCAGGGTTCAAAGAAATGAGAACATCAAGTTTCTCCAGAAACAATGTCCCATAGTATCAAGAGCGCAACAAAGATGCTGCAAGGGATTCTAACTCTTTGTTGTCAATTTTTACTTAAATCTAATGAATATGGATTAGTTACCCTATCACTCTCTTTAATCAAGTCAATCCACTGCATGTAAACAAAGTGGATTTTTATCAACCTTTTCAATTGATCCTTGGTTGTGGAAAAGAATGGTTTCACTTTCATTCCTGTTAATAATTTAATTGCATTTTAATAACAACTTTGAATGCATTTTAGGGGGGTTTTTTTGTGGGATATGGCAAAATAGAAATTATTTAGAAATAGCAGCAGCAATAATAATAAATTTCAGTCTCTTTTTGGTTATTGTTAGATGGCAGTTGTCCAAAATTAATTAATGCATATCTTGAGTTATCTTACACAAACAGCAAAAGCTTTGTGACACCTAAAACTATGCTGGCTGGTGCGGTACAACAAACAGAAGATTCCCCGCAGAGATGTGGGCATTTTCATCAGTGTGAGTCACAATGGAGGCAAGCTTTATCAGAACAACATGAAAGAAGGTGGGGAAGGGAGAACCTGTGATCTGTGCAAGATAAGGAACATGTCATCAGAACAATAATGAAGCAGTTGGGTTGTTATAGGTTTTTTGGGCTGTATGGCCATGTTCTAGAAGCATTCTCTCCTGACGTTTCACCTGCATCTATGGCAGGCATCCTCAGAGGTCGTGAGGTTGCATCCTTAGAGGTCACAAGATGTTTGGTGTATTGTGTTCCAAAACTTCTTTGTTTGGCTCCTTAGGATCAGACTAACTGGAATTACTGTTAAAGAGTTACCAAACCTTCTTAGAATGAATGACATACCAGTGTTTAAGCAGCTTCCAAATATCTTGAACTGAAATTCTCAGGCCCAACGGACATGTTCTCTTAACTTTGTGGAAATTGGTTTGTTTAAAATTCATCATGAACATTATGGCAGTCTCACTCACTTATGTGGGCTATATTTAATTGGAGTTGTAGTTCAACACAATTGGAAAGCCTCAGGGTGGGGAAGGTAGCATCAAGGCATTTTCACAAATGACACTGGAAGATCCAGGTTGTTGCTGCTGTTGCGTGCCTTCATGTTATTTCTGATTCATGGTGATGCTAATATGGCCCTGTCATGGGGTTCTTTCCTGGCACAATTTTGTTCAGACAGGTCTTGACATTGCCTTCCTCTCAGGATGAAAGAGTGTGACTTGTGCAAGGTTACCTAGTGGTTTTCCATGGCCAAGCAAGGGATTTGAATTCTGGTTTCCAAGTGTATTGGTCCGAAGTTCAAACTATTATGTCACATTGGCTCTTAAGATCCAGGTTAGGATAGCAGAAATATATTTCACCTTTTAGATTCAGAGCAAGAATGACACCACAAAATGAAACAGAGGGGAGTAAACTTGGGGCTGGATTTTCTTTCAAAAGTGCTGTCACCTTGCTCCTTTTCTGATCTAAATTGCATCTTTTCATCTCCTAATGAAACATATTAGACACATGCCTGTTAGGCAAACAAAAGCTCTAGAAAGGAGTGATCTAGAAAAGGAAAATAGCATATTGCACATCAGTCACTCTTCAGCTGCCAGAATATGGAAACATTGATTGTAGTATCTAGGAGATTCTGGGAATGGTCATTCAAAAAGTTAACTTTTCCAATCTCTGTCCTTTGCTGACCAGATGTGTGGCTCCTGAAACCTGCTTTGAACTAAAATGCATGCACAAATGGAAAAAACATCAACAGTTCAATGGGAGGTCTCAGAATTGGTGTGAGAGAACATAACTCAATGCAGCTTTGTCAAGGGCAAAAATATCCACGGACCCTCAGAGGATCAGCTCATTGAGCACAGGAGCTGCAGAAATGCTCTTCTAGAGAAACACGAGCACTCAACAAAATAAGAACTAGCACGAAGTTGCTGAGAACCGTTATTTGACCCTGAGCCACAGAGGAAATGTGTTTCATAAGAAGCAGTGAATTCTCTGGAAATGATGGTGAAGCAAATACACTTAACACATGAACAGGACTGTAAAGTTCTCCCCCTGCCTTCACATTTTTTGTCAATCCCACAGCAGGCCAGGGCTCAAAAACATTATTTTTTAAATTACAACTCTGAGAAAAAAATGTTTATTTACTACTCACAGGATTATGGGTAATATAATACAATATACATTCATTGGGGTCTGCAAAAGGGAAATTTGCATGTGTATGTGTATCTTATGGGAAATAATCAAATCAAGAACAAAAGGCCTCAGAAAGAATTCAGCTGAAGACCTACCTCTTTGTAAGTGGACTTACTTATGCGGGAATTCCAATTATGCAGTTGCATAACATCCATATCAGTTAGAGGGCTGTGGTTTCATTATTACATAGCATCAGGTATAATTAGATGATTTATTACATCAAATGCCCAATATGCATCTCATTGATCTTGATTTGCACTGGACACCAAATGTTGGCCAAGGGGGTTGGACTGGACGGCCCACGAGGTCTCTTCCAACTCTGATTCTATGAGTCTATGAAGGAAAAACAGTGATCAAAATTCTGGAAGTTGCTTGCCAGCCTGTGAAGTTACCACATGTAATCACTTTTCTCTGCTATTTTAAAGCTTCCAAGATACATATCAACAGGATTAAAACGGAATAATGACACGTTACATCTCAGATTGCAATTCCAAACTGAGCTTGCCATGGATTAATCCCAGCTTTATTCAAAATGACCAAATGGTTTAGGACCTTCCCAGATGGAACCAATGTACTGGGAGATGGTAGCATTTGTTTCTCCTTTTTTTTAAGAAGAAAAATCTAAGATAAGTTTGCCAATGACATGAAATTTTGGGCCATTTCGGCTCCTTTTTCTGCAGTGTTTTTGATGTATTTGTTCCTTCTCTAAAGGACAATTTTTTAAAAAGAAACCTGTCTGGATACCTTTGGACATTTGGGCTAGAATCCTCTTGATGACCCATGACATTGTGTGTCTGTTATAGTTATTGCAATTATATGGTTCTCTGTTTCCCTTGTTCAATTACCCTGATTCTCCTAAGATTGACATTTGTTTCATGCCCTACCAACAGCACCACGTAGATGCCACCAAGGACTGAAAAGCATCTGAATGTGTCCTTTTAGCCAGATGCACAGTGACAATGTCATCCCCTAGGACCTGCAGAGTTCCTGGAGGATGATTACTGTTGTTATTGTGCATCCTGCTACAGCAGTGGTTCTTAACCTGTGGGCTGTGGACCACCAGTGGGCCATGAGGACAAAAATCTGATCTATAAGCCTCCTTCCTCTGTATTTATTTTGTTTATTTTATTTTGTTCATTTCCGCTCCTTTTGTGCCGCCTGCCACTTTTCCCCTGTTGTTGACTATGGCATATGTTCTTTATCAGAAACTAGAGCTGATGTGGTTTATCTAATGCAATTTTCTGAATCAGCACCCCAAACCAAATCTAAAGTTGACAAAAAACTGATTCATAACTCTTTTGGTACTAATGTTGGCGGGTGGTCCCTGGTCAACTGGTTCCTAGTCCAAAGAAGGTTGGGAACCACTGAGCTACAGGGACACAGCCAAACCATTGTTACACACTTGGCCATGTGGTGGAAGGAGTGCACAAAGAAGGAAGGCAAACTGGATTTCCATTTAGGCAGAAATTTGTGGTCTGCTCCTCTATCTAAACCATGACCTTAGTTTTCATGGAAGATGGGGCAATCAAAATAAGTGTCCAATACCCCAATTTCTACACATTCTTCCTGATCTCTATCCCCTACATGCCTTCTTTCATTCTAGTCCGCCTGCAACAATTATTACTTCATCTCTTTCTTAATATTTCAGAGTCTTCCCAGATTGCTGAAAGCAAGCATACATTCTTTGGACATAAGTGATGTCTTTCTTTCCCTTTAGGAATCTAATACATTAACACATTTAAAAAGACTGATGAAGGATTTGAAGTTGAGATTCAAGCACACTCTTTTCTTCACAGGATAAACACAAGACTATTAAAGGGGGGAAATTACATGAGGCACATGCACTGTCACGCAAACATTAACAAAACAATGAATTGCTCAGGTTATTTTCTTTTGATTTCTGGAATGACCAACTAGGGCACTCCAGAAAGCCCATAGCTATGATATAGAAAACAAAATGTATGTTCAGACCATCCATATTATGGAACCAGAGTAATCTGGGAACATTTTACTGCCTTCAGTTCCTTGAGCCAAAGCATTGATGACATCATACACTCAAGATGGGTGACTACATCTTCTTTCGGTAACAAAGACATTAAGCCTTGTAATTGACTATCCGGGTGAGGGTGAGAGGCTGGTCAGATAACATACACAAACATACACATACGTGGGCCTGGTCAGGGAAAAGATGCGTCAGTTAGAACCAGACAAGAGACATGAGATAAAACAAAGATAATACAAGGAACACATAGCTGGAAGTTTGGTAATCATCTTGATGAAATATGGTCGTTTTAAAAATAGCAATCTTATCCAGATCTTGAAAAAGTTCTGGGAACTATGCCTTCCAGAAAGCCCAAAGCCAGTTGCAATCTTAAGAACCTTTCCAAGCTTGGGTCTGTGAATAAATATAGACAACTCTATCGTGCTTTGGGCTACATTTCATCAAGCAAACTGCAAATCTAAAAAATGTGTGTTAGTCTTTAACAAGGCACATAAAACCGCTTTTCTTAATTTTGTTCCCTAATAATTTGAAGCTTGTTGGAAAATCCAGAAGTTGGAAAATCCAGAAAAGTATTTTCATTTAAGTAGTCCGGGTTTTGCACTTAGTGTTTTTTTCTCTTTCTGTGTGTATATGTACCTTCAAGTCACCTGTTGACATATGGTGACCCTATGAAATTTCATAACTTTTTCTTAGACAAGGAATACTCAAAGGTGGTTTTTCCAGTTCCTTCCTCTGAAATATAGCCTACAGGACCTGGAATTCATTGGCAGTCTCTCATTCACACAACAATGGGCAGCTGTTCGCTATGCCTCCTGGTCAGAGTCCCTGTTTTGCTCTGCTGATTCCCCACTCACTCATTCTTGGCTTTGACTTCCCTCCCATTGTTTGCTTGAGCCATTTGCCCAGAAGGAATGTTATTCTTGGGGGGGGGGGGGGGATTCCACACTTCTGCCATGAGGAGGTTCACCTGAGCAACCTTTTGAGTTAAAAGTTTGAGTTTTTAAACTTTGAGTTAAAAAACACATTTTAAGGTAGCTTCCCTGAAGCAACAATGAAAGTAGCAGTTTCCTTTCAGTGGTTCTCAACCTTTTTTTGACCAGAGACCACTTGACCAGGGATCAGTTTAGCCAGGGACCAATTTGATCAAGGACCACTTGATGAGGGACCACTTTGACCAGGGTCCACACTCCAACATTAGTACCAAAAGGGTTAAGATTCGGATTTTGGTCAACTTTAGATTCAGAAAATTGCATTGGATAAACCACATCAGCTCTAGTTTCTGATACAGAACATATGCCATCCAGTAGTCGCCATCTGCTCACCCATAGAAAACTATATTTAATAATCTAGAGTGGATGTGATCTATTCAATGCAATTTTCTGAATCAGCACCCTAAATAACCCCAGGAACAGGCCTAAAAATGAAGACAACAAGGCACCCTCCATTTCCAGGTACCATGTGGAATGGTTCCACTCAGGGGAAGGGAGGAGGAAGAGAAGCAGAAGTCAGGAAGCTTGTTGTTGAGCCTTTCGTGGGTAGTCAGCCTCTCCCCTCCCAACATCCCTCTTGCCTCAGCACTATAAGAGGGTTTTGCAAGACCAGTCACTTTCGTTGCAATGGTGTAGTAACGGTGGGACTGCGGACGATATCTTAGTTCTTGTGGACCACCGATAGTCCACGGATGACGAGTTGGGAACCACTGCTCTATCTGGCCAGGACAGCATCTACTGGATGTTTGCTTCTAGATTTGACAATGTTGTTCATATGAAATAGATATGGTAACATTAAATTTGTACAAGTTAAAATTTGAGAGGGTGGCTTTTTTCTAGGCCAGTGCTGTCCAACTTCTGGCGGGTCCAGGGCCGGATAAGAGGTCACTGATGACCTGCGGGGCCCAGGCCCCGCCCCCTCCTAAAGCCGCCGAAAAAGGAGGAGTAGGCGGCGCCAAGAGCAGCGCGTCACAGGCCTGGCGTAACGCGCTGCTCTTGGCACCGCCTACTCCTTTTCGGCGCCCCCCTCCCTTCCTAGGCCGAGGGAGCCGCCGAAAAAGGGCAGACGGCGGCGCCAACGGCAGCGCGTCACAGGCCTGGCGTGACGCGCTGCCCCTTGGAAGGGAGGGGAAAAGGGCAGAAGGCGGCGCCAACGGCAGCGTCACAGGCCTGGCGTGACGCGCTGCCCCTTGGCACCGCCTACTCCTTCTTTCGGCGCCCTCCTTCCTAGGCCAGGGGAGCCGCCGAAAGGAGGAGTAGGCGGTGCCAAGAGCAGCGCGTCACGCCCGGCCTGTGACGCGCTGCTCTTGGCGCCGCCTTCTGCCCTTTTTCGGCGGCTCCCCCGCCCTAGGTAGGGAGGGGGGCGCCGAAAAGGAGGAGCTAGCTCTCTTCCTCCTCCCTGCCCCGCCTCCCCCTCCCCCCGGCCGCCATTTTTTTTTAAAAAATCGATTTTTTTTCAAATTTAAAAATGGCGGCTGAGGGCATAGGTGGGGCCGTGTCCAACAGGCTCCGGGGCCGGATCCGGCCCTGGGGCCGCCAGTTGGACAGCCCTGTTCTAGGCCAAACGTGCTTTCTTGTCTTCAAGGAACTCCATTGTTTGATATCAAGAGTTCAGAACTCACACAACATTATGGTGGGGGTTAATTACACATATTATGGCTTGTGTTTTAAAAATGTATAAAAAACTTTTAATAGTAGTCCCCAACAATGTCTATTGTTATGAGAAATTCAGTGCCCCATTTCAATACTACATGTAACACCAATATCACTTCCATGTATCTTGGTACAGGACTTTATTGCACTAAAGTGGCATACTGGCATAGAAGCAGGACCATCACCTTTGAAGATTGTGCAAAGCCATGTGCAACCCATTGCTTGTCAGCCCTCTATGTGACAAAACTGTTACCAGCTAATGATGGTCAAAACTCATCAATAGCCCCTGATGCTGTGACTTACTGAATCTTGTGTGATTATCCTAATTTGCTTATGTGATGGCATGCACAGAGAAGTAACAACACACAGAACAGTGTCATATGCAAAATAGTAATATATTAACACATTGGTATTTCACCAGAACACATACATCACGGGTATCTCTAACATAGAGAGCAACTTTCAAAAATACATTCGATAATCAGGTATAACCGGGGGCATATACCTATGCACTGCTTACAGTACAGTACCTTTGGAACGGTCCTAAAGTAGTCCAGACAGGCGTGAGGGAAGAAAGTCCACAGAAGGGGATAAATCCAGATCTATAGGTAAGTTTTTCAGGGAAGGGTGCGGTAAATCCGCCAATGCGCGTTAAGACCGACCATATTTGTAATCCGTATAGAAGGTAAGTACTGTGGCGAAAAGAGGATGTAGTACTCGGGATGGAAATCGCAGGACGCCAGGCATGCTGCAACGGTAGAGATGCAGGGCCCAATCCGTTTCGCCTCGGGTGGCTTTATCAAGCGGCAGAGTGCAAAAATATTGAAGGTGCATCACAGGATAAATACATTCTGTAAATAACATAAACAATTGAGCTACACAGTTCATTTTCTACAGGGTGAGCCAATAAATAAAGCACACAGTCATATACCATGCTGGAGTATTTCATTGGCACAATCTATCCTGCGGACCTGAAGGTAGCGGGAGAGGGCTAAGGATTGACCTTAAATACGTTCTGAAGTGTGAATTGGATCAGCTGGAATTCATGTCAAAAGGGCGTGTATGGAAAGAGGTTCATTAAGGCCAAACGGGTGTTCAGATTTTAAGAGGGAGATCCAGCGGGTTTCACATCTAATGAGATTATCATGATTGTTGCCATGGGGCTGTGTAAACATTTTATCTAAAGTTGTAAATTTAAAGGAGCTGGGTGAGTGGTTAGCGGTCAAGAAATGTTTGTACAGAATGGAATTATCCATTTTATTACGGATTCTTGACCGATGTTCCGTGAACCTGGTTCAAAGGGAGCGTGCCGACTTGCCTATGTAAATTAAGCCACACTCACATATCAAGGCGTATACACAGTTTTCTGATACGCAGTTTGTATAGTGTCTAATCTGGAATGGTTTCCTTTTGTGTGGACTATGAATCTCCTTCCCAGTATATACTTGCTTGCAAGAAGTGCAACTCCCACAGGGCCTACAACCCGGGGTGATACTACTACGTATCGGAGTGTCTTGGAGAATGTATTTTTGAAAGTTGCTCTCTATGTTAGAGATACCCGTGATGTATGTGTTCTGGTGAAATACCAATGTGTTAATATATTACTATTTTGCATATGACACTTTGTTCTGTGCATTGTTGTGTTAGCTATTTTCTACAGTTTACCTTGTGTGTACATGCACAGAGAAGTGACATCAGCAGATGAGACTGTCCTCCTCCTCCCCTTTCCACCACCTTTCCAGTAAAGATTAAGAGGTTTTTTTTAAAAAACTAGACTTTACTGGAACTGTGAAGTTACTTTTAAAAAAGTAATTCTAATAAAACATATGGCAGAGTGGAAACATAGCAAAGTTACATCCCTAGCAGGAAGTACACCCATGGGACCACAAATTGGATAAATGTCACTATTGCAAAGAAATGCGATGCCAGGGGGGGATTGTCCTGGTAAGTAGCCATTATTTGTGATTGTGTGAATGCTGTAAAATGTGTAAAATCAAAAAGAAAAGAAAAGAAAAATTGGTTATAGATCACAGCACATTGTTGGCTAGGAGTAGAATATTATGCCCAGATCAAAACCATTGAAATTTATCATATTGCTTCCTGTAAAATTTATTTGGATAGATTTGCTTCCTTTGGAAACAAGTTTCACATTTTGACTGATCTGTCATGTAAAAGTGTGCAGACTCTGAATGGCTGGGAAACTCACGTTCTTGAGGGAGTGTTTCCTCAAGTGACTTCAGAATTGATTTAATTCTCACCTCATCATCTCAGTCTCATCTGCTGGTTTCCATTGACATTGTTTACAAAGGAGGCTTCTCTCATTGTAAAGGTCACCACACTCCCAGCCAGTGTGGCAAGAGGATGTGCTCCCACACTTGCTTAACTTGAAAAGCATACTCTGTGTAATAATAATATGGGATGACCCTGTCAGAAGAGCTGCAATGGACCAGACCCAAGGCTATCTGGCTCACTCGGCAGCTGACAAGTGGCCTACAAGAAGTTAACAAGCAGCAAATGTGCACGATCCTGGCAACTGATATTAGCCCTAGGAAATAGTGTTAGTTTGTATTACAATGCCCAGAACACCAGGCCAGCAGGAACACAGGTTAGGCTAGCTGAAGGCCTCTGGGAATCTCTGCTTCAACTTGTACTGAGAGCCAAACTCCTTCTGATATGGTAATAAATTGCCATAATGAATACATGCCATGAATATGTCTAATCCATCACCTGTAAAAAATGTCTAATGAAGCTAGGTTCACAGTGTGCTTGTGATACAAAATTCATTTATTTACAGGTCATGCAGATACAATAAAGCACTGGCCATTCTATTAGGCAAAGTGACTCGTATTTAGTGGTACTCTGGTTTCTCTTCGTTTTTGCCCTTTACTAAGGAACGGATACTTAGTGGTGATAGATGTGTGTTAAAACTGATATGCAATTGTCCATGCAAAATGTTGATTGTATCCACACAAATGTATCTTCAAAAGGCGATTGCAATCTGGCAAGATGGAAACAAGTAGTGCTACATAGTGTGAAGGATTAGGAGATCTACATGTGTTACCCATCCACCCACCCAAAACCCTATCTCTTGGGTCAACACTGAAGCTGACCTGCCCTACATAAACATGTGAAATTTCCAGAAAAATACAGGGTGAAAGCTTGATTTTTGAAACTTGGATTTTGGCCCTCCGGCATGAAAAAGAACTAAATTCAGTTTGAATCCTCAACAACAACAGCAGCAGCATGTTATGCCAGCACCAGAAAGAAGGTGTGTGTGAATCTTCTTTCAGACATCACCTCTGAGTCTGAAAGACAGTGATAAATCTGGCATCATCCATGACCTCCCAATTCAGAAAGTTGGCTTCTTTGCATGCAAAATAACATTACAGTCAGGCATGTAGCTGGGGGAGGGGGCTTGAGGGGGCTTCAGCCCCCCCCCCCAATTCTCAGGGTGGTCCGCGAGAAGGCCTTACTGGTACATTATTTAAACTGGTATGTGTATTCATCTCATGATCTGATCACCATGCTCAGTATATCCCATATGCATGGGGGTATTGGGATAACAATACAAAAGGTTTGCTAGGGACCGGGTAGATCATCTCTCACTCAGATTCAGCCCCCCCCCATCAAACTCAGCCCCTCCCGAATCAAAATCCTGGCTAAGGCCCTGATTACAAGTGATCAAATCACATCAATGTATGAGGAAAAACTGAAGTGTTTTAAAATCACTTATCAAATTCCTTTTAAAGAGAAATCATATTCTCCTGAAACAGTTGAGTAAACACTAATATGTTTGTGTTTGTCCCCTTTCCTTGTTTGTGTGTCCCCATGTGTGCTTTTGGAGTCTTTGCTATCTCTCTTCTTGAGGCATCAGCTGAAAACAAATTAAAAAAACGATTAAAGAGGTTGGAACTCGAGATGTCAACAAAGCTTCCCTGTTAAAGTCATTCCTCGTTCCTTACCACCTGATTGACTGCAAGAGTCATCGGCTTTGGCTTTATTACGTGAGCAGCACCAAGAGATAAGATTCGCTTTGCCTGCACATGCTGGCTGCGTGTCAAGGCAACAGCAGCACATATTGGACGGGCAACCCAGGAGGCCCCCAGATCACGAGGAAACCACGTTTCCTGCTGGAGGTGGCCTGATTTGCTTGCAAAATGCTGAGAGCACAGGGGATGCTTCCATGAGAGCACATCTCCCTCTGCTGGAGGACTGTTGGGCTTCTGGGATAAGAGAAAGCTTCAGACCCAAAATGCAATTGCTAGCAATGAAGGGGAAACTAAGCAAGCATGGACATCTACAGAATTTTTTACACAGAAGAAAGGAGGAAGCCATTCTGCAGCATGTTATGCAAGGGTATCGCTACAGAGAGGAGGCATTTCTGTCACTGTGTGCCTTCACATAGTTTTCTTGCATATGGCAACCCTAATGAATGATCATGGGAGTTTGTGGGCATGAAAGTGCATGGCTCGCTCAGGGTCACCAGTGGGTTTCCATGGCTGAGTGGGGAATTGACCTCGTTCTCCAGAATTGTAGTCCAACTCTCAAACCACTATACCACTACATAGAATAATAATGCTGCCCTTCAAATAATATTTTTCATCTTTTCCCAAATTTCTAACATTACAGAGAGTGAGATCTGAAATGTCTCACACCTAGAACCTCTTATATACATGTCGTGTTTGCATTATCTTGGGAATGTTGTCTGTTCCTTTGCTTTGGACGTTTAAACTGGATTTCTAAATGCTCTATTGATGTTATAAGTTGATGAAATGGCAGAGATTTGGGGATTTCAGTGAAATCTGATTGAAAGGGCAGAATTGATATTTGAAGGGAAGGGCAAAGCTATCATTTTGCTCCCCCACATAGATAAACTCCTAGTAATATGTGACTAGGGACACCAGACTGAAAACTAGAGATAGCTATTATGTGTTGACAAAGCCAAGGCTAGAACAAACACACATTGTGGTACTTTTTTTTACTCCTTAGCCTCCCATTCCATGACATTGCACAGCCTGCAACAAATAGGGGGGGGGGGGGATATCAGAATTTGACAGCACTAAACCCTAAGAGATCCAGGTGGATAGAGTGGATTGGACTCTGAAGACCAGGGTTTGAATCCCCACTCAGTCCTACCCATTGGGTATCCTTGGGCAAATCACACTCTCTCGGCCTCACAAGAAGATAAAGGTAAATCGTCTCTGAACAGATGTTGCCAAGAAAACTCTGTTTTTAGGTTTTAGGGTTGTCATAAATCAGAAACAAATTGAAGGCAGAAAAACAATAACACATATAAACACCCCAAAGGTGCCAACTACCACCTTGGTTTTGGAAGCTAAGAATGGTCAGACCTGGTTAATACTTGTAATTGGGCATCACCAAGGAATATCAGGTGCTGAAGGCTGTATTTCAGAGGAATACAATGCATAAAAACCCCATGAGACTAATGGGGCAGCCATAAGTCAATAAATTACTGAGCTTGAGTTGAGTCTTCAAGCATTGTTACTCTAGTTTCTGTGCAACTTATTTTATCAGCACCAGCTTCCTAGTCAATCTGTGGGCTTGCTTGGCATCACTGCATGAGGGTGGAGCTTCAGGAGGCAATTATGAAGAAACTGCCCTGGCCATTTCTTCATTAAACAGGATCATTTGCCATGACAACAGAAGACCCCTAAAAGCTCTGAGTTATCCATCTAATGCTGAACCCACGCCTGAAAAATAATTTATCCTGACCTTGATCTCCTTTCTGTTGGGACACATTGTAATCCCCATGTTTTGAAAGGTAAGAAAGAAGACTTTCTTGATAACTAGGCAATGAAAAACATATCTTGGGAACAGAAGTCTGGGAACACGTTTTCCACTCCCAACAGCACCAAAGTTTCCAGATTCCAAACAACTTTTCAAAGAGTTCTTTCACCTTCATTGGTTGTCCTGTTTCTGATATATCTACACCACATACTATAGTTTGATATCCCTTGAATTACCAAGGTTCCCTGTGACAGAGTCTTGGGATTTATAGTTTGGTGAGATACTTGGAATCCTCTGCTAGAGAAGTCTAGTCAGTTCCACTTGAATTATGGCACCGGTTTTATAGCAGAGAATATCCAATACTTCTCCAGTCGACATATTATGTACCAAGATTTCCTAGGAGGTGGCCAAGACAGTTAAAGTATCATACTGCTATAAACTGTATTATATAGATGCTCTGATCTTCTAACCTGACTTTGGGGGGAAAGCATTGTTTCTTCATTTGTCACCATATATTTTAGCCGTAGCTTATGCTTTATTAAGCTGAAAACATGCAAGTCTTTGGGCCCTTCTTTCACCTTTCCATTTCTGCAGCAGTTATAGTCAAAAGGTCCTATTTTAATATTAAAAAACAACAAAGACCTCACAACCTCTGAGAATGCCTGCCATAGATGTGGGTGAAACATCAGGAGAGACTGCTTCTGAAACATGGCCACACAGCCCAGAAAACTCACAGCAAACCGACATCAAAAAGTTTCTGCTTCATCTCCAATCTTCAATATCTGCCTGTTAGTTAGGATATAAAGGCATGATTATTACGTATTTTTAAAAGCTGCTTTGTGCCTTTATATAATTTCTCACTTATGACAACCCCAAGGAGAACTTGTATCTGAGGGGTGTTGTTGTTTTGTTTTGCAAGATTTGTTCAGATTTTGTTTGCCTTTGCCTTTTTCTGCAGCTGAGTGAGCGTGGCTTGCCCAAGGTCATCCAGTGGGTTTTCATGGTCACGCAGAGATACAAATCCTTGTCTCCAGAGTTGAAATCCAACACTCAAACCACTACACTATGCTACTTCTAACAGTTCACCACCAGATCTCTAAAATTTGGAGTCCTCTGCCCATCAATAAAAGTTCATAATTCTATAATAAAGTAAAATTTGTATGCTAAGACAAGGAATACCATTAAGCAACCATCACATGAATCTCAGGCTTGAGCAGCGCATTGCTAGACACATGACTGTTTGCACACCACTGCTTTTGGGGGAAAAGATGCCCGCAGGGAGAAACAAAACATATATTGACATATCCACGAGCTATACAATTTTAAGAAGAAATACATGAACTTTTGGTCAAACCTGGGAGAAGGCTGCTCCCTAGTGGCCAAGAGGGGAATAGCCTTGTCTGATCCAAAGGGGCAGAACTCCTTTCCACTTTGCAAAGACCCTAAAGCAGTGCTTCCCAACCTGTAGGTGTCCAGGTGTTTTGGCCTACAACTCCCAGAAATCACAGCCAGTTTATCAGCTGTTAGGATTTCTGGGAGTTGAAGGCCAAAACATCTGGAGATCCACAGGATGAGAACCACTGCAAAGGCATCAGATCCTGTCTGATGTTGGAAGCTAAGTAGGGTTGGCCCTGGTTAGTGACTAATATCAGGTGCTGTGGCATATATTTCAGAGGAAAGGTTTGGAAAAAGCACCTCTGAGTATACCTTTCCTAAGAAAACCCTATGAAATCCACTGAGTCCCATAAGTCGACAGGTGAGTGGAAGGTAAATGTCCAAACAATGTCTGGAGAACATACAAAAACAGTAGAATTTATATTGCAGAGATACACAAACTTAGAAAGTAATGTCAGGAGGACATTCCCTGCAAATCCATTTCCCCTGGATTCTTATCAGGTGAAACTTCTTTTTGGACCTAAGGCAGGTAGTTGGCTGATAACCTGGGCCTTTTGACAGCCAAGAAAGCATACTGAAGTCACTCAGAGAAATTTCTGAAATAAAAATACAAACAAGTAAGAGCAAAAATAAAAAAGACAAACAAGTATTTTTCATAGGAACAAGGCATAATGCACAGTCCAAAGCACATTAGAGGGGGATGGCCATATCTACTGGAGACACTGGAGATCATATCACACTACAGGAGGTATGGGCAAACTTTCTAACTTGGGAGCCTGCATGGCAAGCCAGAGCAGGTGGGTGGACTGGGAGGGAGGGGGTTCTCCCTAAGTCTCCTCCCTGCCATTTCTTCCTTTTTTCTTTGGAAAAACGGTAAACATTTGGATCCCCAAAGGGTTAGCCTTCCTCAGGATGTGATGGAAGACAGCAGAAGGCCTGAGAAAAATACCCAAGGGGCCGCATCTGGCTCCTGGGTTTACCCATACCTGCACCACACAGTTATGACTCTGTGATTCCACAGTAATGGTCCCCTACAGCAGGTAATGGCACAGTTCATGAAGAGATATTTGGAATTCTCAGCTAGAATTCTCTTGTGCCTCTGCAAACTACACATTCCAAGGTTTCATGGGATGCAACCATTAAAAGAGAGTCATTGCAGTATTTCTAGTAGTGTGTAATAGCCCTGATTGCCTGGCTGAGGCGCTGGGTGCAGCTCCATGTGCTGAGAAGTTGGATGGAAAAAAGAAGCATTCTTACCTGGGGCTTGCAGACATCCGCTGAGACTCCTTCTGCACAACTGAATAAAATCCCACATTTTCTGCTTTGAACTAGAATATATGGCAGTGTGGACTCAGATAACCCAGTTCAAAGCAGATATTGTGGTATTTTCTGCCTTGATATTCTGGATAATATGGCTGTGTGGAAGAACTCTGAGTCTTGAAGGTGGGAGAAGAGCTAAACTCTTCCATTTCCACTTAGAGGGAGAATGGGAGAACTTGCTCCCAACCTCCCTCCCCGGCCCATTTGACTACTAGGCTGATTTGCTCAGCATGGTGCCACATTTCCCCCCTTTACCAACTGCCATTACTTTCTCTCTCTTCTCAAGAGAGAATATTATAGTCTGTAAAATTAGTGCAGGTGGACACAACTTTAACTTCCATGGTTCACTAGCTCATTAGGCTCTGTCTACGCTAGGCAAAATACTCTGGATTATTATGCTCTTAAACTGCTCTAGATAGACCAGGGCTGTCCAACTGGTGGCCTGGGGACACGCCCCCCCCAGCCTGTTGGACACGGCCCCCGCTATGCCCCGGCCGCCATTTTAAATTTTGTTTTTAAAAATTCTAATTTTTTTTTTTAAATGGCGGCCGAGGGGAGGGGGAGGCAGGGCTGGGAGGAGGAAGTGAGCCAGCTCCTCCTCCCTGCACCGCCCCCCCGTCCCTCTCTCCGAGCCGCGATGCAAACCGGATCGCATCGGGCGCCGGTGAGAGAGGGACAAGGGGTGGTACAAGGAGGAGGAAGAGAGCTCCTCCTCTCTGCACTGCCCTCTTCTTCCCTCTCTCGCCGCGCCGATGCCTTGCAAGGGAGGGGACCCCGCGGTGCCTCCCTCCCTTGCACGGCATTGCGGCAGCGGCTGAAGCCGTGCCGGCTTCCGCGGCTGCCGCGGCTGCCGCGATGCCTTGCAAGGAGGGGGTCCGCCGGCGGCGCCCCTCCCTTGCAAGGCATCGCGCAGCGGCTGAAGCCGGCGCTGGCTTCCACGGCTGCCGCGATGCTTGCAAGGGGGGGTCCCCGGCGGCGCCTCCTCCCTTGCAACGCATCGTGGCAGCGGCTGAAGCCAGCACCGCCTCGCGGGCTCCGCGATGCCTTGCAAGGAGGGGGTCCCCGGTGGTGCCTCCCTGCAAGGCACGCGGCAGCGGCTGAAGCCGGCGCCTGGCTTCCACGGCTGCTGCGATGCCTTGCAAGGGAGGGGGTTCCCGGTGCCTCCCTCCCTTGCAAGGTATCGCGCAGTGGCTGAAGCCGGCGCCGGCTTCCGCAGCTGCCGCAATGCCTTGGAACGGAGGGGGTCCCCGCGGCGCCTCTCTCCTTCAAGGCATCCCGGCAGCAGCTGAAGCCGCGAAACCGCCAGCTTCATCTGCGGCTAGGATGCTTTGGAAGGGAGGGTGCCCCGTGGCTCCTCCCTCTCTCCCAAAGCATCCCGGCAGCCGGGGCGGGGCCGGGCGTAGCCGGGGCAGGGCGTGGCCAAGGCCGGGGCCGGGCGGCCCCCCAGGTCATCAGTGACCTGGAATCCGGCCCTTGGCCGGTTAGAAGTTGGACAGCACTGAGATAGACCATGAGAGCACCTCAAAGCAATTTTGCTGTCCACACAATCAGTTGGGCATCCAGCGCATCAGCAGCAGTGCCTTGTCCTCCTCCTGGAGCCAATTGCCACCCCTTTGCCAGCAAAAAACCAAAACAAACAAACAAACCCCAGTTTCCTGCCAGAGTCTTGATGCTAAAGTTGCTCCTGGTGAGATCTAACAGGGCACCTAGCAACGAGATCACTAGAAGCAATGTTTCCAGCAAGACTCTGCCAGTGACCTGATTCTGGCTGGTGACACAGTGGTGAATATTTTTGATATGTGCACATGGGATCTTCTCAGATCTAGCTATCCAATTGTAAAAGACACCAGGGTCACTCTAGAGAAGTGGTTCTCAACCTGTGGGTCCCCGGGTGTTTTGGCCTACAACTCACAGAAATCCCAGTCGGTTTACCAGTTGTTAGGATTTCTGGAAGTTGAAGGCCAAAACATCTGGGGATCCACAGGCTGAGAACGACTGGTCTAGAACTTTTTGGAAGCTCTGACAACTTGTGGTTCTTCTTGTGCCAGTTTAATGGCTGGAAGAAGTCCTTCTGGTGCAGAACGAGCCATGCATTTTATGGATTGCTTGTAGGAGGTTTGAGATTAATATCTTTTATTTGGCTCATGAAGATACAGCTTGTATCTGTATATACATAGAAATAAGAAGCAAGAGCTTTAAGCAGACTACGTGATTTCTGTATGGCCAGTTGAATTTCTGATACCCCGCACCTTCAAATGAAAGGGCTATATGTCATATCAAGAAGGCTCTTCATTTTGGAGAGGTCTGCAACCTAAATCAACAGCATCTCAAGTAAAATCCATCTGCTCCAAGGAAATTGAGTAAATGTCTTGAATGTAAGACCTTTCTTGATGGGATCATAGCTTCAGACAATAAAAGTATAGCTGTTCACTTGGGAAGACGTTTCCTCTCTAGGTAATGTGTCAGTTATGGCAATTGCTATATTTCCTGGCAATCAATTAACAGATTTTTTTATGCCAGGAAAGTGTAGAAAGTTATATCAAATGTATAACTCATGTACCTTCTCCGGAAAAAAGATAGCTTAATGGAACACAGATGCAAGAGTGCAAAGCCATTTACTGCATGTTATATTTCATCAGGAGAATACAATGTAATGAACTACTTACGTAAAGTTGGTTTTTATTACAAACAATGCTGACATTAATACAAACATCAGAAAATTGTCTCTATTATTGTTACCAACACCCTTATTAATAATAGCTTTTGAAGGATGGGGGATGGGGTCCCATTTACAATGCAGTTTGGTGATGGCTCAGGGAGGATCCATCTCTTGCCCTATGCTGATCAGTGCTGAGACCAAAAGAACCTATTGCAAGATCCATCTCTAAGGATGATGTAATAACATATGGGGAACTGCTTATCAGGTTCAAAGGCCAATAGGCACTGAGGGGGAAAGATGAATTGGGTATCAAAGACTGGTTTTGCTCACCGATTATATGACAGATTTAAAAAGGATGAAGGGGGGGGGAATTGCTTCAAAAATTGAAACTAGGAACTATCTGTATATATAATAAAAAAGAAAGTTTGTGTGCGTGTGCGTGTGTGTGTGCATGCGGAGGGATATGTGGCAGCGTTCCGATTGGTTGCCACTGTGGGGATTATTTGCATAAGGCCTCTAATTGGCCAGCACCACCAAACTGTCAGAGGGGGGTGGCTCCCAGCCTCCACGAACATTCCAACACTTTTAAATAGCAGAGGGGGTAAGGAAAAGGTCTGAGGCACTCAGGCATGGTGTGAGTTTAACCCCAAAACACTTTGCGTGCCCCAACAATGAGAGAACAACACCAAACTTGCCACACAGAACCCCCAAGACCCACTCTACATCCTGGTGCAGTTTGAAGTACTTTAACTCACTTCCTTAGAGCATTGTGGCCCACACTAATGATGGATCAGGGCCACACTTAGCACACAGAGCCCCAATGGCCCACTTTACAGCCTGGAGCACTTTAGGGCAGGATGGGCCATGAATGATGGGATTTGCAGTACCTTCACCCAATTCACTTCCCACAGAACATTGAAACCCCTACAAATCACAGACCAGGCCCAAAATTTACAGTAAGGCTTCATTAACTTGATTTTCCTGACTAGGCCTCACTTAATGGGATGCTGTTTAAGGTCTGAATTGACAGTAAGGCTTCATTAACTTGATTTCCCCAACTAGGCCTCAGCTCATGGGACATTGTGTATGGCCTGAATTGACAGTAACCTACCTTGGCACACAGAGCCCCTATGACCCACGCTACATTCTACTGGAGTTTGGAGGAGGGTGGACCATGGATGATGGGATTTGATGTACCTCCATGGATTATGGGATTTGTAGTACTTTCAAACCCTTCATTCCCCACAGACCACTGTGGCCCAGAACCAAGACCGATAAAGACCAAACTTGGCACACAGAGCCCCCATGACCCACACTCCATCCGATTGCAGTTTAGAGGAGGGTGCAACATGGATGATGGGATTTCAAGTACCTCCACTCACTTCCCAAGCCCGCTGTGACCCTCATCCAGTGGCTGATCAGGACCAAACTTGGCATACAAAGCCCCCATCACCCACTCTACGGCCTGGTGCTGTTGGAGGGCACACCATGGATGATGGGACTTGAAGTACCTCAACTCACTTCCCTAGACTGCTGGAACCCTCATTCAATGACTGATCCAGACCAAACTGGGCACAAAATGCCCCCATCACCCACTCTACGGCCTGGTGCTGTTGGAGGGCACACCATGGATGATGGGACTTGAAGTACCTCCACTCACTTCCCGAGACTGCTGCAACCCTCATTCAATGACTGATCCAGACCAAACTTGGCACACAGAACCCTCATGACCCACTCTACATCCTGGTGCAGTTTGAAGGAGGATAGACCATGGACCATGGGACTTGAAATACCTTCACTCTCTTCCTGAGACCACTGCGATCCTCATCCAATCACTGAGCAAGACCAAACGTGGCACACAGAGCCCTCATGACCCACTCTACATCCTGGTGCTGTTAGGAGGGGGGAGGACCATGGCCGATGGGACTCGCAGTACCTTCACTAACTTTCTGAGACCACTGCGAGCCACGTAAACATCTGATAAGGACCAACCTTGGCACACAATGCCTTTCTCAAATAACCTGGGCAGGGCCGGGTCCCCAAGCTAGTATTAGTTAAAGGGAAAAAAAGGTCTGACAGCCAGATTGTACAAATATATCCTATTCTACAACCTGGAAGATAATTATGTTAAAACCTCCATGATCTCATAGGCAGAAGAACTAGAACCATGTTTCTCAACCTGGAGGTAGGGACCCCTGGGAGGGTCGCAAAGGGGTATCAGAGGGTTCGCCAAAGACCATTAGAAAACATAATATTTTCTGTTGGTCGTGCAATTCTGTGTGGGAAGCTTGACCCAATTCTATTGTTGGTGGAGTTCAGGATGCTCTTTGATTGTAGGTGAACTATAAAACCCAGCAACGACAACTCCCAAATGTCAAAGTCTATTTTCCCCAAATTCCAACAGTGTCCACATTCGGGCATATTGAGTATCTATGCCACGTTTGGTCCAGATCTATCATTGTTTGAGCCCTCTCTGAATGTAGGTGAACTCCAAATCTTAAGACCAATGCCCACCAAACCCTTCCAGTATTTTCTGCTGGTCACAGGAGTTCTGCGTGCCAAGTGCGGTTCAATTGCTTCTTTGGTGGAGTTCAGAATGCTTTTTGATTATGGTGAACTATAAATCCCAGCAACTACAACTCTCAAATGACAAAATCAATCCCCTCCCAATGCCACCAGTATTCAAATTTGGGCGTATGGGATATTTGCGCCAAATTTAGTCTCGTGAATGAAAATACATCCTGCATTACATTTCATAACAGTAGCAAAATTACAGTTATGAAGTAGCAACGAAAATAATTTTATGGCTGGGGGTCACCACAACCTGAGGAACCATATGAAGGAGTCATGACATTAGGAAGGTTGAGAAACACTGATCTAAGGAGAAGCATACATTTTGACATTTGAGAAAACTTATGGAACAAAGGCTTCAAATTTACAGTGGTGGCTTCAATTAAAGCAGTGGTTCTGAACCTGTGGATCCCCGGCTGTTTTGGCCTATAACTCCCAGAAATCCCAGCCAGTTTACCAGTTGTTAGGATTTCTGTGAGTTGAAGGCCAAAATACCCAGGGACCCACAGATTGAGAACTACTGAATTAGAGACAATTTATATAAAATGTTCTACAGATGTTACACAACCCCAGATCTCCTAGCCAAAATAGACAACTCACAATCAGGTTCCTGTTGGAGGTGTAAAATAAAGAAAGGGACCTTTTTCATGTATGGTGGTCCTATGGATTGGTGTAGGTCTATTAGAAACGAATCATAAAGGAAACAAATAAAATGATCTACAATGAAGTAAAAAAAATCCAGGGATGTGCCTATTAGGGATATTCAGAGATAGGTTAGAACAACTGGAAAGAGAAATTTGCCTGTATTTTATTGAGCTAGACATATAGAGGATTAAATAAAATGTGAATAAACTTTGTGGGGATCAGTGACAGAAGCCAAGATGCTGGGTAGTGCTGGGGGTGTGTTGAGGGGTAATTGTACTGTGGGTGGTGAGTTGCCTATGTATGTGTATGTTTGTAATGTATAAGGTGGGTGTATTACAATTTTTAAAATAAAAAGTCATTCAAAAAAAGTGCAGAGAAAGGGAAGTGGCAGTGGTGCCTATCTGGACTGGGACAAAATGAATCCAACCCAGCTGTCCACATGGCCACCAATTCTCAAGCTATTCTAGCGTTTCCCGGAAACTCTGGAATATCTCTGCTTAAAGCAAAGCAAACTCATGATAAGGACAAAAGATTCAGGATATTTGCCAGAAGTCAACATGTCACATTGAAGAGGGAGCAAGCTTCTTTTCTGCCCTCCAAAGACATGGTCAATGGATTCAAATGGAAGGAAAAGAGATTCTACCTAAACATTACGAAGATCTTCCTGATGGTAAGAAGTGTTTGATGGTGGAATATGTTGTCTTGGAGTTGGTGGAGTCTCCTTCTCTGGAGATTTTTAAGAACAGGCTGGATGGCCATCATTTGGGAATATTTCTGCATGGTGGGAGGATGGACTAGATAGTATTTGGGGACTCTTCCAATGCTTTGATTCTATGTGTCATGTAGATTACTAGTGCAGGATTTGAGATGAGTCCAGGGTTTTTTTTATTTGTGCAGACAAGTCCTTTAATTGTATGTATGTATTTTTATTTGAATGACAAGCTGTGAGCAAACAGAGTTGCTGCTTAATGATACCATTAGAAGCCATCTCCATGGCATATCAGAGGCCATTCTTAACTATTAGGCCTGAGGATCATCCAGTGCCTAGGATGATCCTGACCTGGCAAGTCTATATTAAAAAATAATAGAGGAGATATGTTGTAGTTGAGCATGAGGTTGAGAGAGAGAAGAGTCTGTAGCTAGAAATGCCAAACAGTCTACTCATGAGCAAGAGTCGGATGAGGAACAAGAAAGGAAGAGACTGAGGCAAATACTTAGCGATTATTCTGGGGATGAAACATTTCTGGATTTTTCAGAGGATGATGGGAGTGGGGACAAGGAGCAGTCATTGAGAGGTATGGATGAGGGTCCACAATGTACTGAAGGAGACTCTAATGAGATGGATTGGACTAAGGTGCAACAAATACAGGATGTCTGCTTGTAACCCACTAACAGTGATTCGTTTTTTAGGGTTCACGGGAGATGGGAGTTGGAGCGCTGGAAATGGGTCTCATGGGGACTGTTGGGGAGAGTTGAGTCATCGCAGGAGACGGATCGCCTGGAGAGAAAGACAAAGGGTGGCACGGGAGGAGATGCTGGCAGCTGAAAGAAATTGGGAAGGGGTGTTGGTGCAATCAAGCCCTGAGGAGGACTGAATACAGAGGGCTTGCAATTAACCATTCCATGCAGCTGGCAAGGTGTTGTTCTTCCTATCCAGGCCGTTGCTTTCTTTACTGGGTCACTGCTGGACTGATCTCTGGACTGACTGTGGATGTGGAATTTTGGATCTTGGTATTGAATTTTGTGGTCTTCCGCATCTTTGTATCCTGCTTTTGGCTGCACCACCTTAAATCCCTTTTGTGCTAGATTTCCCTGCTTCTTCGTTTTGGACTCTGGATTGACTTGACTTCGCTGCTTCATCTACATTCCTCCTGGTTTGACGTAAGGACTGACTGACGACGCTATTTATCCTGTTTTCCTCCTGAAATGACGTTTGGACTGTGTGACGATGCTACTACTTCTTGACAACGCTGTTTGTTACTCTGCCTTGGAGTAGCCTGCTCTTCTTGGCTGGTTGTGACCTTGGGCTGCTCTCACACACTCTCTCAGCCTCGTTTTCTCTTGTGAAGGAGTTGGAACTTGGAGTTTTCTGCCTATTGGTTTGTCTCATCATTTTGCTGTGCCTTCTGTCATATATGAGACACTGTGAAAAGCTTTGGGGCTGTTACTAATAAACTCTTAACTGTTTACTTTATTGTGCCTGGCTTCTTAAGGTGGTCTGGACCACAACAAGATAAGTCTCCACAGCCTTTTACAAGACTCTTCTGTAGTAGCCTTCCCAGGTTCTTTATAGAGCATGAGGAAAAGCCTCATTTGCAAGATATAGCATTGGTCTGTGTCGTTTTGTTCTTTTGTCACTTTTGGCTACTGGCGCTGGGTCACGCTGCTGCTGCTGCTGAGTTGCTCTGCTGTACATTTTTGAGGAGGGTCTTTTGTTATTGAGCCCACTCCCCCAACACATCCCTCCTGAGTGC
The DNA here is from genome assembly GCA_030556195.1 of Anolis apletophallus. Lineage (NCBI taxonomy): Eukaryota > Metazoa > Chordata > Lepidosauria > Squamata > Anolidae > Anolis > Anolis apletophallus. Next base: position 27,041,256 of record JARBWK010000001.1, read on the forward strand.
ATAAGGAGGCTGGGGTCCACAAAAACAGCCTTGCAGAATTGCATGGGGGTAATTGTGCTTCTTCATAGTAAAACAATACAGTTGCACTATTTACAATAACAAGGTTTCCACAACAAATACATAGTAGCTTTATACACACAGCAGCCTCTATACACTGGAGCTCCACATGTGAGACTTTACTCTCATGCAGATGCCTCCTCATGCAGACTGCTGTGTTCCCACACTGAGGCAAAAACAGGCTTTGCCTACTTACTCTCCTCAGGGTGATGCCAGCCCTGGCCCAATAACAATAACAGGCTTCGGCCTAACCCTTTCAGTGTTTGATCCACACTTTTGTAATCAAAAATACCCAGTGAATTTTTAATATTTGTGACAAGATGCAGTGACCATTTGGAGGCTTCCTACCCATACCAGTCGAATGAAGTTTTGCATTTTTTTTGTTCAAAATTTGTCTAAAATGTCCACTGGGCGTGTGGGGTGAAATTCCTTCACATTTTGTGGCCTTTCTGTGCAATATCTGGTTAGTTTTTTTTGTTTGAATGCTAGTGTCTTACCAAACTACAGATTACTATGTTTATTTAAACCCCACTTTTTCTCTCCACAAAAGGAGACTCAAACTCCAAGATTACATAGCATTGAGCCACCTCAGCTCAAGTGGTGCCAAAAATGCATTCATTCTACAAGGTCGGTGCGCCCTTAGCTCTTCCCAAAAGCAGAGAAGCAATTCTACTCTTAAAGCTGAAGATCCAACTTGGGATCCCTTCCCCCTGCAGAAACCTCTTCTTCTCCGACTTCCCCATTGTTGGAGCTATTTATGACACCAGGAGAAACAGGATGTGGTCCATTGCTTTTTTAGAAAACTGTAAAGTGAAACAAAATGATAAGAAATAGAACAAGGGACTTTTTAAAAAACGTGGACCTAAATCCTATTGGTAGGTCCAACTGCCATAGACCATTTGAATCCATGGATTTACCTATGTGATGTCGCACCTTTCAGCAATTCTATCCTGTCTCTTCTCTACCCCCAAAGAGGGATTCTGGACGGCTTACATATAGTGGCGATGCAATGTCGCTACATAACACTTACAATAAAAAATCACAATCAAATACAACAGCAATCATTAAAATAGTAATACACAAAACCAAAAAACAATATCACAATATCATCAACCGTAACATCATTTCAGTCCAGTCCAGTCCAGTGCTCCTTAAGTCCATTATCCAAAAGCCCGGTCCCAGAACCATGATTTTAGTTTTTTTCTCTGAAGGCCAAGAGGGATGGGGTCGACCTTATCTCATTTGGGAGTGCGTTCCATAGACAGGGGGCCACAGCCGAGAAGGCCCTGTCCCTTGTCACCGCCAGACGCATTTGCGATGTTGATGGAAGCGAGAGCAGGGCCACCCCAGATGATATTAAATTATGAGGTGGGACGTAGAGGGAGATGCGTTCGAACAAGTAAGCTAGGCCAGAACCGTATAGAGCTTTATAGGTCAAAACCAGTATTTTGAATTGAGCTCGGAAGTGGACCGGCAGCCAGTGGAGCTGACATAACAGGGGGTGGTATGCTCCCTGTATGTCACTCCAGTTAGTAACCTGGCTTTGTAGTAATTGGAGTTTCTGAACCGTCTTCAAAGGCAGCCCCATGTGGAGCGCATTGCAGTAATCAACTTAGTTGGGATTTCACCTGTTGTCTCATTTTCGTATTGTAATAAATCACTATATTTTGGAAGGATGCAAGATATCCAAATCCTTAATGGTAAATCATTCTTACTCTCATCTTTCCTATATATTTGCACTTTACTCATTCGCTCTATCCTTTAATGCTGTGGCACCAGATTGCCCACCCACGATGAGACACTGAACTCTGATATTGTTTGTCAGTTTTGATGTTCATTTTATACACTGTTTAATGCTGCTTTTTTACTTTGTTGTATTTTTTGTTATTATTTTGTTGATATGCATTTTAATGTGTTACATTTAACTATTCTGTTGGGCTTGGCCCCATGTAAGCCACCCTGAGTCCCTTTGGGGAGATGGAGGCGGGGTATAAAAATACAGTTATTATTATTATTACACTATGTAACAATAATTGAAAAAATAATCTGCTCCTGGTTTAAAAGTGTTATTTCCTGTTTAATTGTACTTTGAAAGTAGTTATTATACTCCAGAAACTTCATTTTTGTGGCTGATACAAATTATGTTGAATTGGTTGAGACTCTACATGATAGTAATTGAAAAAAGATAGCAAAATGTGCTGCAGGATTTCCCACAAAAACAATGTTTTTGCAGTTTAATGAACTTTGTTTATCTTTTTAAATGATAGAACAAATTGGGAAATGACATTTATAACCCAGGAATGAAAATTGTGTGACGTAGTGAATAATCAATCATCAGGTGAAGCATTCCACACCAATGAGCTACAGTAGGAAGGAACTGATGAAAACATCTTTCAGTATTTGATGCCTAAGAAATCCCAATGAAATTAAAAGGGATTGCCATAACTTAACAGGTGACTTGAAGGCAGACACAACTTTAACTGATCATCATATTGATCAGTTAAGGAATGTTTTTATTCTCTCATGCAATGCGGTGATATCACTTACCTACAAACAGGGGATATGACCTATCTCCTCCCTCCCTCCCTCCCTCCTTTATTTATTTACATCATTTCTACCCCGCTCTTCTCAACCCCCGAGGGGAGACTCAGAGCAGCCTAACACGAGGCAACAATTCGATGCCGATACACAATATAAATACAATATAAAACCATAGCCATTCAGAATTAAAATACAATTAGCATTGACACATAATACACATACACTTAAGTTAAAACAAAGTTCCGTCCTCCACATAAACATTGAGCCATAACCATCAACTTACCAATTACAATTACAATCCAAAGTGCTGCATTGTGCTAATGTACAAAAGCCTGGTCCCAGAGCCACGATTTCACTCTTTTCCTGAATGCCAGGAGGGATGGGGTTGATCGCATGTCGCTTGGAAGCACATTCCACAGGCGGGGAGCCACCACCGAGAAGGCCCCCTTCCTCATCCCCACCAACCGCTTTTGAGAAGTTGGCGGGAGCGAGAGCAGGGCCTCCCCGGCTGATCTTAAATTACGAGGTGGGACGTAGCGGCTGATGCGTTCAGACAAGTAAGCTGGGCCAGAACTGTATAGAGCTTTAAAGGTCAAAACCAGCACTTTGAATTGAGCCCGGAATTGGACAGGCAGCCAGTGGAGCTGACACAACAGGGGGGTGGTATGCTCCCTGAATGTAGCTCCGGTTAACAATCTGGCTGCCGCCCGTTGGACTAGGTGCAATTTCCGAACTGTCTTCAAAGGCAGCCCCACGTAGAGTGCGTTGCAGTAATCTATTCGGGATGTGACCAGAGCATGGACGACCGTAGCCAGATCAGACTTCCCAGACTTCCTTCCTAACCCAGCCTCAAGAGAACATCATCTTTGAATAAATTTTGATGAGAAAACTCTGTGAGAGGATGGCCGCCTTCAGTCTGAAATGACCTGAAGGCACACAACAACAAACCCAATTAATCATTAATTATAGCTTACTTGAGATGTGAGGTAGTAAACATCTATCTGTGACCCAAGAGGTTTAGACCTATCTAATTCCGGCTCCTTTCTGTTGACAAGTTGTGCAGGCCTGCAATAGCATAGAACAGGGGTGCCCACACTTTTTCATCATGCGAGCTACTATATGAACAATCAAGTTGAAAAGATCACCTGTTGTGCATGTGAGCGCACGCGCACACGCACGCGCGCACACTCCTACTGCAGCCTTCTGTCTGCGCGGGGCTTCTTTCTTGCCTGCCCACGAACTCGCCACCACGCGCACCCGGGAAGGGGATCCTCCTTGCCTGCGCGCGCGCTCTCTCTTAATGCCTTCGTTGCCTTCCTCCTTCCTGCTGCGTACTTTCGCGAAGCAGGAAGTCCCCATCCCGTCCTGCTTCCTGCATGCACAGCAGGCCCCTCCCACGCACGCAGCAGCAGGGTATTTATAGGCGCACCTGCCAGCGCTCCGGCCAGATATAGCTTCGGCGGCGGCTCGGAAGGCGCAGGGCTGGGAAGAGGGGCCGCCTGGCTGCTGCCTGGACTGGGAAACTCAACCGAGAGAGGGACCCAAGTGAGGCTGGAGCCTCCCCATGGCAGCCTCCCCCCTCCCTCCTCCCTCGAGGCTTCCTTACCTGGGCAGGAGAAGGAAGAGTGAAAGAGGTGCTTCCCCAACGTGACAGAAGCAGCCGGGCGCCCTTCCTTCCTTCCTTTCGAGGATGTCACTCAGAAAGGACACCCAAGTGGATGGCTGGCAGGAAGGAGGACCCCTCCCACTGGTGGCAGTCCATGCCCATGGGAGAGAGAGGGGGGGGGAGTGGCTCTTCCTAGCCGGCTCTGAAGAGACACCCCCCTCCCTCTCCTGTGGGCCCTCGCCGCCTTTCTCCTTCGAGGGCGAGGGAGGGCGAGGCGGAGAAAGGCGGCGAGGGCACAAGCAGCAGCAGTAAGTGGAGTCTCCATCCCCGCAGCCCCCTCCTCCTCGGGTTCAGCCCCAGGAACACGTGTGCGCGCATGGCAGGAGCGGACCATCCGGCTGGTGAGGGCCGAAGAGGGCCTGGAAGAGGGCCGAAGATCACCTAGGTGCTCCCGATCACCGTAATGAGCACCCCTGGCATAGAAAATTTACTTTATGAGCTCTCAGAAGGACTCTGGTTTTCTCCATGCCAGATTTTGGCTTCAGTTTATGTTTATTTAGTATTTAACGACATGTAGAAAAAGTGCCGATTGTATTTAAATCTGTAATGTATTTTATTATGGTTTAATTCTCTTATGATGTTTTAATTGCTATTATTGGATATGTCTCTTTCCTTTTTGGGCCTAATGAACTTGAATGTTTTATACCTTGTTATCCGCTTTGAATCCCCGATGGGGTATATAAATTAATAAGTAATGTAAAATTTAATATTAAAATATATATATTTAAAAGGTAAAGGTTTCTCCCTGACATTAAGTGTAGTCACGTCCAACTCTGGGGTGTGGCGCTCATCTCCATTTCTAAGCCAAAGAGGTTGGTGTTGTCCATAGACACCTCCAAGATCATGTGGCCAGTATGACTGCATGGAGCACCATTACCTTCCCGCAGAAGCGGTACCTATTGCTCTACTCACATTTGCATGTTTTCAAACTGCTAGGTTGGCAGGAGCTGGTGTAACAGCGGGAGCTCACCCTGTGGCTGCTCCCCGGATTTGAACTGCCAACCTTTCGGTCAGCAAGTTCAGCAGCTCAGGGGGCCCTGTACTATATTTAGAAAAATAACAAATATTACATTTATAAAAAATATAAAAACAATATAAATAGAAAATAATACATAATAATTATCTTGCACTGACTCCCTTCCTTGCTTAAACTCAATGGACTGCATTAAACTCAATGGAACCAGGAAGCCCCGCCCCCTGTGACGTCAAAAGGCCATTGAACTGCCAGGACTTTTAGTAGTAGAAGAAAGCCACTAGGCGTCGGGTCCTCCCCGCCTGCAGTATACTCTGTCCGCCGCCAGAGGCCGCTGTGAGCGCGGCGCTTCCGGCGGGGACGAGGCCGCTCTGCCCCCCGGAGGCGTCATATGACCCGCCAGGCGGGGAAGCGAGGGAGAGGGAGTAGCCTGCTGTGTTCGCGGCCAAGGCGGGAGTGACGGAACCCGGCGAGGGACAGGAGGCCTAGAGTCGCGACCGGGCTGCTTCTGCTGCCGCCGCCGCTGCTACTCGCACCATCATGCTGGCGTTGTTGTCTCGGCTGCTGGACTGGTTCCGGTCGCTGTTCTGGAAGGAGGAGATGGAGCTGACGCTGGTGGGGCTGCAGTACTCCGGGAAGACCACCTTCGTCAACGTCATCGCGGTGAGACCCTCCCCTCCCCTCCCCACAAGGCCCCAGGCCCTCCCCACTGAACTGCCCTGGCTCTTCTCCCTTTGGGGCCATCCCATTAGGACAGTGTTTCCCAACCTTTTTTGAGCTGCTGGCACACTTTTCACATTTACCAAATCCTGGGGCACACCACCAACCAAAACGACACAAAACGACACTCTAACACAGTCATACATACAGTTGATATGTTTTTAAATGTATTTATACACTCAGTGTGAAACCTGGGCCTGTTTCGATGAACACAACATAGGTATATCCTGGCAGGGATGGCAGAAAGACACAAACTTCCCACACAGAACTCCCATAACCAAGAGAAAATGCTATAAGAGTTTGGTGGGCGTTGACCTTGGGTTTTGGAGTTGTAGTTCACCTATATCCAGAGAGCACTGTGGACTCAAACAATGTTGGATCAGGACCAAACTTTTTATTTATTTATTTTATTTATTGTTCGAATTTATTTGACAATGTCCCTCACCAAAGGCTCCTAAATAAGCTCTTCAGCCGTGGAATCGGGGGACAGGTCTTGTCCTGGATTAGAACCTGGCTAAACTGTAGGAAACAAAGGGTGGTAATAAATGGACACTTCTCTGGATGGAAAGAGGTGAGAAGTGGCGTACCCCAAGGTTCAGTTTTAGGACCGTTACTTTTTAATTTATTCATAAATGATCTGGATGTAGAAGTAAATTGTGAGGTAGCAAAGTTTGCAGACGACACTAAACTGTTCCGGGTAGTTAAAAATGAAACTGACTGTAAAGAGCTCCAGAAAGAGCTCTCGAAATTGAGTGAATGGGCAAGAAAGTGGCAAATGCATTTTAACCTAAACAAGTGTAAAGTCCTGCACATCGGGGCAAAGAACCCCAAATACACTTATCAACTGATGGGATCAAAGCTTGAGACAAACCAGGAAAGGGATCTTGGGGTTTTGGTGGACAGCTCAATGAAGATGTCAACCCAGTGCGCTGCAGCAGTGAAAAAAGCAAATTCTATGCTTGGCATGATCAGAAAGGGAATCGAAAATAGGTCGGCAAATGTTGTATTGCCTCTCTACAAATCTATGGTGAGGCCACATCTGGAGTACTGTGTACAATTCTGGTCACCGCACCTTAAGAAGGATATAACGAAACTGGAAAAGGTACAAAGAAGAGCAACAAAAATGATCCAAGGGATGGAGCAGCTCCCTTATGAAATCAGGTTGCAACGCCTTGGTCTTTTCAGCCTTGAAAGACGGCGTTTAAGAGGTGACTTGATCAAAGTGTATAAAATCATGCATGGAATAGAAAAGGTGAATAAAGAAAAAATATTTTCCCTGTCACACAACACTAGGACTAGGGGGCACTCCCTAAAGCTCCAAGGTAGGAAAGTTAGGACTAATAAAGGGAAATATTTCTTCACCCAAAGGGTCATCGGGTTATGGAACTCACTTCCAGAGAATGTTGTGACAGCTGTCAGCCTGGACAGCTTCAAGGCAGGATTAGACAGATTCATGGATACCAAGGGAATCAGTAGTTACTGAAATGGACATCCAAGTGCCACCTCTGTGTTGATGGAGGCAGGCAGGATTTTCCCTGGTACTGGTTGTGGGGGTCGGGAGCAGGTGAGGGTTTTGCCCTCCTTTCTGCTAGAGATCCCTGTGTACAACTAGTGGGCCACTGTGTGACACAGAATGCTGGACTAGATGGGCTGAGGCCCGATTCAGCATGGCTCTTCTTATGTTCTTATATCCAGAGAGCACTGTGGACTAAAACAATGTTGGATCAGGACCAAACTTTTTATTTATTTATTTTATTTATTGTTCGAATTTATGTGTCGCCACTCCCGGGTGGCTCGGGGCGACTTACATGATACATTCGGACATAAAACCATAACAGATAAAAACAATAAAACAGTAAAAATACACAACAGCCAATGGCATAAATGCGTATAATGCAGTAGGACATGCTATACAGGGCAGAGTAGGTCCTGATCTCGCCATCAATGCCCAAAGGCCTGCCGGAACAGGATGGTTTTGCACGCCTTCCGGAATGCCACTAAGTCCGTGAGGACACAGACTCCGGAAGGCAGTGCGTTCCAGAGGGTAGGGGCGATTACTGAGAAGGCCCTCTGCCTCGTAGCCGTTAGGTCAGTGTTTCCCAACCTTTTTTGAGCCGCGGCACACTTTTAACATTAAAAAAAATCCGGGGGCACAACAACAACAAAAATGACACAAAATGACACTGTAACACAGTAAAGAACGGCTGGGGGATGGTGAGTTGCTGGGAGCAGCTGCTGCGAGTGTCGAAGCCAGGGGAGGAGCCAGGCCACACCATGCCCCACGCCCCCTCCCCTTGGCTTCAGTTCTCCCACAGCTTCACCAGCCTTGAGGAGGCAGTGCCAAGCCAGCATTGTGCTGGCTCTGCCACCGCTGGCTTGGCACTGCCCCTCAAGGCTGGCGGCTGTGGGAGTGCTGAAGCTGGGGGAAGGGGGCGGAGCCAGGCTGCGTCATGCCCCCCTCCCCCGGCTTCAGCTCTCTGACAGAGGAGCATGAGCGGTGAACGGGCTTCAGTAGGTGGGGCTCCTCCTCCGCGCGGCTTCAACAAGCAAGGGGTGAGAGTCATGGCAGATTGGAGGCAGGTTGGGGAAACGGCCAAAGGAGGCGGTGCCCCGGTCCCTTCTTCTTTTTCTTCGCCACCGCCCGTCCCTTCCTCCTCCTCTCCCAAGCAGCAGGAGTTCGGCAGGAGGAGGGGGGAAGGAAGGGGGGCAGAGAGCTTTTCTCGCGGCACACCTGATGATTGCTCACGGCACACTGGTTGAGAAACACTGCATTAGGTGATATGTTTTGATACCTGGCACCTCTAAAAGTTGTCCCACCTCTGAACATAATGACCTAGCGGGACAGTATGGGATGAGACGGTCCCTAAGGTTCTTGGCATGATTACTCAATATACCCAAATGTGAACACAGATGGAGTTTGGGGAAAAATAGACCTTGACATTTGGGAGTTACGGTTTCTGGGATTATAGTTAACACACAATCAAAGAGCATCCTGAACTCTTGCAACAATGGAATTGAACCAAACTTGGCATATTGAACGCTCATTACCAACAGAAAGTACTGAAAGGGTTTGCTTGGGAATTGACCTTGGAGGTTCCAGTTTCCCACGGCACACCTGAATGATTGCTCACGGCACACTGGTTGGGAAACACTACATTAGGACATGTATTCACCATCACTTCAGGGCCCCAGCTACAATTCCCATGGCCCTATCACCTTGATTGAGTCAGGGCACTTTAAGGCATTGTTTCCCAACCTTTTTTGAGCCGTGGCACACTTTTAACATTAAAAAAATCCGGGGGCACACCGTCAACCAAAATGACACTGTAACACAGTAAAGAACGGCTGGGGGGTGGTGACCTGCTGGGAGTGCCGAAGCCGGGGAGGGGGAGGAGCCAGGCCACACCATGCCCCGCCCCTTCCCCCGGCTTCAGTTCTCCCATAACTTCGCCAGCCTTGAGGGGGCAGTGCCAAGCCAGCATTGTGCTGGCTCTGCCACCGCTGGCTTGGCACTGCGCACTCAAGTTTGGCGAAGCTGTGGGAGCGCTGAAGCCGGGGGAGGGGCGGAGCCAGGCCGCACCATGCCCTGCCCCCTCCCCCCGGCTTCAGTTCTCCCACAGCTTTGCCAGATTTGAGAGGGCAGTGCCAAACCAGTTTTGCCCCCTCAAGGCTGGCAAAGCTGTGGGAGTGCTGAAGCCGGGGGGAAGGGGCGGAGCCAGGCTGCGTCATGCCCCCTCCCCCCGGCTTCAGCTCTCCCACAGAGGAGGAGCATGAGCGGTGGACGGGCTTCAGTAGGCAGGGCTCCTCCGCGCGGCTTCAACAAGCAAGGGGCGAGAGTCATGGTGGATTGGAGGCTGGTTGGGGAAATGGCCGAAGGAGGTATAAACACACTAGTGGACAATGAAAATTATAAATTGTCTTTGGTATTTATATTATTTATTTATTTATTTCAGGGTTTTACCCCGCTCTTCTCAACCCCTTAGGGGGGACTCAGAGCGGCTTACAGTAAGGCACAATTCGATGCCCACACAGTAAAAATATAAAACCCCAGAACCCTTCAACAATTAAAATACATTAAAATACAATTACAATAGCATCATACGCATTCATTCCAGATTAAAACAGTGTTCTGTCCATAAAAGCATTGGCCCTATTCATCCACTTTCCATTAAAATCCCATCTAAAATGCTGCCTTGTGCTGGTGTGCAAACGCCTGGTCCCACAGCCAGGATTTTACTTTTTTCCTGAATGCCAGGAGGGATGAGGTGGATCGTACATCGATAGGGAGTGCATTCCACAGGCGGGGAGCCACCACCGAGAAGGCCCTCTCCCTCGCCCCCACCAGCTGCATTTGAGAAGTAGGCGGGAACGAGAGCAGGGCCTCCCCGGATGATCTTAGATTACAAGGTGGGACTAGCGGCTGATGCGTTCGGACAAGTAAGCTGGGCCAGAACTGTACAGAGCTTTAAAGGTCAAAACCAGCACTTTGAATTGAGCTCGGAATTGGACAGGCAGCCAGTGGAGCTGACACAACAGGGGGGTGGTATGCTCCCTGTATGTAGCTCCCGTTAGTAATCTGGCTGCCGCCCGCTGGACTAATTGCAATTTCCGAACTGTCTTCAAAGTCAGCCCCACGTAGAGTGCGTTGCAGTAATCTATTCGGGATGTGACCAGAGCGTGGACGACCGTAGCCAGATCAGACTTCCCAAGGTATGGGCGCAGCTGGCGCACGAGTCTTAACTGTGCAAAACCTCCCCTGGCCACCACCGAGACGTGGGGTTCCAGGTTCAGCGATGAGTCCAGGATCGCTCCCAGGCTGCGAACCTTATTATAAAACCCTTTTGAGTTAATGTAATAGGTTGTTCATAAATTTGCACATTACATCATATATTCATGGAAATAGTCAGCAAACTCAGCAACACAATAATACACAGTGGAAAACAATTGGAGGTTATCAAGGATGATGGGAGTAGACCGGGGAAGGTATAATGAAACGGAAATCACAGTTCATATGGTCTCCTTAGGAGTATGACCAACCCGTCCCGGTTTAGCTCAAGAGGTATACAGGTTTGTATCGTCTTAGTGAGTTCAAAAGAAAACATTTGGAGGTTATCAAGGATGATGGGAGTAGACCGGGGAAGGTGTAATGAAACAGAAATCACAGTTCATGTGGTCTCCTTAGGAGTATAACCAACCCGTCCCGGTTTAGCTCAAGAGGTATACAGATTTGTATCGTCTTAGTGAGTTCAAAAGAAACAATCCATGACATGCATTGCCATTTGTAATCCAACAATAGACTGTGTGGTTGCTACTTCGGAATGCTGTCATTAACTGCAGTAGACGCTGGAGGGGCCACAGGTTAAGTGTCAGCTGCATAAGGTCTCTCTGATCAGTAGGTCATGAGTTCAAGGCCTGCCTGGGTCGAGGTGGGTGCTCGACCTCAAGTGTAGCCTGCTGCCGACCTTTGCAGCCTGAAAGACAGTTGCATTTGTCAAGTAGGAGATAAAGGTGCCACATTAAAGTGGGGAGGCAAATTTTGACTGATTTATGAGGCCGTTAAAGAACTCCAGGAATTGCTGAGGAATGCGGAAGGAGCAACAAAGGGACGCTGGAAAACGCTGAGAGATGAGGAGTGCATCAGCTCCCCCTGGTGGTCAGAAGTTTGCCTCTGTTCGTCTATATGTCATATGTTGAACTGCAGGGATTGTCTGCAAGTATGTGTACTGTAATTCGCTCTGAGTCCCCTTTGGAGTGAGAAGAGCGGAATATAAATAAAAAGTAAAAAAAATATTAAAAAATGTTTAATTGGCCACCTTGATTAGTATTTAATGGCCTTGAAGCTTCAATGCCTGTCTGGTTGCTGCCTGGGGAGAATCCTTTGGAGGTAATTAACTAGCCCTGATTGATTCATGTCTGGAATTTCCCTGTTTTTTGAGTGTTGCTCTTTGTTTACTTTCCAGATTTTAGGGTTTTAAAAAAACTGGTAGCCAGATCATGGTTTCTGGTCACATCCCTGCCTTTGAAGTTCAGAAATTACATCTAGTCCAACGAGCGGCAGCCAGATTACTAATCGGAGCTACATACAGGGAGCATACCACCCCCCTGCTGTGTCTGCTCCACTGGCTGCCGATCCACTTCCGAGCTCAATTCAAAGTGCTAGTTTTGACCTTTAAAGTTCTATATGGTTCTGGCCCAGCTTACTTGTCCGAACGCATCTGATTCTATTTCCCACCTCATAATTTAAGATCATCCGGGGAGGCCCTGCTCTCGCTCCTGCCAACTTCTCAAAAGCAGTTGGTGGGAACGAAAGATAGGGCCTTCTCGGTGGTGGCTCCCCGTCTGTTGAATGTGCTTCCAAGCGACATACGATCAACCCCATCCCTCCTAGCATTCAGGGAAAAAGTAAAATCTTTATTATGGGACCAGGCTTTTGCACATTAGCACAAGGCAGCATTTTGCATTGGAATTGTAATGGCAAGTTGATGGATATAGCTCAATGCTTATGTGGTGGACGGAACACTGTTTTTAACTTAAATGAATGTGTATTACGTGTTAATTCTAACTGTATTTTAATGCTAAATGTTTATAGTTTTATATTGTATTTATATTGTGTATCGGCATCGAATTGTTGCCTCTTGTCAAGCTGCTCTGAGTCCCCCCTCGGGGGTTGAGAAGAGCGGGGTAGAAATGATGTAAATAAATAAATAAAAAATTCCTCCTTTCTGCTGAAATTGGCCACATGCTTGTGGATTTCAAAGGCTTCTCTGTCTAGTCTGACATGGTAGTTGTTAAAGTGCCCATCATTTCTGTGCTTATTTATTTATTTATTTTATTTACTATATTTTTATCCTGCCCCTCTCAGCCCAAAGGCGACTTGAGGTGGTGTACTCATGGCAACGAATGCCCACAGATAAAATATATAACACTTAATAGAACAATCTTATCAAAGCAAAACATTCATAGTTAAAAATATAAAATACAAATCTCAGCGTCTCATTATTGAAATCGGTTTCCGTTGCAACGTTGTCGTTCCAAAGGTCTCAATTAAATAATTACATTTCATCTGCAAAAGCCTGCTCAAACAGCCAGGTCTTGGCTTTCTTCCAAAATGTTAGGAGGGAGGGGGCCGATCTAATGTCCCTAGGGAGGGCGTTCCGTAGCCGAGGGGCCACCACTGAGAAAGCCCTATCTCTCGTCCCCGCTAGTCGAGTCTTGCCTGTGTTCTCAAATAATATGCTGTTTCCAGGTTGGTTCATCAGGTACTCTGCTTTGGCATTAAAAGCTAATCAAGGTGGCCAATTTCAACATTCTCACCTGCCTCAAACAGACAAGGGTTTTCCCCCCCACCCTGGACACTCCACAGATATATAAACCTCACTTGACTAGTTTCCAACAAACCTCTCAACCTCTGAAGATACCTGCCATAGATGTGGGAAGGAAGGGAATGCTTCTGGAGCATGGTAATACAATCCAGAAAACTCATAGCATCCCAGTGATTCTGGTCATGAAAGCCTTCGACAACACATCACTCCCAGCAGGGTTTACTTGGTCTTGGTGCTTTTCCTGCCATTCTCAATCAATGGGGTATTTACTTCACAGAGTGGTGTCCTGTTGCGACTTAATTTTGTTCTTCCTAAGGGATTAGGGTAGTCACTTCTCACTGCCACCTGATCGTGAGGAGGAACGTCTAGTGAGCTCCTGGAGGTTCCCTTCCAAACAGGTTCATGCAGTGGTATCCATCATCTGAAAAGCCCACCCATACTATGACATTTATTCGGTCATCAACACCGTCTAGGACCATTGTAGGCAAACTTCAGCCCTTTGGGTGTTTGGGACTGCAACTCCTACAATTCCTAACAGCCGTAGGCATGCTTCACCAGAAACCCCAGTGCTAAAGAAGTTCACCAAACCGCATAACCCAGAATATCGTAGCATTAAATATACTATCAAATTAGTTAAAGCAACTGCAACAAAATAGCTTCCTTGATTGGGATCTGTATAAACTAAGTATAATGAAGTGCCTGAGGCCTTGGATGAATAGTGCCACTATACATAATGTGTTGTTCTATCGCAATTCTGGATTGAGCAATTTTGGAGAATTGTCGGCCAATGCTTCTCCTATCTTTGGCAGATCTCATTCTCTTTGTGTAGCGGCACCGATTTGGGGAGGCAGGGTTTGGAGCTCTTAATTCATCCCATTTTCTTTGCAGTTTGCTTGAGCTTGATTTTGTGGGTGTGACCTTCCCCATAAAACCTCTTCCTTCCTCATCCCAGTGAGTCTAAATACTTAATGTGCTTGTGTTGCCTTACTCCATTCTCCCTTGACTGGCTGATGAGTTTCTGAGTTTGTTCATCTAATCTGGAACACCCATCTATATTATTTATTTATTTCTTCAATTTTATATACCGCTCCTTCCTGCAGGCTCGGGGCGGTTCACATACAACCAAATTAAAACAAATCATACAGCAATAGACATAAAATTGCATAAAAATGCAATACATTTACATAAAATTACAGGTATTCACTTTGGATATAGGTTACCACCAATCATGTGTAGACAAAACCAGAACTTAAACAAGTGCTATTTTGGAACCACATCTTTCAGTATGCTGACTGTGAATTTGGAAACTGCAGTCCAAAAATAACATTTTCAGTTTGTGAGTAAACCTGTGTTTATCCATCAAAAATGCAGATCTCTGCTTTAACAACAGCTTAGAAAAATGAATTGTGATTTAGCACTTTGGATGCAACTTTTGTTACATAGTCTTTCATATTCATATATAAAGTGAGCTATCATTCCACAAGCCTTTCCACACATGCAGTTTAGTTCAAACACCAACGTTTCCCTCTCATCGCTTTGTTGTGTATCTGGATATAGCAGCAATTTAAATTTGTCTTTGGTGGATTAGGGCTCAGTTCTAATAAGACTCCTCATTGACTATAAAGATTCTTGGTGACGCCAATGCCCATTAAGCAGACCAAGGCAAGGTGAGTTGTATTCAGCTCAGTCTTCTGGTAGGTCAACATAGCCTTGTATTTAATGCCGCAACAATAGGAGGGTGAGGTGTAGTTTCCACTCCAGATCTATTAGGAATGGGATAAGAAATTCCTCCATGCTAGGCCCAGTTGCAGAAAGTGACCTTCTCAGTGAGGCCATTAACTTGCTTCTAATAGGCACATAAAAGACTTCGTTGGCATCTTTCTAAATTGTCAGTTGCATCTCTATGATAAGAAGAAGATGCAATATTTTCCTGTTTCTATGGTGTGGCAATATTGCAAAATGTAGGATTGTAACTAGTGTATAGATAAAATCGTCAAATTGGGTAAACCAGCACCACCTTCTTAATATTATGAAAGTTTGGTACACCTACTGCTAATGCTCTCACTGCTATATATTTTTGTGGGGATAATTTGCTGGATACATTTAGTCTTTAATATGCTACTTTGCTGTAGTAACAATGTTAGGTCCTTGCAAGGATGGGTAATATTTCTTGGTCTGTGCTGACTTGACAGGCCAGCGTAGGGTATAATGAATTTTGCGTGTTACTGTTTCCTTCCTGCTTGCAATCGGGATGTGAAACTTTGGAGCTGTAAAGCTGTTGATATTTTACTGCCTCTGTATGGCAAAGGGTAAGGAAAAAGTCTACTAGATTAAGCAGTTAGTCATACTTGACCCTCAAAAAGATTGCATTTGTAAATGTTTACATCCATCTTGAGTGATTTAAATTTGAATGATTAGATAATTCTTTTTCTGACTCTGGCTGATTTAAATAAACAAGCATGTTATGTGAACTGTCTTAAGATAAGATGAGTAGTTGAACCAAAACAAATAGGCTATCAGATTAAAATCAAATGACTCAATTATATTGGTTGGAGCTTTTTGGAGACTTTCACCAGTATAGTTCCGTTACTGGCTTATGGCACTTTTTTGAGGGATGCAAATAAAGCTGCCCCACCAGCTCACGATAAGATGCTTGCATAGAATAAAGGGCCTTGGCCTGATCTAGAAAGGTAACAATTTGAACAAGAATATTAATCAGAATGTTTAGGATAATACAGGTATATGTCCTTAAGAAATTCTGAGAGTACATTCTTGCTTTGTAATCTGAAACATGTGAAGGAAAGTGAAGTGTATGTGAAGTAGACCAAATGTGGATGAAATCAATTCACCCCTTGCTGAAGAGAGAAACAAAGCCAAACATTGTGAAATAAGAACATAAGAACATAAGAAGAGCCATGCTGAATCGAGCCCAGAGTGTCACACAGTGGCCCACTAGTTGTAATCTAGCAGAAAGGAGGGCAAAACCCTCAGCCCATCCCGGAAAATAGCCTCCAGCACTTGGATGTCCATTTCAGTAACTACTGATTCACCATGAATCTGTCTAGCCTTGAAGCTGTCCAGGCTGACAGCTGTCACAACCTCCCTCTGGAGTGAGTTCCATAACCCAATGACCCTCTGGGTGAAGAAATATTTCAGAAGGAGTGCCCCTAGTCCTAGGCAGAAAAATATTTTTCCACTCATCCCATGCATGATTTTATACACTTCGATCAAGTCACCTCTTAAATGCAAGGCTGAAAAGACCAACGTTGCAACCTGATTTCATAAGGGAATCCCTTGGATCCTTCTTTGTACCTTTTCAGTTCCGTTATATCCTTCTTGATCCAGAATTGTACACAGTACTCCAGGTGGCACTAGATGTAGAGAGGCAATCAACATTTGCAGTAACTACATGCCAAGCATTCCCTTGGTATCCATTGAATCTGGTTTGTCTCAGAAAGCTTTGATCCCATCAGTTTATAAGTGTATTTGGGGTTCTTTGCTTGAAGACTTTACACAGGTTAAAATGCTTTGCCACAGCTTTCTGGAGCTCACAATCATTTTCATTTTTAACTACCCTGAACAGTTTAGAAACTTTGTTCCAATTTAACCCAGATCATTTATGAATAAATTAAAAAGTAACCCTAAAACTGAACCTTGGTGAAGAAATGTCCATTTATTACCACCCTTTGTTTCCTATTTAGCCAGGTTCCAATAACAAGACCTGTCCCCTGATTCCCTAAGAGCCTTGGTGAGGGACTTTGCCTTTTGAAAGTCAAGGTAAAAAAATATCGACTGGGTCCCCTTTATCTATGTGTTTATTTACACCCTCAAAGTGTAAGACATGTTTGTGAGAAACAGAGAAAATATTTCTTCTTTATAATTTTTCAATAATGGTTTCCATCACTTTGCCTGGAACTGAGGTTAGACTAACTGGCCTATAATTTCCTGGATCACCCCTGGATCCTTTCTTGAAGATCGGAGTTACATTTGCCTCCCTCCAGTCCTCGGGTACAGTGCCTGATCTTAGAGAAAGGTTATATATTTTGGCTAGAATTTCAGCAAATTCACTTGAGTTCCTTAAGAACTCTGGGGTGATGCCATCTGGCCCTGGTGATTTGTTGACATTTAGTTTAGTAAGGCATGTGAGAACATTTTCCTTGTTTATCTCTATCTTGTTTAATTCATTTAATTCCCTGAAAAACTGACTCAGCTGCAGGCATATGTTGTCTGTCCTCCTGTGTGAAAACGGAGGCAAAGAAGTCATTTAGCCGCTCAGCAATCTCCTTGTCTTCACTTATTGTCCCTTTCTTACCATTTTCGTCAAGTGGCCCAACTGCTTTTCTAGTTGGGTTTCTGCTTCTGATGTACTTAAAGAAGTTTTTGCTATTTTTTTAATGTTCTTAGCTATATGTGCCTCAAAATCTCTCAAAATGTTTGTATGAATACAGACAGTCCCCAATATATGAAGAAGATACTGTAGGTTATGTAGGTTTGTTCTTAAGTTGCATTTGTTTGTAAGTTGGAACAGGTATTTGTGTTTTTTTGACCTGCCTTGAACTATGAGGAGAGGCGGGTAAGAAATAAAATAATAATAATAAAAGCTTTTGATAGCATAGGAAGGGTTAACATGCCTGTGGTGTTTGTTTTGCTCTCTGTGCCCCTGTTCCAAAGATTTCACCTCACCTTCTGCCCAGTGAGAATTGGATTTAGAAAAATGTGGCTTGTGGAAACAAGGATTTGTGATAGAAAGCTTCAGTTGAGATACCATTTCCCATGATAACTCTTTCAGGAGTGAATTTCCCTTCCGAGGAGTAAATTTCTCTTGCTTCCTGTTGTCTCACTTCTGTTTCTGTGAGTGCCTGTAGATGGTTGTTTAGTTGATGGGTATGGTTATATTTAGTGCTACTGTAGGGCAATATGTGACTTAGCACCTCATCACACTAGAGAATGAATCCACTTTAAATCTGGTTGCTGCGTCATGCAGAATTCTGGGGTTTGTAGTTTAGGGAGGAGCCTTTAACAGACGGCGTTTAAGAGGTGACTTGATCGAAGTGTATAAAATCATGCATGGGATAGAAAAGGTGAATAAAGAAAAAATATTTTCTCTGTCACACAACACTAGGACTAGGGGGCACTCCCTAAAGCTCCAAGGTAGGAAAGTTAGGACTAATAAAGGGAAATATTTCTTCACCCAGAGGGTCATTGGGTTATGAAATTCACTTCCAGAGGAGGTTGTGACAGCTGTCAGCCTGGACAGCTTCAAGGCAGGATTAGACAGATTCATGGATACCAAGGGAATCAGTAGTTACTGAAATGGACATCCAAGTGCCACCTCTGTGTTGATTGAGGCAGGCAGGATTTTCCCGGGTACTGGTTGTGGGGGTCGGGAGCAGGTGAGGTTTTGCCCTCCTTTCTGCTAGAGATCCCCGTGTACAACTAGTGGGCCACTGTGTGACACAGAATGCTGGACTAGATGGGCTGAGGCCCGATTCAGCATGGCTCTTCTTATGTTCTTATGTTCTTATGTTCTAGCCTCACTATACTACAAACCCCATAATTCTGCAGGGGGCAGAAACCAGATTTAAAGTGGATTCATTCTCTAGTATGATGAAGTAGCTAAAGAGCTTTGTAAAAATACATTTAAAAAATGGGGGCAGAGGGGGAGCTATTGGATGTCTGAATGCTATGTATTTTCCTTCTCGAGATTAGTGAGTATATTGATTATGTTATTGTGCAAAATATCACACTAGCTGACGTCCACTACTATAAGGGAATTTGGTTTTCCTCATTTGCCAAATGCAATCTTCTTTATTTCCAAAACCTCCTTCAGAGGATTTCCCATCCATTCACATACAAAGACCTTTATAATAATAATTCTTAAGACATAGATTAGTAAAACCACGAGGAAGGATCAGTTGAGTAGCTGCGCATCTCCCAGCTGCTCCCAGGAATAAATGCTTTTTGAATTTGCGCTTGAACATGGGTTTCCACATGATCAATGAATGAACGGGTGAGCAATCCTCAAGAAGGGCCTGCCATGTATGGTTGTCCTGAAATCACATTCATCAAATACACTGCAAACAGAGCTTCCCCAGCCAGTTTTAAATTCAGTTGGTACCAAGTAAGGCAGTCCTTAAAGTATTGGGTGCTCAGCCAGACAGCATTTCCTTGGTGGTACAGTTCTTCCATCTCAAGGTAGCTATCAACACAGAGGCAGCAGCATTTTGAACGGTCTTCAAGGGAAGCTCTCATTGTTGCAGTTACGGAGCAAAATACCATGTTGTGATATTGTTCTGTCCTTATCTTTTGATGTAATTATTTCTTCAAGAGAAAACTTCATTGGTTTCTTTCGTAGTTATATCTACAAAATATAACAAAGTTACTTCTGATTTTTTCCTGGTTAATTGCTATCTAGGTTTAGCTTATTGTATGTGTTACCATTAGAAGATAATGCCACTCTAAATAAAATAATGTTCTTTTATTAAGAATGTCTGGGGAGAACCTGACTTTGATGGGAAATAGTTATTGTTTCTCTTTTTGAAAACTGAGCTTCAGCTAATGAAATTATTTCATCTTATAGAAAAAATTTATCCTTTCTCCCATCAGAGAAATATTGGCATATTATAGCCTGATATGGACTGATATAAAATAGAATGAGGTGCATTAAATATCAGAAACCTTTAACCGTGTTTTTTAACAAGCATACACAGACTCCTAAGAGCAGTGGTTAGCTATATAGGCACTTTAAAGCACTAAACAAAGCATCTTTTTGAAATCATGATTAAAAATTCCTGTGTGAGAATACCCTTCTATCCTCTAATCTTTCTCTCTTCTCTTTCCCCTTCTTTTTACACCTTTAATGCTTAACTACGCCCTTTAGATATCTACTTCTTTCCCTTTCCTAATACACTCCAAAATCCCCCTCCTATCCCCCTTCCTCTAAATCCCATCCCCATCAACCCCCACCACCCTAATTTTATGTATTTTAAAATAAACCTTAATAAAAAATTATTCAAAAAATGTAAAAAAATATCCTGTGAGAAGTACTAAACAGTGTATACCTCCATCTCATGAGTTATGTGTAAGCGCTTTATAGTGGGATACATGTAGCAAGGTGGGAAACAACTGGCCTTTATTTTGATTACTGTTAATAAATGCATGAAAGGATAGTTTGTACAACCCTTGTTTGAATAATCGTGCTGCTCATACATTGGACTAGTTTTGACTTTTCCATAGACTTATTTAAACACGGGGCTTTTCACATGTGAAATTGTGTAACTTATTGTTAACTTTTCATCCATCTCCACACCTATAGGTGTGAAGGATGCTAATATGTATGACTACAAACTTGTTTATGAGTTAAATAAAAGGGTTTTGTTAGTTTTAATGTTAAACTTCAGTAGGCTCTCTATGGTGCTGTCTCGTGGGCTACATTTTGGTGATGACACACAATTCATCATGCAGAAGTTGCAATTCATCAATCTGCTTATGTGCAAATGCACTTTCAGGTTTTCTATTGACTTGTGGCAATTGCATGAATTTCTTAGATAAGGAATAGTCAGTCATGATTTTACCAGTCCCTTCCACTGAAATATAGTGTACAGCATCTGACATTTACTGCTAGTTTCCCATTCAAGTTCCACCTAGGGCTGACTACTTAATTTCAGACATGATCTGGTGTCTTTTGGGTATTTAGACAGTCAATTTGCATAGGTTCTATAAAATATAGTGTTTTTATTAAATTTCAGTTTTTGTTACAATGTAGATAAGGGGCCCTGAACTGTAAAAAAGTCACCTATGTTATAATTTAGTTCTTTATTTTTTTCCAGTTTAGGAGAGAAACAGGTAAAACTACTTCAGTGAAAATATAAGTAATCATCAAGTAAAGAAAACTATTTTCTCCCAATCTTTTATAGTGTTTAGGTGACATAAAACATTCCCATTATCATAAGAATCTAGGAAAGAAAACCAAGATGAGGAATAGTCATAGACTACCTGCCATATAATTTTAAGGAGGAATATGGAAGAGGTAAATATAAGAACAACTTCCTTTACATTCCTCAAATCTACATTGTTCACCTTTTCAGGGAAAAATCATTTTATGGGAAAACAGAGAAACCTTTAACTTTTCATAAACTTTTCTGTTTTTTCCTCAGACTTTCAACTGAACTCCAACTTTTCCATCAATAATCTTTTGGGTGTTGATTCGGATTTAAAGTCATTCATAAATGTAAATAACCACTTATCTCTGGATTCTTTTAATTTAGCCCAGAAATGATGATGACGGCAATCATATACTCAGTCTTCAAAGATTATGTCCAGATGAATTCAGTGTTTCTGCCACCCAGATACCTGAGATAGAGATGACTATGGTCCTGGCACCAATGCAACCTCCCCTGTCAATCTCTTGCTCTCAGGGTTCCTTTCTCAGAGCAAGATATTTTGAGCTAGGTGTCTATGGAGAAAAAAAGCACATGTACCCTCAAAGCAGTTAGAAAACATGCAAATGTGAGTAGATGTACCGCTTTGGCAGGAAGGGAATGGCACTCCAAGCTTACGTGGCATGCTGGCCATGTGACCTTGGAGGTGTCTATGGACAACACTGGCTCTTTGGCTTAGAAATGGAGATGAGCACCAGTCAGACATGACAAATCTTAATGTTAAGGTGAAACCTTTAGCTTTACCCTCAAAGCTTCTGGGATTGCCTCAGCCATAATGCTTTCCCCTTAGGAAGGATCCATCAAGCCAAGACTTTTTGGCTTATGAACTCTCTAGACTTTTTTGCCTAGACTTATAAGCATCAAGACAAGTATGCTACCCTGTATTGGCTTGGAGGGATTATTTGTGGACCTGTCTGATGGAAGTGAGTAGTGGAAAGCATGGGATCCGCTGGCCTTTGTCATCTCAGTTGAGATCCTCAGATTGAATCTCTGGCACTGGGGATTGTCCTGTGAAAAATGTATGTGGCCTTGTCAAAGATCTGTAATTATTGACAAGGATAATATCAACTTCCCCCAAGTAATCATTGTATGAGTTTGACAATGGTTTAATCATACCAAGTGCTCTTTTGATTGGTGTCAATGGAGCAAAGCTGGTTTAAATGCAGGCATGCTGAGACTAAGTGCTTTGCACTGTGTTCCTAAGCCTTTCAGATCAGCTGTATTGCACAGAGAAGGCTATTATCCAATTATCTGTCCAGCCAGATCATGACTTGTTTTCCAGACAAACGTAACGATAGCATGACTCATGAAAGATGATCTAATGAAATTTCTTCCAAGATGCTGGTCAATAAATCAAAACTTGGGCTATCGAAGACTGCTTGGTCATGTTTATTGCTAAGCAAAAAAAAAACCCTGGATAATTCTATATTACTAATAGAATTATGTATTGTTAGTGATAATTGACTGGCAATGGGTGCTAGTTTGTTGTTATATGCCTTGAGGTCATTTTTGATTTATGGCAACTCTAAAATGAACCTATTATGAGGCTTTCTTGGCAAAGCTTATTCAGAGGGGGCTTACCTTTTCCTTACTTTGGGATTAAGAGAATGTGATTTGCCCAAGATCACGCCGGAGTGGTCCAGTGCTCAAACCACTACACTCGCTGGCCCTCTGGATGTTACTTTACTCTTCACAAATGTACTAGTGCAGCAGTTTGGACTAGTCGAAACACTCAGACCCAGTGAAGAATTAAAAGAGGATTGTGAACCATTTCCAAGATATGTGCAAATCTACTGCATAGCCCTAAGATTCTTTGAACAGCTTGTGACGGACACAATCATGAACAAGTTGTGGTTGGGATAAATATGCAAAAAGAAATAAGAGTGTGACTTTGTAGGAGCAGCACAACTCTTTTCTACCCTACCAAATGCAGCTACAATATTACATACTTGTATAAGCACATTTCATTTGCAAATAAGCCTTATCAAACCCGAAATATTTACAATACATAATATACACACAGTATATTATACATACACAAACAGACATACATACACACCTGTGTATATAAATTAAACATAAATTTATGTAAAATAAATATAATACGTATGATATTAAAATTAATATTTACAAATATGCAGAGGAAACTGCTGTTTGCCTACATACACATATGATTAACATTGTGGCACCTTGGTCCTATTGGGGAAAGTCTCTATATGACTGACCCCATACAGTCAGATGAAGGAATTTTTTCAAGTGTGAGATATCCTGATCTTGTATCCATTGCTCACATACACAGTTATTTATACCCAAGTGACTTTCTCATTTATGTATGCAAAGAGATACATCTGAGAAATTTATGTATCTGAGGAAGTAGATTTCGTCTATGAAAGCGTATCCTACCAGCCTTGTTCTCTCAGTCTCTAAGATATACAAGATTGTTTTGTATACTGATATCCCAGACTGACACAGCCATATCTTTAGTTTCTTATTTATGGTAAGAAAAATACCAGCTCTACATATCTATGTGGTGAGTTGCCTGTACTGTATGGTCTTTTCTGATGGAAAACCTTTCCATCAGTAATAACAAGAAACCTTGAGGCAATTCTATTGAACTGCTGACTCAAAGGCTAAAGATTTTGGAGGAAGTTCTGAACAATTTGTAGTGACTGGCTAGTACCTTCATTTTGCTAACATTTCTTGTTTTATTATACACAAGAGTGAAGAATAGTTCTGCAACTAAAACTATTATGCTCCTTTTAAGTGTGACAAAGGGAAAGTGTGGTGACCTTATTCCTTCCCCTACCCGCATCATAGTTGTACCTTGCACCAGAAAAACGAAATAAAGTTCACACAAAGTACTTAATATAAATGGTTTAATTCAGATGTAATTCCCCATTATGGTGGCCCATTGACCTGTAATAAATTGCCAGTTTTGTGCATCTGTGTATCTGAGTATGCACAGTGTGGAGGAGTCTCTTTCTCTGGAATTTTTAAAGCAGAGGTTGGTTGTTCATCTCTCAGAGATGCTTTGATTGTGTTTTCTTGCATGGCAGGAGGTTGGACAGGAAGGCCCTTGGGTTCTCTTCCAACTCTGTGATTCTATGAAATTTGACCTTTGACAAGCACCTCAGTACTTAATAAATCTGTGGATCCAGACTCAGAATTATTCACTGATTTCTCTGCATTACTTTATCTCCCATAATTATTTGCTTTGTGCCATTTATTGTTCATGAGAATTCAGAAGGAAAAGGATGATCAGGTTTTTCAGAATGGCAGGCCCGTGGTGAAAGGTCACACAACATGTTAGAGGAAAGGCTGGAAGAGGATCGAGACGTCTCCGTGCTTCTATGACTATGCTTCAGTCAATCAGCTGACATCGTTCATGAATGTCACTACAGGTCCTTGAGCAGCACGTGTTGATCACCAATCATGTCTTTTATGCTTGCTGAATTTGAAATTGGTTCAGACGAACATGACTGCACTAAGGACAGAGAGCACAGCACTGACCTGCCTGGTTGTATCACTGTAGTTTGTGTGTGTAGTAATTTTAGGAGTTCTGACACTTTCCTTCTTAAGAGTTGAAAGACTTCAGCTTTCAGAGACCTACATCTGAGAAGATGTGGGAGTTAAATAGAACTGAGCTTCTATATTGGTCTCCCAAGTAGATCAGGCTATATCAATCCATTATGTGATCTGGGTCAGTCCAAGTAACTGGAAATTTGGAATCGGTAGGCATGGAGGAACACATCATGATGGTTAGTGCAAATGTTAAAATGGAATTGCCCTATGAGAAAAGATAAATCATAAAAGTTTGAGAACCATGTATACTTCCTTGAATTCTTTGGGGAGTAAAGGATGTGAAATCTTGGTTTAATTATAAGGAATTAACCTGTTATAATGATATCTCTTCTTTACATATTCTGATGATAAATAAATTGTATTACTTATTTCAGATGACTCCTGTGTAGATAATATGTATGTATGTATATGTAGGGTCTGACAAAGAGCGTCAATGGTCAGGATGGGCTTTCTAGCCTTTTGGCAACCATCCTAAGAGACGAGCACCCAGGCAGATGGTGCTCGTCTAACCCTGTAAGGTCAACCATCTAGAAAAAGAAAACTCAAATCAAACCTAGGACCTCGCTGCCACCGTCCTAAGCTTGCTAGGCCCCGGCAGACGAACCTTTGGTTTAAAGGGTGAGGCCAGTTCTGTGCATGCTGTGCTCCACCAGAAAAATCTATTGCACAGGCTCGAAGGACACATCCAACCTCCCAAAACGAAATCATCAGCGCACTTGTGGGGAGCGCGGGATGAGTCCTTCCTAAGAATCTTCATTCGCGAAGTAATGCCAGGGAGATATGTAGATACACTCCTACATTGTACTGTTTCACCCTACTTGGGTGTATTGGCTGGTTACTTCAAGCACCATTCTTAACAGAATTTAGATATGATTAAGTACACAGCAATCTCACTCTTCTAATGCTTATTTCGGTGTATTCAATAACTTCTTTTACATTACATTGTGGACTCTTTGCTGTCCTTTTGCTTCTGCTGGAAAATTGTCATTAAATTACTTAGGTGTTGCCTAGTTTCTTTCAAGCCTGTAAGAAATAAGGGAACGGCTGGATCATGATGCTTATAACCCTCAGGTGCCTGTTAAGATCAGAATGTCCCACTGATGCAATAAGTATTTACAAGAGTTCAAACACTAGTGATACCATAACTGAATATTGCAAAAATAGTACTCCGCTTTCTTTTACTGTAATTATCCTAATTGAGGGAAATTTGGTATGTTCTAGAGAGTAAAATGTCTGTATGCCCCCCGAAATCTCAGGGGATAATGTTTACCTGATTATACCAGCTATAACTTTCATCTGGAGTGACTTTCAGTGAGATTCTTTGCAACCACTGTCTCTATTTAGATCTATTTTTAGCACATCTGCAGGGACTAGATAGTTTCATGAGTAGACGGTTGTATACAGGCACTCTATTACATGGATGAGACCAAGGTTCAAATTCCTTATCCAGCCCTATCCTTGGGCAAAGTTTCCTTTCTTTGTTTATCCTCTTACCATCATGTATGCCAGCCAGTATAAGTATCCTGCAGAACGGTCAATAAAGTTCTATGCAATAGTGAAGGATTTTACAACTATGGGTTGTAAACAACATTATTCTCCTCTCAAGTTGCAACATGATGGAAATGTCTTATCTGCTAAACCTTAAGATCATAGGTTTTTCCATTTTAATCTAAATGCTGCATAAATGCTCCATGTTTCCCAGATGTCCATCTCAGGTGCATATGTGATGGTGCTGTGATGAGATTTGAGCAATAAACCAATGACCGTTACATTGAATACTACTACTACTACTAGTAATAATAATGTCAGCAATCACATTCGCAGAGGTATGTGCAACAGACAGGGCATTTGCTTTTCAGTCACTAATACCAAAAAAGTCCCCAAAGTAGCCTAAATATTATTTTTCAAAATTAATCAAGCAGACTTTATTTTGTATTGAATTTATGTCTCATCTTTCTCCCAAAACAGGATTTTTAACAAAGGTTCCATGCAGTCAAAATACTTTATGTACAATCAAGTAGCTTACTTTATCATGATGGTATCATTTCATCCACCACACAGCATTAAAAATACAGTTAGCCCTCCATATTTGCCAGGGTCAGTGGCACAAGGCACTCTGTGGTTGGAAAAAACGTTAATATAGGCCCTCTTCTTTCAACTTGATAGAACACTTCTCTAGGCATTTGTAATTCCTCCAGTGTTATCTTGTGGTCAATTTCCTCCAGGAGTAATAATTATTACATGGAGGGAAATCATCATCATCCCTGGAAGAGAATCAGAATCCTTCAGAGTTATACTGAAGGACTTACAAATGCTAGAGAGAACATATTTTGTCAGCCCCATATAGGGCAACAGTAGACGTGGTGGCAAATACATCAGTCTGTGATTGTTTAACCTTTTAACCTGCAAATTTGAAAGGAAACTGTACGCACATTTATACACTATTAGTACAGGATTTTTTTCTTACCAGTATTCACTTTCTGCCATGAAATAGGATTATGTTTCTATTAAATATTTCTATCTGTTTTGTACGTTTCTGTGTATTAGTGAAGTGACCATATGCTTTTGTACAACATGCTACTTAATTGTGAATATGGGGTATGGTTTGTAATTGACCGTTTTTTTTGGTTGTACTTGTGGAAAAAGGTCATTAGTAGTTGGATTGCTATTGAGTTGTTTCTTGTGTTGGTTGTGTATTTCCATATGGCAATTTGTGTTTTATTTTTTCTGTGGTAGGCAGGACATCTGTGTCCCCTGATAGACACATTAGTCACGACTGTGATGCCCATATATTTCAAGTACAGTTTTATATTCTTATTTCCCTCATGGAATGCCAGTACTTGTGTCAATAGATCTTGATTCTCAAACTATTTATTTTTTTATCTTAGTCAGTTAGTGAAGTATGTCTAAAAAAACTGTTCTGCTAGATTCAGAGGGAAACCAGATGGGGATATTACACTATAAATGCTGGCTGTGCATGATGCAGTAGACTTAAAAACAAAACAATCCATATGACATATTACTACTTGTCCTTATTTCTTTGTCCTCATTTCCTGACTTCAGGCATGAAGATGCATATCCTATTACAGTAAAATGTAGATCTTTATCCACTGAAAAATGGAATGGTACTTCCATGTAACTAGTCAGTCATCAAAACAATTTTTATCACTTCCAGTATTCTTCAGTATATCACATATTTTACAAGTGATGCTCTTGTCATTTTTTTTCTTTTTCTTTTTTGCTTCTGTTAAAAAACTCTATGATGAGAATGCTACAAAGCATCAGATTAGGAACAATTCTGTTATGATGTACAAAATTATGGAAAACAAGTATTCATGCTAAAATATATTTCAAGCAGATACAGAAGCTTGTTTCAATTGTAGTCCAGAACACTTTCTCCCAGCTCTGAAGTTATTTTTTTCACCATATGGCCTGGAGAAAATGGGCTTCTTCCGATTCCAAAACCTTTAGACTTGCGTTTTCTATTCTCTTGAGTGTTTGAGAAACCAGAGCAACATTTTAGATTGTAATGTTTTTACAAGAAAATATACATGCTGATATCGCATACCCCCAAATGTTCTGGAGTTTGCTTTCATTCTCTCCTAAAAGTATGTCATGAAATTATTTCAGGTGTCTTACTGCATAGTGTGTCAAGCATAGCAGGAACCCTTTAAAAAAAGAAGCCTTTGAGCAATCTATATCACAGTGTAGAGTGAAACCCAGGAGAGGTTCCTCCTGGACAAAGTAGGAGTAAACCATTTTTACTATTTTCTCCTATAGTCATGTTGTTCCTGAGGGTTACTCCAACCTTTCGGAGCATCTTCTTAGAAGAGTCAAAGGGTGGTCTCGAATGATTCACACTTCCTCAACCTTTTTCAAGCTGGCTTCAAATATAATATAGTGTGTGTGCGTGTGTGTAAGCCCCTCTAAGTTCCCTTCAGGGTGAGAAGGGCGTGCCGTGTGCATGTGTGTAAGCCCCTCTAAGTTAAATGCTGTAAATAAATAAATATGGAGTTGAGCTGTATAAAGAGTAATATTGTAACCCCAGCATCAGTTCTAGTAAATATAAATTAATTGCTTTGTTTAATAATTCTGTGAAGTATGAGCTTTAAATTACATACATATGGATGTGTGTTTCAGACATTAGATTACACTGTGTAACACAATTTGGAAAAAAATCTCTTCCTGGTTTGAAAATGTTGTTTCCTGTTTAATTGTGTGGTAGTTACTTTGAAAGTGGTTATTATACTGCAAAACTTCATTTTTGTGGCTGCCACAAACTATGTTGAATTGGTTGAGACTCTGAGATATTCATTGAAAAACTATAGCAAAATGTGCTGCAGCATGTCCCGCAAAACTAAGTTTTTGCAGTTTAATAAACTTTTCTCATTATTTTATGATAGAACCAATTAGGAAATGACATTTATAACCCAGGAATAAAAATTGTGTTTCATAGTGTTATAGGTCTCAAGCTGTTTGTTACTAACATGGTCAGTAGATGTCAGGGTCACGAGTGTAGATTTTAAACTCATGACTTCTCAGACTTTTTGCAGTGGTTAAACAGAGAGGAAGTGATAATGCTGTAAAGCTAGCAAGCCACAGAATGAGGAATGGAAAGAAATGTCCATGGTCTCATTCCATGGCAGAATGGAGATGGATTCATTTGGTAAATTTAGTAATCTATATGTATAGCTGATTCAATCCTTATTTCCACTGATATAGATTTCTGAACACATACTGCAGTTAATTTTCACGATTTGTAATGCTGACTCTCACTTTGTCCTGTGCCCTTTTCGTGCTTGTGAATGCAATTTTTAGACAACTGATATACAGTATGATGCCTGTCCCAAAGGTAGCCTGAGCTGAACGCTTCTTGCAAATACACATTAATACACTGACAGGTGAACTTTACTGTGGCTATAACCGACTTCTGGAGACTGTATCATGGCTTTATGGAAGACTTGTGTTAGATTTTGCTCAGATAAATTTTAACCTGTAACTCAGAGTTTTCCAAACATTTCATGTTGATGACACACCTTTTAGACAATTATTTCACAACATAGTAATTTAGTTTTACTGGAAAACTGGAGGTTAAACCAATCCTTTCTAAGAGATACAGACACATGCATAAAATGTAATAATGAAATGTATGGGAATACAACATATCTCATGAAACCCTGTCATTTATGTATTAAAATATATGATTTGTAAGGTAATAACATAGCTTTCCAAGATTTTTGTCATTTCTTATTATGTTCGCACGACACATATACATGCTGTTGCTGACACCCAAATAACATCATAACAAATGCTATGGAGAGCATACAGTGATACAGCACCAAAAATATAATCTTTTCCAAGATTAAACATTTTCCCCACTCCTTTGTGGGGTTCCTCAGGGGGCAATCCTCTCACCTCTATTATTTAACATCTACGTCCGACCACTTACTTGGCTGGTTCGTAGCTTTGGGCTGGTGTGTCACCAATATGTGGATGACACCCAGCTCGTTCTGGGGATGGAGGGCCGGCCCTAATCCGTACCCGATAATTTCCATCAGTGCCTTGCGAGCCAGTAGGTTGAAGGTGAATCCAGCTAAGACGGAGATCCTGTGGCTTGGTCGCCCGGGTGGGGTGGAGATCCAACTTCCTACCCTGGACGGCGTGACACTATGTCCGTCGTCAACAGTTAAAAGTCTTGGCATCACCTTGGACTCTCAACTCACGATGGAGACTCACATCTCCACCGTTAGTAGAGTAGCCTTCTTCCACCTCCGTCAGGCGAGGAAGTTGGCTCCCTACCTTTCCCGTCGCGATCTAGCCACAGTGGTCCAAGCCACGGTCATCCCAAGATTGGACTACTGTAATGCTCTCTATGTTCGCCTTCCTTTGCTGGCGATCTGGAAATTGAAACTGGTAGAGAATGCGGCAGCTCGGCTGTTGGCTGGCGTGCCTATGACTAGCCACATTACACCTATTTTACGCGAGCTGCATTGGTTACCAGTGGAATGCCGGATCACTTTCAAGATGCTGGTATTGACCTTCAAGGCCTTGAATGGCCTGGGGCCAGTGTACCTTAGGAACCGCCTCATCCCATATTGTCCCACTAGGCCACTACGTTCAGAGTTGGATCAACTCCTGGAGGTCCCTAGTTTTAAAATGTACCATCTCACGACGACAAGAAGGAGGGCTTTCTCGATAATTGCTCCCACTCTGTGGAATGCATTGCCTTCTGATGTTCGTGCCCTCACAGACCTGTTGGCATTCTGGAAGGCGTGCAAAACACTCCTGTTTTGGCAGGCGTTTGGAGCTTAAGGCCGCTGCCTCCCTGATATTTGCTCCTCCACCATTGTATACAACTCTTGCTGAGCTGTATTTTATCTAGTTAACACCTGTTTTTACTGTGTTTTTATTGTGTTTTATTCTGTGATTTCACTTTTGTAAGTCACCCCGAGCCACATTGGGAGTGGCGACTGACAAGTGCAAATAATAAATAAATAAATTTTTTCCCGACTAGAACATCTGCCCTGTTTTAACAGCAAAAGTCTTTGTAGCTAGAAATGTTAACTTTACAGAAATTTTGAAGCCACTGAAATCTATTTCCTGCACCCATTTTATGGCAAACTATATTTATTTCGGGATTTTACCCCGCTCTTCTCAACCCCCAAGGGGGGACTCAGAGCGGCTTACAGTACGGCACAATTCGATGCCCACATAATAACACACACATACATATACACATAAATACACATATACATATACACTTATGATTTTTTAAAATCTTCCTACAGTAACAAACATTTTTTTTCAAACAAAGAGAACAAGAATTGGTTTGCTGTTTAAAGTCCCAAAACGAAAAATAAAATATTACACCATAAATTTCCCCTTCCCCCAGTTTTTCCACTTTTTGGAGTGGGAGAAGGTTTCATTGTGATTTTTCCACTCACATTCTCCTTTGCCCAGACCTTCATATTTCTGTTTGTGGCTACAAATATTCACAATCTCATCTTCCCAGATCAGATAGAATTTAACCAGGTAGAAACTGGGGATCAGATTTGACAAAATTCATAGCCACATGAGTTTTCTCTACAACTATCAGAAGCATAGTGGCTGTGCTCCTTTTTCTTTAATCTGAATCAGCAGATGTCTTGGTTCGCAAGTCAAATAGTGTATGAAGAACTACATCTAAGGCTTCCCTTATGCATCGGCTCAGTGTAGGTGGTGGAAAGGAGTGAATCAAACTAGCCTATGGACTCTGAAGTCATTGCTTCATTTTGTATTAAAGTACTGTATCATGATACACATTAATTCATGTGGCAGCATTACATTTATCTCGCTTGACATTTCAGGTTTGTACACATCCTGAAGTAGATTTTCCAGTTCAGTATCTGGAAATTTTGCAATTTGTTACCAGTGTGGCTTCCAATGGAGTACAGAAGCAATACAGGTTCTTCAAGGTGCTATCCTGCTGCAACAGGGAGTTGGGAGTACCCTTTGAGCTGATAACCAATTTCCAGAAGATGGCATTTTGGACCTAAGTCAGAGAATTGAAATTATTTTTAGGAGTGTCATACTTGACTTCGAACCCTTCCCATGCTACTTTCATTAACCAATGATATTTCTGAGCCAATGCACATGATACAGTATTTTCCAAGTACATCTTCTCCCTCCCCTGCCTGCTTCCATTTTAAGATTTGCATGGCCTTGCATGTGATACTTGCTCACTGGCTATTTGAACTGTATGCTTTGTCCCTCAGAAAAGGACCGTAGGAAGTAGCATGAAATCTTGATTTAGTAGCGTACAACTTGGGTGTTCTCTGGCATTTCCAGTCATGCTTTCATACTTTGGAAGGAAAATAATATGCTGTTAAAAAGCTAATTGAATTGCTTGAGAGATCTTCTGTTGTCTTGCTAATGGCTGTCTTGTTTTTCTCTCCCCAGTCAGGTCAGTTCAGTGAAGATATGATTCCTACAGTGGGCTTCAACATGCGGAAGGTTACCAAGGGTAACGTCACAATAAAGGTACGTATTTTCATGTTTGTGAAGGCTTAATACACTGAACTGTAACAAACTCTGTAAAACTGATGAAAGGAGCTCAAGCTAAGCTCAGAAAGAATAAAGAGACTCCTCCGTTTTATTTTCAGTAGCCTGCTCATTCATTTATATTATCTATATTATAAATTATAGATAATATAAAGTGCTTCAAGCACTTGTGAGAGCACTGCACACAATACATGGAGTTCAGGGGAAAGAAAAGGCATTGTCCCTTGTCTCTACAAGCCATGATCCTTCAATCATTATAAATAATTAGTCTTTTTGGTTGCTGTGAGTTTTCCAGGCTATATGGCCATGTTCCAGAAGCATTCTCTCCTGATGTTCCACCCACATCTATGGCAGGCATCCTCAGAGGTTGAGGGGTCTGTTGGAAACTAGGCAAGTAAGGTTTATATATCTGTGGAATGTCCAAGGTGGGAGAGACGCCTCTTGTCTGCTTGAGGTAGGTGTGAGTGTTTCAGTTGGCCACCTTGATTAGCATGTAATGGCTTTGCAGCATCAAAGCCTAGCTGGTTGCTGTCTGGGGGGGATGTCCTAAAACAGGGCTGCCCAACAGGCGGCCCACGGGCCTTATACGACCCCCCAGCCTGTTGGACACGGCCCCCGCTACCCTCCTGCAAGATTTTTTTAAAAAAAAATTCAAAAAAAATGACGGTGGGGGGGGGGGGAGGAGGCGGGGCAGGGAGGAGGGAGCCAGCTCCTCCTCCTTTGCCCCTCCTCCTTCCCCTCCCCGCACCGCGGCTCGCGATCGGAGCCGCGGCGCGTCCGTGGGGGAGGAGGAGGGGCGAAGGAGGAGGAAGTCAGCTGGCTGCCTTCTTCCTCCTTCGCCCCTCCTCCGCGCCAGCGCTCGGGCGGGGGAAAAGAGGAGGGACGAAGGAGGAGGCTGTCAGCTGATTGCCTCCTTCCTCCCTCCCGCCGCCGATCCCCGGATCGGGGCAACGGGCGCGGGCGGGGGAAAGAGGAGGGACAAAGGAGGAGGCTGTCAGCTGATTGCCTCCTCCTTTGTCTCTCTTTCCCCCCGCGCGCGCCGGTGCCCGGATCAGGCAAGGGCGCGGGCGGGGGAAAGAGGAGGGACGAAGGAGGAGGCTGTCAGCTGATTGCCTCCTCCTCGTCCCTCTTCCCCCGCGCGCCGGCGCCCGGGATCCGGGCAAGGGTGCGGGTGGGGGAAAAGAGGTGGGGCTACGTGAGCGAGCGGCCCCGCCCCCGCCCCTCCTCCGTGATCGGCCCCGCTCCCTGATCACCTGCGGCCCCCCAGATGATCATTGACACTTCTTCCGGCCCTTGGGCCGGAAGAAGTTGGACAGCACTGTCCTAAAAGAATTAGTCTTTTTTTAAACAAGACTTCATGTAGCAGTAAGTCTTTGGATATTATCACACACAGATGATAATATGGGTTTTTAAGCTCTGCAGTCATGACCAGAATCACTTCCCATCACAAGATGTCATTCTACAACCACCCCAAACTAGTCTGCAACTCATATTGAAGGAATCGTTTTCCAAAAAGGGGGAAAGGCTAATTGTAGGTGTCTGAAATGGTTTTTAATATATGTTAAAAGTATTTTCAAGTACGCAGTACATTCAAAAATGTTTCTCAAATGCTCCCCATGTAAACTTTTGCCTAGCCTTGGGGGTGGTGATGGGTTGGAGAGAAAACCCTCCCCTGAAGATTGTAAGAATCGGGCAGACTTGTATAGGGGGTACAGACTGATTTTGACATAAGCTTTATAGTCAAACCAAGCATTTTGAATATTACTGTATATTGTGACCCATTTGCATTGCATAGAGAATTCAGAAACCAAAAGTTGTGGATGTCTTTGGACAGGACCTGTCATGTTACAGTAGAAGTAATGAAAACAGGAGAGCTGCTGTGTTGCTCCTCTTCTCAGTTATCTTCAGTTTCCAGATCTATTGAGTTATCTTTATGACTTGACATTCAGCCTTCAAGTAATCTCTCTTTTCTTTGTTTAAAGATCTGGGATATAGGAGGACAGCCACGATTCCGAAG
The DNA here is from genome assembly GCA_030556195.1 of Anolis apletophallus. Taxonomy (NCBI): domain Eukaryota; kingdom Metazoa; phylum Chordata; class Lepidosauria; order Squamata; family Anolidae; genus Anolis; species Anolis apletophallus. The sequence continues at coordinate 27,076,114 of JARBWK010000001.1, forward strand.
TATGTGGGAGCGCTATTGCAGAGGAGTAAATGCTATTGTGTAAGTGCAAACATCTTCAGGTTACTTAGAGTTGAATAATGTAATTATATTTATGTTTGTTCCTGTTCTGTATTCTTTTATGTAATTGTTGAGTGGTAAGGTTTATACTGCAAACCTGTGCAGAGTTGGCCTGTTAAATGCTCTCAGTGTTACTCTTGACAGGCCATAGAAAAGTCTTCCAAGTAACATTTACTCTAAACTGTTGAGCAATTTCAAAGTTTGCTCAATGCAAACTTCAAATTCTGAAGTATTGTAATGTAAATTGCACTTGTGGGTCAAGAACAAGCTACAGTCAGTTCTGCTCTCCAATTTCAGGTTGGATTGTTTTGAAACAAAGCACAGTACGTGATAGCCATGGTTCTCCTGGTTTGGACAAAATCTTCCAAATGTATGTCCACATGAAAGGAGGAGGAAGGACAGCACATGAGGCCTAGACTCACTGCCACTTCTTTTTATTGTACTGCGTTTTGGTTCATGTGACATCTAAACAAACCCAGTAGAGGTGTGTTTTTTTTAAAACCCAAACATCTATGGCTGTCTGCTTTACATTTATTTATTTATTTACGTCATTTATATTCTGCCCTTCTCACCCCACAGGGGACTCAGGGTGGATCACAATGGACATATACAGGCAAACATTCAATGCCATTGACATACAACATATATAGACAGACATAGAGGCAATTTAACATTCCAGAAATCAGTTAAATTTAGCCTCCCCACAAAGTGGTACCTAAATTTCCTACTTGACAGATGCAATAGTAGGCTGCATAACCTCAGAACCTTGATATCTACAATATAATAATAATAATAATAAAAACTATTTCTAGACTGCTCTCTTTCCCTGAAGGGTGGTTTACACACAGAAAAAAGGATGGTGGAGGCTCCTCCTTTGGAGGCTTTTAAACAGGCTGGATGTGTGCTTTGAATGAGATTTTTTTGCTTCTTGACAGGGGGTTGGACTGGATGGCCCACGAAGTCTCTTCCAGCTCTGATTCTATGAAGCATTCAATGCCCAAAATAATACAAAATTGTAACTGATGTTTCTGAACTTGAAAGTAGCAAACAGTGTAGGTTCGAAAATCATCTTAATGTTTTTATTGAGTGCAAAACAGTCTATGATAAAAAAGGGAAATACTGAATGTGTAAGTTGCAAAGCTACACAATAATATATTGCCAGACAGTACAGAGAAATGTCTTGTGCAAGCTCTAATTCTAATTTTGCCTGCAGATATTACTTTGGATTTTAAAAAATGTGGCTTGTTGGGGTAACAAGGATTGGTGAGAAAGCTACAGTGGAGACATCATTTCCCCATGATAACTCTTCCAGGAGTAAATTTCCCTTCTAAAGGGTAGATTTCTCTCACTTCCTGTTGCCTCACCCGCATTTGTAACTATGAGTCATTTGTAAGTCAGTTGTTTGTATCTCGGGGACTACCTGTACATGTGAAATCCCGAGGGTATTTCCTATGGATACAGGGATCACTGGTCTCCATAGATGGCAACACAATGCCAGACGTACGGTCACGAATAAATGCAGCCTGGTTGAAATGGTGGCAAACTACTCTCATTCTGTGTGACTCAAAAATGCCTAAACAACTCAAGGCTAAGATCTACACTACAGTAGCCCTCTATGGGGCAGAGTGCTGGTAAACAACAAAGAAACATGAACAAGCCCTTAACACAATGGAAATGAAAATGCTAAGGTGGACACTTGACTTGACACTTCTTGACCATGTGCCAAATGATGACATCCATCAGTGACTAGGAATAAAAAGCAATCAGAAAGGAAATTCAGAAGCAAGACTACGGTGGTATAGCCTTGTCGTGAGAAGAGAACCAACATCAGTGGCACAAACAGCACTATATTTGGAGATTGTAGGATGACCATATGGACGGCCAAAGAAAAGATGGATGGACACGATCAAGACATGTGTGCTGCCAACCTGAGACCTGAGGATGCCCTGTGGAAACGACAGTCACAGTACTAACCCCTCCATAGGGAAATAGCTTAGAAAGAAGTAGTAGTAGTCACTACAGAACCTCTAGTGATTGAGGAAAGACTTTTATTTTGCTTTGATTTGGAAAAATTATATTGAATTAAAATTTAATGTCTCCAAACCTGGTCACTAAAACAAATTCCTTTTAACAGGTATATGGTAGATGCTGCAGATCGTGAAAAAATAGAAGCATCTAGGAATGAGCTGCACAATCTACTAGACAAACCACAATTACAAGGAATTCCTGTGAGTAGTATCACTCTGGGTCTGCATATGGTTTATTATGGGAAAAGAGACAAAATATCCTTGAAATAATCTTAACCTTGTGTTAATAATAGTCATTAGGGTTGGATAGGTTCATTTGGAAGAGCCTACAAGTTGGAAAAAACTTAGGAATTTGGACTTCTGATGCAGTTTGAACCATGCAGGAAAGGGGTGTGTGTGGAATCCAAATTTGAACCACTTACCTCCTCCCCCCCCCCCCCCCGGGAAATATAATGTTTGGATGTCTCTCAAAGTTATTTTAATTTTCACAGCCACTAAGCAACATTGGTAAAGCCTAAAAACTTTTAAGATCTCATGCTTTCTGCTGGCGATGCAAGGAGGGATGAGGTGGATGTGGCTAATCACAGCCATCTTTAACTGTAGGCCAGGCCCCCAATGGTAGAGACTGCAAAAGACCCTGCTGTTTTTTCTTAAAACAATAATCTTTATTAAGCATTTCAAATATTCGGTTTACAAAGAAAGTTTCCAAGGAACTATAAAGAAGGAGAGAGTAGGGAGAAAGAGAAAAAGGAAAAAAAATAACAAAAAAACAAAACAGGTAAATAGATAAAGAAAGAGAGAGAGAGAGAGAAAGAAAAAGGAGAACCAAACAAATATATGTATGTATGTATGTATGTATGTATGTATGTATTGGTGAGAAAAAGGAAGGAGGAAAAAAAAGTAGAAATAAATAAATAAATAGGAAAAAATAAAAGATTAAAAGAACATTTAAAATTGACTTCCATTCCTGATTTGGATGATCTACAGTCTATTAAATTTTGTCCATTAAATCTGCCAGAGGTAAAATCCTTTTAACCATGGAAGTAATGTAGGCCCCGTTTTTTTCTTTAGGTTTTCTTCTTTCCATGTTTTGCCTTACTCTTTAGTTTCATTATCTAATTTGAGTATGTAATCATCCAATGATGACCAGCCTGTAGGTATCATATATCTACCTGTGCTTTTTCTTAGGAGGAAGGTAAGTTTGTCCATGTCCCTAATGTCCATCAATTTATCTAGCCATTTGTCTTTTTGCGGGATTTGATCCCTTTTCCAATACTGGGCATAGACCATTCTTGCAGCTGTAATTATAAATATAAATAATTTGTCCTCGTTACTATTAAGTTTTAAATTTTTATCCATTAAGCCTAATAGGAAGAATTCTGGTTTGAAAGGAATCTCTCTGTCTAGAATCTTCTGCGCTTCTGCCTGTATATTTTTCCAGTATCTGGTGGTCTCCAGGCAGGCAAAAGACCCTGCTGTTAAACTACATTTCCCACACTGCCTTGCTGCTCATTAGCCAAAATGGCTGAAGGATTCAAAATAGCTGTCTGTAGCAGTCTTCGTCTAAATATAAAATAAACTGATTGAATCTACAAAGGTGTCTAAAGAAAGCAGAAAAGCAATAGGCAATTTTTGCAAAGCCAAGAGAACATAAACTGCTTTAAAAACAATTATTTTACTTTTGCCTGATTGCCATGAACAAGGCACGGGGGCAGCCAGCCACAGCCATCCAGCCCTTTACAGTCAGTAAGTAATGATAAAACAAAATGATTGATTGGATCTGCAAAAAGGAATAAATGAATGGATGTGTCTTGAGGGCTCCCTCCAACTCAGTAGAGGAAGCAAATGGATGTCAGGAAAGTTTGGATGGTGCCTTTCTGCCCAGAAGAAGGGGGTCAGTCTAGATGTCCCTTGATGAGGTCTGTACTATGATTTCTGTTCTCCACAAATTTAATACAGTTTGTGCCACACAAACAAAGTGTTTAGAGTAGAACAACTACTTTCAAAGTAAAGACCACCCAATGAAACAAGAAATAACACTTTCAAACCAGGAACAGATTTTCTTTATATTAAAAAAATGTTTTTTTTTATAAAAATGTTGAAAATACACCAAAAATCCACGGATAAGTCAAAGGTTATGAAATTTGAGCTAACAGTGGTCCGTGCGTTCTACCAATCTAGCCAGTTTAATCAGGATTGATCTAAAAATGTGGGAGGGAGAATCCCCTGAAGTTTCCCCAGTGCCAGTGCTGTTTTTTCCCTACTGCATATGTGTCCTCAGTAATGAATCAATTCAGAAGTTTTGGAAGAAAAAAAAGGAAAAATTCGGAAGTGACTTTAGAATTGAACTACCAGCGCCACCTACATTCGAAACGAGTTTTGAACCATTTTTTAAAATCAACCAAGCCTAATAGTCATACCCACACCTATTTTCCACTTCTTCTGGTTCTGTCTATTCTCCATTGATAAACATGTCTTTGATGGGCAGTCAGTCTCACAAAGTTGTTAAATCATGCCTATCTACTTAAATGAATTTGATTTTTATTTAATTAATTTAATATTTCTACCTGTCCTGTCACAGCTATTGAAGTTCGTTTAAAAACGGGTAGAACCAGTGAAGCTTCTTTGAAAACAGTATAAAATGCTTAATACAATTTAAAGTCAAGACAAAAAAATACAATTCTGAAAATCAGGTAGAAGCTTTTCTCTCTCCAAGCTACATAACAAATGCATTACCATTAATAAATATTATTCAAGAGAATAAAAAAAAAGAGAAAAAAAGAAAAAAGAAAAAAAATGCATTACCATTGTACTACTATAATATGACATGTGGTTTGCTTACTGATCATGCAGTAGTGTGAGCTGGTCACGACAGAATTAGATCTATAGCCCAGGTTTGTCTTGTTCTACAAAAAGGTTAAAAAGATGAATAGTAGTGTGAGGATGTGGGTTGCCCCTCAATATAGTGCAGCCTAGTTAGTAGTGGACTAAGGTTTGGTCACTTCTGTTTTAAGGTAACCATTTAGTTCAGGATGGACAACTACAGTGGATATGGAGGCCAATTTTGGTCTCACAGACACATGGAGGGCCACACTCCTGCATTTTTACTTGGCTGTGTGTGTGTGTTTGCAATAAAGGGCTTTGGGGCAGCCTGCAGTTTCCTCATTTCTTATCTAGATATGACATTGTTAAATTTTACTTCTTTCACGTGACTGCTTTGTTTGGCTTGTTTTGTGTTACTTGGTAGGTTAACTGTTACCTTCCAAAGATGGGGCAGGATAAATGCATTTATTTTTGCTTTTTCAGGTTTTAGTACTTGGAAACAAAAGAGACCTTCCTAATGCTTTGGATGAGAAGCAACTTATTGAAAAAATGTAAGTGATTTGATTAAGAAAATATATATTAAGATGCTTTGTGCCAAGCTTTCCTACTCCAAATGCGATTTTGCTAATCCATAAACTTGTTGTGGGGGCCAATTTCACATGACCATGTGGCTCTTTGGAAGAAAGGGATGAGCGCTCCCATAGATTAGAAGGAATGATTCTGGTTAATTGTAATAGGGATTAGCATGCCTTCAAATTAAGCAGGGTGCTGTCAGTTGTTACCAACTTGGCTTGTGTTTTCTCTTCCAGGAACTTGGCTGCTATTCAAGACCGAGAAATCTGTTGCTACTCCATTTCTTGCAAGGAAAAGGACAATATAGGTAATTACATTTCAGAAAAGCCAGCTGACATGGATAGTGTGAAATTGGATTTTTACTAGGACTCTGCTTTCAATGATTTTTCTTTGCTTTCAGGCATTTAGCAGGATTTTGCTGGCATGTGCCCTAGTAATACATTTACTCAGAACTTGTTCTGAGTATAGCACATTGCTTGTGGAACTGAAATTCACACGTGTTATTTGGGACTCACCCATGTTAGTTTAAAATACTTTCTTCTCTAGAATTTGCTATTCCTCCAAGGAGAGACTATGCTAACGTCCAGCAAAAACATACCATAGAATTGTCCAGAGGTCCTAAAAAAAATCATTGATACTGCAGATGTGAGTTGATGAAACCACAGGTATGGTTTCTGCAGGTATGGAAGATGAACAGCATCTTGTTTGAATGCCTCATATAAATCCTATAGTGGGAAAGACCTGACTTTCCTAATGCAGTTTCTAAGGTTGTGATAGAAGTATTGATTCTTGGAAAGAATACATACTGTGTGAACTTTAACTTTTAGAATCTATCCAGAATGTCTGCTGAAATGGTTAGAGGGCATTTTCAGAACTGGGTTAGAACATAAGAAGAGCCATGCTGAATCGGGCCTCAGCCCATCTAGTCCAGCATTCTGTGTCACACAGTGGCCCACTAGTTGTACACGGGGATCTCTAGCAGAAAGGAGGGCAAAACCCTCACCTGCTCCCGACCCCCCACAACCAGTACCCGGGGAAAATCCTGCCTGCCTCCATCAACACAGAGGTGGCACTTGGATGTCCATTTCAGTAGCTACTGATTCCCTTGGTATCCATGAATCTGTCTAATCCTGCCTTGAAGCTGTCCTATTCAAAATCTAGAAGAAGCTGAAAAACCTACAGAGAATTCCCCAGTTGGCCATATTCTCAATTGTCTACTCCCTCCATGATGAAATATTATCTAGGATAGTTCTCCTGTATCCAAGGAATTGCCTTTTTTCACAGTTCATGCCTCCATGTGCACTGCTGAATGACTTATATTCCTACTTCTGTCAAAAAAAAAAGGGTAGCGTTGTCATGAGTTGTGCAAATGTTTTTATTAAGTTCATCTCAAAACAGTGGCAGCGGGTGCCCCCTCTCCATGAAAGTTACTATTAAATCAGATTGTCTGCTCTAACCTTCCTGAGCCAGGTTTTTATATTTGATTTTCAGAAAGCTAATTTAATTCTTGTATTTAGTGGCTCTTTGGAAGAGGCTGACACAGGGCAGCATGAGGGTTTGGGCACTGTGTGTTGTACTTATAAAGCTTTTTGAACACTGTTTAAATGGGATACTAACTTTTCTCTCAGATGCATGTGATGTGTATTGTAAAAATGGTTTGCAATTGAAAGTATCAGGCACTATAGATATTAAATCACTAAATTATCCTGATTTCTCAAGTTATATTCACCCAGTGAATTATAAAATGTCAGTTGTCAATTTTTTGTATCTGTGCAGGCCATTGCTGAGGAGTTTATTTATGCTAATATTCTTGAGGGGAAGTAGGGAATCAAGAGTACTTCAAAATATTGCTTTCAAGAATTTTAAATACAAGTAGGGAAAAAGTGAAACAACGCAAGACTAGACAAACAATCATACCATGTTCCTTAAAATGCTTTGCAACGTTTGTATGGCTGGCATGACACTCCTGGTGTCACACTGGCCTCCAGCACAAAAAAAATATCTCTGACTTGTCCTACTAATGGAATAGTTGTGCACAGTTGCATTTGGTGCTAGAAAACGCCTAGGCTGCTGTGACAACTATAGATTCGCCTGCTTTTCTCAGTGCGATATCATGTAGAAAATCCACAGACTGTGAAATGTTAAAACTGTGTCTTGGAGCACAAGATAATCAATGAACTGATTGTGTTTCTTGGTCAGCTTTTACAGCATAGAGGTGTGTGAACTATAAAAAGACAACCCTGTAACACTACTTTTTTAGCTTTACCTTCTCGGCAGTGTCAACATCTTAAAGGGACAGACTTAATGAGGCTGGTTTTGTTTATACAAATAATGTTAACGTCCACCGTATTCATACAAATATACTGTATTGCTGCTTGCCTCAACCTGGGTTGTTTATTTTTTAGCCAAATCATCTGCATGTATTTTGAGGCTACATTTTTCAGTCTTTGAACCCATTTGATACATTTACGGGTTTGTTCATAAACTTACGATCTAGTCTCTTGAAGATGAGCATCTCTTACCACAGTGGGAACCATGCAACCCTGCAGATGTAGTTGGACTGCAGCTCCCAACAGTCATCATCCTATTTATTCTTACTTAAGCCTGCTGAGAGTTACACTCAGACATAATCTGGAGGCTGCTTCATTCTCATTCTTATACTAGACTTAACACTGCTGTACAGTTTTGTTCGATATCCTCTAAGCGTTCTTCTTCTAGTCTTACACAGGAGGTCTGATGTTGAGGTTCTCTACAAAACAAAGAGTCACGCCTTTACAAAATAGTGCATGGAGTATTTTGTAAAAGTGTGAACTAGTTCTGTTTTGGAAAAGCAAAGCAGGATGCTGCTGCTGCTTCTGCTGGACTTGCCCAGTGCAATACATTTAAAGCATTGCAGATATAATGTGTGAGACTTGTACAGTGAGCTATTGGACCAAGTTTACCAACGTGCCCCAGGACAGCCGATTTTGATTTAAATACTGCCATGGCCTTACAATTCCCCTATAAATTATTGCATTCTTGCACAGACATGAGTGTGGCCTCCATTTACAAATTGAGCTTGCAATTTTAATTTATCCTGTCTTGGTGCTGTAGAGACGGTTCAGTGACTTGCTGTAGTAGTTGTAGTTCACTTTGGACAGCTACATTTAACTGGAGCATTTCTGCCTGTGCCTCAAAAGGAAATGAAGGAAGCTGAGCCGGGATGTCTTTACTTTTCCTGTGGGAACCAAATTACGTTTAGGTGACCGGCTTATTGTGTAATTTAGTGTACTGAAGGGGTTTTGTGTATACTTCATCGCTTTCAACATTTTGACACCCCAAAACCACTACCAACTTTTAAATCTGTGCATTAATCTTGGCATGTGAAAAACTTATACATTTACCAAACTTTGTAAATATGTGATTTTTTTTATTTAGGTGGATTGCATTTTGTTGGTTTACTGCTGGTTAGCTTATCCAATAAACTTAAGTTTCAGGGTTATATTGGCATATCTAGCTTGACTTTACATTGTTGGTGTATGACTTTAATGTGATAAGAATACAAACTTAAACCGGGCATTTTACTGAAACACATTTACTGTGCACATATCTGCTGAAACTGACTGAAATTGAGAATATTCTGTCTTTAATGAAATCTAAACTGGGTGTATGAAACATGATCTTGCCAGTTCTCTTGAACCAGGGGTAGACAGTAGGCATGAGAAAAAGTTATGAAAATGATTCGTTTAGTAAGAAATTCGTAAGAAATGCTACTTTCGAGTATTTCCGCACCTGGAACGCCAACCAGGAAGTGGACTTTCTTTTTCGAACTTCGGGGGGCCAGGATTTTCTTAAGTGTCGTTATTAGGTCATAAGTGGGGGGGCACCCTCCTTCTCTCTCACCACCCTTCCGCCTCCCTTGCCAATAAGTATTATGGCAAGGCAAGCCCTAAACTCGCTCCTTCTTTCGGCTGGAAGCCTGGAAAAAATGTAAACAGAGGATTACTCAGAGTAAATGTGCAAAGGAGGGCACTTTGGATGAAGGGCCCTCCTTTGTGGATTTACTACTGAGTAAACCTCTCTGATAACATTTTTTCCAGGCTTCCCTGCCTCTCCTGCCCTGCCAGGATCTAAAGCATCAAAGAGTATTGGGGTGAGAAACCAACCTAATGTATAATAGAATGAATGCTACTGTAAGTGCCTAATATTATAAGTAATCAAACTGGTCATACCTACATTCCATGCACATGCAATAATACAGCAGTAATAACAATAACGAGGTAAAATTCAAACCGAAGTATTCTGACTGGTCTCTCCTCATGCGGTGCAAACGGGCTCTTCTCTTATTAGCCCGGGAAAAGCCAGCGTTGCTGCTTGGGAGCACACACATACATATTCTTGGGGGATTTGCTGCAGAATCCAGGGCTCATAGAGAAGATTCTGCAGCAAATCCCCCAAAGAATATGTATGTGTGCACCCAAGCAGAAAACGCTGGCTTTTCCCGGGCTAATTTCCGGCTCACAGAGAAGAGCCCGTTTGCACCGCATGAGGCAGGGACCAGTCAGAATACTTCGGTTTGAATTTTACCTCTTCTTATACCTATTGTTATTACTGCTGTATTATTGCATGTGCATAGAATGTAGGTATATGACCAGCCTGGGCAAACTTGGGCCCTCGCTCCCTCAGGATCGGGGTGAGAGGCAGCGAGGAGCCAGGGGGGGGGGGTCCTCCTTTTCTTTTGCTGCTTCCAAGAATAGAATACCCCCTCCCTCCCTCCTTCCTATTTGGAGAGTCCCATCTAGAATTCAGTGTGATTTATTCAAGTTTTGGCCTACAACTCCCAGAAATCCCAGCCAATTTACCAGCTGTTAGGATTTCTGGGAGTTGTAGGCCAAAACCATCTGGAATGCGCATGCGCTGGCATACGAACTACTAACAAATTTCGTTAGTAATTAAGTTACATTTTAGAATTTTTTGGAAAATTTTTTGTAAGTCTTTCTTTTACTAATCAAAAAAATCCCCCCCCCCCTGTGATTTTAGAATCGCGATTTTGGGGTTCGAAACCATGCCTAGTAGACAGATATGATGGTAGAGGCGTATTATCTTCATGCTTTATGCCTCCGTTTCTAAAACATGTTGCAATAAATTTAAAAGCATGCTCTAGGAACAATGGGGAGAATTTTGACATGTTTTTAAACCTCTCTACACTGGTTTTCAGCTCTGGTAAGTTCTTTTTTCAACGAGGAAGCAAACCAAAGTAAACTATGTTTTGGGACAAGGAAAAGATTTAAATGTATATGGTTTTCCCTCCAAAAATTAAGTGGCCCAGGAGCCACAAACATCTTTGAGAGTTGTGCATGGGCCCACTTTCTCCATTCTTTCTTTAAACATTTCGCTGGAACGTATAATAGGAACTGTGCCATTGTTTGTTTAGCAGAATACTTTCATTTTAAAAAGGTGTTAAGTATTTTGAAACACAAGTGAGCTCTGGACTTAATTTCAAAAGCCCTTTCCTAGGTTTGTGTTCTTTATGAAGTGTGTAGGAAGCGGAAAAGAACAAATTTGCTGTGCAAGTTTGGAACAATAATAAACACTGTTGCATCAAAGGAAGGTACAGATCAATGTTGTAAATGTCACTCTCTTAGCCTTAGTTTGAAGCTAAGCCGTTTTCTTGGTGGTGGAGTAGTGGGAAATGGCATCAGAGTGTTGTGGACTAATTAGTGCATGCTGTTTGCATGTGAAATTTGGGAAGAGAAGAATTATTAGCCTACAAGCTATAAGCCTGTTAACAAGAGAAGATAAAACAAGTAGAAGCTGGGCACTATCCATATCCAATTAAATCTACAGAAGAAGCAACAAGACCTGTTTCAAGTTAGTTTTTTTTTCAAAGTTAGTATTCTTTGGACATCTTGAGATGTCTTTTCAGTGTAACCACAGAAAAGTCATGAACACATCAACCTAACCTAACTTGTCTTGTTAGCACACGGTAAGGATTTTCAAAGCAGGTCTAAAGGCAGGAATAGGCAACCCAGAGCCCTGCTAAACGTTTGGTAAAATATCCCCAAATCTCTTACTATTGACCATGCTGATTGGGGTGATGGGATTTATAGTAAAAAAATTTTAGTAAGGAGCTAGAACCTAAGCTTGTTAGATCCCCAAATCAAGTTGACCTATTTCAGTGGTTCTCAATCCATGGGTCCCTAGATGTTTTGACTTTTAACTCCCAGAAATCCTAACAGCTGGTAAACTGGCTGGAATTTCTGGGAGTTGTAGGCCAAAACACCTGGGGACCCCAGGTTGAGAACCACTGACCTTTTAAGTGAATTGAATTTTCATGAACACTGATTTCTCAACTTCCCATTCATGTAATTGGTCTACTGTAGGGGGACTAACAACTGGATTTAGGCCAGGAATACCGGTGTCATATCAGAATATATTATATATGAACAAGGTCAGTCATTCAAATAGTTGGTTTTCCATACTTGCAAGTTTCACTTCTACAGATTTGATTAGTATAATCTCTGAGAAGATCAATGATATTTTTATCTACTTATTCCCATGTAAACATAAAAAAACATGGCTTCTTTTGCCATGTAATTATTACATGCTTTGCAAGTTGCAAACATGAATACAGAAAATGGAAGGCATTGCATGAGCTTCCCATTATAAAAACATGACTGTGTTTTCAGCCTCACAACCTATTACATGGATCTATTCAGACCACCATGTTTGTATTTTTGCTGTCTTTTTCTGTGTTTTCACACAAAACAAAATCTGAAATGGCTGAGGTCCACTGTCGGTAGGGATGGGGAACCAAAAAAGACATGGGTTTCATCTTATCAGCTGAAGAGCATTAGACTGTGAGTGAAAAGGAGGCATAGTTAAAACAAATTTACCATATAAAAGAAAGATTCCTCTCAATAAATACATGGCATGGTTTTGAGAAATCTCTGAGGAACTATTCTGGGTTTCCTGGATTTTCTATGTTCGCTTTCACATTCCCGAGAAGTATATTTAAATATATATATTGCAAAAGCATTACCTCAATCTCTTATGAATAACATAAGTTACTGAAAATGCAAAACATAAGAACTAGATTTGCCAGCTTAAGAAATACACATTCCATGTACTAATATTCCCTCTTCTTTACAACTATCAAAAATACAGCAGTTCTGTCCTGTTTTCCATCTGATCCCAACAGACCTAAGTGATTATAAATTGGAAAGGCTTTGTACATGTTTCTCTCCTTAGATTTATGTACCTTAACCTATTTGCTTATTTTTTTGTGTGTATTGAGGTCATCCTCTATTTTTTAAATGGAAATAAAGAGTATTTGATATTATTTGCCATAGACAATAGACATAGACATTGGAAACAGTTATTATACCAAAGTACAAACAAGAAAAAGAAACAACTCAGGGTTGGTGTGAACTAATGCTGGAAAGCTTTTGACCTTTAAAAAGTGCACCAAGGAAGTAACAAGCTAAACCGACACAACAGGATATGGGAAATCATCTTCCTCTTACATGTTGTCTTGTAGTTGTTGTCCCCAAGCTGGATAAAGATGCCATCTTGGTTGAGAATTCAGTTTTACCATCCAATGAAAGATTACTGGGAAGTTCTGCTTATGGGGCCATTTAAAAATGCCATTCTGTTTCAAGCTGTGCATGGTTGAATTCAAGGTTTCAAAGGGTGGATTTTCTTGCCTAAATGGAGACAGAGGGCCAATATACACTTAAGGGTTTAATGACAAACTTTGGCCCTCCAGGTTTGGAATTGTGGGAGTTGAAGTCTAAAACATCTGGAGGGGCGAAGTTTGCCCATGCCTGGTTTAATGTGATTTGAAACTAACTTCCAACTATGGTGGCCAGGCAACAAAACTCCCACAAAAATGCGCAAAAGGAAGCCCGCAGTGCTCACCAGGGCTCTGTGGTTTGTGTAACCACCACCCAGGCCTCAGACTGGTTCCAGAATTTACAATGTAATCATTCTATACAGTGAAACTCAGTACCAGTTTGAAACTGCATTAAATGATCAAGGATGATGAAATTAAATGATTATTGTGAATGAATGATGCCTGCGAGAGGAAATGATGCTCTTACGATCACTTTATTTTAATACCCTGCCTCCATCTCCCCAAAGGGACTCTGGGCAGTTTACAGAAGGACAACCCAAGGATTACAAATAAAACACAGTAAAAACAATAACAAATGATTGAAAAATTAAAATCAATTAACATCATAAAAACTGGCTGGCCAATTTGAAACTGGGTTCGGGCTCAGAGTAAGTGCAAGACTGGGGAAGAAAGGGAGGCCTTGAGATTAAATGCTTGTCCTTCAGAGCTGGAATCCTGCTAATCAAGGTGGCTAACTGAAACGTTCACACCTAGGTCCGACAGGCAAGAGTTGTTTCTCCCACCCTGGACATTACAGTTATATAAACCTAAATTGTGAACTGTGGTGTTGGAGGAAAGTTCTGAGAGTGCCTTGGATCGTGAGAAGATCCAACCAGTCCATACTTCAGGAAGTAAACCCCAACTGCTCATTGGAGGGAAGGATAGTAGAGGCAAAGATGAAGTACTTTGGCCACATACTGAGAAGACAGGAAAGCTTAGAGAAGACAATGATGCTGGGGAAAAAGGAAGGAAAAAGGAAGAGGAGCCGACTAAGAGCAAGGGGGATGGATGGTATCCTTGAAGTGACTGGCTTGACCTTGAAGGAGCTGGGGGAGGTGACGGCCGATGGAGCTCTGGCATGGGATGATCCATGAGGTCACGAAGAGTTGGAACAACAACACAGCTCCCTTGTTACAAACTGTAAGTACCCTTCTTGAAACTGCAAATCCCAGGAATCCCAATGGCAGTTAAAGTGGAACCATAGCACTATGATTTTGAAGTATGACTGGGAGCAGTGTGTCTTTTGTTATAAAAGTTGGATGTGTATGCAAGCGTCGGAAGCGACTGAGCAAATGAACAACAAACCCAAATATTCTAGTCTCCAACAGACCTCGCAACCTCTGAGGATGCTTGCCACAGATGCAGGCGAAACGTCAGGGGAGAATGCTTCTAGAACATTCGGGCCATACAGCCCGAAAAACCTACAAGAACTCAGTGATTCCGGCCATGAAAGCCTTCGACAATACATCCTTACCTTTATTTTGGAAAGGAAAATTAAATACTTTTAAAAACCTGCATTTTCCAGTTCAAAATAGACAACTGTCAGTTTTCATGATTTCCCTGGGCCTGTGGATAATATCAGATTGCTAACATTCTGTTTGAGTCACAACTCACGGCAATGTGGAGTTTTCCAATCCTGATTTGTCCAGAGGGAGTTTGCCATGCCCTTCCCTTGAGGCTGAGAGAGCATGGCTTGTCTCCATGGCTGAGTGGGGAATCGAATCCTGGGGTGCATCTCCACAATAGAATTAATGCAGTTTGATGGCAATTTAAATGCCATGGCCTCTCCATTGGAAATGATTATCCTGTTACAGGAGGGCCAGCGCGGTCAAATCAGATATGGCGATGCTCTCTCGGAGCCCTTTCTAATAACTAATGGAGTGAAACAAGGTTGTGTTCTTGCACCACCCCTATTTACAATCTTCTTCAGCATGATGCTCCAAAGGGCTACGGCAGATCTCGAAGAAGAAGACGGCATATATATATATACGCTATTGTACTGATGGCAGCTTATTCAACTTAAGCCGTCTGAGGGCTCACACTAAGACTCTAGTCTAAACCATCTAGTCCGTGAGCTGCTTTTTGCTGACGATGCTGCCCTTGTCGCCCATTCTGAAACAGCCCTGCAGCGCCTAACATCTTACTTTGCAGCAGCTGCAGAGCTGTTTGGGCTGGAAGTCAGCCTGAAGAAAACGGAAGAATAAAGCGGAATTGATGCTTTTAGCAGAAATAATGCTAGGAGAGAGTGCTGCTCAGTATAGGCTTCAGAATACTGGGGTGGCTTGCCAAGTAATAATGACGAGAATAAGTTATTATGATTAGTAGAAAGGCACAAGAACATCAAGTGCCTTTTTAGATAAGAGCGGCCCTGATAGGCCGAATGCTAGCAACGTGCTTTTGTTTATGGATAGATAATGCGCATGGCAAATGAAAGCTTTCCCTTGGCTGGTTTCCCGGGAAAGCGGCGTAGATTTGTTGCAACTGTTAGAACATGCTGCATCCAAGTAGATAACATAGCCTGTGAAACAGAATTAATAACTGCGCAATGCCTTTTAGCAAATAGAAATGTTATGCCAAATAATGCTTTGTTTAATTGGACAATGAAATGGGTTCATGAGTGCCAGCCAATTGCAAGGTATGAAGATGGGAGGGATCAGGGGTCTGCAGCCATTGAATGTATAAAACCTGAATGCTGGGTCTTGTTCGGGGCTCTGCCATTACAGTCTTATGCTAGGCAGACTCCGTCAGCTGATGTATCAATAAATTGGCTTCATTGCACCTGCAGTACGGTTGTTGCGTTCTCTCGTTCCTGTGCTCGCGCGTTTGCGCAACCTGTAAGTAAAAAGGTAACACCTGGGAGTTTTGGGACTCCAGATTTGCTGCTACAGTCCTCTACCAGCCCGCACCACAGGAAGAACACCATCATTCCCACATCAGCGTAGGCACATCTGTGCTTAAGTCCGTTCAGCAGTTCACCTACCTAGGAAGCATCATCTCTTCAGACGCCAAGATTGACAAAGAGATAGATCACAGATTATCAAAGGCATATAGTGCATTTGGAAGGCTTCACAAAAGAGTCTGGAGCAACAAGAACCTGAGGCAAAGTACCAAAATCAGTGTGTACAGAGCTATTATACTGTCTATTCTCCTTTATGGGTCTGAAACATGTGTCACCTATCGCCAACACCTACGACTCCTCGAACGCTTTCATCAGCGCTGTCTTCGCACAATCCTAAATATACACTGGACCGACTATGTGACTAATGTTGCTGTCCTTGAGCAAGCAGGGATCACCAGTATTGAGGCCATGCTATTGAGAACACAGCTGCGCTGGGCAGGGCACGTCTCTATAATGGAGGACCACCGCCTCCCAAAGATACTATTCTATGGTGAACCCGCCACGGGGTCAGCGTAAGAGAGGCGCCCCCAGAAAGAGATATAAGGACTCCCTGAAACAACATCTCGGGCTCGGCCAGATTGATCACCAACAATGGTCCACCCTGAGCTCACATCGGGAGGCATGGAGATGCACTATCCACAATGCTGCGGCCTCTTTCGAGAAGACACGCCGAACGGGTCTCGAAGAGAAACGACAACGCAGAAAGAACCGCAACTTGGAAACAAACAACATCACCCAAGGAGACTTTCTGCTGTGCTTTCTGCAACCGAACTTGCCTATCTCAGATTGGCCTTTTTAGTCATCAACGCGCTTGTAAAAAGCGTGGGATGAGTCATTCCTGAATCTTCGTTCGCGAAGTAATGCCGAGAGAGAGAGAGAGGAGGGAGGGAGGGAGAGAGAGAGACCAACTACAGAGCAGGGATGAGCAAACTTAGGTCCTCCAGGGGTTTTGGACTTCAACTCCCACAATTCCTAACAGCCTACCGGCTGTTAGGAATTGTGGGAGTTGAAGTCCAAACCCCCTGGAGGACCCAAGTTCGCTCCTGCCTGGTGTATACGCTTCCCCGCCCTCACTGTACTTGTTTACAGGTGAGCGCTGGGCTGCGTGGGTGGGCGTGCCCCTCGCGCTCTCTCCTGATTGGCTGCGGCGGTGCGGGGAAGCCGCCCAACAAAGACCACAGCGCGACACGTCACCTCACCCTTCCCTCTCTCTCTCTCTCTTCCGCCTTTTTCCCCTGAATGAGAACGTAGGGGGGGTGACGTCACCGCCCTCCGTGACGAACCCGGCGCCCGAACCTACAGCCACGCCCACCTCCGCTCTTAAAGGCGACGCGTCCTTGTTTTCGCCTCAGTCAAGGAGAGAGGGGAAAGGAGGGCCAAGGAGGGCGGCCATTTTGTTTGTTGCCGCCGCCGCCGCCCCTCTTCCGGGCGGAGCCGTTGGGCGCGAGGCGCTTCCGCGTGAAGAAGAAGTATGCGCGTGAAGGGCTCTTCCGACCATGCAATGGCGCTCGTTGGTGCTGGCGCTGCTGGCCCTGAGGTTGGCCGGGCAGGCGCTGCTCTGGCTGGCCGGGCCCAGCCTGGGCTTCTTTCAGCAGCAGCAGCAGCAGCAGCAGAGGAGGCGGCTCCGGCCCTTTCCCTGCGTAGGCCCAGCCTCGAGCCCTCGTTGCCTCACAGCCGGCTTGGCGGCGGCGGCGCCGCACTGGGCCCCCTTCTTAGGAGGAGGAGCAGGTAGCCACGGCGGCGGCGGCGGGCTCCGGCTGCCCCTGCTCGCCGAGGACGAGTACGAGCAGCGCTACAGCCGCGCCTTCCCCGACCAGCTCCGCGCACAGCTCCGCGACGCCGCCCGAGGCATGTTCGCCTTCGGCTACGACAACTACATGGAGCACGCCTTCCCGCAGGACGAACTCAACCCCATCGAGTGCCGCGGGAGGGGGCCCGACACCGCCGACCCGTGAGTCAGGCCGGAGGGAGGGAGGGAGGGGAGGGAAGGCACAATCCAAGCACCCCCAGCAGAGGCCCAGTCACCCAGACCTCCGCCTTCAATACCTTACGCCAGGCCTGGGCAAGCTTGGGCCTTTCAGGTGTTTTGGACTTCAACTCCCACAATTCCTCACAGCCTCAGGCCCCTTCCTTTGGACTTCAACTCCCACAATTCCTCACAGCCTCAGGCCCCTTCCTTTGGACTTCAACTCCCACAATTCCTCACAGCCTCAGGCCCCTTCCTTTGGACTTCAACTCCCACAATTCCTCACAGCCTCAGGCCCCTTCCTTTGGACTTCAACTCCCACAATTCCTCACAGCCTCAGGCCCCTTCCTTTGGACTTCAACTCCCACAATTCCTCACAGCCTCAGCCCCCTTCCTTTGGACTTCAACTCCCACAATTCCTCACAGCCTCAGGCCCCTTCCTTTGGACTTCAACTCCCACAATTCCTCACAGCCTCAGGCCCCTTCCTTTGGACTTCAACTCCCACAATTCCTCACAGCCTCAGGCCCCTTCCTTTGGACTTCAACTCCCACAATTCCTCACAGCCTCAGCCCCCTTCCTTTGGACTTCAACTCCCACAATTCCTCACAGCCTCAGGCCCCTTCCTTTGGACTTCAACTCCCACAATTCCTCACAGCCTCAGCCCCCTTCCTTTGGACTTCAACTCCCACAATTCCTCACAGCCTCAGGCCCCTTCCTTTGGACTTCAACTCCCACAATTCCTCACAGCCTCAGGCCCCTTCCTTTGGACTTCAACTCCCACAATTCCTCACAGCCTCAGGCCCCTTCCTTTGGACTTCAACTCCCACAATTCCTCACAGCCTCAGCCCCCTTCCTTTGGACTTCAACTCCCACAATTCCTCACAGCCTCAGCCCCCCTTCCTTTGGACTTCAACTCCCACAATTCCTCACAGCCTCAGCCCCCTTCCTTTGGACTTCAACTCCCACAATTCCTCACAGCCTCAGGCCCCTTCCTTTGGACTTCAACTCCCACAATTCCTCACAGCCTCAGGCCCCTTCCTTTGGACTTCAACTCCCACAATTCCTCAGCCTCAGCCCCCTTCCTTTGGACTTCAACTCCCACAATTCCTCACAGCCTCAGGCCCCTTCCTTTGGACTTCAACTCCCACAATTCCTCACAGCCTCAGGCCCCTTCCTTTGGACTTCAACTCCCACAATTCCTCACAGCCTCAGGCCCCTTCCTTTGGACTTCAACTCCCACAATTCCTCACAGCCTCAGGCCCCTTCCTTTGGACTTCAACTCCCACAATTCCTCACAGCCTCAGGCCCCTTCCTTTGGACTTCAACTCCCACAGTTCCTCACAGCCTCAGGCCCCTTCCTTTGGACTTCAACTCCCACAATTCCTCACAGCCTCAGGCCCCTTCCTTTGGACTTCAACTCCCACAATTCCTCACAGCCTCAGGCCCCTTCCTTTGGACTTCAACTCCCACAATTCCTCACAGCCTCAGGCCCCCTTCCTTTGGACTTCAACTCCCACAATTCCTCACAGCCTCAGGCCCCTTCCTTTGGACTTCAACTCCCACAGTTCCTCACAGCCTCAGGCCCCTTCCTTTGGACTTCAACTCCCACAATTCCTCACAGCCTCAGGCCCCTTCCTTTGGACTTCAACTCCCACAATTCCTCACAGCCTCAGGCCCCTTCCTTTGGACTTCAACTCCCACAATTCCTCACAGCCTCAGGCCCCTTCCTTTGGACTTCAACTCCCACAATTCCTCACAGCCTCAGGCCCCTTCCTTTGGACTTCAACTCCCACAATTCCTCACAGCCTCAGGCCCCTTCCTTTGGACTTCAACTCCCACAATTCCTCACAGCCTCAGGCCCCTTCCTTTGGACTTCAACTCCCACAATTCCTCACAGCCTCAGGCCCCTTCCTTTGGACTTCAACTCCCACAGTTCCTCACAGCCTCAGGCCCCTTCCTTTGGACTTCAACTCCCACAATTCCTCACAGCCTCAGGCCCCTTCCTTTGGACTTCAACTCCCACAATTCCTCACAGCCTCAGGCCCCTTCCTTTGGACTTCAACTCCCACAATTCCTCACAGCCTCAGGCCCCTTCCTTTGGAAGGGGCCTGAGGCTGTGAGGAATTGTGGGAGTTGAAGTCCAAAACACCTGAAAGGCCCAAGCTTGCCCAGGCCTGCCTTACGCACAAGGTTGCCCCGAATTACAAACGTCCGACTTATACGCGAACCACAGTTAAGAACGGGGCTGAGACCATAGCAAGTGAGAGAAGTCTTCCCCCATGGAAGGGAAATAATAACAATGCTCTCGGAAGTTAAGAACGGGAACTGGTGATCAAGCTTCAGGGCCCTTCCACACAGCCCTATATATCCTAGAACAGGGGCAGGGAACCTATGGCTCGGTTGCCATATGTGGCTCTTTTCAGGATTGCATTTGGCTCTCCAGAGCAGCCCGGGCCTCAGTTTCCCAGCATGCAGTGGGAAACCTTTCCTTCTCTCCTTCCTTTTCCCTCCCTCTCTCCCCTTCCTTCTTTCCTCCATTCTCCCTCTTCCTTCCTTTCTCCCTTTCACCCTTTCCTTCTCCTTCTCTCCCTCCTTTTCCCTCCCTCTCTCCCCTTCTTTCTTCCATTCTTCCTTCCTTTCTCCCTTTCACCATTTCCTTCTCTCCCAGGAGCCCATCCACACCTTTCCCCATTCCTCTTACTGCCCCATTAAGCATATTACAATCTTGGCTTTTCTTAGCGAACGAAGATTCTTAGGAAGGACTCATCCCACGCTTTCTACAAGCGCGCTGATGGCTAAAATGGCCAATCTGAGATAGGCTAGTCCGGTTGCAGGAAGCACAGCAGAAAGTCTCCTTAGGTGATGTTGTTTCCAAGTTGCGGGTCTTTCTGCGTTGTTGTTTCTCTTCGAGACTCGTTCGGCGTGTCTTCTCGAAAGAGGCCGCAGCATTGTGGATAGTGCGTCTCCATGCCTCCCGATGTGAGGCCAGGGTGAACCATTGTTGGTGATCAATCTGGCCGAGCCTGAGATGATGTTTCAGGGAGTCCTTATATATATATATATATATTTTAGGGCACCTCTCTTGCTCTGACCCGTGGCGAGTTCACCGTAGAGTAGTATCTTTAAGAGGCGGTGGTCCTCCATCTTAGAGACGTGCCCTGCCCAGCGCAGCTGTGTTCTTAATAGCATGGCCTCAATTCTGGAGATCCCTGCTTGCTCAATGACAGCAACATTTGTCACATAGTCGGTCCAGTGTATATTTAGGATTGTGCGAAGACAGTGCTGATGAAAGTATTCTTGGAGTCGTAGGTGTTGGCAATAGATGACCCATGCTTCAGACCCATAAAGGAGAATAGACGGTATGATAGCTCTGTACACACTGATTTTTGTGTTTTGCCTCAGGTGTTTGTTACTCCAGACTCTTGTGAAGCCTTCTGAATGCACTATATGCCTTTGCTAATCTGTGATCTATCTCTTTATCAATCTTGGCGTCTGAAGAGATTATGCTTCCCAAGTAGGTGAACTGCTGAACGGACTTAAGCATAGATTCGCCTATGCTGACGTGGGGATGGTGGTGTTCTTCCTGTGCTGCGGGCTGGTAGAGAACTTCCATTTTCTTCAGACTGACTTCCAGCCCAAACAGCTCTGCAGCTGTTACAAAGCAGGATGTTAGGCGCTGCAGAGCTGCTTCTGAATGGGCGACAAGGGCAGCATCATCAGCAAAAAGCAGCTCACGGACTAGATAGTTTAGAGAGTCTTAGTGTGAGCCCTCAGACGGCTTAAGTTGAACAAACTACCATTAGTACGATAGCGTATATATATGCCGTCTTTTTCTTCGAGATTTGCTGTAGCCCTTTGGAGCATCATGCTGTAGAAGATTGTAAATAGGGTTGGTGCAAGAACACAACCTTGTTTCACTCCATTAGTTATAAGAAAGGGCTCTGAGAGAGCATCGCCATATCTGACTTGACCGTGCTGGCCCTCATGTAGCAGGATAATCATTTTGAGGAATTTGGGACAACCTAGGTGTTCCAGGATCTGCCACAAACCTTTTCTACTTACAGTGTTGAAGGCTTTGGTGAGGTCGACAAATGTTACATAGAGTCCTTTGTTCTGCTCTCTACATTTCTCTTGCAATTGTCTAAGGACAAACACCATATCTGTGGTGCTCCTATTAGCTCTGAAGCCGCATTGGCTTTCAGGGAGAAGTTCTTCTGCAATAGCAGGAACTAATCTGTTCAGGAGTATCCTTGCAAGGATTTTTCCAGCAATGGAGAGCAGTGTTATACCTCGATAGTTTGAGCAATCAGATTTTGTTCCTTTTTTCTTATACAGGGTGATGATAACTGCATCTCTGAGATCTGATGGCAGTTCACCTTTTCCCCAGCAACTCACAAGGAGCTCGTGTAATTTAGCATGGAGTACATGATCTCCCTGTTTCCAAGCTTCAGGTGGGATTCCATCGATCCCGACTGCCTTGCCATTTTTCATCTGCTATATGGCCTTAAGGGTCTCTTCCAGAGTTGGAGCTGTGTCCAGTTCATTTTTCAATGGTTGTTGTATCATGTGTTGGATAGCTGAACCTTGGACTATTCGGTTGGCATTGAAGAGACTCTGAAAACGTTCAGCCCATCGGTTCAGGATGGAGGCTTTATCTATAATTAGTGTTTGACCATCTGTACTGTATAAGGGGCTTTGGACCTGATAAGTAGGTCCAAACACTGCTTTGAGAGCTTCGTAAAATCCTCTGTGATCACCCAGATCTGCACAATGTTGTGTCTTTTCTCCTAAATTGATCCGCCATTTGTTCTGAATGTCTCAGAGTTTTTGTTGGAGTTTACTACATGTGAGACGGAAGGCTCCTTTTCTTACATGGCAAGATGGCTGGGCGAGGTGTGCCTGGTAAGCAGTTCTCTTCTTTGCCAACAACTCCTGGATCTCTTGGTTGTTTTCTTGAGGGAGAATCCTAGGGATTCTTCAGCAGACTGCAGGATACTGTTTTTGATGTGTTGCCAAAGCACTGTAGGAGAATCTGTAGGGTGGTCTTCATGTTTTGTTTGCAGGTTTGCCTGGAAGTTGTCTCTCATAGCAGCCTGTTGAAGATTGTTGACTTGGAGTCTCCTCGATGCCACCCCTCTTTGGTTTGAGCTTAAGGCATAGATTTAGTTTACATCTTACAAGGCGATGGTCTGTTTGACATTCTGCCCTGGGCATCACTCGAGTATGACAGACATCACAAATGTTTCTCTGGTGCACTAAAACATAGTCAATGAGGTGCCAGTGCTTGGATCAGGGATTCATCCAGGTGGTCTTCAGTCTATCTTTCTGCTTAAAGATAGTGTTTGTAATAGTCAGCTGCTGTTCTGCACAAAACTCGAGCAGGAGGCGTCTGTTATCATTACAGTTTCCAACACCATGCTTGCCTAATACACCTTTCCAGGCCTCAACGTTTTTTTCCTACTCTGGCATTGAAATCACCAAGGATAATAATTTTATCTTCTGCAGGGACCTTTTGTATGAAGTGGCGTAGGTCTGAGTAGAATTTGTCTTTCTCCACAGGGTCGGCTTGCATAGTTGGGGCATATATACTAAAGAGAACAGCATGTGGGAGGCGTAAGGAGATAATGCGATCAGAGTGACCTGTTGGCAGCGTTTTGAGTTTAGATGTGATGGAGTTTTTAATCATAAAGCCTCCTCCTGAAAGATGTTTTTTTCAATTTTGGGTTTGCCAGACCAGTAGAGTGTTCTTTAAGGCTACTTTCTTCATTGAGACGAACTTCACTAAGCGCAGCAATGTTAATAATAAGTTGTGATAGTTCATGGGCTATTAGAGCAGAACGACGCTCAGGGCGTCCACTAGCTGCAGAATCTTGCATGGTTCTGATGTTCCAGCATGCATAGTACAGTATGGTGTTGCTTATACAACATAAACAGGCCATAGAACATTGGATAAGCTAAAATGTTGGATAATGAGGGATTAAGGAAAAGCCTATTAGGTGTCAAATTACCTTATGATTTAAAATATTAAGCATCAAAACATCATGTTTTACAACAAATGAACAGAAAAATCAGTTCAATACATGGTAATGTTATGTAGCAATTATTGTATTTACGAATTTAGCAGCAAAACATAATGTATTGAAACAGCTGTGGATCCTGGTGGGAGGCAGACACAAACTCAATCAAACTGCGATCCTCTATCCATGGCGGTAAGTTGCTGTAAACATGGCCAAACTGTAAACAATAGGAATTAAATAAGTGCAAGCTGCAGTAAAGGAGATGGGGCATGAGATAAAGTACAAGGCTGTGCGACTACTGTGCAGGTCAACTAGATACTTAACATTCTCAAAGGCTTTTTTCTTGCTTTTCCACATGCACATACACACTCTATCATGTGAATAAAGGAAAAGGTATCCATTGCTCACCAATCCTTGTTTCCATAGCAAGCCAAACTTTTCAAAATCCAGTTCTTACATGGACAGAAAGTGAGGGGAATTCTGAACAGGGGCAGAGACAGCAAAAGAAACAGCACGGGGGTGCTAAACCTTCCCTTTACTTTCAAAGTTAATAACATCATAATAACAATAACAACAATTTTATTTCTTACCCACCTCTCCTTATGGCTCAAGGAGAGGTCACAGCACAGTCAAAAATACACAAATACCTGTTCTGACTTAGAAACAAATTCAGCTTAAGAACAAACCTACAAAACCTATCTTTGAATCTTGGGGACTGCCTGTATTCAGACAAACATTTCACACTGTTTGGCTTTATTTCTTCAGCAAGGGATGATTTCATTTTATCCTCATTTGTTCTACTTCACACGCACATCGGATGTTAACCCTTCCCAATGCTATCCAAAGTTTGTTCGTTCTCTCTCTGGCTAGAGTTACACTTAAAACTCATATATTCTGACTTTCATACAAATTCAGCTTAAGAACAAACCTATAGAACCTATCTTGTTTTTAACTTGGGGGCTGCCTGTTTTTGTAAAATGTTCATTCCACTCTTTAGTATACACCTGCCTTCAGTATCTTATGTACTGAGAGAGTATAGATCACTCTTAATACATGTGAGATTACCTCTGCTGATAACATTTTCAAAATCAGATTCCTACTTCCCTCATTAGTCTTTGGCTCAGGAGACCAGCGGCAAGGGAAACCCACTCTCTCAGCCTCTATGGGAGGCAAAAGCAACCCTTCCCCTGAACAATTCTTGCCAAGAAACCCCCAGCCAATTAGTTTCTGGGCAAAGTACAAAGTGTTAAAGCATTTGAAGTCCAACATGTGTTTTAATAATGTTGTGTTTTATTGTTCTGTTTTAATGCTCAAATCGCTATTATTCCTAGAAGAGTTCAAGTTCACTTTATTACGGCCAATGACCAGTTCGAGAGAAGAGGGACATAGTCCCGTACGAGTATATCAGAGTTAAGGGTTAAGAGATTTAAAACTTTAAAATATGAATATCATGGTTAGGACATTAAGATAATTAACTTAATAATCTAAGCTAAATTAAAAGCCATATACAGGATTTTATTAAAACCCAACAATATTTATGAAGTTGAAGAGAAGAGAATCTAAAGGGAGGGAATGGGTGCTCTTATGGCACAGGGAAGGGTGCTCTTATGGCACAGTCAAACAGGAAGGAGCAACACCCATACTAGAATTAAAATACTGTAATCCCAATTGTCTGCTAGTATAAAGTCCTGGCTTGACTAGCTTGTGGAAAGCTTGATTTCAAATGGGCAAGAACTGAGTATTAATTTAGGAAACATGTTATGTTTCATGTTGTTTACGCTCTTTAAAAAATCATTCTTTTGAGCATTTCATAAGCATTGCTTCATTCCTCCCAGGAGAGGCTGTAGCCCCTTCTGGGATGCATTTCTCTGGTGTAATGAGTGAGTATTCCACTAAAACATTATTTGCAGCTTTGGGAGTTGCTAATAAGTGCTTCATGTGCTTCTGCTTCCTTCTATATGCCCATTACTGTCTACTTGATTTCTGTTATGTTTTGCTCTTCAGCAAATGAGCAGAGGTTATGATATGTAAATAGTTGCAGTTTACAGATTATCAACCTGACAGGTTGCGTAATTTTTTTGTGGACGTTCCATGGCTTTTGTGTTTTCCTGAAAATTTGCTTTAGGAGACAAGTAAACATTATGGCACTTCTTTTTAAAAAAAGAATAGTAGTCTATGCCCAGCATAAATACTGGGACAACTCAAGCAAGTATTATGCAAATTTGAAAATAAGTATTTAGCTTATGTTTAACATAAGAGTACTGCTGGATTTGGCTAGAATTATCTAGTATCCTGGTCACTCAGAATACAATAGGTATTTTTGGTAAACCCAATAGTTGCGCAAAAAGGCAATAACAGTCTCCTAACTTTATTTATTTATTTATTTACAGCATTTTTACCCCACCCTTCTCAACCCCCGAGGGGGGACTCAGAGCAGCTAACAAAGGCAATCCAATGCCACAATCAATACAATATAAACCATAAATACAATGTTAAACAGTAGCAGTAAGATTAAAACAATAATCAACAGCAATTAAATCAGAGCTTTACTTTATTTACTTTACTTAACTTTAGCAGAATAGTTGCAATTCTCAGGCATACCAGTTCTCCTTCTGATCCTGAAGGTAGCTGTTAGGACTAGTAGCCATTCATAGTCCATCTTGCATGGCTTTTTCTAACTCGTTTAACAAATCATCTAATATAGCAGTCTTTCCTAAATTATTTCACAGTAGTTTAGCTGTACACTGTATGAAGGATTGTTTTCTTTTACAGTTTTCATCTTTCAACATTACTAAGTGACTCTAGATCAGGGGTGCTCACACTTTTTCAGCATGCGAGCTACTTATAAAACAACCAAGTCAAAATGATCTACCTACCCACTACAAAAATGTGAAACATATAACACAATATCTGCTTTGAACTGGGTTTTTTGAGTCCACACTGCCATATAATCTGATTCATAGCAGATAACATGGGATTTTATTCAACTGTGTGGAAAGGACCTCAGATAACCCAGGGCCGGCAGCACTTTGGCAGCATCAGGAGCCTGCGGGGTGGGACTTTGCCTTCCTCCCGCCCTGCCTGCGATCTACCAGGACGCCCTACGCGATCTACCAGTAGGTCGCGATCTACCTAATGAGCACCCCGGCTCTAGATAGTATGAGGAGGTAAAAGTGTTTACTTTTAAATCTGTCATTTCCTCCCTAATAACCATTTTTAGAAATAATATTATTGTAAATAAAGTTCTTTGTAGTGGAGTTGCTCTACTTTCCTGATCATTCTGTTGTCCCTTTCTGTGACTCATCCAGTCTCTATAGTATTAATTTGTGGTGACCTGAACTGTGTACAGTATTACATTGTCTAAGGGCAAAATAATATTAGTAGCTCTATTTTAGATTCCAAACATGGAAGTCGTCAGTTTTACAGCCAACGAACACTGGTTCAGCATTTCTATCCAGCTGTCCACAACAATCCCAAGACTTGCTTATTATTTCAGATCTCTTCAGCTGGGTTTTGCCCAAATCTGTATCATTTTCTACTTTTGTTTTGGTTCTAAAGATCCAAGTATTATCGTATTGTCAGCAAACCTGCCTTCTGTACTAATAGTCTCCAATTCTTGACCATTTATGAAAAAATTGAAAGGTATTGGTCCCCATAAAATCATGCTGGGAATCTACATCTTAGGATGTGTTTTGGAATGCAGTCAATAACCCCTTGCTTTAACAATATTGGCTTGGGTTTCAGGAGTATAACTCGTTCTTGGTATAAGAGGAACTGATTTGCTACTGTGTGATTGCTAAACATGCTAAGTTGTTTCTTTGTGGTTCCTTTGTCAAAAGCTTTTAAAATTGAAAATACTCTCCTTTTTTGAAAGAAATTATTTGTTTAATATTTGAGTTTCATTTTTAGAGAAGATACACTATAAATCTTTATATCTTGCACTTCATACATCAGTGACACAACTATAAGGATGGAAATAATTATCATTGGCTTGTCCTTTAGAATATGATGTGAAATGCAGTTAAACATTTGAAACATATAGAAAAATCAGTAAGTTTAAAAGTAACACTTGATTTTAGTTTTGCAAACTTTTACTGCAAGATCTTGTTGCTCCGCCAGGAACTCCCTGCCACAATTGATACAGTTAGCGAACTTGAGACTCGGTGGCCCTCTGCTGGGCCCACCTTTGATCGGTTCGTCCCACTGGACGCAGGGGCTGTGGATGAACTGTTAACTGCAGCTAAACCAACCACTTGCTCCCTCGATCCGTGCCCCTCTTGGCTAGTGAAATCTTGCCAAGAGGGACTACGTGACCCTCTGTTGAAGATAATAAACAGCTCCCTTGAGCAAGGAGTTTTTCCAGAGGGTTTAAAAGAGGCAGTGTTTTCTCCGCTACTGAAGAAACCGAATTTAGATCGATCTGTTCCCTCCAATTAACGCCCAGTTTCGAATCTTTCGTTCCTGGGCAAGGTGATTGAGGGGGCAGTAGCGGGGCAGCTGCAACATTCCTAGATGACACAGTCGGACTAGATCCCTTCCAGTCCGGCTTCCATTCCGGGTACAGGACAGAGACTGTGTTGGTCGCCATTTCAGATCAGCTTCATTGCCAACTGGACAAGGATGGATCAGCGCTGCTTGTGTTATTGGACCTCACAGAAGCTTATGATACGGTCGATTACAATCTTTTGGCCCACCGCCTTGCCGTTGTCAGAGTCAGGGGAACAGCCTTAAAATGGCTGTTGTCCTTTCTTCACAACCGGGGACAGCAGGTGAAATGGGGAGGTGCAGTCTCCGAGAGGGCCTCACTGATTTGTGGGGTCCCTCAAGGGGCTATACTCTTCCCTTTGTTATTTAACATCTCATGTGGCCACTTGCTAGTCTGGTACGAAGCTTTGGGCTGGAATGTTATCAGTACGCTGATGACACCCAGCTTCTTCTTTTTAAAAAAAATATATTTATTGGGGTTTTTCCATAAACAAACAGTGAAAGTGGGGGAACAGTCTCAGGTAGAGGACAGTAGGAATGATAAAGGAGAGGCTGAGAGTGGTGATGGGAGAGGGGGGGTGAAGGGAGTGGGAAGGGGTAAGGGTTAGGGTTAGGGTGGTGCTGGGGGGGGTTGGTCACGAGGGATGGGGGGTATAAAGGGGCAAGGGTCCGGGGTAGTGAAGGCGGCTGATTGATCTGGGTTCTGGAAAGGCTAGCGATGAGTAATGGTGATGGGAGGAGGTAAAGATAGGGGTAACTCATTTCCTTCTAAGGTCCTTGTTCATGGACGCTCCTTGGTGGTCTCCTGCAGTCTCCCTCCTTGTTGAGCTGGACATTTCTTTTTTACCGGTCTTCTTTTTAGGTTCGTCCTCCTTCTCCTTCCCGAGACGGGTCTTCACAACCCTCTGTAACCAAGAGTATTCTGTTGCTTTTCTGTTTTGCCCTTTTGAAAACTTTTTTCCCTTCGCCTTCAAAATCTTTCCGGTGTTTGGTGACCAGTGTCCGTTCTCTGTCTTCCAGCATAGCCGGGCCCGTGCCCCTTCACGACCCTCGGCCTCCATTCTAACCGTTCTCCCTCGGCGATTCGAGGCCTTCCGTATCCATCCCCAGGATGCCACATCACGGAGGCCAGAAATACGCCTCGAGACAGTAGGAGCAGTTTTTCTTTAAGTTGATCCTTCTTCCTTGTTGGGCTGTTTCCGTCCAGCCTCTTTCCTATTGGGCTGCGTCCCCTTCTTTTTGCCGTCTTTCTTATTTGCAACCAGGCTGGGGCTTTTGGGTGTTGCAGCGGTCTCTTGGGTTTTCCCCTCTTCTCTTTTTTGGGGAGCAGAGGTATTAGGGCCCTTTGAGGTCATTTTTGCAGCATCCAGTGGGGCTACCTCACTATTTTTGGGTTGGGGTCCTCTTTCCTCTGATCCTGCCCGCGGTTTTATGTTCTCCTTCCCTCCCTTCTCTCCACCTTTGCATAGTGTTGCGTTCTCCCCCTTGACCCGGGGTGCGTCCTCTCCATCTTCATAGAAGATCATCAACCCTGGCCCTGTGAGGAACGCTTCTTCCTTTGGTTCTGTTCTTGCCTGTAGGTAGCACCCCCGGGTCGCACCCATGTGATCTTCCTGCCGGGACAGCACGGTATCCATCTTCCGGAGGAATCCGTCTTGGGCTTCCCCTATTCTTCGCAGCTCTGCAAGGATGTCCCTCAAAGTTGTTTCCTCCTCTTCTGATTCCTCTTCTTGTCCCATCTTCCTCTCTCTTGTGCTTGAGATATTCATTATTTATTTATTTATTTATTATTTGTTTATTTGTTCAGTTGTTCAAGTGATCATTTATTTAGCCTGATGTTGCATTCACTTCTTATTTCTGACTTTGGTCTCCCTTTGCCTTCTCCTTTTGGTCCTGTTATTACTTTGATTTTGCCCCCCCTACCTCCTGGCACTAGGGATGCAGACAGGGGCTTCTGTGAGGGAGCCTCCTGAGTTCTTGCGGAGAGAGGGGGAAGGGGTGCTTTTCCCCCCCCTTCAAAATGGCGCTCCCGCCAAAACTTCCTTCTTCGTCTCCTTGTTAATTCGCAGCCGCCATTTTGTGCTCGTTGTCAGATTCTTCTCCCTCTCTCCCAGCCTGAGTCTGCTGGGTTCTTCTGCCCCTTCCTCTGTATCCCCTGGTCTGGTTGGTGCCGCTCACCTCTTTTCTATGTTGGAGGGGGCCGATCCCCACGCCCGGGTGCCGATCGCGGTTCCCCCGGCTTCCCCGCTGGCTTCCCCGCTGCCTTTTCCCTTTTCACGCCACCGGCGGTGGCGCTCCTACAGGCCGCGCTGCCGCTGGGTCCCCGCGCTCGCGGCCGGCACGGGTCCTCTTCTCCTGCCCTTAGCTTGGGGGGGGGAGGCCCGGCTGGGCCAGCAGTAAGTGCGGGTCGCCGCCCGCTCCCTGCTCCCGGCTCGCTCCCGGCTCGCTCGCCGCCGGCCGAGGTCCGGGCCGCTCGGTCTCCTCCTCTTGAGGAGGGGGAGACCTCTGGGGCCACCAGACCACGCCTGTCGGCTTCGCGCTCCCTCCGGACCCCTCTGTCCGCTGGGAGGGAGGGCGTATATCGCCCCCCCGGCCAGAAGAGCAGGCGGCACTTCAAGGAGCCCTCAAAGTGCCCGTCCTGCCGCCATCTTCGCCGGGCCGGAAGTCGACACCCAGCTTCTTCTGAAGATGGAAGGACAACCAGACTCTGTACCCCCTTGTTTCCATCAGTGCCTTGAGGCCGTTACTGGATGGCTGCGTGCCAGTAGATTGCGGGTGAACCCATCAAAGACGGATATACTGTGGCTGGGGCGTCCGGTTGGTGGGGCGGTCCAGCTGCCTACCCTGGATGGCGAGGCTTTATGCCCGACATCTTCTGTAAAGAGTCTTGGGGTCGTGTTAAACCCCTCAATGACGATGGAAGCCCAAGTTTCCAATGTCAGCAAAACTGTCTTTTTCCACCTGCGGCAGGCTAGGCAGCTAGCTCCCTACTTATCCAGAGACGACCTGTCCACGGTGATCCAAGCCATGGTCATCTCGAGACTGGACTACTGTAACACCCTTTACATTGGCCTACCCTTGTCTCTGATCCGGAAACTTAAGCTCGTCCAGAATGCCACTGCGCAACTTCTCACTAGAACTCCACTGAGATGTCACATAACTCCCATTCTTCAGCAGCTTCACTGTCTTTTATGCTTTTATGTGATTGTGAGCCGCTCCGAGCCCTCTGGGAGTGGCGGCATACAAGTTCAAATTATGAAAATAAATAAAAAAATATAATAGCTATTTAGATCAGATGTCCATATAAAATTTATTGTGGAAAATCTAGTCATTCTTATGTAGAACCCAATGTGTTTGTTTTATGAAGTAAAGACTTTCTAATAATGTAAATACCGATTTTATGTTGGAAAAATTGCTTTTAGAGTTGCCTTGTAAGGATAGTGAAACATCAAAGTGAATTATTTAACTCTTTGTTAGATGGAAAAATGAGTCTTTTCCCCTCAGCCTTCTTGCTCAGTTTCCCATGGTGATTTACACATAGTGACTCTTGAAGAAAATATTTCTTTTCTAAGAAAACTATTATTTTATAATTTAATTGTATAGAACTAATTATACTCAGTACCTTTTCATTATGTTAGTAATCTGCTTAAAACATCTAAATCTCTTGAAATTTTGGTTTTCAAGATTAGAACATTAATTTCAGAATATTTTAATACTTTTTATTACAGTTCATTAAAGAAAAAACAAAGTTTAAGTGCAGCCGTTTGTAACTATAGTTCCTTGCATAGTTCTATCCTTCAAAGCAGCTTTTAAGTCTTAGTAATTTTATCCAAAAAAGAAATGAAAATGATCAGATATCCCTGTTTCATTAAAGTTCACAGCTGTTCTTGCTTTCCCTCTTACTTTTACTGCAAAGGTTTTTGTATTCTTTGCTACCAGTTCCTTTTAGGCTCTTTCTCCTAGATTGACACTAATATACTTGTAAAGTAATCTTCAGAATAACACAGCTATGAATTATAGTGTCATGTTTGAATGGAAATATATTGTATTTCAGCTGCTGTATAATGCCTTTATCGAAGTACTTTTAATAAATTATATAGATCTGTCTTTTATTGTAAGCAGAGTGCTAAGAGTCGAGCCCTTAATGCAAGGAAAGGTCAGTGAGCTGTATATCTAGATAGCTTAGCATACTGTTTTTGTTTGTTGTTGTTTATTCGTTTAGTCGCTTCTGACTTTTCGTGACCTCATGGACCAGCCCACGCCAGAGCTCCCTGTTGGCCGCTACCAACCCTAGCTCCTTCAGAGTCAAGCCAGTCACTTCAAGGATGCTATCCATCTTGCCCTTGGTCGGCCCATTTTCCTTTTCCCTTCCAATTTCCCTAGCATAATTGTCCTCTTTAAGCTTTCCTGTCTTCTCATGATGTGGCCAAAGTACTTCATCTTTGCCTCTAATATTTATTTATTTGTCATGTTTCTATACCGCCCCTCTCAGCCCGAAGGCGACTCGGGATGGTTTACACAAGGCAGTCTCTGCCCTCAATACAACACAAGCAAACAAATAAACAAAAATAACCATATAGCAACAAATTAACAATTAAAAACATACAATTGCAGTCTCAGCATCATCCTTCCCTCCAATGAGCTGTCGGGCTTTATTTCCTGAAGTATGGTGGACTGGTTGGATCTTCTTGCAGTCCAAGGCACTCTCAGAATTTTCCTCCAATACCATAGCTCAAAAGCATCTATCTTCCTTCGCTCAGCCTTCCATATGGTCCAGCTTTCACATCCGTAGGTTACTACAGGAAATACCATTGCTTTAACTATTTATTTATGTACTAGCTTGGGGACCTGGCCCTGCCTGGGTTATTTGAGAAGCGCAGCAGGATGTAGAGTGGGTCATGGGGACTCTGTGTGCCAAGTTTGGTCTTGATCCATCATTATTGGGAGTTGCAGTGGTATCATGAAATTACTGATGGTAGTGCAAGTCCCATCATCTCTGTGTGTCCCGTCCCCCAAAGTGTAGTAGGATGTAGAGTGGGTCATGAGGGCTCTGTGTGCCAGATTTGGTCTGTATTGGTGAATGGATGAGGGATGCATTGTTTTTCGGAAGTGAGTGAAGGTACTTCAAGTCCCATCATGCGTCGTCCGTCTCACAGTAAACTGCACCAGGCTGTAGAGTGGGTCATGAGGGCTCTGTGTGCCAGATTTGGTGTTGATCAGTCATTGGATTAGGTTTGTAGCAGGATTGGGAAGTAAAGGAAGGTACTGCAAGTCCCATCATCCATGTTCTGTCCCCCTCCAAACTTCAGTAGGATGTAGAGTGGGTCACTGGGGCTCTGTGTGCCAAGTGTGGACTTTCTTGGTGTTTGTTGGGGGCCACAGTGGTCTGTGGGAACAGAGGGCTGTAAAAGTACTACAAATCCCATCATCCATTGTCAGTCCTCCCCCAAACCTCACCAGGACGTGAAGGCAGTCATGGGGGTTATGTATGGCAAGTTTGGTCTCGATCAGTGATTGGATGAGGGTTGCAGCGGACTTGGGAAGTGAGTAGAGGCACTTCAAGTCCCATCATCCATGGCCCACCCTCCTCCGAACTGCACCAGGACGTAGAGTGGGTCATGGGGGCTGTGTGTGCTGAGTGTGGTCTGTATTGGTCCTTTTGGTGGCCTCAGTGGTCTGTGGGAACCAAAATCTTGGAAAGTACTACAAATCCCATAATACGTGGGTCATGTCATGGGGGTTATGTGTACCAAGTTTGGTGCAGGTCCATCACCCGCGCTGGTCGCTGTGGCCTGTGAAAGTTGCTGCCACATATCCGCCCTGGCCTGTGAAAGTGGCTGCCACATATCCGCCCTGGCCTGTGAAAGTGGCTGCCACATATCCGCCCTGGCCTGTGAAAGTATACCGGTGTAAAACAGAAAGGAGTAAAAAAAAATGGAAAAGGCCTGCATGGAATTAGCAGTAAGGTCCAATGAGGCTGGGTGAGGGGGCTTTGGGCCAGAATTATTTATATAAGCATTAAAAGGCATTAGAGAAAGGTATTTATTGTTTTCTCTTGTGTCTTTTGAGTGAAGTAGGGCCTTACCTTGTAGAGTGACCGTGCCTGTTCTAAAGATCCTGTCAGAAGCTGCCTTTCTCTGACACTGTGTTGAAGAGGGAAGATGGATGCCTCTTTTGGGCCTATCTGGGAGAAGGGGATTTGTAGGGGCTACAATGTTTTCTGGGAAGTGAATTGGGATGCAAATCCCATCATTCGTCCGCCATCCTGCCCTAAACTCTATTTTGGGGCCTGTAATGTTATGGCCTGCTATTGGTAACATTAAAAGGGTGCATGGCAGGCAGCCGTTTTCTAAAAGCTGAGGGAGGAGAATACAGGAATCCATTTTGTTTTCACAGAGCCAAGGGGGGAGGGAATGTTGATGGTGCATTTTTCCCCTCAGTGGGAAGAAATCCTGTTGTTTGAATGTAGAGGCCTGGATTCTGGGATGCTGGCTTTTTTCCCCTCAGTGGGAAGAAATCCTGTTGTTTGAATGTAGAGGCCTGGATTCTGGGATGCTGGCTTTTTCCCTCAGTGGGAAGAAATCCTGTTGTTTGAATGTAGAGGCCTGGTTTCTGGGATGCTGGCTTTTGTCCCCTCAGTGGGAAGAAATCCTGTTGTTTGAATGTAGAGGCATGGATTCTGGGTTGCTGGCTTTTTTCCCTCAGTGGGAAGAAATCCTGTTGTTTGAATGTAGAGGCCTGGATTCTGGGTTGCTGGCTTTTTCCCTCAGTGGGAAGAAATCCTGTTGTTTGAATGTAGAGGCCTGATTCTGGGTTGCTGGCTTTTTCCCCTCAGTGGGAAGAAATCCTGTTGTTTGAATGTAGAGGCCTGGATTCTGGGTTGCTGGCTTTTTCCCCTCAGTGGGAAGAAATCCTGTTGTTTGAATGTAGAGGCCTGGATTCTGGGTTGCTGGCTTTTTTCCCTCAAAGGGAAGAAATCCTGTTGTTTGAATGTAGAGGCCTGGATTCTGGGTTGCTGGCTTTTTTCCCCTCAGTGGGAAGAAATCCTGTTGTTTGAATGTAGAGGCCTGGTTTCTGGGATGCTGGCTTTTTTCCCTCAGTGGGAAGAAATCCTGTTGTTTGAATGTAGAGGCCTGGTTTCTGGGATGCTGGCTTTTTCCCCTCAGTGGGAAGAAATCCTGTTGTTTGAATGTAGAGGCCTGGTTTCTGGGATGCTGGCTTTTTTCCCCTCAGTGGGAAGAAATCCTGTTGTTTGAATGTAGAGGCCTGGATTCTGGGTTGCTGGCTAATTAGTGGCTATCAATGCCCTCTGTCTGGTGCCTTAGAATTTTGGAGTGGCGAGGCTGTCCAATCAAAGGATTTTATGCAAATAGCTGCCACATATCCGCCCTTCCGCCCTCCGCATACACACATACATACACACATACATACACACATACAAACATTCCGTTTTATAAAGGTATACAGATACAGATTTACTGTTTTTGTAGGAGTTGTCTATTGCAGAAATAGCAAGATGTACCTTCTTTGTTTAAATGTCCATACTGCATGTACTTTGGAAAGAGAGAGATCCTTTTCTTTATCTTGTGGTTAAGGTGGTGATTGCTGAGGAATAGGGTGGTTTTTTTATACTGGTCCTGATGACATGTTGTTTAATCCATAGTGTTTGATATCAGAATGATCTGCAGAAAAATGTAGTCAAGTATCTTACCTTGCTAATCAGAAGCCTCTTTAAGTTTACCATATTGATATTCCTCACTTCATGGGATGAAATTTTTCTATCCATAGCTCAAAGGGGATTTGAATATGGCTTGACTAGCTTAAGGCCCAGTGCCTGTTCATCAGGATATATCTACTGCAGAACTGCAGATAATTCATTTCAGTTCAATGTTTCAGCTGTATCTACTGTAGTTTGGAGTCAGCATTTTGCACCCTGCCTTCATTGACTTACAGACTATTTTTAAGTATGTTTATTATTTGTATCTGATATTTTTGCCCTTCTCAGAAAAAAATTGAATGTAGCCAAGTAAAAAGTACAAATAACCCGACTAAAAGAGTATTATGTTGTATCACCAAGAGAGCAATCCTGCATACATACAGTACTTAAAATTGGGAGACTATCTTGGGAAAGTCTAAGAGACTTTCTTCCAGATAATATGCACAGAATATAGGTTATATTGTCTTCAGATTAAATACTTGAAATTGGTTTTTTAATTTTTTTTTTACAAAAAGTGATAGAATTAACTTCTAATTAAATTTATTTCAGTTCAAATCTCAATATCAATGATGTCCTGGGAAACTACTCGCTTACTCTGATTGATGCATTGGATACCTTAGCAGTGAGTTAAAATATTTTTTTTAATTACTGGAAGAAAAAACTCCATAGCTGTTTTGAAAGTAATTGTGAAGTGAAAGACAAATTGTGGTGCAAATATCTTAATTAAATTGATAACCCCACACCTTAAGAATTGAGATAAATAATATGGGGATCTGTACATTCTTGCTTTCCTATATTGTTTAAACAAATAAAAATTATTGTCCTTGGCGGATGTCCACACCATAAATTTAATTCTCAAGTTTGTTTCTACTTTGGATAAATTGTAGATGCTCTTCCACAATTTTGTACACATTACAGAGTTCTACTGTGGGATACAGAGAAATAGTTTTGGTTGATGCTTGACTTTGGAGGTAGTCATAGGTTGCAAGGATAATGATTCTATTCTGTGTGCTAGAAGACTTTAGAGCAGTGTTTCTTAAACTCTGCTCCTCCAGAAACCCTAGCCAGCTTACCAGCTGTTAGGAGTTGTGGGAACTGAAGTCCAAAGCATCTTGAGGAGCACAGTTTGAGAATCACTGCTCTAGAGGAGAGGTGGGGACAGTGTCAACTAGAATGAGTTATAATTGAATGTCTTATTTCTTACTCATGAAGGATTTTTTTCCAGTAAAATTGTTCTAACAAGGAAACAGAATTCTGCCTCATGCTATTTATTGTACCATGCTGACTATTTCATAATTATTGATATTGATCTGAGATTCCTTCTTTCTTGGACAAAAAGCTATATGTCCTTTAAATAAAAGCTTTAAACAGCTACAAACTTAATCTTGGAAGTTATGTCTTTATACTTTTTTGTAATTTTTATTTATAACACATTAAAATTCTACTTAAAAGCAGTCTTTGACTCTTCATCTATTTTGTTCTACTCCATTAATTCATTGAAATGGTTGAATTGAGAATCGAAAATACTACTGGGTTTCAAAATATGACAGTAAGAATAAATGTCTAAAATATGTATCACTGACAGAAGTATTTTTAATTAATTTTACAGTCAAAATAATTTTAATAAATAAATTGTGATTTTTAAAAAATGATTTTCAAAATGAAGGAACAGAAAAAACGTAAAGTGATGGTGAAAACATATAAGAGGGTGAAAACATATAAGGGCAAGATAAAGTAGGAAATGTTTAGTGAAAGAGGTTAAAAATAAAAATATAAATTGTGATTATTTGATGTGTTGCACATTTTTTGTTTTGTAAAGGTAATGGGAAATTCTTCAGAATTCCAGAAGGCAGTGAAGCTCGTGATAGACACGGTCTCGTTTGACACTGATTCTACTGTCCAGGTCTTTGAGGCAACAATTAGGTAAGTTGCTGCTAAAATTTGATGAGAAAATTGTAGTTGTAACAATATCTATAATGAGCCATTTAACAAAAATTGAAAAGCTAACTTTACATTTTGTTTGCCGTCGACATCATATGACATGTTACAAGTATAATAACATGAAAGTTAATAGAGTAATGTAAAGTGTTAAAAGGGAATTATAATATAATGGAGAGGATTCACATTTCATGGTAAAAGACCACCACAAGGAAATTAAATTACAGATATAAGCTCTTGCTTGTCAAAATTTTAAAAAGTCCCTACTGTAACATTCATTTGTTTTATATGTGCTTTATACACTGACTGGAGGTAATGTCATGTAATGTTTGTAATATTTTTGAATGTGAAACAAGGTTTGGGTATATTGCAACATCAGCAAACAAAGATATCACTATCTTAGCCACACATGTGGACAGTTTCAGAATTTTGGAAAAGTATTGCCCAACTTGTGCCATGTTCTGTGAGAGGAAATATTCACCGCAGCTGCATAAAGCTGAGCTACCGTTACTAAACTTTTCTGCAGTCTAAGGAGAATGTGCAGCAGTATCTTTCTTCATCATAGTACCCTTTTCTATATTTTTATACCTAAAAATATTCAAACCTTGGTACAGATGCTCTGGGGAGAGTATATAGGCATGAAAAGCATGCATTTTTCATTTTGGTGAATGAAAGTCTGTTGGTGGTTCATATTAACCTTTTTGTTATACATGCCAACCTTACCCAACACAGTGCTCTCTGAATATTTTCCACTGCAATTCCAATTAGCCTTAGCAAGTATTTATATTTTTATTAGGACTGATGAGGATTGTAATCCCAAAATGTTGGAGGGTTCCAGTTTGGGAAAGTCTAGCATACATGGAAGTACTGGGACTGTGCCTCAGATGTTACATAAATTACTTAGCAAAAAACAGCAAAATTGTTTTATAGTTTTGTTGGATTTCCATACCCTTAGTTTAGATAAAAATGGCTTTGATTATGGAATGCCTGCTTTTCTTCTTACAAGTTTCCAGCATTGTGCCATGGGTTTCTTTGAAAGTAGGATGCAACAACAAAAGTTCATGCTTGGTTCTCATGAGAGGTTTAACACAAGAGCTTTTGATTAATGGGGAGACAAAAAGCCCGAGAGTGTCCACTTGGAGGCTAGAGGACAGTATTTAAACTCATTACACGATATGTTCCTTTCTCAGTTAAAAGAGATGTGATCTGACTTCAAAGACTATATTAGCTGGCAATGTCTTTTAATGGTTACTTTGACACACTAAATTCATTACAAACTTGGGGGTTAGATGTGTTCAGCTGAATCCTGTATTTGAAACTATTACTGCTATATCCTGGTAATATAAAATGACCAGCATAGATACAATTTTCTTTCTAAGCAGATTGCTTGAGTAGGATTTATGTATAGAAAAGGTATCAAAAACATACTTTCAATTGTATTCAGAAATATATTATTAGTATTAAGACATTTTATTTATTTAAAACATAAATAAAAGATTTGAAGGGGGTATGCAATTCGTTATAAGACAGATCCATAAAGTTGTAGCTCAGTTCCTTATAATTTATTAATATTGAAGATATGTATGACAAACTAAAATATCTGGCTGAATTATTTAAGTTAGCGACTGTTGGAAACTTGGCAAGTAATGATTACAACAGATATTGTGAGTTGCATTGGTGAACAAATCCGATGGGAAATAGCTTCAGAAAAAAAAGCTTAAGATGCTCTGATGCGTATGTTACAATGTCCTGACAGGTGTTATGAACATTCTTGTTCTTAAACTTGAGTATAACATTAGGATCTTTAATGTTACTCATAATAACAAATTTAATATTCTCTCTGTAAAATTATCTTACCTCTTTTCTCACAGGGTTTTGGGAAGTTTGCTTTCAGCTCACATAATAATTACAGATGCCCGGCAACCTTTTGGTGATATGAATATTAAAGACTATGATAACGAGCTCTTACATATGGCTCATGACCTGGCAGTCAGGCTGCTACCTGCTTTCGAGAACACCAAAACTGGGATTCCTTATCCTCGGGTATGTATAGTATAATAGCACACTTTCAGGCAAGCTGTTACCCTCCTTTCTGTAACATCACAGTATTAATCTTCAGACATGTCTTGCGTATTAAATATTTGAGTTTTAGAGTATGGTTTTGGGGGGAAATCCTCTTTATATAGCAGCCTGTGAAAGAAATAGCATTACTATGACAAAAATGTTTACAGGCCCTGTTTTTTTATAGTAATGCATGCAATATTAGAAGCTGAATGTGCCATTGCCCTCACTTGAATCCATCTGAGTAGAAGCTTCTTTTAAAAGTTATGCTGAGTTAAATAGTGACTTGTCAAGATGAGGCCGGCTCAGGGTGCGGATTTTGCAGTGTCCAACTTGATTTTCTGATAACTGGATGTTTACACACCTAATTAAAATATTTCTGTTTAGGGAGTTTCCCTGTGGAATATGATGCAACTTCATGACAGAGCAATGATGAAACACAGAAGCCATTTATTTTTATTTGTAATTATGAAGAGAGTAAAAACTTTAAAAGAGGAGTATGATAGCTTGTTTTTCAAGAAATTGGCATATAAACCTTCCTATTTTTGCAGGTAAACCTAAGAACAGGTGTTCCTTCTGGCAGCAATAACGAGACTTGTACTGCAGGAGCTGGCTCTTTGTTGGTGGAATTTGGGATTCTGAGCCGGCTTCTTGGGGATTCAACTTTTGAATGGGTTGCCCGCCGAGCTGTAAAAGCTCTCTGGAGTTTAAGGAGCAACGACACTGGTTTATTAGGTAGGCATTTTGTTTGTGAATCTCTTACATTTATTGAGACCAGAATTTGGAGATTTGTTACAGTCTGAAACTGGAGACTTTTATATAGTGATAATGATAGAAAACCATTCATTCATATAATCCAGTTTAAAGTAGATGATCTGGGATCAGATCCTGGGATATAGCACAATGTAGAAGGGGAAGTGTGATTTTTAACCAGTGGGTTTTCATTAATGTGTGAGATTTAAAGTGAGCCCTAGTAGTGAAGCGGGTTAAAACTCTGAGCTGCTGAACTTGCTGATTGAAAGTTTGGTGGTTTGGATCCGGAGAGTGGGGTTAACTTCTGCTGTTAGGCCCAGTTTCTGCCAACCTAGCAGTTCGAAAACATGCAAATGTGAGTAGATCAATAGGTACTGCCTTGGTGGGAAGGTAATAGCACTCCATGTAGTAATGCTGGCCACATTACCTTGGAGGTGTCTATGGACAGTGCCGGCTCTTCAGCTTAGAAATGGAGATGAGTATCACCCCCCAGAGTCAGGCACGATACTTAATGTCAGGGGAAACCTTTACCTTTACTTAGTCTAATGCTCAGATCACTAAAGCATGCTGGTTATTTTTCTCTGGTCTTAGCATATCTGAAATATCTATGTTTGGATATTCAGCGGAAGCAGGATGTCTTCTTTATTTTTTAAATGCAATAACTTCTAAAGAGTTGCATAATTATAACTCTTTTGAATCAAAATAATCCAATATAATGAGACTCCAAATTAGCAAATATGATTATTGACCAGAGGCTCAAAATTAGTATGGTAATTAGCACTGGTAGAAATCCTTCAGTAAAATCTTCTATTGGTGATGGCTTGTATCTGTTTTTACCCCTTTCCCAATGGAAGGTTCTGATAAAGTAAAGGGCCATGTGAACAGAAATGGAGCAGTGTAGTAATGATTTCTTTTCTGCAACTTCTTGAGCCTTCTGCAGAGCTATTCCTCTAAGTGAGATAAATTGATTTTTATTCCAGTACCCTGTGTGGTTTTTGTTTTGTTTGTTTTTTAAAAAAAGTAAATATATGTATTTGTGTTATTTTATTGTACTTAAAATTGTTTTGGGAGAATCTGTTTAGCATTCTCCTATGGAAACTGTAAATATATGTAATTATCCTGGCATAATCTTTTAACTTCATGATTTTTATCATAGGCAATGTTGTAAATATTCAAACTGGCCATTGGGTTGGAAAACAGAGTGGCCTGGGAGCAGGATTAGACTCCTTCTATGAATATCTTTTGAAATCTTATATCCTCTTTGGAGAAAAAGAAGATCTACAGATGTTCAATGATGCATATCGGAGTATTCAGAACTATTTAAGGCGAGGGTAGGTTACTTTCGTGTGTTGTTTTCAACTGTAAAAAAATATAAGAGAAAAGTAAGGTTTTTGTATAACAATAGTAACTTTCAGTATGGTTGGAGATTCCTTTGTGACTTACAACCACACACTATTGTCTTAAAAATATGTGTTCAGATCTCTCCTCAGACCTTCTGTTTTTGTGAAACCTGGCACATTTGCTTTTAGTACTTTTGTATAACCAAAATTAAATATGCAAAGGGATGTTGTAGCACTTTTGGGGCTCACTGAGATAAAGGAGTTCATAGCTTAAAATTTGTAAACATAAGTCTACTTTACTAGATGCAAAGGGTGAAGTGCCACTTCATGCATCTAATGAAATAGACTTAAGTCTATGAAAATGTGTACTACCAACATCTGTCTCTTAGTCTCAAAGATGCTGCAATATCCTTTTTGCATACTGATCCAGACTAGCGCAGCTATGTTTTGGGATTCTATAATTAAATATGTATAACTGAAGAAATATATATTCTTTTTTATCCATGTTCTTGCTTCCTTTTCTGTTATTCTGTGTCAAATTATATAGATTGTAACTTCTTTGGAGAAAGATGGGTTTGCTTGTATTTCATAAAGTACAAGGTGTTGTAGCAATCAATTGTAGAAGTAAATATACTACTACTAATAATAAAAATAGTTCAGCTGTTGATTTGCTATTTTTATTATAGTATCTGGTTTTTTTTAAAGCCAAAGCATACTCTGATATCTTCGGCAAACTTTTAAAATGTATTTAGGCATGCAATGTCACTCCTCTTTTTCATGGCTTGTAATTATCATAGCCTTTAGGGCGTGATAGTTCTAACATGGAACTTCTCTTATACAATTGTAAAATCTTATAATAGTGAGACCTACCAGATATGCCAAGGATATACGGTTCTGAATCAAACCTTGTTTGCTATTTTAGGAGAGAAGCTTGCAATGAAGGTGAAGGGGACCCACCACTTTATGTTAATGTGAATATGTTCAGTGGGCAGTTAATGAACACCTGGATTGATTCTCTTCAAGCATTTTTTCCTGGGCTTCAGGTATTTTCATTGTGGCAGAGATAATATAGAAAAGCTTAGAATAGATGTACAGTAGTAGAAATTCTATTTTACAAACTAGCACTTCCTTACTGGAAGCCAGGATGTATTATTATTCATATTTGATAATAGTGCATACAATATTTGGGCAATTGTAATTCATGCATAAAGGAAAATGATGCACACCAAAGCGACAGCTCAGACCTTTTTGCATGTGTTATTGTGTAGTCATGCTGTGAGTAACTTTATCCAATACCTGGGAGGGATGAGGTGGATGTCTCTCCCAAAAATGGGTGCCTTTCTGAATGAGCTTTTTCATCCCAGGTCCAAAAAAGCCCCAAATATTTTCATCCCATTGACAGCAGTGGGCGAGCTTCCAATGCTCCCCTTCCCTTCAGTTTTAGGCACTGCCAGGCATGGGTGCTTTCTGGGCCTGAACGCCAAACACTCACTCTCTTGCCAAGGAGGGCCAAAGCCTGTGCCTGGAGCTCAGCACAGAAAATCAGGTGACAGAATGGTTACTGTTCCCACTTTCCTTTCGTTTCACCGATATTTCTGTACTAGGGTGTGTGTGTGTGTACCATTTTGTGCCATCCAAATGAAGCAAACAATACGAAAACACGAATTAAATGGCTGAAACGGTTACTGGGCCCTGCGCAGTGCTGTCCTTGACTTAGGGAGAGTTGTTATCTGACTTGTTACAAGTGAGACTAATGTGGTCTGCAAATGATTTTTTCTGAATATTCATATTTATATCGACAAAGGTCATGTTAAAATAAATTTGACTCAAAAGTACTACTGCTACTTCCCAGCTCCCCATGTTCCTTTTTTGTTTCAGTGGGTTATTGTTTTATGTATCCAATT
This sequence comes from Anolis apletophallus, assembly GCA_030556195.1. Lineage (NCBI taxonomy): Eukaryota > Metazoa > Chordata > Lepidosauria > Squamata > Anolidae > Anolis > Anolis apletophallus. Next base: position 27,120,329 of record JARBWK010000001.1, read on the forward strand.
TTACATTTGTTGCATCTTTTCAGGTTTTAAAAGGTGATGTAGAAGATGCTATTTGTCTCCATGCATTTTATTATGCAATATGGAAACGATACGGAGCTCTTCCTGAGAGGTACAACTGGCAGTTACAGGCACCTGATGTCCTCTTTTATCCTCTAAGGCCAGAATTAGTAGAATCTACATACCTTCTTTATCAGGTATTTCTTTTTTTTAGAGGTGAGGGTGGGGGCAGGAGAAATTATATTTGTGAAGCGGGAATCTTGTGAAATGCAGATGGAGGCACCTGGTGCAGACTATACAGAAGGTGCCTTAGATCTATTTTCTGGGCAGTTACGGTTAGATACTCAGTCAGTCTTGACAAGGCTAAAAAGGCATTTGTTGGTCAGCTTAGAGCTCAGTTGTGCCAGCATGATATTATATATAGAGTGCAGTGTGGATCTGTACCCCAATGTCAGTTGGATTTGTGTATTAGGATCCATCCAGTTTCAGAATAGGAGTGTCTAAGCTAAGATCCCATGCCCTGGAGTGCTGTCTAAAGTAACCAGGAAGCCCTTGTGACTTTGAGGGGCATTTCTCCTGTTTTGTTTTTGTTACTGCAATTTGCATTGAACTTCCATCATTATAATAATAAAGTTTGTGCTCTTTCTTCTGAACAGCTGTTCTTGTTCTTTCCAATTAACCACAAATGTGTTTTGGCAAAACCCTGAAATGAATCAGGCTTTCGGGAAATATACAGATTGCCTTTTTACTTATTAATACAGACTGTTTAATTAAAGTAGCATTTATTACTTTAGATTCAGAATTGTCAAACAATGTGGCAATTACATTCCTCCTAGAGCAGTGGTTCTCAACCTTTCTAATGCCGTGACCCCTAAATAAAGTTCCTCATGTTGTGGTGACCCCCCAACCATATTTTCGTTGCTACTTCGTAACTGTAATTTTGCTACTGTTATGAATCGTAATGCAAATATCTGATATCCAGGATGGATTTTCATTATTACAAATTGAATATAATTAAAGTATAGAGATTAATCACAAAAACAATATGTTTGGGGGAGTATGGACAACGGATGATGGGATTTGCAGTACCTTCAACCATTCAGCTCTGACTTCCACAGACCAGAGTCCCGACCAAATGACAGACCTGGACCAAACTTGGCACACAGAACCCCCATAACCAACAGAATATACTGAAGAGGTTTGTCAGTGATTGAGGGGAGATGCAGTTCACCTACATCCAGAGAGCAAATGTGAACCCAAACCACTATTTATCTGGACCCAACTTGGCACAAATATTCATTATGCCCAAATTTGAACACTGGTGGAGTTTAGGGAAAATAGAACTTGACATTGGGTGTTGTAGTTGCTGGGATTTATAGTTCACCTACAATCAAAGAGCATTCTGCACTGCACCAACAATGGAATTGAACCAAACTTGGCATATAGAAATCCCATGAAAAAGAAAATATTGAAGAGATTGGGGGAAATAGACCCTGACATTTGGGAGTTGGGGATACTTGGATTTATAGTTCACCTGCCATCAATGAGTATTCTGAACACCATCAACAATGGAATTGAACCAAATTTGGAACACACACTCCCATCACCAACAGAAAATACTGGAGACGTTTGAGAAGAATTGACAGTGATGTAGGAGCAGTGTAGTTCGCCTACATTTGGCTCCGGGGCAGCCACACACAACCAGGGAGAAGGAGGGGCAACGCTGTGGCCGCCTGCCTGCGACCAGGCCCCTCAAGGCGGGCAGCAACAGAGGAGGAGGCGCCATGACCTCTCGGCAGGGGATGAGGGCCTCTGTTTGTAACCTCCTCTTCCTCCTGACTCCCTGAAGCCCAGTGGGAACAAGAGGTAGAGGAGCTGACCTGGCACAGAGGCCGGCAGCCATTTGGAGGCAGCGGAAGGGGCGGGGCCAACCCAGGCACCTTCGTGACCCCCAGAAAATAGCCCCGCGACCCCTCGGGGGGTCACGACCCCCAGGTTGAGAACCACTGTCCTAGAGTGAGTATTCAGTGTGTTTCACATTCCACACTATAGTATAACACACTTTTTAAACTGAAGCACTTTTTAAACCCAGGGCGTTGCAAGGAACAAGTTGTAGTTTCAGATCTTTGTTTTCTAACCAGAAAAAACTCACTAGAATGGATTGTCCACATTTCCATAGTTTGAGGTTCTGACTTGTATTTGTTTTTGCTATGGCTCAGTGCCTTCATATTTCTTTTCTTTATGCAGGCCACAAAGAATCCTTTTTATCTTCATGTGGGGATGGATATTCTTCAGAGTTTGGAGAAATATACAAAAGCAAAGTTAGTTTTCAAACTCATATTGACGTTGCTTAAAGCTCACCAATTTCTAGTGAAATTCTTTCTTTGGTTGAATTGTAAAGAAACTTCATTTTAAATTGTGCTGCATGTAGTGGTATAGTTGAGAAATATGCTTCAACTTGAAAACTGTATTTGTATTATCTTGGTTGCTTTTGGTTTTCCTTTTCAGTAACACGGGATAGTATCTTCATTGAAAACTAGAGCCATAGTATTCAAACAACAGCACATTTTATGATATCCCTGCATGAATTTCTTACTTAATTTCTAGCTTAATTTCTTGGCCTCGGTAGCAAAAAGCATAGTGTATGAGGCTACAAGTATGAACAATAAATGTGTCCAAACATGTCTTTCAGATGTGGTTATGCTACTCTTCACCATGTCATAGAGAAGTCCAAAGAAGATCGGATGGAAAGCTTTTTTCTTAGTGAGACATGTAAATACTTGTTTTTGGTGTGTATCTTCTAATGCTGCTTTCCCCCTGTTTTTTAAAATAGCTTATTTTCGAGAACCATAATTATCTACAACTTGTAGCCTTCCTGAAATGATTCAAGCTGCATTTTGTTGATGTGTTGTAAAATGTAATATTTACATTATACTGATAAACCCTTGTGTCCTAACAGTGCTATATTATGAAAATATTTTAATTGTCTTTTACTGTATGTTTGCCACTAGATCTATTTGAACTGGAGAAGCATGTTGATACATCATTATTGTTATGTCAATATGGCACAATCAAGGATTAATTTAGATTTTCCTGTTTCAGCTGTTTGATGAAGAAAACCCAGTGCACAAATCAGGCAATAGATACATGTTTACTACAGAGGGCCACATTGTGTCACTGGATAAGCGTCTTCGTGTTTCCGTGTGGCAAGATAAAACTGAACAATTAAAACCTAACGAACTAAGAGCAGTCAACTCCACCTCTAATGTAAGTATAATGTAAGCATCTCTATCTTGTCTGGATTCAGTTTCAGTTTGTTTTTCCTCATCCAGCCCATTACCTTTTCCAGGCATTCATTCAGAGGAGATATACTATCCTTAGCTGATGCTGTTTTTGAAGACATGGAGAAATAATGACTTGTTTTTTTGGGAAATTCCTGATTTATATATATGGATAGAAAGTGAAACTACTGTTTGAGAGTTTGGGTGTTTATCAGACCCTATCAAAATCTGCTGTCTTGTACAGGAAATACCACTTCTTATTAAACTGTTAGGAAGACAGTTTCAAAATTCTAGGTGCTAGCTATAGGGAATAGAAAACATAATTCAGATGTGAAAATGTTAGAACAAGCTGAAATACAACCTGCTGCAAGATGGTGTCCAAGACCTCTGTTGTTCATCTTTCTGGTTAAGGATCAATATGTGTAAGTAGTTTAAAAGCAAAAAAGCGTGTCATATTATAAAGTTTTTAACAATACACTTGATTAATCAACTGTATGGAAAAAACATGGAAATGAGAGTATTATGATGGGTTCTCAAGTTTTTTTCCTCTAAAGATGTATTACTGTATGAAGTACTGCCATCAAGGTTACTGACAACAGCAAGGAAGATTATTTCAGCAACTACATTGTAATTTTAGGTTTTTATCAATGCATAGCCTCATTTTATGACCTCTTAGTGAATTGATTTTCTGCCTGGAACCAGAAAGGATGGTTTCTCCTTATGTCAAACACTGTCAGTGTTAAATGTTATATGCTCTGCATACTGCTCCCTTTTCTTCTTTTTCATTAATTCTCCCCACACACTGTTGTTTGTTTTACTTTGAATTTTCTTAGAATCACTAGAGCAGAATATTACATTGTTCTATATGAGGCAGATTCTGAGAGCTTTTTCCGAGGTCGGTCTTGATGTTGGCAGGTGTTACTGTCACGGTGAATTTGTCTCTTTCAAAATGACTTCTTATTTCAAAGTGTATTCCTCCATATGTTGTTAGAATATGTTTCCCAGCAGCCGTATTATTCAATTATTTATTTATTTACGATATTTCTATCCCACCTTTCTCAACCCGAAGGTGACTCAAGGTGGCTTACAAATTGGCAGCAATTCAATGCCATAATAGTCATACAATACAATTAAAAACACATTATAAAAATCCATACAAAACCATTAAAACGTATAATCATCAATGTCTTCCTGTTAATCTCATTTTCCAGTAGCATTGTCTAAGCTGTTCCATATTTCACTATTTCATAGTTTCATGTTTATCTGTTATGCCGCATTTCCAAAGGCATGTTCAAAGAGCCAGGTTTTTACTTTTTTCAGAAAGTCAAGAGGGAGGGGGTCGATCTAATATCCCTAAGAAGGGGGTTCTACAGCTGAACAGCCACCACTGAGAAGGCCCTGTCTCGTCCTCACCAGATGCACCTGCGAAGAAGGTGGGATCGAGAGCAGGGCCTCCCCAGATGATCCTAGCTTGCAAAGCTTGTGGTGTGGGGTGCTGAGAGTCGCAACCCTCTATCTTGTTCTTCCCTGCTTTGACTAATCGGGATTTGAACTCTTAAGTAACACCCTCTTCTCCTTACAGTGCAATAGAGTACCAGATGAGAGGAGATACCTACTACCTTTGAAGAGTGTTTATATGAGACAGATTGATCAGATGGTGGGCTTGATCTGAACAGCTTTTCTTATGGAGGAATCCTTAAAATGCATGGCAACAACCTATTCTGACAACAAGGACCATCTTTATCTTTCCTAGCTTATAGCAGTTGCTGGGATTCAGTGACCACTTACTCAGTTGAAAGACTTAGTCTCGTTCTGCAAGGGGCCCCTGTGATAGACTACCAGTTCTCATAAATGAAATACAGTGTAAAGTGGCACATCATGTGAGCCAAATTCTCATGTGTGAAACTTCAAGGTTTGTATTGCTGATAAAGACTTAGGTAGTCTAAAATTGCTTTTTAAGAATGAGAACAAGTGGCTTATTCTAGGAATCCTGCTTTGCTATCACCTCTTGTATTGTGAATGAGAGTGTTTGGAGAGAACCTACAAGTTTAATTACATTTCTTTAAAAATGGTATGCAGGAAGGAAAAGGGAATGTGCAATGTCTCTCACTAAGCTTAAATGCTTGCTTCACTGGCAATAAAACAATACAAATTATTGCTCAGGTAGGAAAAATATCCATAGGTTCTGGTTTACTTAATTGAAGAGCTTGTAATGCCAGCTGAGGCATTGCATTACTGTGTTCAGGACTAACATTGAGACTGATTTTTGAAACAGTGTTTTTAATTTGAACTGCACATTCAAGGGTTATATGGGGTTTACTAATTTCTGCAACCAGTAATTTATTTTTTATTTTTTTTACAAAATGTGCCTTCTGGACGAAAATGCACAAATCCACTCATCTCGCTCAAGGTTGCATGGCTGATTTTGAAGACATTCACCTCATTCTTCTGTTATAGTATCTTGTTTTGGTGCCTCTCCAAGAGATCTACCTGAACTATGTATTTACATTCCTTGTAGTTCCCATATGCAAACTTTTGGAGTTAGTGCCTTTATACTTTCGTCACCCAGAATGGAACCAAAGGTTCCAGCTCTTCCTTTTCTGAAAGGCATAGTTTAAAAAAATCTTTTACACAGAAGCAATATAAATAATTCACAACTCAAGTAGTTTTTAAGGGCTGCGTATTCTTTCACACAATTGTGAATTGAGTATTCTTGTGACTTGAAACCACTCCTGTGCACAAGCATTTTTATAGAATCTTTGGGGAACAGCTGCTCTTCAAATATAGTCTAACCATAATGTTCATGTATCTTGAGCGGATATTTGAGTGTATTATTTGAGGCCCTTGTACAAAACAACCCCCAAATAGCTGTTTAAACCCTATTTCTCCTAACTTTTCCCAGTAGCAGTGTGGATATGAAGTAGTATCTGCCAGCCTTCTTAATGGATCACAACAGATTAGTTACCCAGCAATAGATTATTTCATTTTTTGTTTTAAATCTCACAAATGCAAAGCATATTCTACTTTAGGAAAAGTAAGGCACAACTTAGTTGACATCGTGAACTATAACGTGTTAATATCTATTTTATTACTACATTATCCAGTCTGATTGTTCATAATGGAACACATTTTAAGTTTACTTCACCATATTTATCACTGAAACAATTAGGGCTTGCTTAATCTCTTTGGCAAACAAATAAACAAAAAAATCTCAGGGATATCACAGTAGGCTTCTGTTTGCCTGGCAGATTTTGTGTTTTGAGTTTCAGCATTTTTATTTTCATACTGTTTTCAGTTTTTGGAAAGTTAACATATTAGAATTCCCAGAATATAAAATTCTGTTCAAACAAAACAGCTTCATTCTATCTCTGTATTGTTGCCCAGATTTTAATTGTCTTCTCCCATGCTACCCTCTAATTACTGATTCGGAAACCAAATCAAATGTGTGGAGTGGTACATCTTAAAGCTGTTGTGGCCATGCAGGTAACTGAAATTGTTGGGGTAAAATGACTGCTTCTGGATAAACATGTCTACTAAAAGGTGAACATACTCATAGTAACTCAATTTCTTCATGAGGGAAAAACAAAGCAAAAGAACTTGACAATTCAGAGCTCTTTGGATAGGTGTTTTGTCTTCTAAGCACAAAACTTTGGCTTTTAAGCACAAAACCCATAAAGCTGTTAATATTCATGTGAAGTGCTTTACTAACCTAGTAGATTATTTTTATTCTTCATCATGGCCTCATTAAAACTAATTTATTTTTGATTAGAAGAATTTCAATTACAATTTACCATTTATATGTGGGGAAGCTTTTAATGCTTATGTAGGTTTGAAGAGTTTATTTAATAATTCTCTGGATCCTGGCCACACTAAACTCACTATAAAGAGAAATGAAAACCAAAGCTGTTGAGTTCACTATTTTTGTAATCATGTTGTCGAATGAGGCATGCTTTCGCAAGGTGTGTGTCCCATAATGGTTTCTGTTGGGTGCTTTCTCTTCCCAGCATATTGCCATATCTGACAATGTCTTTCCATAGCAGATTGCATGTCTTGCTTCTTAGCAAGTTGTTTCCCTGCCAACTGTTGAGTGATCAAATGGTTTCTTCCAGCTCGCTCCTTTTGCCAAGTGAAACATTGGAGATGTTGCTTTTCAAAAGAAGTAAATACCTTTTTGTTTAATCAGGATACTAGGGTTCTAAATTCTGCATTTTTGGTGCACCTGAATAATAAGTGTACTACCAGTAGATATAGCATAGCCCCTTCTGTGTGATTTATCCATCATTTTACTTCTGCTTTGTTACAGATAAAAAAACATTGTAGAGATTGTATTTATCTGAGACTGGTGTCCAGGGTCACCCATGGGTGCTAATCTGTGTTGTGATCACTCCATATTGACTTAATTGCACTATTTGTGGTTTTATGAGAAGATCAAATTAACAACTTGACATTTCCAGTTTCTCTGGATGTTTGTAAAATATATGCCAATCTGTAAAATATTTCTTTTAGTTTATGAAAGAGAACTAATATGTTTTCTTGTGAAATTAAGTGTTAAGGCAAAGTCTAAAACATTGCTGGATACTTGCCAATATAAGCAGATTAAATTCTGATCAAAATGTGCAATATGTATTTTCCTAGCCTAACACGGCATTGTTACAGAACATATTTAATAAAGTAATTCAGTTAAAGTTTATAAAAAACACAATGTTTTGAGCAATGTAAAGATTTAAAAATGGACAGATTTTACATATAATTTGTATTAAAGCACTATTTCTTAACACCTTTGTGTTTGTCTTCTCTGAACTCTTAAAACAAATGCAGCATGTGTGGATCGCCTAGCAGGGATAGTTCAGGCTGTGACTAATTTAGAACCTAATATGTTACCCTTTATTTTAGCACTTCTCAAAGGGTTGGTCCCTGGACTGGCACAGGCCTCTATAAACCATTTGCTGCCACTCCTTGGTAATTTTGCAGGCAAGAAACAAGTGTGTTCAATGAACACAAATGTTCCTGTGTTCAGCAAGGGACATCCTGATTGTGGGCTATGCTCAGCCCCTTCTCAGTAGGCAGGAACAACTTAAGCCTTTTGGGATAGCCCCGTAGGTGCGGACACTCTTCCTGTATGGCCAGTCTTTGGTCCTGCCTTATCTTTGCATGTGAGTTGTGTGTGTGTCCTTTGCTCTGGTCTTCATCTTTTTTTCTATCTTAGTCTTGGTTCCCCCCCCCCCCCTTAATTTAAGAAACACACAGAACAACCCCATTAGGACCTTGTTAGGATTGTATGTTCTTAGTCCAGATCTTCCTTCCTCCCTCTCTCCCACCCTCCCTCTTGTCTCCCTTTGTTCTCCCCCCCCTGCTTTATTTCACATGGCCAGAGTGACCGAGGAGGGGGCGGGGTGGGCAATGCAAGCTTGTACACCAATCAGAGAGGCAAGCCCCAGCAGCACCAGGGATATGGTGAGTGCTACCAGATACTCACTTGGTCAAGTAATGTTGAATGGAAGGAACAAGGGAAGGGGGCATGCTGGAGTCCCATAGTGAGGGGGCATTCCTTCAAGCAGAGGTACCAGGTGTGGAAAGGGACAGGTTTGAAGTAGGACCAGAAGTCACCCAGTCTATATCTGAAATTTGCCTTCCCTGCAGATTTCATGACTGAAGGCTGTGGTTTGCCAGGAGGCCTCAACTTGCTTGGCTCTGTTACTGAACCCAGTCAATGCTACAATCAAGTCTTGACATAGCATGACCTTAGAGCAGGCATGGGCAAACTTTGGCCCTCTGGATGTTTTGGAAATCTCAGCCAGTTTACCGGCTGTTAGGAATTCTGGGCGTTGCAAAACACCTGGAGGGCTGAAGTTTGCCCATTCCTGCCTTGAAGGCTGTCAGAACCCCCAAGGTTCTAGCAGGGAACGGGGAAGTCAATCTCCCTTTTCCCATGGCTCTGTGACATCTATGAATGCCATTTCCTTCTCCCAGCTAATCAAGGGGCTTTTGGTGAACCTTGGACAGACCATGCGGACCTCTTGCAACTTTAGAAAATCACAGATGGTGGAGTCAGAGGCCCACTACCACATTGCTGAGGAAGCACCCAACAAAATTTGTATTTTTTTAAAAAAAAATTGTTTAAAAATTGTAAAAACTTATTTTTATTGTTTTTGATGTTTTTAGATATTGTAATAAGATGTTTTATCCTATTGATGTATGTTTCTAAACGGCATCGAATTGTGCTAATTGTTCGCCGCCCTGAGTTGCCTTCAGGCTGATATGGGTGGGGTATAAATGTATCTGTATCTGTATCTGTCTGTATACCTTTATAAAACGGAATGTTTGTATGTGTGTATGCGGAGATGTGTGTACGCGGAGGGCGGAAGGGCGGATATGTGGCAGCCACTTTCACAGGCCAGGAAGGATATGTGGCAGCATTATTTGCATAAACGACTCCCATTGGCCAGCCACGAACATTCCGAGACTCTAAAGTGCCAGAGGGAGGTAAGGAAAATGCCTGAGGCAGTCAGGCATGGTGGGAGTTTAAGTCCAAAACACTTTGCAGCCCCCAACAATGAGACAACAAAACCAAACTTGGCACACAGAACCCCCATGACCCACTTTACGTCTTGGTGCAGTTTGAGGGAGGCTGGGCCATGGATAGGCCAGCATTCCAACATCCCAAATCTCAAAGGTGCCAGACAGAGTTCTTTACAAAAAGGCTTCCTTCAGCTGATTTTACAAACTAGGCCTCAGCCTGTATTGACAGTAAGGCTTCCTCAAGTTGATTCTCCTGACTAGGTCTCAGCCTGAATTGACAGAAAGGCTTACTTAACTTTATTTTCCTGACTAGGCCCCCAAAATGACAGAACAACATTACAGTTGGTACACAGACACCCCCGACCCACTCTACATTCTGGTGCAGTTTGAAGGACTTGCAGTACCTTCACTCACTTACTCTGACCAGCACGGGTGACGGACCTGGACCAAACTTGGCACACATAACCCCCATGATGCCCTTTACGTCCTGGTGCAGTTTGAGAAAGATGAACCACGGATTATGGGATTTGTAGTACTTCAAAGCGCTTTGCTTCCCAGAGACCACTGTGGCCCACAACAAAGACCGATAAATATCAAACTTGGCACACAGAGCCCCCATAACCCACTCTATGTCCTGATGCAGTTTGGAGAAGAGCAGAGCATGGATGATGTGGCTTGAAGTACCTCCACTCACTTCCTGAGACCGCTCCGACCCTCATCCAATGACTGATCAAGACCAAACTTGGCACACAGAGCTCCCATTACCTACACTACATGCTGGTACAGCTTCGAGTAGGATGGACCATGGATGATGGTACTTGAAGTACCTCCACTCCCTGAGACCACAGCGACACTCATCCAATTACCAATAAAGACAAAACTTGGCAAAGAGTGCCCCCATGGCCAACTCAACATTCTGGTGCAGTTTGTGGGAGGGACGGATTATGGATGATGGGACTTGCAGTACCTTTACTCACTTCCTGAGACCGCTGCGACTCTCATCCAGTGACCGATCAAGACCAAACTTGGCACATAGAGCCCCCATGACCCACTTTACACCCTGGTGCAGTTTTCAGGAGGATGGACCACGGATGATGGGACTTGAAGTACCTCCACTCACTTCCTGAGACTGCTGCGACCCTCATTCAATGACTGTTCAAGACCAAACTTGGCACACAGAACCCCAATGACTGCCTTCACGTCCTGGTGAGGTTCGGGGGACGACTGACAATGGATGATGGAATTTGTAGTATTTTCACACCCCTCTGTTCCCACAGACCACTGCGGCCCCCAACAAACACCGATAAAGACCACACTTGGCACACAGAGCCCCAGTGACCCACTCCACATCCTACTGAAGTTTGGAGGGGGACAGAACATGGATGATGGGATTTGCAGTACCTTCCCTCACTTCCCAATCCTGCTACTAACCTATTCCAATGACTGATCAACACCAAATCTGGCACACAGAGCCCTCATGACCCACTCTACAGCCTGGTGCAGTTTACTGTGAGATGGACCACGGATGATGGGACTTGAAGTACCTTCACTCACTTCCGAAAAACAATGCATCCCTCATCCATTCACCAATACAGACCAAACTTAGCACACAGAGCCCCCATGACCCAATCTACATCCTACTCCCCTTTGGGGGGGGGGGAGAACAGAGATGATGGGACTTGCACTACCTTCAGTAATTTCATGATACCACTGCAACTCCCAATAATGATGGATCAAGACCAAACTTGGCACACAGAGCCCCCATGACCCACTCTACATCCTGCTGCGCTTCTCAAATAACCCGGGCAGGGCCGGGTCCCCAAGCTAGTGTATGTATGTATGTATGTATGTATGTAGATAGATAGATAGATAGATAGATAGATAGATAGGGGGGGGGGCAGAACATTAGCACTAATGTTTCCAGAACTAGATCTAACGAGGAACTGACACTGGGTTGCCTATGATCCAAGAGGCTTAGAGGAGAAGCAGTGGACGAAGAGGAGAACACCCACCTAATTGACGGGAATTACAGAGTGGAGGACTTGGGGGCCTCTACTCTGATTCCGAGGAAGGGGAATTGTCTGATGAGAATATAGGCTCATGCAACTGGAAACTTTCATAGATTTTATTGAAGGCAATCAGGACTTCAGGGATAAATATATGTGGCCAGATTCCTGAACCCCAGGGCCCTGACTTTCCTTAATGTAGTGGGGAATGACTTCCTAGAGCTGACATCCCATTCCCTGCAGAATGTATGGCCAGAGTAAGAGGAATGGAGCAAGCCTGTAGCCATCAGGCCTGTTCCAATGGGCACAAAGATGTCCTGTATGTTGTCTAGCAATGACTTTAACAGGTTTCAGGTCCCATTACTCTTTTCTGACCAGGGTATTAAGGTGTCACATAACACCTTATAAGGAAGGTGGCCCTCCCTATGAGCTAGATCCAAAAGTTTTAGTTGTGTCCTCCTTCAGAGATGGCGTGGAACATAACCCATAGTTAGAATGTTCATCGTCTCTAGATGTAAAATGATAGTCTCACAGCTGAGTATAAATGGGGGGGTGTTAGTGCTGGTCCCTGGCATTTCGGAAAAATCATAATTGCCAATCCACCACATAAGATAGCCTGAGAAGCATTGCTCTACAAACCATAATTAGTGGTCCTCATGTGCCTCTCCATTAATAACAGATCCGCATTAATTGATTTAGCTTTATTTCATTGAGGTTTCTGTCACCACCACCAACCCTAAAGGTGTGTTGCTCAGATCAGTTAATATGACAGCCTGTTGTCTGTCAGATGTTTTGGATTGCAGATCTGGTGGCCCTTCACTACTGGGCTTCGTTAGCTTAGTCTAAAACAATGCTGCTCAACAGGCGGCCCGCGGGCCGCACACGGCCCGCCAGCCCCTTGGATGCGGCTCGCACCCTCCTGCAAGAATTCAGTTTTTTAAAAAAAATTGGCAAAAATTCGATCTCCGTGGGTGGGGCTGCTCGCAGGGGCGGGGACGCTCGCGGGCATGCGCGGCAGGGCGGGAGCAGCGAGGCGCCTCCTCCATGTCCCTGGCTGCTGCAGCGGCCGCCCTGGGAGCTTACCTTCCTTTCTCTTCCTTCAGAAAAGGAAGGTGAGCTCCCGGCGCGCGGCCGCTGCAACAGCCAGGGACATGGCGGAGGGCCCTCGCCCGCCCACCCTGCCGCGCATGCCTGGGGTCCTGCGCGGCCCGCCCCTTTTTGGCGATGCTGGGTGACATCAGGCGTGGCGCCTCTTCCTCGCCGTCGGCGCCACGCCTGACATCACCCAGCCCTGCCGAAAAAAGGCAGGCTGTGCAGGACGCCGGGCATGCGCGGCAGGGCGGGAGTGGCGAGGGCCCTCAGCCATGTCCTGGCTGTTGCAGCGACCGCGCCCGGGAGCTGGAGAAAGGAAGGAAGAGAAAGGAAGGTAAGCTCCCAGGGCGGCCCCTGCAGCAGCCAGGGACATGGCGGAGGCCCCCTCACCACTCCCACCCTGCCACGCATGCCCGCGAGTGCCCCCGCGAGCGACCGCACCCCCTGCTGCTGCCCCCCAGGTGATCAGTGACTGGAATTCCGGCCCTTGGGCCGGTAGATGTTGGACAGCCCTGGTCTAAAACATACGGAAAGCCTGTTCCAAACTCTCAGTATGAAACCTCAAAATACAATTGCTACTGCTAGATGCTGAGGAACAAAAAACAGGTAGCGTCCAACTATGTCACATTTGCCAACAGAATTGTACCACTTAATGGAAGAAATTCTTCTTTTGTAGCCCTTCTGCCCCATGTCTCTGCCAGAAATTTAGGAGATCCTAAAGAGCATATTAAAAAAGAAAAGACGGGGAAGGAAGGTCCCATTGCATTAGCAGAAATCCACCTGTGTTAGTATTATCCTTTTGTTTTATACTGTTTGGAAGATGTGATTTCTTTCCAGAAGAGGGCACTGTGGAAACATTTATGTTTTTTAAAATTTATACTGAAAAGGGAGCAATGTATATTTATATAATATCTTCTAATGTTGATTTTGCATAAAATTCTTATTTTTCAGAGGCTTTTCTTTCATTTCAATTTAGTTAGGAACATATGTAGAATATTAGGAGGTGGATGAACTACAGACACACCCTGAGTTACAAACATCTGACTTACAAAGAACTCATAGTTAAGAACAAAAGTAAGAAAAGCCTGCCTCTAGGAAGGGAAATTTACTCCTGAAAGAGTTACCATGGGGAAAGGTCTTCACTGAAACGTTATCACAAATTGTTGTTTCCACAACAAGCCAAATTTTTCTAAAGAGAGATCTGGCTAGAAGTGCAGCTAGGTGATGACAAGGATCAAGGGGCCATATAAAGTGACTATTATTTTAGCTCCCCACCCCACTTTATGTATTTATTCCATTTATATACCGCTTTTCTCAGTCCTTGGGCGATTCACCATCTTGGCCCTCAGGTGACTTTACCATCTTGGCCTTGCTGCACAAGACTTGTTCTGGTCTGCTGTGGAAAGCCTCCCCAACCTCCCACCCAATGTCGGTGCCTCACCTTTGAGTGGTTTGATCTTTTTTAGCCCTTAAAAAGGGGCTACTGTTGCATTTCATGCTCCCACTGCTGGCTTAGCTGATGCATGCAGCTTCTCTCCAGGCTACTGCTCCTTACTGCTGCTGCCAGATACTTTCCATAGCCACTCCTGGCCACATGGCTTCTTCCTGTCTACAGGCTGCAGCAGATGCTCCTCATCTTTTTGCTGCTGCTGCCACAGAGCCACCTCTACTTTTGATAGTCATCTTTTGCTCTCCTCTCCCATAGCTTCATCTCCTGCTTTCTTGACTGCCACCACTCCTGTTCCTACGATTCTAAAGTGCATCTCACAGTTCGGGCCCTGCCTATCTTCATGCTCACATCTCTCCCGATGAACCAGTGTGGGCTCTAAAATCTGCTGGGGAGGCCTTCCTCACACTTCCACCACAATCACAAGCATGGCTGGTGGGGTTGAGGGAGAGGGCCTTCTTGGTGGTGGCCCTCCGACTTTGGAACTCCCCAGGGGGATTAGGCAGGCTCCCACACTGTCCTGTTAAGTGTGTCTTAGAATTTTAAAAACATGGTGAATTCAAAATATGTATGCTAAAATACTATCTATCACGCTATCTATCAATAGTGCTTTGATTGGGTATTCCCTCATGGCAGAGGACTGGACTGTATGGCCTTTGGAGTCTCATCCCACTCTGTGAAGAAAGGGGTGCTTATGGAGAAAAAGCTATCGTTTGTGAAAGCAAGTTACAGATAAATCAGTGCAGGTTTCTGAAGGAAAGAAAAATAGTGTGGGTTAGTGATTTTTCTGTGTTTTCAGGTACAAGGCATCCCTTTTCCTAATTGCCAGTATCTGGCTTCATGGAATGGAACACAGCTTCTAATCGGCAGTGGAAGTCTATTGAATTAAAAAGGGCCCCATCAAGCTATTCTATGAAGCCTTTGTCCCATTCAGCAAATGCTGAACCTTTTGCTGAACAGGGTTAGCATAGACCAAAGGACAAACCATTTCACCACATTAATGCAGCAAATTAACTTCTGCAAGAAGAATGAATTAATCTTAGGGCTTTTCTGTCCTTAACACTGTACATAGTTCATATTGCCCCTTGTGACCTCTTTACAGCTTTTGTTCTTTTGCCAGCTCCCATGCCTCAGCTCTATTCTCTAACGTGCTTTCCTTATCCTCTTTTTCATTTTTCTATATCTTCCACTCCTAGACTCCTGTGTCTTTGACCTTCTCTTTCTTTGCTGCCTTCAACTATATATTGCTCCAGTTTGCTTCTCTAAAACCTGAACTGTAATGCCCTAAACCAGAACAGAACCTGAACCACCATCTGAATATCTTTATTAAATCTGAACTAGAACAGAGCAGGGAATGAAAAATGAGTTTACTGTTTCAGGACTAGGATTCAACCAAATGGCAAAACGCTTAATGGGGAGAGTATATTCACTTGTTCGGCATATAAAATATGTTCTTCCCTGCCACTGTGTTTGAGGAATATTAAACAGAAATTGAATGGGCTTAATCAACCTTCAGCTTACAGAACAGAAGGGATGTATGTGTGATAGTTTAACCATGTGAGATGGCTAACAGTAACATAAAAAACAATAATTTCTGTCAGATTGCAAAGGGCTTGCTGTGATAGTCCTGCGGCAGCAGAAACGGATCCTTTGTCTACTTGACCATTTCCTGTGATATTTCTGTCAAGTGAGCTTTGCTATGTACAATATGCTGCTATAAACATGTGGAACATTAAGGCAGGGTGGGCAAAATGTGCGTTTGGGGATGTTGAACTGTAAATCCCATCAGCCCAGAGGAATGCAGGAAGTTGCAGTCTGGGAACATCTTTGTTATTGTTTATTTGTTCAGCCGCTTCTGACTTTTCGTGACCTAATGGACCAGCCCACGCCAGAGCTCCCTGTCGGCCGTCACCTCCCCCAGCTCCGTCAGAGTCAAACCAGTCACTTCAAGGATACCATCCATCCCTCTTGCCCTTGGTCATCCCCTCTTCATTTTTCCTTCCATTTTCCCCAGCGTCATTGTCTTTTCTAAGCCTTCCTGTCTTCTCATGATGTGGCCAAAGTACTTCATATTTGCCTCTACTATGGGAACATCTAGAGTGCCATATTTTGCCTGCTCCTGTTTTAAGATGTCACAAGATTGCTTTTTGTTCCTAAACCTGATGCCACACTGAACATCCTTTGTTAACCTAACATTCACAATCTGGATTATTAACTTTTTAAAATGAAGGCATTCATGACCCATAATGATAAACAATGTCCAATACTTTAAACACATTCCAGTCATAAGAGCCAACATAAAAAGAAATAGGAAGCCAGGCAGAATAAAAAGTATTTTGAAATGTTAATTAAAGGATGGAAAAGAGAGGACATGGTGGATTTTCTCAAGAAGAGTGCTACAGTTATACCACTGTTACTTTGAAGATGTTTCCTGTCTATGCCGTCTGAGGGACATTGATGATCTTCCAGCTCAAACTGAAGAATTCTTTTAGATCACTTGGGATCTGTACACTGTCATTGTACTCGCCTTGTACCTGCCTTGATCTTGTCATACAATGTGCATCCCCTTTAGCAGTGATAGTGCTTCTTTGATGCTCTAATGTGATACTAAAACTCACCTCTGATTACATGTAGTTTATTTATTGATATCAGGTGTAATTTACTGATGTTAGGTTTTAATCTGATGTTAGGCTTTAATATGACTTTTATATGTGAGGATTTTCTGGGATTTGATGTTCGCATTGTGATTTGATGTTAGTATTGTGTGTTTTATGTAGGCATTGACTGTTTGCCATTGTTATGTTGGAATCCACCTTGAGTCCCTGCAAGAAGATAGGGCGGAATACAAATAAAGTTTTATTATGAATTGTTGAAGGCTTTCATGGCTGGAATCACTGGTTGTTGTAAGTTTTTCGGGCCATATGGCCATGTTCCAGAAGCATTTTCTCCTGATGTTTCCTCTGAGATGCCCGCCATAGGTGCTGGCAAAACAGCAGGAGAGAATGCTTCTAGAACATGGCCATAGAGCCCAAAAAACATACAACCCAAAGTTGTTTATTATTATTATTATTATTATTATATTGTTCTGCAGTTTCCAGGAAAACATAGTCTGTTGCTTCATTTTGCTACAAACACCCAGCGCAGTGGGTTAAACCCTTGTGCCAGCATGACTGAAGACCGACACATCGCAGGTTTGAATCTGGGGAGAGTGCGGATGAGCTCCCTCTGTCAGCTCCAGCTCCCCATGCAGGAACATAAGAGAAGTCTCCCAAAAGGATGGTAAAACATCAAAAACATCCGGGTGTCCCCTGGGCAATGTCCTTGCAGACAACCAATTCTCTCACACCAGAAGTGACTTGCAGTTTTCTCAAGTCGCTCTTGACACGCACACACACACAAACCAGTCTTTCCCAATTGCTGCTGTTAAGGGTACAGGATTCCTGTAAAAGTGAAAAACTGAATAAAGGAATAAATATTTTTTTAACTCGGGAGAACATTTCTCTAGGGATTTCTAGATCTTCCAACACAAGTCTGTGGTCAACCTTTGCTGGAAGCTGAACATATAATTGCATATTGGAGATTTGTTCTTTCTAGAAATCTCTATGTCCTCCAGCATGACTAAAGGAAGTTGACTGTAGGCAAACACTACAAGACCTAGAGAGACATAGAGCACTCTTAATCAAATTTAGGAATAATCAAATCTGCAATTGTCAAAAGTGCAAATGTGGAGGGATGACTGTATGTACAATCTAGAACAGGAGCAAAGCGGCAGGACTCATTGGGCAGCAAGCATTTTGTTATCCCGATACTCTTCTCTCTTGTCAGCTGCACCAAGCCTTAACTCCAATTTTGACCGTCCACAACCACATTTCAAAGCCCAGTCAAACTCTTGACTCCGCTGTTTCTGTGTCTTCAATTCCATCTGAATCCTCTCCTGCGAGCAGCACCAAGCCTGGACTCCCATCACATCTTCCACAGTCACATTTTTAAGCTTGATCCATCTTCCTGCTCCACTATTTCTGTGTTGGAGGACGGGACGGCAAAGTGGTGCTGATTCAAATTTGGGGTGTGGATGGCATTATGAATTCAGTGCTGAGTATCACAGGTACGTGAGGTGCTAATGGGGTGAATCTGGGGCATCTGCGGGATTAATCTGTGTTGTAGCTAGATTGTTTTGAGGGGTGTAGCCAGACTCTTAGTTGTAAGCAATGAAAGTCAACACTCATTTTGAATTTGAACTCCAAATAAATGGTAAAAAATGCAATTAATATAATACTGGATTAGTATTCAGTGGTCATCTTGTTTTTATCTTGGAAGCTACAGTTTGTCCTAGTTTTGGTTTGTTGTGTTGTTTTTAAAAGCACTCAAAATGCATGTTTAGACTGCTTCTACTAAATCACAGGGTGACATCATACCAGCGTGTGGCATTGATCTTTATTTTGCTAAGTGGTATTTATTACCCTGCCAATGAATATGTGTGTTTCTATGGGGAGGTGAAGGGAAGGACTTGAAAATTAGAAGTCATTTTGTGACAATGGAAATTTGCTGAAAAATACAAATCTGTTCTGAAGATGGAGATGTGCAGAGCTTCGTTCTACTTGTGGAGAGTAACTGCGTGAATGACAGATCTGATGCCTGACAGGCAGCAAAGGGAAGACAAATTAGGAATCTTAGCTCCGAAGCATATTACTTCAAGAGATAAGGTGTGTAATATTTCTGTCTGCCTGATGGATTGTTATGTTTCAGTTCAAGGGATTTTATCCTTGCCTGGAGCAAGATTGATCACCTGGACTTTTTTTTATTATTCCCCATAAAAGGTGTCACTGTCTTTCTCTCTCACACCTTTCTGAATGTCCAAGTTAGACTAACTAACAGAAGATTGTAACATAGAAAGGGAGAATGATTTTTATTAACAGTTTTCTTTTTTAAAAAAAATAAAATCTTTGTTCATGCTTAAAGCCTTGTTAAATAACTGACGCTTCTTATGCAAGGATTTCTCTTGAATAATGATGTGTATCCCTTGAGATACCGCAAGGGGGCTCAAAGGGAAGAATGTAAATTAACATGTCAGCAAAAGCTGATTTGCAGAGATGCAGGCAAAGTCAGGTGAAATTGACGGCAGGAGGAGATTATCTGAAATAGACATAGATAAATAGAACACTATGAAATATATAAAAAGATAGCACTTTTATAGCAAATGCTTTTGTAGCACTTTAAGTATGAATCAATTAATGATGGCAATAGCTCCATGGGGAAAAATACACTTTTATCAGATGCAGGTTTTTGATTCATTAGAATCTCTTCTGCAAGGGCCATCAAGTACAATCCCCTGTCATGCAAGATAATATACACAATGCACTCCTGACAAATGACTATCTAGCTCCAGAGACAGAGGCTCCACCACCATCCAACAGTTCCTACCATCAGGAAGTTCTTCCTAATATTCAGGTGGAATGTCTTGTCCATCAATTTGAATACATTGCTCTGTGTCATAATCTCTGGAGCAGGCAAAACGCTTGCCCCATCTTTAATATGACATCCTTTCAAATATGTAAACAAGGCTCTCATGTCCCTTCTCAGCCTTCTCTTTTTCAAGCTAAACATAGTTAGCTCTCTAAGCTACTCCTCATAGGGTTTAGCTTCCACATCCTTGCCATTTTGGTCACTCTCTTTTGGACACTTTCCAGCTTGAATTGCTGTGTCCAAACCGAACACAGAGTACCAGGACTTGACTAAAGCAGAATACTATACTAGCCCCCAAACACACCATAGTCACTATATTCATAGTACCGGATTTTCTTCACCATCCCTACCTCACCATCTTGTCTGTAAAACAGTGGCTCCCAACCTGTGGTCTATGCAACAACAGTGGACTGCAAGAACTAAAATATGGTCCGCAGCCTCACCATTACTACACCGTTCCAACTAGAGCAACTGGTCTTGCAAAACCCTCTTATAGTGTAGAGGTTTATCAAATATTATAAATATAAAAGTCCTGTAAAAGTTCTGATATACCCTCTCACACTGGAAATTGCAATAAAAAGAACCTATGCTTTAAAGTTATTAGAACATAAGAACATAAGAAGAGCCATGCTGAATCGGACCTCAGCCCATCTAGTCCAGCATTCTGTATCACACAGTGGCCCACCAGTTGTACACGGGATCTCGAGCAGAAGGGAGGGCAAAACCTGACCTGCTCCCGACCCCCACAACCAGTACCCAGGGAAATCCTGCCTACCTCAACCAACTCCGAGGTGGCACTTGAATGTCCTTTTCAGTAACTACCGATACACTTGGTATCCATGAATCTGTCTAATCCTGCCTTGAAGTTGTTCAGGCTGACAGCTGTCACAACCTCTTCTGGAAGTGAGTTCCATAACCCAATGACCCTCTGGGTGAAGAAATATTTCCCCTTATTAGTCCTAATTTTCCTACCTTGGAGCTTCAGGGAGTGCCCTCTAGTCCTAGTGTTTTGTGACAAAGAAAATAGTTTTTCTTTATTCACCTTTTCTATCCCATGCGTGAGTTTATACACTTCGATCAAGTCACCTCTTAAACGCCGTCTTTCAAGGCTGAAAAGACCAAGGCGTTGCAACCTGGTTTCATAAGGGAGCCGCTCCATCCCTTGGATCATTCTTGTTGCCCTTTTCTGTCCTTTTCCAGTTCCGTTATATCCTTCTTAAGGTGTGGAGACCAGAATTGTACACAGTACTCCAAATGTGGCCTTACCATCGATTTGTAGAGAGGTAATACAACATTTGCTGACCTATTTTCGATTCCCTTCCTGATCATGCCAAGCATAGAATTTGCTTTTTTCACTGCTGCAGCGCACTGGGTTGACATCTTCATTGATCTGTCCACCAAAACCCCAAGATCCCTTTCCTGGTTTGTCTCGGAAAGCTTTGACCCCATCAATATGTAGGTGTAGTTGGGGTTCTTTGCGCCGTTGTGCATGACTTTTCAGTTGTTTAGGTTAAAATGCATTTGCCACTTTGTTGCCCATTCACTCAATTTCGAGAGATCTTTCTGGAGCTCTTTACAATCAGTTTCATTCTTAACTACCCTGAACAATTTAGTGTCGTCTGCAAACTTTGCTACCTCAGAATTCACTCCTACGTCCAGATCATTAATGAATAAATTAAAAAGTAACGGACCCAAAACTGAACCTTGGGGTACGCCACTTCTCACCTCTTTCCACCCAGAGAAATGTCCGTTTATTACCACCCTTTGTTTCCTACAGTTTAGCCAGGTTCCAATCCAGGACAAGACCTGTCCTCTGATTCCGTGGCTGAAGAGCTTATTTAGGAGCCTTTGGTGAGGGACTTTGTCAAAAGCCTTTTGAAAGTCAAGGTAAACAATATCAATTGGGTCCCCTTTATGTGTTTATTTACACCCTCATTGTTATTAATGACATCTACACCGCCATATAATCCAGTTCACAGCAGATAATGCGGTTTGCATACAGCTGTGTAGAAGGGGCCTAAGAGGGGCCTCAGAGAGCCGAGAACACTACTTCCATCCTAGCAGAACTCCAATACACAATTTGAGAAAACATGCCAGAAGTTCAACAGAAATAGTTTTCTACTCTCAAAAGATACAGTTCTGAAAAGACAAAGGAGAAACAATTGCTGTCTGTCATATTTATTAAAGTGTGTTCTGCAGTGGCAAAAACAAATAGTGGCTCCATTAAGCTAACATATATAGTAAGTACGACTACTGATCAAATATCTACTTCTAGGAGGGATTCCTTTTGATAAATGTGTTGTTTCATTGTACTTCTGCATTACTCTAGGGAAGGGATTTTTGATCAATTTTCGGTTCTTGTTAGAGCTTTAACAATGTTAAAGTTTCTGAGAAAAATAGTTTCAGACGAGCATCCTGAAAGAGAAACAAGCTATTTACAGGATTATAAACCTTATGCCTAGTTTCAAAACACCAGGTGTTTGCTTGTTTATAGTATAACCATCACTGCCATCTACAGGCAATAAAATCACTGACATTATACCCATGTATTTATTGATTAGTACTTGGATGGGAAACCAGAAATGAACACCATGTGCTGTAAGCTATATTTCAGAGGAAGGAAGTGCAAAACCACCTCTTAGTACTACTTGTCTAATAAAATTTATGGGATCACCATAAGTCATCAGGCTATTCTAAACACATACACACAAATTGCTCCCAATGGAAAATGTTGGGGTTTTTTTAGCTGATTCAGGTGACACAATGGTCAAAAACCACATAACTGATTATGAAACTTGAAAATGTAAATCAGCTGAACAAAAATCAAAACCCTCTGTAATAACGTTCTGCATTATTTCCTGTATTTTGCACTGAGCCAATTGTGTACAATATCTGAAATTTTAGCTCCTTTGAGAATCTACTGCATCAAAAACATTTCTAAAAGGAATATGACAAATACATACATGTGTGGATGGATGGACGGCTGGATGAACAAACATTAACATATTTGTCCAAGACATCTCTTTCTCTGTCTTACTGCTGCCTTTAGATCAAGAATGGGAACCATGGAACTACTTAAATGTTGGACTGCAACTCCCAGCTTCCAGCATTTCTCACCATTGACCAATATTTGGCAGAGCCATGGGAAGTGCAGTGCAACAACATCAGGAGGGATTTATGGTGCTTGTTTCTGTTTTGTAGGTAAACAGAAAGGAAATTATTTTAAATCCTGCAGAGAAAAATCTATGGTACAACCAATTTTAGGTTTACTGTAGTGTAAATACACTAAAGTAGTGGTTCTCAACCTGTGGGTTTCCAGATGTTTTGGCCTTCAACTCCCAGAAATCCTAACAGCTGGTAAACTGGCTGGAATTTCTGGGAGTTGTAGGACAAAACGCCTATGGACCCACAGGTTGAGAACCATTGCTCTAAAGCAGTGGTTCCCAAACTTTTTTTGGCCTACCCCCCCCCTTTCTAGAAAAGAAATAACTCACCGCCCCCTTAGAAATTAATTTTTTTAAAAATTTAATAGCAATTAAACAGAAAGATATATGTATTAATGCAGTGGTTTCCAACCTTTCTAATGCTGTGAGCCCTAAATAAGGTTCCTCATGTTGTGGTGACCCTATCCATATTTTCATTGCTACTTAATAAATCATTTTGCTACTCTTATAAATTATAATGTGAATATCTAGTATGCTCACTGTGCTGCCGCTTGAAAGGGCTCTGAGGGGATGAAGAAGTGAGGCCTGCTCTCCCTGTGGAAGCCCCGGGCTGTCCTGCCCTTTCCACCATCTTCGCTATCGCCGGGGAAGGCCACAATTTCTTCCGCAGTGGCGGGGAGGCTCCGCTGGAGGATGCTGAGGCCTTTGCACTGCAGCCTTCACACTGCACTGTGTGTGGGGGTCAAAGCGAAGGGGGCAGGGCCAAAGAAGAGGGCCGTGCAACTCTTCCTAAATAGCCAATTGCTCCCTGCCCCCTTAAATGAGTTCACCGTCCCCCAAATTCCCCTGAGCCTCCCACTGCCCCCTTGGATCGCCTCACTGCCCACTAGGGGGTGGTACCGCCCACTTTGAGAATCAGTGCTCTAAAGGCACCAAATCCCATCTGATCTTGGGTCAGCCCTGGTTAATATTTGGATGGGAGACTGCTTTCATTTATTTCATATCAAAAGCATTGCATAAATAAGTTTAAAATTGAAAAAAGGGATCACAAGCAGCTAAATAGTGATAGACCACTAATAAATGCTATAAGCTATATTTCAGAGGGGAAAAACTGGCAAAAGCACTTCTGAGGATACCTTGCCTAAGAAAACCTTATGAAATTCATAAACCAACAGGGAAGAGCACATATCCACATGGAATAAAAGAGAATAAATATGCATTGCCCTGTTTTATCACCTTGGAGTAAAGTAAGAGAATCATTAGAAGGTCTTGTACAATTAAACATCACGAAGAACCTCCTGATCATCTAATTGGATGAGATGAAACTGTTGATCCCTTATGCTTCTATAAGTGCTTCAATGATCAAAAATGAGTGAAATATACTCATATGTTGCTATCTACAAGAGATACTGGAGTTGTGAATAGTTCAAAACATAATGAGCAGATCTACTCTAAGATTCAGTGGTTTTGAGCACAATTGACTGCATCTCATTTCCTCTGATATTCTTATTTGGTTCTTTAAAACAATTTCCAGCAAATTGGGGACATTAGTTTGAAATTTACTAACCTATTGCAAGAATTGCAGTGGCGCATCAACTGAAAAGCACATACATTTATGGGATCATTGAAGAAAGTTTAGCAAATGAGCAGAAATGAAAAAAAGTATGCTTATGTAGTTTAAAGTCAATAAAGATTAATGCCAAAGTTTAAATTAATAAAAACTAGGGACACTGATAATTATAATAATAATACACTTTATTTATATTCCGCCCTTTTCCCTTAGGGGACTCAGAGCATATTCAACATCTACATGCACAGGAAAACATTCAATGCCTTTACAATCACATACAATGACACACATACAGAAAAAAGGCAGAGGCTTCTTCTTTCATTTCTGGCTTCTGGAGGCAGTGCTTATTTCTGGCTCTGGGGAGGTACTTTCTCCATTTTCAAGCTGAGGAGCCTGCATTCTTACCTCCTGTTTATGTAGCCAGCACAATTGCTTGGAGCATCTTTTTGCCTCTTCCTGCCGAAGCAGTACCTATTTATCTACTCATATTTGCATGTTTTCAAGCTCATAGGTTGGCAGGAGCTGGATCTGACAAGCGGGAGCACACCCCGTCTCGCAGATTTGAACTGCCAACCTTCAGATCAGCAGTTCAGCCAACCTTTAGGTCAGCAGTTCAGTAGCACGAGGGTTTAACTCATTGTGCTACTACTTTTCTTGTAATTACTCGTATTATTGTAATTCTGTATATTTAAATTATTATATATTACATATAGCTATTTAAAGAATGTCCAATATTTCTTAATGTAAAAATATTACAGAACCTGATATAAGATGTCACAAATATTGCAATATCTATATAGAAATCTATCAGTAAAATAGGACAGAACATGATGACTGAATAAAGTTCTTGTAGATCCACAAAATACATGATTCTCATAATATACAATCCATCAATCCATCTGCTAGTGAAACAAAATAATATATCGCAATAAATCTTTAACTAATATAAGTTGGCATAAAGTTTTTGGAGATTTCTTTCTGCTTAAAGAACAAGAGCACAATATTCACAATTTACAAAAACTATCGTAATTAATTTTCCAGAGTTCTGCCCTTCTTCTCCTGGGTGACAGTGAATGATAATACCACAGCTGTCATTTTTTAAAAACAAGGTGGCAGTTTTATTACAACTGTAAGAATTCATCCTTAATAGCACAACAGGATTTGTCAGAATAATACTTTATTGTTATAGACATGCCATTAATAAAACACCACAGAATAACTTTGTATAAATTCAGATCTAAATGCACAAAAATATCCTCCAAGAAAACTGACTTAGACTTCACAGGGGGGTTTTTTTTTGTGTGGAGGTGGTGATGGTTAATATTATGGCATTGATATTTGGGAAGTCTCTAATGTTTGGGAAGGGTTCCTGTACTGGGAGAAAGGCATGAAAATAATAAAGAAAAATAAACTCCCAGAAAACCCATCCAGTTTACCAACTGTTAGGATTTCTGGGAGTTGAAGGTCAAAACATCTGCGAACCCACAGGTTGAGAACCACTGAACTCGTAAGATTTGTATTCATTTTGCAAAGTTAAAAACACCCAGGAAGGTACTTTCTAATGAAGGCATTACAGCGTTCCCTCGCTACTTTGCGGTTCGCTTATTGCAGACTTGCTGTTTCGTGGATTACAAAAATAAATAAAATATATATCATGGTATTTTTGCTGTTTTGCCACCGTTGCTCTCCGAGGCACTTTCCCTCCTCAGTCCTCCCTCCCTTGAGCCTTGAAGGGCCTTTCCTTCACTTTATTTTAAGTTTATAAACACTTAAAATACTGTATAACTTTTAAAATAATGTATAAATATTAAAATAAAAAGAGCATCCCTACATCGCGGTTTTTCACTTGTTGCGGGAGGTCCTGGAACCTAACCCCAGCAATAAGTGAGGGGACACTGTACAGCTGTATCGCTTTGTTTCACACATCAGCATGTTGTTACAGTAACCTTGCTTAGCACTCATGAAATTAAATAAAAATAACTGATAATCTGGTGATACTCAGCAATTATGCAGCTGCAACAGTGTCCCAGAAGTCTTTGCAGACTGTACCACCCACTTCTGAAAAAAAATCATTTTCCTCCCTCAAAGGCAGAATTTACTTCAGCATGAAGTGGCTGAGCCCTGCCCCAGAGATGGTGGAAATGTCCCATCGTTTTCGATGACATTTTAGGCCATATTATTTTATGGACTTCACTTCAAGCTCCCCCCCCCCCTTGCAAAAAAGTTTTTTTAATGTTTGTGGGACCTAGGTGGCCTACAAATGTGGTTTGAATGGCATTCACTTGTCTCTTAGAAGTCAATTTGGTGCGTTTTGGATCTCTGGGAAGGGCACACTTTGCCCTCCTCTCCCTTAAAGACTTTTTAAAAAATAATCATGTCATATATATCCTTGGACTCCAATCCTATTGATCAGATGCATGAAGTGTAACATGCACAAAGTCCAGACAATGACGCTCCCTTCTTGAAGAGGTTAGGCTGGCAGTTCCCTTGCAGTCTCTTCATTTGTTTTAGCAGACTTTTGGAAGCTGACTGCTCAAGGGGGGAAAGCCTTTCATGTGTTGTATTGTTTCCATTTCTTGTTCTTTTTCATGATTTGTTTTTAACGACAGTTGACCCTCCATATCAATGTGATCTGCTTTCAGTGACTTAAATAGGAGAGAAGTCAGAGTAGAAGTCCGAATAATGCAAAAGTGGTAGTGGTAGCTATTACTTCTGGCCATCTTGACCAGCCTCTGATATTACTTGGCTACATGTATCACAGGCTAGATCGATACTGCCATATAATTCAGATTATCAAAGTTGATAATCCACATCATCTGGTTTGAACTGGATTAAAAGGTAAAGATTTCCCCTTGACTCTAGTTGTGTCCGACTCTGGAGGGTGGTGCTCATCTCCATTTCTAAGCTGAAGAGCCGACTTTGTCCGTAGATGCCTCCAAGGTCATGTGGCCAGCATGACTGCATGGAATGCCATTGAAGTGGATTATTTGAGACTAAATTGTCATTTAGTCCAGTTCAAAGGAGATCATCTGGATTTTATATGGCATTGCAGAAGGAGCCTATGTTAACATTCAGATCCCAAGCAAAAGATTCAGACCTCTAGAAGCAAGTTTGTTTCCCCACTTTTAACCAGCCCTTGATCCCACTGACGCAAAATAAGAATGACAAAGTCAAATAGAAATAGAATGGTCAAACAAATTTCAACATGTGTTTACTTTG
Organism: Anolis apletophallus; assembly: GCA_030556195.1. NCBI lineage: Eukaryota > Metazoa > Chordata > Lepidosauria > Squamata > Anolidae > Anolis > Anolis apletophallus. The sequence continues at coordinate 27,148,087 of JARBWK010000001.1, forward strand.
AAAAGTCAAAGAAAAGAAAGGACACAATGATACTGAGGATGTTTTATTCATACAGAGAAAACAGTAGTTTTCCTTTCCTTTTGACACATAGTTGTTATCTTTTTTAAGGTATATGCATCTTTTGCTGGAGACACAACATAAATGGCATCAGAACTTCCTGAGCCACCAAAGCAATTTAAAAAAAACCAATACCAGTCATAAAGAAAAGCATAGGATTTTTTTCTGTTAGCATAAAATGGACCTTTTAAAATAATGCAGCTGCAATTTCATGGCTGACCTAAACCATAATTTGATACCAGTGCTTTCTCTAACTGAATGCACATTGATTACTCTAGGTTCCTGGCTGTTAGTAAAACGTGTTCAATTAGTCATCTGTTTGTTGGATGGACTGATCAGAAGTGGTTAAGATGAATCTGTAAGAAATCTTCTTACTGTGCTCATAACACTACTTTATTCCTGATTAATTAAAAGCCCCAAGGAGCATAGCAGCTATAGCAATTGCTTTGCTTGAGGTCTATGCCACATATCTTTAAAAATGTTTTATGTAATGACTACCTCAGTTTTTAGTTCATGTAAAATATTGTCTCTTGCCTAAACATCCTAAAGGCACCAAATCCTTTTTGATCTTGAAAACTAAGCAGTGCCAGCCTTGGTTAGCACTTGGATAGAAGACCACCATTCAGTACCAGGTGCTGGATGCTATATTTCAGAGAAATGAAATAGCAGAATCCACTTTGAATATTCCTTGCTGAATAATACCTGATGAAATTAATGGGATCACCATAAATTGATAGGCAAGTTGAAGTACTTCTTTCTTTTTCTTTTGGCTTATGATTGTTGTGTGCTTTCAAGTTGTTTCCAATTTACTATGACCTTAAGACAAACTTATAATGGGATTTTCTTGGCAAGAATTGTTTAGAGGGGGTTTGCCTTTGTTTTCACCTGAGGCTGAGCGAATGTGACTTGCCCAATGTTACCCAGTGGGTTTTCATATTGGGTGTGGATTTGAACCCTGGGTCCCATCTATACTGCCATATAATAAAGTTTCTGGATCCAGATTCTCTGCTTTGAACTGGATTATAGGGCAATGTAGAGCCATATAATCCAGTTCAAAGCAGATAATCTGGATTCAGAAACTGGATCATATTGCAGTGTAGATCCAGCCCTGGTTCCAGTCATAGTCCAGTTCTCAACTATACCATCCTTGCTCTCCAACTTTATATTACGAGTAAATAAAGTCTGAAAATGAGTCTATGGAAATTTTCTGGCTCCTTTGTTGTGACTCTATTGTAATTTCTGGCTGAAGTTGCTAATTTCAAAATGATGTTTAGCCTGCAGATAAGAAGGCGGATAGAAGACATGATAGCCATGTATAAATATGTGAGAAGAAGTCATAGGGAGGAGGGGGTAAGCCTGTTTTCTGCTGCTCTGGAGACTAGGACGTGGAACAATGGCTTCAAACTACAGGAAAGGAGATTCCACCTGAACATTAGGAAGATCTTCCTGACTGTGAGAGCAGTTCAGCAATGGAACTCTCTGTCCCAGAGTGTGGTGGAGGCTCCTTTTGGAGGTTTTTAAGCAGAGGCTGGGTGGCCATCTGTCAGGGGTGCTTTGAATGTGATTTTCCTGCTTCTTGGCAGGGGGTTGGACTGGATGGCCCACGGGGTCTCTTCCAACTTAATCATTCTATGGTTCTGTGATTCATGTTGAAGAGAATTATCCATGGTTTCCTGTTTTCAAAGTATATTCAGGAGCATATCCTCCACAGATATGAGGGTAGTACTATTAAGGAAAACATTGACCAAGCTGCCTGTGTGTAGACGTTTGTTATTTGCTAGGATCCAAGATCTTCCATAGATATCAAATTCATGGATGCTCATGTTACATTATATGCAATGGCATAGTAAAATGATGATCCTTATTTAAAATTGCAAAATCAAGATTTTTAAGTTTTTAAAAAGTATTTTCAAGCAATGGATAGTTGAATCCATGGATAAAGAATCCATGGATATGGACAGCTGACTAATTCTAAGAATTATTATGACTTGTTGGTTTTCCCTTTACTCTTCCTTTATAAGCCTTGGTTTAGTAGTCTTCCTGTTGTAGTGAGTGAGAAATGTTTCAATTATAGGGTTAATTAGTATCACCATTTAAACTGAAAGCAGAATCTTGTTAAGTGAACGTATCTTGCTGCTAATGTTTCAATTAATGGGGTAATAAAACCGTTGTACCAACACATACGCACATAGCACTTTGTGCAGGTTAATGAAGGCCATGGATCTCTACTCATTTGCCCATGTTTGAAATCTCCCCCTCCCTTTTGCATTATTACATTTTCTTCATTTTGTTTTGTATGTTTCCTCCCACCCCTAATGAGATTGTGTTTTCTGAATTGTGTTATGGGAACCACAAGCTCTAATGTTGCCTAATTAAATTTGGTTTTTTCCCTCCATGGCAACACGAAATGAATGGCTGTAAAATTTCTGTTCGGTTTTCTGCCACCATCTAAAAGTCCAACCAGACCAGCACTCTTAAAGTATATTGCATATCCTCTATTCTGCTGTGGCCAGATCTCTCCTGGAATACTGTGTCCAGTTTTGGGCACCACAATTAATGAAGGATATTGGCAAGTTAATGTTTTTAAATGTTTTATGGTGTTGTTGGGCATTGAATTGTTGCCTCTGTAAACCGCCTTGAGTCGCCTGCGGGCTTAGAACGGTGGTATACAAATATAGTAAATAAATAAATAATAAATAAGTTGGAATGCTTTCAGAGAAGGTCGACCAAAATGGTCAAAGGTCTGGAACCAAACCCTATGAAGAGCGACTCAGAGAGCAGCGTATGTTTAACCAGGAGAAGAAAAGATTAAGAAATTACATCATGTCCATGTTTAAATATTTGAAAGGATGTCATCCTGAAGTTGATGCAAGCTTGTTTTCTGCAGCTCCAAAAACAAAGTTGCAAATGTTTACTTGTAAGTAAAGTCTCTTTTCCTAATGTTTAGATCAGGGGTGCCCACACTTTTTCAGCATGTGAGCTACTTATAAAACAACCAAGTCACAAAGATCTACCTACACAGAAATGTAAAACGTATAACTATTTTCTAATTTATTAAGGATTCTTTGTATTTACAATGTATGTTGATGTACCTTGCATAACTGAATAAGCCAATATTGCACAACACACATAATAAATAATTATTTACATTTTTTGCAATTACCTGAATTTATTTTGATGACTTGCACTGAATTGAATCAGCCAGGGATAAACTGGCAGAATGAAAACACACAGACCTTTCAACTGCAAGGCCATTCAATGCTGATCAACGTGGCAAATGGTACATTAAAAAATGCATCCAACATACAATAGTTCCTTTTCCCACCCTGGACATTACTCCACAGATATACTGTATAAACATGCAGAAAGAAGCCAGACCTTTCAACTGCAAGGCCATTCAATGCTGATCAATGTGGCCAATGGTACATTAAAAATGCACCCAACATACAATAGTTCCTTCTCCCACCCTGGACATTACTCCACAGATATACTGTACAAACATGCAGAAAGAAGCCAGACCTTTCAACTGCAAGGCCATTCAATGCTGATCAATGTGGCCAATGGTACATTAAAAAATGCACGCAGACAAGAATTCCTTCTCTCACACCTGACATAATTTCAGAGATATAAACTGGCAGAATGGAAGCACACAGACCTTGAAGCTGCAAAGCCATTCAATGCTGATCAATGTGGCCAAGCAGATGAACTCCTTGCAGTCGCAGATGGCTTTGGCAGAAAAGCTTCCTTCTGGTTGTCCTCCCTTGTGGCTCGTCTTTGCGCCAAATTACATGGAGCAAAAGCACATGTGCGGGCTGGGCGCCCACCCCCTCCTTTGCTCTGCTGCCCCCTTCTCTCCCTCCTCAGGTCACACTGCGACAGTACTGAGGGGGAGTCGCCTCAAGGGGCAGCATGACGCGCAAGGAAGGTGGGCAGTGCGACAGGAGCGCCACACGGCGCAGAAGGAAGGAGCACCATGTGAAAGGAAGGTGCGCTGCGCGAAAGGAGTGCTGCGCAAGGCGGAAGGAAGGTGCACCACATGAAAGGAGCGCAAGGAAGGAGCGCCGAATGGAAGGAAAAAAGGAGCGCCGTGCGGAAGGAAGGTGCCGCGATTGACCTGCTTAGGCACTGTGATTGACTCGTCGATTGCGATCGACTTTCTGGGCAGCCCTGGTTTAGATGGAATATATTTTTCCCCTGTAGCTTGAATCCAGAAGGAAAGAGATTCCACTGAAACATTAGGAAGAACCTCCTGATGATAAGAGCTGTTTGACAGTGGGATACACTACTTTGAAGAGTCCTTTGCTGAAGATGTGTAAGCAGAGGCAGGGTGACCATCTGTTTGGAGACTTTGATTGAGTATTCCTATATAACAGAAGTAGGACTGAATGGCCTTATGGTTTCTTCCAATTTTATGATTCTTGGCTGTCACGTGCTGCAAAGCCAGAGCTACAGGGCTCTGCCCTTGGGCTCTGTGCCAACTGATTAGACCCAGGTGCAGGGCTGGGAACATGTCTTTGGCGCCAAAAAGCCAAGGGGTGGTAACGAAGGGTTTCGATTGACGGGGCTATGAATGTAACTCTTATAAAGGGTTTGTGTTTCATGGTGCAGCCATCTTCGGCTTTAATTGTACATGGATGCCGTTCCAGTAAAGCTTTGTTGCAACTACCGAGTGGTCTCGTGTGTGTTGATCCTTAGCTGCTAGAGCGTGGGCCTGACACCTGGCAGTGAGAGCAGTTCAGCAATGTAACTGATTGTCAAGAGAGGTGATGGGGTCTCATTCCTTGAATGTCTTCAAAAAAAAGTCTAGACAGCTAACTGCTGGGGATAACTTAGCAGAAGATCCCAGGCTTTAGAAAATCTTGCAGATCAAAAGGTTTGCAGTTCAGGCCTGAGTTGGGGTGAGCTCCCACCATCAGCCCAGCTTCTGCCCATCTAGCAGATTGAAAACAGTAATGTGAGTAAATAAAAGGGTACCGTTTTTAGCTGGGAGGTAATAAAAAGGCAGCCATAAGAACATGCTGGCGATTCTATTGGGAGGATGCCTACACACAACAAAGCTTCTCCACATGGAAGATGGAGCGACAGCATCACCCCATGGCTGCAGTCGAGCACAACCTCCAGGTGCCAAAGATGGAGAAGATGGGAAAGCCTACTTCTGTTTATGTATTGTCTGTCTTTGTTAATTGTATAACAGCATTGAATGTCTGCTGTATATGTGTTCTGTAATCCGCTCTGAGTCCTCTCGGGGAGAGAGAGCAGAATATAAATAAAGTATATTATTATATTATTATCCCACACTGAGCAGAGGTTGGACCTGATGTCACATGCTGCCTCTTTGAACTCTGTTATACTATGTTGATATGAACCTCTATCATAGATAAGAGGGCTGCATTGAAACAGCTCACATTAGTTATAGGGGGAATTCCAATCACCGTCATTGTGCTGGTCTTAGAGTGTTGATTTGTTGGAAAAGGTCTACACCAGTGCTGTCCAACTTCTGGCGGGTCCAGGGCCGGATAAGAGGTCACTGATGACCTGCGGGGCCACTCAGGCCCGCCCCCAGGCCCCGCCCCTCCTAAAGCCACCGAAAAAGGAGGAGTAGGCGGCGCCAAGAGCAGCGCGTCACAGGCCTGGCGTGACGCGCTGCCCCTTGGCACCGACTACTCCTCCTTTTCGGCGCCCCCCTACCTTCCTAGGCCGGGGGAGCCGCGAAAGGAGGAGTAGGCGGTGCCAGGGGCAGCAGCGTCACCGGCCTGGCGTGACGCGCTGCCCCTTGGCACCGCCTACTCCTTCTTTTCGGCGCCCCCCTCCCTTCCTAGGCCGGGGGAACCGCCGAAAAGGAGGAGTAGGCGGTGCCAAGGGGCAGCGTGTCACAGGCTGGCGTGACGCGCTGCCCCTTGGCACCGCCTATTCCTCCTTTTTACGCCCCCTTCCTAGGCCGGGGGAGCCGAAAAGGAGGAGTAGGCTGTGCCAAGGGGCAGCGTGTCACGGGCCTGGCGTGACGCGCTGCCCCTTGGCACCGACTACTCCTTCTTTTCGGCGCCCCCTCCCTGCCGAGGCCGGGGGAGCCGCCAAAAAGGAGGAGTAGGCGGTGCCAAGGGGCAGCGCGTCACAGGCCTGGCGTGACGCGCTGCCTTGGCACCGCCTATTCCTCCTTTTTGGCGCCCTCCCTTCCTAGGCTGGGGGAGCCGCCGAAAAGGAGGAGTAGGCGGTGCCAAGGGGCAGCGTGTCACAGGCCTGGCGTGACGCACTGCCCCTTGGCACCGCCTACTCCTCCTTTTCGGCGCCCCCCTCCCTTCCTAGGCCGGGGGAGCCGCTGAAAAGGAGGAGTAGGCGGTGCCAAGAGCAGCGCATCACGCCAGGCCTGTGACGTGCTGCTCTTGGCGCCGCCTTCTGCCCTTTTTTGGCGGCTCCCCTGCCCTAGGTAGGGAGGTTGGGTGCCAAAAAAGGAGGAGCTAGCTCTCTTCCTCCTCCCTGCCCCCTCCCCCCCCCCGGCCGCCATTTTTTTTAAAAAATCGATTTTTTTAAATTTAAAAATGGCGGCTGAGGGCATAGGTGGGGCCGTGTCCAACAGGCTACGGGGCCGGATCCGGCCCCGGGGCCGCCAGTTGGACAGCCCTGGTCTACACAATCAACTTATATGGGAGGTGAAATCTAGTACCAAACTCTAGGGATGCTAAAATGGCTTTTTTTTACAAAAAAAGCATTGCCCACCCCAATCTAGATTAATTCCACCCAGATTTCAGGTGCAGTTATAAAAAAGAGACTACGTTGGTCACTTCACTGTTTCTTCTATATTGGAAAGTCATGCTTCTAGCTAGGGTGACAGGGTCCAGCTCTGAATCTCTGGTTTTCATGGGTTTTAAATGGAAAACTAGGAGTGCGTTGGTACTTCTGAGACCTAGAAAACTCTACATCAGTAGTACTCTTTTACGAGTTAAAAAAGACAATGTATCAATCGTGTGCCTGTAATAATGAGAGAATAACCGTCTTTTTTCCTTGTGTATATTTTGTCGATCAGTTAGGTCAATAAAATCTGGTTTAACTTTGTACTGGCCTTTATGATGAATAAGAAAATGTTGAAGTATTTGACAGCAAAGGATTAGCTTTGCTTGCCCTGATGTCTTTCCTTAGGACTGGAGACTATCACTTTGCGTGACAGAAGCCTGAACATGGTAGACCTGTTAGATCAATGACAATGTGACAAGTCAACACATATTCAGGTTCTACAGACTCAATGAGTCTAATCAAACTAACAGTGGAGTTCATGTTGGAGAACACATTCCACTGTAAATTATAATCATGCAGCTACATTTGAAGTCAGCGTCTGTAACGAAAAGACCCAGGAGGAAAATAATGCCAGCAAATGAAGCAGTTACTAATGTACTCAGTAGACAGAGCCCAATTTTCTCTGAGGCTTGAACAAATGTACACTTTGTAGCTTTTGTTCTCCATCCCTAATCATACATCTCCGTTGTCCCGGAGGTCATTTTGTGAATCTAGTATCAACTGCCTATTATTGAATTTTTGTTCCATCAGGAGGCAACTTGCATCTACTTGCTTAGGGAAGTGATAACACCATGCCTTTATTTTTTGATTAATTTGTTTAATTATTTTCACATTCCTTTCGAAGGCTGTGGATTACCTTAGTTTCTCAATAGCTTTTTAATTTTTAAAAACACTCTTTATGTCTACTCCTAAATTTTAAGTGTAGAAGAAATGGCATTATAGAAGTTTATAGCACACACACACACACACATGAGACACACATACACACACATACATAAAATATGTGTTTAGCCATTTGTGTTGCAAGTTTTTTTAAACTAGCAAGAAGGGAGAGTTAAAATTCATGATGTGTAGGGGTGTCAATCAGGAGATAGTTGTTAAGCTTGTCTTCTACCTAAACACCAAATGAAACTTACTATTGATTTCAACTAATCTAACTAACACATTTCTCTGTAAAATTGCCCACATTAATAAATTATATGATGCAGATATGCCTATCTTTATGAACCCGTCATATAGGGGACTTTTTGGCTACTTGCTTACCTTGTATGAAAGCACACACTTTCTATCCCACAAATAGTGGACACCTGCCAGCCTTATAAGGGAATTCCTTTATAGAAAGGGATACCTGAAATCCCTATATACATATAATATGTATACTGTCTAATAGCAGAATATTAGACAGATTCATGGATACCAAGGGAATCAGTAGCTACTGAATTGGACATCCAAGTGCCACCTCTGTGTTGATGGAGGCAGGCAGGATTTCCCCGGGTACTGGTTGTGGGGGGTCGGGAGCAGGTGAGGGTTTTGCCCTCCTTTCTGCTAGAGATCCCTGTGTACAACTAGTGGGCCACTGTGTGACACAGAATGCTGGACTAGATGGGCTGAGGCCCGATTCAGCATGGCTCTTCTTATGTTCTTATGTTCTTATGTTCTCGGAATAGTGTAGTGTACATCATTATAAAAAGATAATATAAACAATCGAAGGACATATTAAACAATTTAAAATAGTTGAAACAGCTTAAGACAGCTTCATGGTTATATGAAGTGGATTAGACATACGGTAAATGCTTTAATAAAAAAACAATGTTTCTGAATTGGTGTCAGAATGAAGCTCATATTAGCTCCAATTGGGCCTCCAAGAAGAGGACATTCTACGGCTATGTTCCCACAGCAGAGAATGCCCTCTACAGTGTAGTCCCCCATTAGTGAGAGAGAAGCTTATACAACTCTCCCCCACACTGCTGGCTGTTTTAAAACCTTGCATAAATACAGTAAATATATAAATAAACAGAGGAGAGCCACACCAGCAGGTATAGGTAGTGATATGTATTATTTTCTATACACACACACACACATGCATATTGTATATATGAGCCAGTATGATGCAGTGGTTTGAATGCTGGACTACAACTTTGGAGACCAGATTCTGAATCCTGCTTGAACATGGAAACCTACTGGAAGACCCTGGCCAAGTGACAGAGTTTCAGCTACAGAAGAATGCAATGGCAAAAATTCCTCTGAACAAATCTTGCCAAGAAATCCCCAATATAGATTTGCCTTAGGACCAAACAACAACACCTTTTCTATGTATATCTTCCACCCACGCAACTATGAAATATCATTATGAATTTATAGTGGATAGAAGCTCTACTTGTTTGTAATCCCTCACTGTTGTCTTAATGATGCTTCTATCTTTTCTCGCTCTGAGGAAAATTCTACACAGCAACTTAAACCCAGTTAGGAAGTGGATTTAAAGGAACTGGTTCTGCTGCACAATTGCTCCAGGAACCAGTTTGAGGCTGGGCCAGTAGCCATAGTAACCAAAGCAGTGTTGCTTTTTTTCATATCCAGTCCAATGGAATGTGCTGATGTGCATCATCTGACTATTGGGGATCAGTGCTAGAACATGGCATGATTCACTGCATTTTACTAGTGTTTGTGGCCACCATCTGGCTAAAGTCATGCAAAATGATAGACCTCCTAAACTTCAAATAGCTGTCTGCAAATTTCAGAAGGTGTTGTTTCAATTTCAATCACTAATGGCAGAATAAAGAAAATGGAGGCAGAGGGGCAGAAAGCAAGCATTCCCAAGGGAACAACGTGGCTTCATTTCTCAGAGGTGCTTGTTTACCTTCTGGCCCTGATGAGCACTCTGCATTTTTGATCTGGGATTCCAACCCTGGATGGGATATATTCTAATGTACATTTTGTAGACGCCCCACCATCAAGATGTATTATCGCCTGTGTCGAGCTGCCCTGAGAAAGCCCATCTTTTAAAAGAAAGGTAGAGAGTATGCGATTTTCACATGTGTAGACACCCTCACTGCTTCTAGTCTGTCTTTTAAAAAAAAGGAACGATGGTTTTGATATCAATGGCACTTTATTGGGCAGCTGATAACACAGCCACATAGCATTTGAGTCTTCTTCACACACTAATATCTTTTTAGGTAAAACTAAAACACTTGTTGAGCTATATTTTTTCCAAACAATATCTTAAGACAGTGAAAGACTATGGAAATAAAATGTTATTATTCTGCTACACTGTATCTCTATCTATAATAATAAATGGAAGTGTCTTGGGCCTATCTTTCTATCTGTGGCAGCCATAACACATCAGGATATTGTACCGGATGCCTCAAAATATGACTGAATATTGTTATTGTTGTCTCAATTCCTAAATGCTGCCTTTTAGTGTGAACCTTCAAACATGGAGATAAGTTGCAAGAAGGAAAGTTGAAGTCACCAGGAAATCATGACAGATGTTTCATAAATTGACAGTGTTTGTGCTAGTAAGCATAATGATGCTTTTACAGAAACTAAGCACATGCTAAAGAATGCTCAAACTTTTGTATAGTGTCATTTATTTATCATGCCAATAAGGTAATTCTCAAGATTCTGCAAGGTAGACTCCAGCAATACACGGAGCCAGATGTACAAGCTGGGTTTAGAAAAGGAAGAGGAACCAAAGACCAAATTGCCAACATCCACTGGAAAATGAAGAAAGGAAGGGAGTTTCAGAAAAACATCTATTTCTGCTTTATTGACTATTCTAAAGCCTTTGACTGTGTGGATCATAATAAATTGTGGCAAGTTCTTGGTAGTATGGAGATAACAAGTCACCTTGTCTGTCTCCCGAGGAATCTGTATAAAGACCAAGTAGCAACAGTAAGACCGCGGAACAACCGACTGGTTCAAGATTGGGAAAGGAATATGGCAGGGCTCTGTACTCTCACACTATCCATTCAACTTGTATGCAGAACACATCATGTGACATGTGGGGCTTGATGAATCCAAGGTTGCAGTTAAAATTTCTGGATGAAACATTAACAACCTTAGATATGCAGATGATATGCAGATGGCTGAAAATGAGAAGCTGAAGAACCTTATAACCAAGGTGAAAGAGGAAAGTGCAAATGCTGGGTTGCAGCTAAACATTAAAAAATCAAGATTATGGCAACCAGCCTGATTGATAACTGGCAAATAGAGAGAGAAAATGTGGAGGCAGTGACAGTCTTTGTATTTCTAGGCATTACAGCAGACGTAGACTGAAGCCAGGAAATCAGAAAACTTTTCCTTCTTGGGAGGAGAGCAATGACCAATCTCGATAAAATAGTGAAGAGTAGAGACATCACACTGGCAATGAAGGTCCACATAGTTAAAGATGTGACATTTCTTGAAGTGACCTACGGATGTGAGAGCTGGACCATAAGGAAGGCTGAGTGAAGGAAAAGAGACGCTTTTGAACTGTGATATTGGACGAAAATTTTGAAAGTGTCTTGGACCGTAAGAAGATCAAACCAGTCCATACTCCAGGAAATAAAGCCCAACTGCTCAATTGAGGGAAGGATATTAGAGGCAAACATAACTTTGGCCACATAACGAGAAGACAGGAAAGCTTTGAGAAGAGAATGATGCTGGGGAAAATGGAAGGAAAAAGGGCAAGGGCAAGGTGGATGGTATCCTTGAAGTGACTGGCTTGACCTTGAAGGAGCTGGTAGTAGTGATGGCTGACAGGGAGCTCTAGAGTGGGCAGGTCCATGAGGTTACAGAGTTGGAAGCAACTGAATGAATAAACAACAAAAGCACACATTTGGTGATGTTACTTAGGTAAAGTGTTTATAAATTCAGTTCATATCTAACCATTTGACAAAAACCACAATTGGAATGAAAAGCAAACAATACCCACAAATCTTCTATGTTAGTGTATGAGCTCTTTCCTCCAATCTTTCTTTATCTTTCTGGATGAAGCAGACATTTTGGAAGTTCAAGCACGTTGTCTTGAAGAGGTACAAGTAACGTTGCATGCTTGTGTTCCTGGAAGCACTCCAAAGAAAATTGATTCTAAAGACTTCCTTCCCGAGCAAAGAATATTTCATGTACATTCAGAAACATACCTAGTTGGTTGGGAAACACAAGCGTCTCAGTTCACTGATAATGTTTATTATATCCTTGACCGTTCTGCAAGATATGCCCACTAAAGAGGCACACATTTTAGAATGTAATCTCCTTGTCTTACAATCAAGCTTTCTGCAATGCTTTTCCTGGCCTACCAAAAACATTTAATATACATAGTTTTCATGCAGTACAGGTAGAGGATCCCTTAAGTGGAAATCTGACATGCTCCATAATCAAAAATTATCCATGTTAGTGACTGAAATAAATACACCTTTTGCTTTCTGATGGTTCAATATACAAATATTGTGTATAAAATTAACTGCAGGCTGTGTATAATATATACATGAAACAAATGAATTTTGAGTTTAGATTTGGGTCCCTTCTTGAAGATATCTTATGCATGTGCAAATATTCCAAAATCTAAAAATATCCAAAATCCTTCATACTTGTCATAACATTTTGTATAAAGAATACTTTGTATCTTTGGTAGTGATGAGAGCAGCACCAAAAAACAAAAACAAACCCCCACCCATCCCAATCTCAATTTAACTGCACACACACAATTTTGTAAACATCAACCAGCACTGGAGGAGATATTTCTTCTGGATTCCAGAAGAATGCCATTAAGACACTCTCCCAACCTTTGTATATATGAATTACATTGTTCAGTTTTTCTTTTTAGTAAAAATTAGTTTATACTAGCTGACCCGTGCACGCGTTGCTGTGCTATATATGTGTGTGGATGTCTATTGATGTATATGTATATATGTGTGTGCATGTGTGTATATGTGTATGTATATATGTGTGTGGATGTGTACATATGTATATATGTGTGGATGTGTATATATGTATATTTGTGTGTGAATGTGTATATATGTATATGTGTGTATGTATATATGTGTGTCGATGTGTATATATGTATGTGTGCATGTGTGTATATGTGTATGTATATATGTGTGTCGATGTGTATATATATGTATGTGTGCATGTGTATATATGTGTATACAGTATATATGTGGATGTGTATATATGTATATTTGTGGATGTGTGGATGTGTATATGTGGATGTGTATGTATGTATATGTGTGTATGTATATATGTGTGTGGATGTGTATATATGTATGTGTGGATGTATATATGTGTGTGGATGTGTATATATGTATATGTGTGTATGTATATATGTGTGTGGATGTGTATATATGTATATGTGTGTTTGTATATATGTCTGCTGATGTGTATATATGTATGTGTGCATGTGTGTATATGTGTATGTATATATATGTGTGTCGATGTGTATATATATATGTATGTGTGCATGTGTATATATGTGTATACAGTATATATGTGGATGTGTATATATGTATATGTGTGTATATGTGTATATATGTATATATGTATATGTATATATGCGTGTGGATGTGTATATATGTATAAGTGTGTATGTATATATGCGTGAGGATGTGTATATATGTATAAGTGTGTATGTATATATGTGTGTGGATGTGTATATATGTATGTGTGTATGTATATATGTGTGTATGTATATATGTGTGTATGTATATATGTGTGTGGATGTGTATATATGTGTATATATATGTGTGTGTGGATGTATATATGTGTGTGGATGTGTATATATGTATTCATGTGTATGTATATATGTGTGTCTGTGGCTAACCCCTTTTGTGTGTATGTGTTCCTTTCTTCTCTGTTCCTTCATTCCTTGTATACTTTCCTTCCCCAGAAACTTTCTTTACCTTCTACAGGGAACATCCGTGCAACGCTGAGCCGATGGCATGTTTCCTCTAACAAAAAAAAACTACATTTCCCTGCATCCTTTGCAATGGGACACGCCCACCGCTGGGAGGGAAAGGAAAAGCCCGGAGGGGAGGAGCCAGCAAAGGCTCCCCTCCGGCCTCTTCCTTTCCCTCCCAGGTGTGGGCGTGTCCTGTTGCAAAGGATGCAGGGAAATGTAGTTTGGTTTTGTTAGAGGAAACATGCCATCGGCTCAGCTGCTCCACGGATGTTTGCTGTAAAGAAGGTAAGGAAAGTTTGTGGGTGTTTGGTGTTGTGTGTGAATGCATGGTACTGGGGTTGTTTGTGAGTACATTTCTGTGCGTCTTCTTGGTTTAATGTTGTGTGGGTGTTTTTAGGGTGAATGTGTGTTTTTAGGGCACGGGAGGAGGCGGGAGGGGCTGGGAAGGAGGGGGGGTGTCCCCGCCTCTTGCCACGCCCCCCTGCCACTCTCCCTTACCGGGGGGGCGGCAGGGGGGGCGGGAGGAGGCGGGAGGGGCTGGGAAGGAGGGGAGGGGTGTCCCCGCCTCTTGCCACGCCCCCCTGCCACTCTCCCTTACCGGGGGGGCGGCAGGGGGGGCGGGAGGAGGCGGGAGGGGCTGGGAAGGAGCGGGGGTGTCCCCGCCTCTTGCCACGCCCCCTGCCACTCTCCCCCGGGGCGGTAGGGGGCGGAGGAGGCGGGTGGGGGTGGGAAGGCGGGGGGGTGTCCCCGCCTCTTGCCACGCCCCCTGCCACTCTCCGTTACCGGAAGCAGCAGGGGGGGGGCGGGAGGAGGCGGGAGGGGCTGGGAAGGAGGGGAGGGGTGTCCCCGCCTCTTGCCACGCCCCTGCCACTCTCCGTTACCGGGGGGGCGGCAGGGGGGGCGGGAGGAGGCGGGAGGGGCTGGGAAGGAGGGGAGGGGTGTCCCCGCCTCTTGCCACGCCCCCCTGCCACTCTCCGTTACCGGAAAGCAGCAGGGGGGGGGGCGGGAGGAGGCGGGAGGGGCTGGGAAGGAGGGGAGGGGTGTCCCCGCCTCTTGCCACGCCCCCCTGCCACTCTCCCTTACCGGGGGGGTGCCACTCTCCTTACCGGGGGGGCAGGGGCGGGAGGAGGCGGGAGGGGCTGGGAAGGAGGGGGGGTGTCCCGCCTTTTGCCACGCCCCCTGCCACTCTCCGTTACCGGAAAGCAGCAGGGGGGGCGGGAGGAGGCGGGAGGGCTGGGAAGGAGGGAGGGGTGTCCCCGCCTCTTGCCACGCCCCTGCCACTCTCCGTTACCGGGGCGGCAGGGGGCGGGGAGGCGGGAGGGGCTGGGAAGGAGGGGAGGGTGTCCCCGCCTCTTGCCACGCCCCTGCCACTCTCCGTTACCGGAAAGCAGCAGGGGGGCGGGAGGAGGCGGGAGGGCTGGGAAGGAGGGAGGGTGTCCCGCCTCTTGCCACGCCCCCTGCCACTCTCCGTTACCGGGGGGCGGCAGGGGGGCGGGAGGAGGCGGAGGGGCTGGGAAGGAGGGGAGGGTGTCCCGCCTCTTGCCACGCCCCTGCCACTCTCCCTTACCGGGGGCGGGAGGAGGCGGGAGGGGCTGGGAAGGAGCGGAGGGGTGTCCCGCATCTTGCCACGCCCCTGCCACTCTCCCTACCGGGGGCGGCAGGGGGCGGGAGGAGGCGGGAGGGGCTGGGAAGGAGGGGTGTCCCCGCCTCTTGCCACGCCCCTGCCACTCTCCATTACCGGGGGGGCAGGGGGGGGAGGAGGCAGGAGGGGCTGGGAAGGAGGGGGTGTCCCCGCCACTTGCCACGCCCCCAGCCACTCTCCCTAACCGGGGGGCGGCAGGGTTGGCCGGAGGAGGCGGGAGGGGCTGGGAAGGAGCGGAGGGGTGTCCCCGCTCTTGCCACGCCCCCCTGCCACTCCCCTTACCGGGGCGGCAGGGGGGCGGGAGGAGGCGGGAGGGGCTGGGAAGGAGGGAGGGTGTCTCCTCCTCCTTCCAGGTCCCCCCGCCGCTCTTCCTGAGGAGGCGGAGGAGCGCTCTGGCTGCCATGTGCGAACGTTCTAAACGCGTTCGCTGGCAGCGAAGTGGCCGGGGTGGGAGTGCTGGTGGCAATGTTTTGGGGATCGTTTTTTGGGGTGCTGGGAGGATGTAGGTCCGTTTTTTTGGCTGTTGTCTGTAGCGAGTGTAATGGTCCAGTAGGCTGCCAAGTTTGGTGCCTCTGCGAGCCATAGTTTCTTTGTCTATATACGACTTTAAACGGACTCACCAAAATTATATATATAGATTTTGTATCTGTATCTTTGGATCTCATCTCAAACAAGTGATTCCCAAAGTTAGAAATGAAAAAATTTTTTTTATCTGGTGGAGATGAGCCTATACAGTATTGTTTTATTATAAAGGGCAGCTGTAGTATGTTTCCTTCTTATTGTAAGGATAGTAGCAGGGATTCAAAGTATTGCTATGAATCTTTTTGTTCTTGAAGTATTAGAGAAACACCTTTTGTACCATTTTCTCTCACACAAAGCTGGTTTTCTTTTATGCATCTGTATTCAAAGGAGGGCTTAATCACAAAACTTCCTGAAAAAAAGTGTGGGAAAATGTGGTCCTATCCACAGCAGTTTTCTGAATCAGTTCCCTAAATAGCCCCAGGAACAGGTTTAAAAAGCAGGACACCAAGGTATTTTTTGGGGGATGTGTTATTATAGCATGGGCTTTTGTGGATGATGGCTTCCTATATCAGATGCATGTACTCTAGACTATTGTGTCTCAGTTTGTCTCTATTACATATGATAGACAGCGAGGTCAGAGCATTTAATCCCCCCTAATGTGGAGTTATTCGATTTGATCGTCTGTCTTTTTGTCCTTCCAGTTCCATTTCCAAACATGTGTCCTGTACACACACTGTACCTTACATTCTGGGTAGTATTCCATTTATTTGATGAAGGTCACACAATCTCAAGGTGTATTTAAATCACTAGCTTTCAAGGTGCCACAGGACTCTATGTTATTGTTGTTTTCAACTGAGATAGTGCCGAAGCTTCCCCCAGGATGGAAGATGGGTGGTAACTGTACCTCATTGCCCACCTTCCAGATGTTTTGCAGTTCTGTTCTCCTGCATAATTAAAAGCAGCAGCTTTCAGAACCAAGGTCGTTCTTCTCAGCATTAAACTGATTATACTTTAGCAACATAATAACCTTGGTAGAAGGATTTTGTGAAGCTGCAGGGCTCAATAAAACCTTCTAACTCGAAAACAGCAAGGCACTTTTCTATTCACATTGTTAATTTTTGCAAGGTTCCCCGTTAGAATGGGGGGAAAAGAATTAAGGACCAGGTCAGTTAAGAGCATATGCTCCTATTTTGGCAAGATTGTGCCAGATCTCCCACAGAATGTAACTTATTCCTGATATTTAGTTACAGCTCAAAATGTAATAACTCAATTCGCCCTCTTCCAAAACAATTGCATTATCAGGGCCAGCCCTACCATTAGGAAGACAGTTACCTCAGGCTAGATCTACACTGCCATATAATCCAGTATCTTTCCCCAGATCATTTGCTTTAAACTGGATTATATGTGTCTACACTGCCATATAATCCAATTCAAAGCAGATAATCTGGGATCAATTACTTGGTTATATGGCAGTGTATATGGGGCCTCAGACTGGATTTATACTGCCCTATATACCAGGATCCGATCCCATATTATCTGTTGATCCCAGATTATCTGGCAGTGTAGACTCATCTAGTAGTGTAGACTCATAAGAGTTTGGTTTACATCTTGTAGAGATGTTCACATCTATATATTCTGTGTTTGGAAACTTCATTCCTTTGAATCATAGAATCATAGGGTTGGAAGAGACCTCATGGGCCATCCAGTCCAACCCCCTGCCAAAAAGCAGGAAAATCATATTCAAAGCACCCCCGACAGATGGCCATCCAGCCTCTGCTTAAAAACCTCCAAAAGGAGCCTCCACCACACTCCGGGGCAGAGAGTACCACTGCTGAACCGCTCTCACAGTCAGGAAGTTCTTCCTAATGTTCCGGTGGAATCTCCTTTCCTGTAGTTTGAAGCCATTGTTCTGCGTCCTTGTCTCCAGGGCAGCAGAAAACAAGCTTGCTCCCCCCTCCCTATGACTTCTTCTCACATATTTATACATGGCCCTCATCATGTGTTCTTCTCTCTTCCTTCTCTTTTGAAGACTAAACATACCCAGCTCTTTAAGACACTCCTCATAGGGCTTGTTCTCCAGACCTTTGGTCATTTTAGTCACTCCCCTCTGGACATATTCTAGCTTGTCAACATCTCCCTTAAACTGCGGTGTGCCGAATTGTACACAGTATTCCAGGTGTGGTCTGACAAAGGCAGACCATACCTTTGCTATTTCTGTATTCTGTTTCTGTCTCAATTTCTTTCTTACTTTTTATTATCAACAATATTAATTTACAGATGAGACACAGTAACTTGGGCAATCAGTTGGGATGAAAAATGAGACAAATTATGAAAAAACCCACATTTCTTAGGGTGCATTTACACTGTAGAATTAATACTGTTTGACCCCACGCTCATTGTCATGGCTCCACGTATGGAATAATGAGAGTTGGTAATGCATCAGCAACTAGCACAATGCCTTTGCATTGTGCCATTGCAATGAAAGTGGTGTCAAAGTACATTCATTCTACAGTGCAGATGCACTCTTAGACTACGTCTGAGGTATTATCATCCCCTCTCATTAAAAAAATTGAGATCTATCCCTTGCTTATTTTTACCCAAATGTGAACATATTTTGTGAGTGACTAACCTGGGTTAAGGGGTGCTTTGTGCATTTTTGAAAGATATACATTTTTCCTCACACTTATCTTTTTGCATGCAGACACCTGTCAGTGTGTGGGTTGCAGAGAGCAATTGTGAAATGGACAGTTAGTGTCCTGTGTAGTGACCTCGTAGACAGTATGAGGAAGGATCCATAAGAAGCCCATTGGACATCAAACTGACATTAGATTCCTCAGCCATCCTTAAGTTTCTCCCCCTTCTTGTCTGCCACCCAAAACTTGACAGGGAGTCTCATCTTGCGAACAGTGCTTCTCCCATGACCTCTTCAACTAAAAACTTTGTAAACTTGTTCCTTGAAGAAAAGATGGCCAAAATCAAGCCTTTCAAGCCAGACATGAGGGAACGCCACCAATACAAGAAAATAAAGGCTCACTTACATGGAAATTAAGGAGTAAATTGAACTGAAGCCGAGTAGAAAAATGTCACGCCTGCAGAGTAACGGCTTGGCCCCTTTGTAATGTAAAAGGCGCAATAAATTAGAGGTACCTTGAAATTAAAATTTGGTATTCAGAAAACTTGGTGCTTGAGCTGTTGAAAACAGGTCATGAAGCAATTACATGGTGATAAAGCTTGTGGGCTTTTAATCAATACTGGAGGCTGCACCAGACTTGCCCTTTTAATTTGGGGGTTATGATTTTTTGAAAACCAGTCTAAACTTGTTTGATTAAAGATGCTTTTCTTTTCTTTTCCCTTTCTCTCTAAGCACCGTAGCCGCAGGCAGCTTGCCTCTTTTAAATGAATACTTTCCAAATGAGATATATTTAAGCGGTTGCTGTTCATCATATCTGTTCATCAGGCATTGGAAGGAAATTTATTATTTTTTTCAGAGATGCCGAGCTCTCTTTAAAACCAAAGTTTCTTTCATATCTTCTTATCAGAAGGATATTATTTGTAAAAGCCAGCTCTGCCTGACCAGCATAGCCTTAAAACATATATTGATTGGGATGAAATCCCGAGCATCTACGAGGGAGTAAGCACCACTGAACACAATTACATTTATTTCTATGTAAAACCGGTATTTCTTAGAAGAAATCTATCTTTGAATAGACAAAATCTCAAAATCTATTGCCTTTAGCAATTTAATAAACGACTATCAGTTGGATGCAGATTACGTTGGTCTCACTAAAGTCATTCTGAAAAGTAAGCCATGAGTAACTTAAAAAGATCCTAAGGACAAATCTATATGGCCCATTTCCCTTTGAAATGATATACTATACACTTAAAGGATACTCTATAAATTTGGATCAACAATATATAGTCGCTTTTGGTGTGAGAGAATTGGCTGTCTGCAAGTTGCTGTTGACACGAGAAAAAACAAAACCAAACCAAAAACTTAGTTGTGAGCTTCTCCCAGATCCAGGAAACCAAGAATTCTAAATGTAATACAGCTTTTCAACTATGTTATGCTATTGTACTTGTTTATACTTCATCTCACTAGAGAAAAAATCCACTTAAAATCCAGTTTCTGCCTCCTGCAGAATTCTGGGGTTTGTAGTTTAGTGAAGCTGTTAAAGGCTCCTCCCTAAACTACAAACCCCAGAATTCTGCAGGAGGCAGAAACTGGATTTTAAGTGGCCTTTTCTCTAGTGTTCTGAATAGAACCGATGGGCAAAATCCATCATATGAACACACAGCTAAATTTGCATTCAACAATGGAGGTTGCCAATCTCCGGGAACTGCCTCCAGAGGGTGCTGTTGCAACAATAAAAGGTGTAATTGACTCAATTCTATGCCCTATAAGAACAAGGGAAAGGACCCCTCTGTTCCAGAAACTATGATCATAAAGTCAATTTGCTATGATGAATTTCTCTAGCAGATTGTTTAAAAAATAACTAAAGAAACCTATTGTGTTGTCATCTAAAAGAATGGAAGCATATATTTATAATGTCACAAATCAGCAGTTTGATCTCCCATTTGGTGAAATGTGGTTTAAGCACATTAATAATAATTAATAACCCTTAATAATAATTAATAACCAGTATATGTGTTTGTGTGTATGCATGTGAATTTTCAAGTCACCTGTTTATTTATAGCAGTAGTTGCCAACCATTTTTTGACCAAGGACCACTTGAGCAGGGACCACTTTGACCAGTAGCCACTCTCCAACATAGTACCAAGAGGGTTACGAATCCGTTTTTGGTCAACTTTAGATTCGGTTTGGTAATTTGGGGGTGCTGATTCAGAAAATTGCATTGGATAGACCACCTTATCTCTAGTTTCTGATACAGAATATATGTCACCCCATACTAGCCATCTGCTCATCAACAGAAAACCATATTTAATAAACCTCTTGCACTACAAGAAGAATTTGCAAGACCAGTCACTCTCATTGCAACGCTATACTAACAGCGAGGCCGCAGACCATATTTTAGTTCTTGTGGACAACTAGTGGTCTATGGACCACAGGTTGGAAACCACTTGTTTATAGTGACCCTACACATTTCATAGGGGCTTCTTCAACAAAGAATACTAATCATAGGTGGTTTTGCCAGTGCCTTCTTATGAAAGCACATGATGGCACATGATATTCGTTAATGGTCTTCCAGCCAAATACTAACCAGGAACAACAACAACAGCAACAACACAATCAACATATAGTATTAGTCAATAAAACTTGCAAATTGAAAGGCCAGGTGTAGAGGGGAGAACTGGGGGTGTTAAGATAGTGTCATCTTCTCACCTCCATCCTCCTAGTTTTGTTACCTGTATATAAATACAATCATTGTCATTAAGGTTTAACTGGAACGTCAATGCATTATGCAAATTAACTGCACACAGGTTTCCCACAGGAAACAAGGACATAATTGACTCTTCCCAGATCAGTTTAATGGCTTAAAATATAAATAAAACCCATTAATTTTTATTTCCCCCTCTTAAGTGATTGTCCCTTGGCTTTTCCTTTCTCTTCTCACAGTAATAATGTTAAATTATTGTCTGTTTGTACACAGCTGTTTGCCTTCCTCTGTGTTGCCCATCCCCACTGTGAAGATACAGGAAGAGGAAACAATGGCTGAAATACTAAATTGTGGGCTGTGATGAAAATGGAGTTATCTTGCTGATGCGATATGCAATTGTGTTAAGAGAATAGCAGTAATGTGAAATGGGACATCATACAATAAGATGTATTGTTATAGAACAGGGGCCACCACTACATTACAGTGTACTGCACAACATGATCCATTGTGTAACTTGACTCCTTGTGCTCAATATTGTTGTTGTGTGCCTTCAAGTCCTTTCAGATTCATGGTGACCCTAAAGTAAACCTATCATTTAGTTTTCTGGAACTATGATTGTGTGATTTGCCCTAGGTTACACTTTGGGTAACCATGTCTAAGTAGGAAATCAAATCTTGATCTCCAGTGTTATCTACTACTCGGCATTACTTCGCGAACGAAGATTCTTAGGAAGGACTCATCCCACGCTTTTTACACGCGCGTTGATGACTAAAAAGGCCAATCTGAGAAAGGCAAGTTTGGTTGCAGAAAGCACAGCAGAAAGTCTCCTTGGGTGATGTTGTTTCCAAGTTGCGGTTCTTTCTGCGTTGTCGTTTCTCTTCGAGACCCATTCAGCGTGTCTTCTCGAAAGAGGCCGCAGCATTGTGGATAGTGCATCTCCATGCCTCCCGATGTGAGGCCAGGGTGCACCATTTTTGGGGATCAATCTGGCCGAGCCTGAGATGTTGTTTCAGGGAGTCCTTATATCTGTTTTTGGGGGCGCCTCTCTTGCGCTGACCCATGGTGAGTTCACCATAGAGTAGTATCTTTCGGAGACGGTGGTCCTCCATCCTAGAGATGTGCCCTGCCCAGTGCAGCTGTGTTCTCAATAGCATGGCCTCAGTGTTATAGTCCAATGTTAAAACCATTACACCATATGGCACAATGAGGCACCATAAAAAGAGGGGGAAACATTTTTCGTGCTAAGTTCAGGGCATCCATGACTTTCCATTACTCTTGATTCCTCATTACCATTTTCTCATGGCTCTGTTGATGGTTGTTAGCCTCCTCTTTTCCCTGTAGCTGTACAGGGGTAAATAGTGCCATACTGGGCCCTTCCAGACAGACCCTATATCCTAGGATCTGATCCCAGATTTTCTGTTTATTACAGATTATCTGGCAGTGCAAACTCATATAATTCAGTTTGCATGTGTATGGGTGATACACCTCCCCTTATATTACCAAGAAGACACCGACACAAGTAGTTGGAGTAAAATTTGTCCACAACTCATTTATTGATAACAGGAACAAGGGTTGGTAGCCATGCATGGATCCTGGATCAGGGGTCGGACAGCCTGCTCCTGTCTGAAGATGCTTACATCCCTGGGTGCCACCGGCATGCTATTGGTTCCTGTAAGCTCAGCACTCCAGGGTCCAGGGCATTATCCCCCCTTTCCAACAAGGGGTGATATACCACCCCGATCCAGGGACCATGCCACACACCCAACACAGAGTAGTGACAAGATAAACACCCAACAACAGCAAGATAAGCTAACAGATGCGTAGCAATGATACATGCAGGGAGGGAGGGTGGAAAAGCTGGTGCAGGCCCAGTACCTGCTGGTAGGCCTCGGGCAGCCTGAAGTATGCTGCCTGGGCGTAAGAGAGGGCTGGCCCCAACTACATGCCAGGCCAGGGCATGGCCAGCCCCACCATTGGCCAGCTGGCTCTGGTGGTGGGAAAATCTCCTGCCACCCAGGGGGCTTCTGGGGAGAAGAAGCCCCCTCCCAATCCATAATGGCAGTAAATCGGGCCAAGCCATTTATTTCAGAAAAGCTGGGATCAGATCCTGGGATATAGGGCCTGTCTGGAAAGACCCACTATTTCACATTGTGGCTGTTTGTGCACCATTTTACATTGCACACTCAGCTTGTGCTAGGATCCCAGTGGTGCAGATACAACAACATTCCCTATGACCGTGGTCTAATGTTGTAGTTCTAAACTGCAGTATTGCAAATTGGTTTTAACACTGTAAATCCTCAAAAGAATGCCATTTCTTTTAGTTCAGGTCTTTGTTTTGTAGTAGGACATGTTCTAGGGAAACTAATTATTTTTAATGTCATTGATTAATTGGTTTAAGTATGCTGATTGAGCAAATGTGAGGATATAGATTAAAAAAACACCAAGGGTTTTCTAAATAGTCAAAAATCACTATGAATATTAAATGAAAAATATATTTGAATATTATTTTTGAGGACCAGTCTATGTTGGAACATCACATGTAGAGAGATGCCAGCATTCTGGAGTGTGGTTTGCAACTTAGTGCTGGGTTTGTAGGTGCAAGCAATAATATGAAGCCTGTGGAAAGAACAGGATGTCACACAGGAGTCATTTCAATGTAGATAATATATTAATTCATATAAGGCCTTTTAATGCCTAAAACTATTTGCAAGTCTGATATGGAAGTGTGAAGCAGGCTTCACATTATGTAGCTGAAATGGTATTATGGATATATTTTTGTGTAAAATATTCTATTTTGCCAACTATCCCAAAACTTGTATGCATATTCAATGAGTTCTAATATGAATGTATATGGAAAGATAGTTTCTTTAAATTTCCAATCCACACATATTCAGAGCATAAGCATTCATTTTATAACACACATATGCATACACTGTTCTGATAGCCTGGTTTGGAGCCTGCAGTTTCTTGATGGAAATGCCTTTAGTTGTAAGCTTCTGGTCCTACTTCTCTGTTTCTGATACAGATAATGCAAAGAGGGTAAATGTGAATTGCAGATCCAGGCCTAGGTCCCTTTTCAGAAAGTATAACTGGATTCTGGGATGCTGCCATTTGCCCTCATAAAGTAGTCAGCTGTGAAGGCTGGCAGGAGGAGAAAGGAAAGGTGTACCACTATGACACTTTTAGGTGAAAGATGAAGTCAAGAAGTGGAGAGCAATGAGGAGGGATAGTGAGGAGCCATCTATGGTTAAGCAGGTAATGAGAGGAACTGGATTAAGTGTGACAGACCAGAGTATAGATAGTAGGCTTGTGCAATCCAGGTAAACTTTGACTGTTTTGTGTCTCAACTTTCAATGGGGGCTCCAATCCATTTTTGGGAAGCTCCCAAAATCAGGAGGGCAGGTATTTGTTTTTGCTCTGGGGTGCCGAAAGATACATTTTCTATCGGCCCATTATGGGGGAGGGGGCTTCCCAGGCTCCACCTCCTGTCATTTTAGGCATTTATACTCTAGAGGAGAGGTGCTCAGCTGTAGACAGGTGTGCACTTTAAGGAAGCTTTGTACCTGCTTCTTACTCCAGAGGTGCTTGGCTGCAGGCAGGTGTGCACACTTTCTGAGCCTGCATGTCACACACACTTTCCAAGGCAAAGAGGCAAGTGTACCACAGAGGTAGCGCTCAGCTTTAGGCAGGCGCACACGCTTGCTGGACCTGCATGCCACATGCCATTTCAAGGCAAGGAAACACGTTCTCTTACTGCAAAGGAGGCAGTTGGCTGCAGGCAGGTGTGCACACTTTCTGAGCCTGCATGCATTTCCAAGGCAAGGAGGCTGTTCATGAAAAGCAGGCAAGGAGCTGGGATCAGCTCCTGCTTGCTTTTATGTTAAGTTGATTTTTCTACCAGGATGGGGCTTCCTGTTACATGCCTAAGGAAAACAAATCTATCCAAAACTCTAGTAGGTCATTACATTTTATGCCACTTTAACTGAAAGGTCTCCATCCTATAGAACACTGGGATTTTTAGTTTTGTGTGCTAGAGTGCGCTAACACTATAAACCTCCAACTTTAGTCCTCTCAATGTTTGGAACTTTAACTCCCAGAATTTTTAGGTATTGGTCATGCTGGCTGGGACGTCTGGAAATTGAAGTCCAAAACATCTGAAGGAGGAATGGTTTAGAAGCACTGAAGTCTAGTCCACTCTGCTTAACTACTTGCATTGGAATTCTCTGGTAGAGAATTTTATTTATTTATTTATTTATTTATTTATTTATTTATTATTTGGTCTTGTATTTCCGCTCCTCCCTGCAGGCTCGGGGCGGGTCACAACATATAAAACAAGCTGCATGTGATAGTACTTTAAGTAATTTTAAGTACTTCAACAACTATAAGTCCCATAGGATGGAGCCATGACAATTAAAATAGTTTAGAAAGTGAAACTAAACTGAATCACATAGGAAGAAAGGGCAAGCTATTGGCTCTCAGGCAGCTGCAATGTGAAAGATAGTAGTGTATCTCATCTGCAGATTGTATTTACAAACAGAAGGTAAGCCGCTACCAGCCCCACAGGCTCTAGCAGAGCAATAAAGCAGGCTTAATCTTATTTGTAAAACATTCATGAAGCAGATTTACTTGAAGATTTTGTATCACTGCGTGGCAAGAGAGTCTGTAATGAGTGGGTTTTCTGTAGGATGAAGGTGGGGTTGTCTCTTTTAATAGTGATTAGGCATTTTATTTTTCTGAACGTCTTGGGGCCCACAGGGACATTTTCTTTTATTTCTTAGGCATAGTAAGTAAGCATTTCCTTTCCCCCCTCTTGGTCTCAGATACAGCCTATGTGCTTTAATACTGAATAGCAGAGTTTTTTTTTTTTGTTTCTACACAGTTCAGACCAGAATATATTAAAATCTTCCATTTTATTAGCAAAATGTGTGGTACTCTTTAGAGTTTTTGGATGCTGCTGCTTTTTCCGTTTGGGGCATATTATAAGTTAATGTTATTGGTTGTGAGCATTGCAAAAATCCTTTTGCTCCTTCAGTTTTTCTATCATGTTTTTTTAAAAAAAAAACAAGGTTATTTGTTCTAAGCACCTTCTTGCTTTGCCGCATAGTCCAAGGCCGGTCTATGGACTCTGCATGCTCATTCCACAGTCCAGCTTTGTAGGAGAAATGTTCTCAATATTTCCAGGCTCTCTGCAGCCTTCAGCTACATCTCTCCAGCTATCCCAAATCCAAAGCTGGAGCTTCAAAGGGGGATTTAAATATGATGCAGTAAGAACCCTTAGGGACAAGGCTTTCTACTACCTTTGCAGCATTTATATAAAGGAGGAAGTACAGGACACTACCATTCTCTGCCAGTGACCTTAATAACTTTGAGACTTTGCTAGATAACAAGAAAGATTTTCCATCAATAACATGCATTGGGTTACTGCACATGTACCCATATTGTTTCAAATACCGTACTGTACGAATACTGTTATAAGCGGGACTGTTTTCCATGGTATCTGTATCATCTGACAAAATATATAATCTCTAGGCCTTTTCTATGCCCTCCAGTCTTTCATAACAGTAAGGTTTGCTATTATCTGTGGTTTTGTATATTCACGTGAAGCCCAGAGACATATCCCCCATGGATATGATAGTCCATAAAGCTGTCTTGCATCTGGAATAGCAGGATATAAATGAATTCCATCACCATCATTGTATAGTATTATTAAAGAAATATAATTGAATTTCATTCAGAAAACATGGCAGGGATTTTAGATTAAACAGCTCAATCAAAAATGTATTGCAGCATCAATGTCCATGAGGAAACTACGGTAAGTTTACTTTGGTAGAGGGAAGGTGTATAGCAACAGATTCAAAACCAAAAGATTCCAAGACCTGCCAGCCTGACAGAGCTTATTGTATAACTAACAATATTGTATAATAATGATGTGGCCTTGGTTGTTAGTAGTTTTTCAGGCTAATTGCAGTACAGGCTGTTCCCAAGTTACAAACATCTGACTTGCAAATGACCCATAGCTAAGAACTGGTGTGAGACAACAGGAAGTGAGATAAAGCTACCCCTCGGAAGGGAAATTCACTCCCGGAAGAGTTTTCATGGGGAAAACGGGTCTCCACTGATGCTTTAGCACCAATCCTTGTTTCCACAGCAAGCAAAATGTTTCAAAATTATCACAGGGACAGAAAATGAGAGAGAATCTTCCGAACAGGAGCACAGGCAGCAAAACAAATGCCACAGGGGTGTTTAACATTCCCTATGCTACCCAAAGCTCTATATCTATATCTGTATCCATATCCATATCTATATCTATGACTGGAGTTATGCTTTAAAAGTGTACCTGTTCCAACTTACATACACGTTTAATTTAAGAACAAACCCACATAACTTATCTTGTTCATGACTTGGGAACTGCCTCTATAGTAAAATGATCTGTAGATTAGCATAGCAATAAATAGAGCATGTATTTATGATTGAACTGCATATTTCAAAAATAGATAAAATTCATGTTTTTGTATGATGTGTAAAAAAACCCCTCATAATTTAAACTTATATCAGGAGCACCCAACATTCTCCATGAGTCCGGCATTTTGATTTTGGATGTTGCTTGGTAAACTGATAAGTCATTGTTTTAAAAATCACACAACTGTGAAATGTCAAAACTGCCTCCTAAGTAATATTTCCATTCCTGAAATACTTCTGTTATCTGAGCCAGTTTCAGAACTTTGACAGTATCTGCTGATCATGCATTCTTGCAGCTATCCTAAATAAGTGAGCTGATGATCTATTTTATTATTTTATTATTTTATTTATTTATTTTATTATTCCATCTTGTATTCCGCTCCTCCCTGCAGGCTCGGGGCGGATAACAGCACATAAAATAGGCTGACATGTGGCATCCATGTAGCCATACAATAAAACGCCGGGAGAGAGTTCCAGAGCGCCGGGGCCGCCACAGAGAAGGCTCTTTGCCTGGTTGCGGACAAGTGGCAGGCGCGGACCGATGGTACCAGGAGCAAATTCAACTCCTCCGAACGTAGTGATCTCGGGGGAATGTACGGGGCAAGGTACACTCAAATACACAGGCCCTAGGCCGTGCAAGGCCTTAAAGGTTAAAACCAACACCTTGAAGGCAACTCGGTACTCGATAGGTAGCCAGTGCAACTGCCGAAGGATGGGCGTGATGTGCTCCCTTACTGACGTTCCCGCCAGCAAGCGAGCAGCGGCATTTTGCACCAGCTTGAGTTTCTGAATTGTCAACAAGGGAAGGCCAACGTAGAGGGCGTTCAAGTTGACGACATGCGAATGAATTGTTTTAAAAAATAGAATACTTTGACCACTCTTGGCTGTAAGTTCTTTGCACATTTAATCTGAATGTTTTGCTACTGGTAATAATAAATCTACTGCTGAATATTTAGACTGAACAGAGTTGAGTGCCTTGGTCCTAAAGCAAAATTCTAAGTTTTATAGTCAGAAAGATAAATCCACCTGGAGGGTTGGTTACCGACAAATGGAATATTTTCCTTTTATGTGACAGTTTCCAGCTACATGATACCTAAGGTTTGATTTTACTTATACATTAAATAATATCTTATGGTTACAACTTTCCCTCCTACCATTACTTTTCTGAAAGATTATTGAAGCTGAAATGCTACACATACTTGCCTAAGAATCAGCCTTACTGAGCTTAGTGACACTTCTAAGGAGCCATGCATTTGGGTGAAGGGATAAATTTGTGGTTGTTGGCATGTGCTTTCAAGCTGATTCTGATGCTGAAAGAGTCTCACTTGCCCAAGGTCACCCAGTAGGTTTCCAATCCATGAGAGAATATGAATCTGGGTCTCTGAGAGATCTAGGCTGGCTCTACACTGTAGGATTAATGCAATATGACGTAGCTTTAACTGCCATGTCCTAATATTATGGATTCCTTGGATTTGCAGTTTAGTGAGGCACTAGCACTCTGTCTAAAGACCTTGTAAAGGACTCCATTTTGGCTGGTAGGCAGAGGGATTTTGAGGATGGATCCCAACATCTTGAGAACATATGTAAAGACCCTTTCTCTGTGGAAACTGAAGCTATGCTGGCATGGGAAGAACTGTGCTATGGTATTGCTTCATGTGACCCCAGACCTCTGGCAGAATGTGGAAGAGCCACACTGTAATAATTGTCACATTATTAAAGCTGGAGGAGGCTTTGGAAGCAGCCACATGGAAATACTCCCTTGCTGTTAATGGTACATTTCACAAAGCTTGTCAACAGTCTTGTGCTTGGCTGCTACTGACACTAATGTGGGCACTGCACCAAATATAGTCTCTTTTAGCTTGTATACAAATACATTTTTAAAAGGGAGATAGTTCACATTTTACCCTCATGCTATACCTTAACATTGAGTATCGAAGGAAGTGAAGGGGGAAAAACACGCAGGGATGATATGAAAGTATTCTTCAAATGAGATGTAATTTTATGCTGGGAATGAAAACACCGGTTTCTTGGTCTTGCCCTCCTTATGGCTATATTAATATGAAACATTAATCATTAAGGAGAAGAAAATTAGTTCACCTGAACTGATCCTGAATCTGAGCAGAGAAGTTAGGCAAAATAATGATTGCACAAAATTTCTTGCAAAGCAATCATTCTCCTTGACTAATTTTGCTAAAGGGCACTAGTTAGCAACCTCATGAGAAATAAGGAAGTTGGCTCCTGCTTTCACAGACTTGCTGCTTTTTGTGTGAAGAAAGATGAAAGAACTTTATGTTCTCAGGCAGTGAGGTTTAGGCATGGAGGATTCTTGAGTGCCTTAAAGCTTGATGCAGGCACCTAGACATTTTAAAATGTTTTTCCAGCGCTGGTTGTTTTATCTTCTTCTCCTCAGAAGTATTTCACAGTACCAGTTAGCACTTCTATAGTTTTTCACAAGGATCTGGGAAACAACCCCTGCTGTCAGTTGTATCAAACAGGATTATATTATTTTCTGAATTTTGTTAACTATTCCATGGCACTTTCAAGATTCACACCCATTCAGTGGCAATAAGTGGCTGCCATGTCAATGGGGTTGTGAATGCATGCCATGTTTTTCTCCAGACTTTCAAGGAACTTTCCGAGGTGCTGAACCCTATTCCTAAATGGATTCAGATCTTGGACAAAACCTAACCAAAACCCACAGTGTCTTGCTGACATGGGAGACACCAGCCATGTCCAAACACAGTAAAACATTTCCTTGAGAAATAGATGATAGTTCCTCCATCATGCAGAAGATCAGTTTCTCCACTCTCTTGTTAATAATAATAATAAAAAAACAATTGAAGCACTGGCTAGGTGTAGCCTTATGTAAAAAATGAAAGTATCTTGTCCCCTCTTCTAATATACATCGCTATTCAACTTCACATCTTCTGATCAGTGATATAAATTTTGAATTTTTCAACGTATGGTAAATTAAACTGTCTCCTTGTTTTGAGATAAGCAGTCAGTGCATCAGTGATCTTTTTGTGTGAATATACAGTTGGCACGCTTATTAGCTATGAAAAGAACAATTATTTATTTATTTATTTCGGGATTTTACCCCGCTCTTCTCAACCCCCAAGGGGGGACTCAGAGCGGCTTACAGTATGGCACAATTCGATGCCCACATAATAACAATATAAACCCCAAAACACTTCAACAATTAAAATACATTAAAATACATTAAAATACAACTACATTAGCACCATACACATTCACTCTGGATTAAAACAATGTTCAGTCCATAAAAACATTGGCCATAATCACCCACTTTCATTAAAAACCAATCTAAAATGCTGCCTTGTGCTGGTGTACGAATGCCTGGTCCCACAGCCAGGATTTTACTTTTTTCCTGAAGGCCAGGAGGGATGTGGTGGATCGTACATCAATAGGAAGCTCATTCCACAGGCGGGGAGCCACCACCGAGAAGGCCCTATCCCTCGTCCCCACCAGCCTCATCTGAGATGTAGGCGGGAGCGAGAGCAGGGCCTACCCGGATGATCTTAGATTACGAGGTGGGACATAGCGGCTGATGCGTTCGGACAAGTAAGCTGGGCCAGAACCGTATAGAGCTTTAAAGGTCAAAACCAGCACTTTGAATTGAGCCCGGTTGGACAGGCAGCCAGTGGAGCTGACACAACAGGGGTGGTATGCTCCCTGTATGTAGCTCCCGTTAGCAATCTGGCTGCCGCCCGCTGACTAATTGCAATTTCCGAACTGTCTTCAAAGGCAGCCCCACGTAGAGTGCGTTGCAGTAATCTATTCGGGATGTGACCAGAGCGTGGACGACCGTAGCCAGATCAGACTTCCCAAGGTAATTAGTTTTCAAAGTCTGTCTAATGCTGGAATACACATTTTATATTTTACCAAGAAAATACAAATTGCTCAAGAGATTTCAAAGCATCCTTGTTCCCCTTTGTATGGCACTAAAATACAATTGGAAAGAATTTTAAGTATTTATAGGCATATCCCCCCCCCCCCGGACGATTAAAGGAGCCAATACATCCCATTAAAATGTCTTTCTTTCACTACAGTTCCTATATATAGGATATAAAGTAATCTCAGATATATATTGCTAAAGACAGATTGGACCTGGTGTAAGTTCTACAGAACCTAACGGGGCCATAAAACTGTGGACTTTTTTCAATTAGTAGTACTTACACTACTCTGCAGTCCAATCCTATAGAGGTATACTCACAAGGAACGTCTATTGAATTCAGTGGCACCTGTATACAAGAACACAACTGCTTCTTGCCCTACTGCTTATATTATTATTAACCAAACATTCATAACTGAATTTATAACCTCTCTTCACTGAAGGTTTTGATTCCAAGGAAACTGACTTTTAATATGCAGATTTATTCCTTTCTCGTTGGAGGATGTTTGGAGGTCCCAAAATGGGACCGCACGAGATTATACTTTCTTTTCAGCTAGAAGAAAAACGTGGTCAAGAATAGACCTCATATTAGTTTCAAAAACATTAGCAACAAAGGTGATAAAAACAAAAATACACCCTCGACTACTTTCAGACCACGCATCAATAGAGATAATTTTTAAGTGGGGCTCAAAACAATTTAAATGGAGACTGCAAGATGCACTCCTAAAAGCAGAGGGGGATATACAAAAAAATAAAGAGCTAATAAGGGAATACTTTAATATAAATAGTAACGGGGAGACGGATGAATTAACTACGTGGGAAGCAAGTAAGGCGGTTATGAGAGGGAATTTTATCTCTCAAGCCAGCCAGATGAGAAAACAAAAAAGGAAGGAAAGAGATAGACTTGAAAAGGATTTAAATACTCAGGAGATGAAATTGAAAATTAACCCCAATGATAAAGAGACAGAAGGGAAAATTAAATATATTAAGAGCCAGTTAAATTTAATTTTAATGGAAGATATTGAAAAGAAACTAAAGTTTCTAAAGCAGAGAAACTTCGAGCAGGCCAATAAAGTGGGGAAGTGGCTTTCATATCAATTTAAGAAAAAATCTCAGAGAAATAATATAACAAAAATTACAAGAGAAGGGATCTCATATACTAAAGATGAAGATATAATAAAAGAATTTGCTGACTATTACCAGACCCTATATCAAGACGATGGGATAAGTAAGGTAAAAATACAAGAATACTTGAACAAACAAAATTTAGAGCGGATCACGGAGGAGGAAAGGAAAGCCTTAAATGCAGAGATTACAGAGGAAGAGATCGATAGGGCAATAAAGAACCTAAAAACAGGGAAGTCACCTGGACCTGATGGTTTGACAGATATATACTATAAACTATTAAAGGAGGAATTAATACCACATCTTAAAAAGGTAATGAATAAAACCATACAAGAAGGGAGGATGCCGGAGACGTGGGGGCTATCAGAAATAGTAGTAATACATAAGGAAGGGAAGGACCCGGAAGCACTTCAAAATTATAGGCCAATTTCCCTCCTAAACTTAGATTATAAACTGTTTGCCAATATCTTGGCCTCAAGATTTAAATGTTTTTTGAATAAATGGATTAACGAGAACCAGACGGGCTTTCTCCCGAATAGAATGATGAAGAAGAATATAAGAAACGTAATAAACGCAATTGAGTACTTAGATAAGAATATAGGTACGAAGGCACTCTTCGCGTTCTTGGACGCGGAGAAGGCATTCGACCGAGTTAGCTGGGGAATAATAGAAAGAATGCTAAACGAAATGGATATGGGTACAAATTTTATTTCAGCCATAAAGGCGATTTATCAAAAACAGGAGGCACAAGTAGTAATCAACGGTCAGAAATCAGGCAAGATCGTGATTAATAAGGGAACAAGACAAGGATGTCCCTTGTCGCCCCTGATTTTCAATTATGTCTTAGAAGTGCTGCTAAGGGATATACTAAAGGACAAGGACTTAAAAGGAATGATGATAAGAAATAAATGTTACAAAACATACGCGTTCGCGGATGATATAGTTTGCCTAGTGGATAACCCGAGTGAGAATATGGAGAAATGGCTAAGAAAGATAGATTCGTTTGGAAAAGTATCAGGACTTAAGCTCAATAAAGCTAAATCTCAAATTTTGGTAAAAAACATCGATAAAAAAGAAGCGCAAGAAATCGAAAGTAAGTATGGAATTCCAATAGTAAACAAAGCCCAGTACTTAGGCATAAATATCTCCTCTAAGAATTGCCAGTTAATAAAAAATAATTATGAAAAACTGTGGACCCAAATCCAAGAAAACTTAAAGAATTGGAAGAAACTTAATTTATCCCTATTAGGCAAAATATCCACGATAAAAATGAAAGTCTTCCCTAAGTTGAATTTTTTGTTTCAGACCCTTCCTATATTAAAAAACTATACTTTGTTAAAGAGATGGCAGGCGGAATTATCTAATTTCATATGGAATGGGAGAAGGCCCAGAATTAAACAAAAATACTTACAGGAACGGCCGGAGAAAGGTGGTCTCGGTCTTCCGGACCTTATCTCTTACTATGAAGCTAACTGCTTAGACAATATTAAAGAGTGGATAAACCTGAAGGACGTGAACCTCCTAAACTTAGAAGGATGGGAGAATAGATTTGGGTGGCATGGCTACCTATTCTATGAGAAGGAAAAAGAGGATAAGAATTTTAAAAATCACATAATAAAAGCACCACTACTCAGAGTTTGGAATAAATATAAGGGGACTATATGTGAAAGATACCCATTATGGGCGTCCCCACTCGAGGCCCTCCAAGTAATAAAGGTCGATAAGGAAGGATGGCCCACTTATAGAGAAATTTTAAGGAAAGACAATAATAATTTTGTTTTGAAAAGCCAGGAAGATCTAAGGGACCTTAAGATAAATTGGCTTCAATATAATCAAATTAAAATGAGATACAGTGGGGATAGGAAAATAGGTTGGGAGGAAACAACAACGACAGCTGGCAAGATATTGATACAGACTGATAAGAAAGCTGTTAGCAAACTCTATAAATATATTTTAACAAATAAACACCAGAAGGCCCCAATAATGGAGTATATGCGAAAGTGGAAAGACAATATTGGCTATAATATTAGTTTGGAACAATGGGAAGGTAGCTGGAAGAGGAACCAAAACCTTACTTATTCTTATGCGTTAAAAGAAAATTACTTTAAAGTTTTATATAGATGGTATTTAACCCCTGCGCAATTAGCCAAAATTTATAAAAATGCAAATGACGGCTGCTGGAAATGCCAAAAAGCCAGAGGCACCTTTTTCCACCAGTGGTGGGCATGCCCGATGGTCAAAAAGTATTGGTCAATGGTGCAGAAGATAGCCGAGGAAATCATACAAATAAAGATAGATCTAAAGGCGGAAATTTTTCTTTTGCATATTTTAGATATAAACCTGCCGAATAAGGGAAAAGAGAAATTACTCTGCCTCATCGCAACGGCCGCCAGAATTGTGTTGGCTAGGCACTGGAAAGGACAGGAGATACCCGAAGAGAGTGAATTTTTATATAAACTGCTTGAGTTATCAGAGATGGATAAATTGACGTGCCTTCTAAGAAGGGGATCGGATACTTTGTTTTGGGAGACTTGGAAACCCTTTGTTGACTATGTAAAAAAGAAGAAAAATATAGACATGAGAGGATTTTGGATTTAAGAAAGAGGAAGAATAGATATATGTTTAGGCTCTAGAACAAACAAGTGGTAGATACCTGAGCCAGTGGGTGAAGTCAACCGTTGTTTTTAAGTTTATATGTGAGTGATGTACCTTACCTTACCTTTCCCACTCCCTTTCCCATATCCCCCTCCCTATCCTCATGTATGGTGTCTGTGTCACCGCAATTGCGAATATATGTAATGTTGTCCTTGTTTTTTTTAATCAATAAAAAACACTTAAGCCAGTAATTAAAGGGATCATCTTAGGTTTGTAGTTAAGCTCTTTTTATTTTTCTGTATTTTACTTCAGAGCCCTATGAAATGACCAAAGAGGGGAAGTGATCCCTCCCTGTGTTGATATCCCTCCAGAAAATCTTAAAGAGAACTAATTGTGAGTATATAAACTCTGCAAAGACAAACATTTGTTCTTGAAAGGCAAAAGACTTCCGCATCTGTTCTTCATCGTGACACCTACGAGTAGTCATGTTTGTTTGTTTGTTTATATCAGTAGCCACACACACACACACACACACACACACTGTGTGAGTTGTCTAATGTGAAAATCCCTCCTGTGCCCTCCAGAAAATCTTAACTAATAGAGGTCTTGACAAACTGTTAACATTCATTCAAAATTATGTTTAATATACACTTGCAGCAGAGAGAGCTGGGTGGAAGAGCCACGAGGAACTAGCATGGACTTCTCAAAATGCAGGTGTGTGGTTCCATTTTAAAATGCCACCCTTAACAGAAACTAGCACAAAAGAAGAAGATTGAGCATTTGGGTGATAAACGTTTTCAGCAATGTGCTATTTCTTTGCTTGCAGGAGGCTCTTTGTGACATGGAAGCTAAAATTTAGAGCCATTCATTCTACTGCTTCAGCATTAAACCTGCTTTTATCCTG
This sequence comes from Anolis apletophallus, assembly GCA_030556195.1. Taxonomy (NCBI): domain Eukaryota; kingdom Metazoa; phylum Chordata; class Lepidosauria; order Squamata; family Anolidae; genus Anolis; species Anolis apletophallus. Next base: position 27,184,303 of record JARBWK010000001.1, read on the forward strand.
TCTGCATGGACCAGGCTTTTTCCAAGAAAGCAAAGCAGGGAAGGGATTCTTGAAGTGGCAATTCTGTAAGCAGGCAGGGAGTCTTGAAGTGGCATTTTTCATTCTTGTTTGTATTCATACAAATCCTGCTGTAGTATTGTAGTGAGCAAGAGATGAAAGCTGAAGGACTAGATTTACAAGTTTTGCGTGCATTGTCAGAATACACAAGCAGGATGCCATCTTACCATTCTCCAGGTAGACAAGAAATGTGATGTTTTCCAGGTGTGTCTTCCAGTTTAGGATTCATAATAGCCATGAATCCTAAACAACAAAGGTGAAAGGCCATGCTGGCTGTGTGTGGTGGGAGACATAGTCCAGCACATCTGGAGATCACATATTGGGGAAAGTTGTAACATTATTTATTTTAATAGATGCTAAATCAATGATTTGGCAGGGAAATGGGGAGTTTGGGAATTCCTGAATCAAGCCATCTGTTGGTCTGAGTACATTTGTTTAGTAAAATCTGCAAATATAAAACTATACAACATTAATGGGATGTAATAGATGCAGGACGACTTTTTGCAACAGACATTTGCTTTGGCCGGCTTCTGCCAGATGAATCATAAAATGACAATGTTGTGAGGAGTAAACAGTTTTAATTTATACAGGTGACATTTAAAATGCAAATCAGACCTTAAGATAATTGCTGGAGGTATGGAAGCCTCTGTTAGTTTAGGAAATGTTTCCAGTTTCTATGGAAATTATGCAAAAACTGCATTAGGACATTGATATGCTGATAGACTTGGCTAAACCTCCATGAAGTCCAAAAATCTCTCTTGATTCCAATAGTTGGAGTCACTTATTGGTTTGACATAATTAATATATTATGGTCCACTTAATGTAGAACAAATACCGTAAAAGCCAAAACTCATTTTGGACATCTAGTCTGTTTGTGAAAGTTGGGGCAAGTACACTGCAAATGCTGTTGAAGAAAAAAAGTGATATTGATAAATATCTTAAAGATTAGGGTTTTGCTTCAAAGTGAAAGGATCGTTCAATCAAAATATAATTTAGACAGAGTGACTTCCTACCCACTATTGGCAAGAAATATCAAAGAGGGCATGCAAAAAGGCAATGCCATGTATAAAAAAATTCCTTCATGCTTTTGGTAATCCTTCAGGGTTTATGTTACTCACAAGATTCAAACTTTTTTCCTTAAGTGTATGTTCACTGTGGTGAATTGGGTTAAGAAGAGGGTTTTGAAACAGTAGTCTCAGTAAATGATTCTCTTCTCCCCTTCTCTAAAAACAATAAAGGATCCATATCAATACAACCAGACTTCTTCTTCTTCTTAAAATAAAGTATATTTATTGCGTTTTTCTGTGGACTTTTGTTACAATAGGTATAGGGTGGAATAGAATATAGAAAGGAAAAAATTAATCACATTTATTTGGCTTATACCTACTGGGAATGGGGAGGGGGGAAGGGAGTGTGACATATAGAGGACTTTAATTTACAATTACCAAGAGGGTATAGGTATAGCAAGATATAGAGGGGAAACAAGTTAGGGAAAGGGTTAGAGAAAGTGAGGGAAACATTATATACAATGTGACTTCCAAGTCCTTCGTGGAGGTATGTTATTGATCCGTCCTTATTCTTCAATATGTTTAATCTTCTTTGAATTTTCCTGCCAAATATGTCTCAATTAGGGTCCAGTCTGTCTGATGTCTTGAATTCGGAGTGTTCTTTTTTAGAAAGAATGTCAGTTTATCCATGTCCTTTATGTCATATACCTTTTCCAGCCATTCTCCTTTCCCTGGTATTTTGTCTGTTTTCCATATTCTGGCATAAGTTATTCTCGCTGCTGTTGACATATAAAAAAACAATTTGTCTTCATTTTTGTCCATAATGATATCTTTATCTGCAATACCTAATAAAAAATACTCTGGTTTTAATGGAAATTTTTTGTTCAGAATAGTTTGTGTTTCTTTATGGATCATTCTCCAGAATGCTATAGCCTTGGGGCAAGTCCACCACATGTGAAAGTAGCTTCCTATATGCTTATGACACTTCCAACATCTTGCAGAGTTATTTTTGTACATTATACTTATTTTCTTTGGTGCCATATACCAGCGATGGAAAATTTTCATCCAGTTTTCTTTTAAGTCCGCTGCATATGTATACTTAACTTTCTTTGACCAAATTGTTTGCCACTCATTTAGCCTGATTGGTCTCCCTATGTTTCTAGCCCATTTCACCATGCAGTTTTTAACAACTTCCGTTTCTGTTGCCCATTCAAGGAGTTTGCTATATAATTTTGTTATTGTTTTTTTCCCCCTGAAGATATTCTTTTATACCAAAAATTCTCTTTCTCATCAAAACCAAGTTTCTTATCTTTTTCATACAATGTTTTAATTTGATAGTATTGCAGCCAGGTTATTTCTTTAGAAAGCTGGTTTAGTTCTTCTTGTGTCTTTAGTTTATGATTGGCATTCCCTAGTATCAGGATTTCTTTGTAGGTAAGCCATTTTTTCCACCCTTGTTGTCTCCTCTGTTCCGCCTCTATCGGTGAAACCCATAGGGGTGTTTTGGAGTGAAAATACCTTAGATATTTTTGCCATGTTTTCATTAGGGAGGACCTTATAAAATGGTTGCCGAAATTTTTCCCCACTTTGGTTTTGCCATACCAAAGGTAGGCATGCCAACCCCTTCTTAAATCTATAAGACCTAAAGGGCTCCAGAAAATTGTAGAAATAGTTGAAATCCACATGGAATAAGACAGAGAGAAAGAAAACTAATACTTTAAGAACCTAATTTCAGGCAACATTACTACTTAATAAAACACTTGTTGTCTCAAAGATGCATCTGTTCAAACATGCTGAATCACTGAAATTCATCTTTTATAAAGCCGAAAACATGGCTGCATTGGACTGAATTTCATTGATTCGTTGGGAAAGCTGTGTTTCTGCATAAAATAAAAAAAAGTTTTCTGAACTCTTTTGGAAATACATTTCATAATCAGGAGCTGCAGTGCCGCAATAGGTTAAACCTTTGTGCCAGCTGAACTGTTGACCTGAAGGTCGGTGGTTTGAATCCGCAATATGCAGTGAGCTCCCGTCTGTCAATTCCAGCTTCTCATGCAGGGACATGAGAGAAGACTCCCACAGGATGGTAACACAGGGGCATCCCCTGGGCAATGTCTCTGAAGACGGCCAATCCTCTCACACCAGAAGCTACTTGCAGTTTCTCAAGTTACTTCTGACATGATAAAAAGTTCATAATCAAAACTGTAACACGTTTCTTTTTTCCAGTTAACAGGTTTCCAGGTATTTTGGTTTAAGAAATCAGGCATGTGGTGACTCCTCACTGACAATTTTCAGAGCAACTAAAATTAAACTGACCTTTAATATGTTCATAGAAATAAAGCAATGATCATTTGGTTTAGTTTTATACATGCAACAGTGTTTTAGGCTTTATTACATTACTTGCAATGTGTTATATTCAATTTTTTTTTGAAAAAGACAATCTTCTACTGCATCCATATCTCTCCATATAAGTTTTGAACTGAGTGAAATGAGAGATGGACCTAAAACTTGAAAGTAGCACAGATCAACATTTGAATTGTACAGTTGTCCCTCTAAAATTGTGGTTTTAACCTTTGTTAATTTGTTTAAAATATTCTCTTTAGGAATGTCTAGGTCTTCCAATGTGACTGTAAGGTCAGTGTCTTCCAGACAAACTAGAGGACCTGGGGATTTCTAGAGAGAACACCTTTATATGAATCTCTAGATCCTCAAATGCACTTCTGAAGTGAGTTTCCAGGAGAAGTTGACCATGGAGTCATGCTGGAAGACTTAAAAATTCCTGGAGAGATGTTTTCACAGGTCAAGTGAAAAGCATTTTTACATGTGGTTTTTAACTTTCATGGGGGTCCTGTGTCCCTAACCCCAGTGAATGTGGGGGGAAAGATATAGTTCACATCTCTTCATGGTCTCAGCCATTGAGCCTGGAAGCAGGGGCAGATTTTATCGCCTTTGACACTTCTCCTATCTTTCTTTGGTGACTGTCTCCCTTATCATCTCTTTATTTTTAGTGAATGTTTACAATACAAAGATCATGTGTGTCTTATCAAACACTGTGCAGGTGTGAGAGCAATGGGACTGGAACAACAGTAACAGAGGAATGGGTGCTGTATAGGTCATTGTAGTTGGAAGTATAATAATCATCAGTGTTTGTTAAAAGACTTACATTCCAGAATGACAATTTTGGTTGAATTTTTATTTTTTTTAAATATTACCCCTTTCAGAAGCCTTTGTAAAATTATCCAGTCTCCTTGTGCTGCCATTACCAATTGTGCCTTAGCTCAGTGTTTCCCAACCTTTTTTGAGCCGCGGCACACTTTTTACATTTGCAAAATCCTGGGGCACACCACCAACCAAAATGACACAAAATGACACTCTAACACTGTCATACATATAGTTAATATGTTTTTAATATGTATTTATACACTCAGTGTGAAACCTGGGCCTGTTTCGATGAACTCAACATAGATATCCTGGCAGGAAAGACACAAACTTCCTACACACAACTCTCATAACCAAGAGAAAATGCTATAAGAGTTTGGTGGGCATTGACCTTGAGTTTTGGAGTTGTAGTTCACCTATATCCAGAGAGCACTGTGGACTCAAACAATGTTGGATCAGAACAAAACTTGGCATGAATACTCAATATGCCCAAATATGAACGCAGATGGAGTTCAGGGGAAATAGACCTTGACATTTGGGAGTTGTAGTTGCCGGGATTTATAGTTCCCCTACAATCAAAGAGCATTCTGAACCCCACCAATGATAGAACTGGGCCAAACTTCCCACACAGAACCCCCAGGAGGCAAGAGGAGGTCTCTACTTGGGGAAAGGGAAGTGGGCCTTCCCAATTCATAGAGAGGGAGAAACCAAATAGACAATGGGTGTGTGTTTGTAATTTTGTGCCATTATCAAGGTAGGTTTCTTAGGGTTTTTATACTTCAACACACACGACTCCCCCCCCCCTTTCCTGGAGGTTCCAGTTTCCCACGGCACACCTGATGATCGCTCACGGCACACTAGTGTGCCCCGGCACAATGGTTGGGAAACACTGCCTTAGCTTATATCAGTGGTTCTCAATCTGTGGGTCCCCAGATGTTTTGGCCTTCAACTCCCAGAAATCCTAACAGCTGGTAAACTGGCTGGGATTCCTGGCAGTTGTAGACCAAAACATGGTTCTCACCCACATGGTGAGAACCACTGTTGTTTGTGCCTTCAGAATGCTTCTGAAGTATGGCGACTATAAGGCAAACCTATCATGTTTTCTTTGTCAGATTTGTTTGACTTTCATTTTCTCTGAGGTTGTGAGAGTGTGACTTTCCCAAGGTCAGCCAATGGGGATTTGAACTTGGGTCTCCAGAACTGTAGTTGAACACTTTGCAATTGCTCCATATTGCTTTCATATATTTTCACCAGCTTTTCACTAAACCCTTTCGTAGGAATTATATTTTCTTTTAAAGTATGTCTTGAATACTGTTGCTTGGAGTTCCCTAAGGGAAATCTGACATCTTCAACTATTTTACAGCAAACTGCCTCAGTACTATTTACAACATAGAACCTTGTTAACTTTTTGGACTTTATCTTCTGTGAATCATGTTGCACATTTAGCTACAGGCTGAATTTTCTCCCCAGTCATTTCCCAAAACTTTTGCCTGACCCTCCTAGCGCTGCCCTTTCTCCTATCTGACACCCTTGCCTATATCCTTTGCTGGCAGACATATTATTTGGCATTTCTTGGCCCCAGTTAGTTATCTGATAGAGTATTCCTTTTTTCTGTGTAACCTCTTATTAGTATGTGTTGCTTTCTATATGTGAATGGTTTTAGATTAGTTTAACCTGTTTAATTTGTCTTTTTAACTTGTTAAATTTTAAACTATGATTTTGACCTTTTAAAGCAATTTTTGTTGTTTACATTGTCTGAAATTAGTCAAATTGCTTTTATTGTGTGCTGCTCTGAGATTTTTAGAAAAAGGGAGAGGTGAACATAACCCATGAATATCTCCATCTGGTATGATGAAGCAATGATTTGTCAAAAAAGATTTTGTATGTTATTAAATGTAGAAATAAGGACAAAAGCGTGTGGTCACATCAAGAACATAAGTATATTGCATATGGTTTGCTACTGAGTCTATAATAAAGATGGAGTCACTCACTTTCATTGTGCCATTGCTCAGAGATAGATGGCTTTAGTGTTCCGTGATTTTCAATTCTTTTCCTTTCGAAAGTAATTTCCCAAGGTCTTCCTGAGACGTCTATTTGAATAAAACATATGTCTCTAGATGCATTCCCATTGCATTCCTGGTTACATCTTAGGCTATAAAATGCATGTAGAATATACATATGATACAGGTGTTAAAATGAAGCTTTTAAATGCTATGGCTTCATTTTTTAAACAGATGATGATTGTTCATGTATTTTCATTATTAAGCAGAGCTCCTACAGGGGTAGGATAACATCCCAGATTCAGCAAAGACGATAAAATCTACAGGTGTCCAGAGTTTTCTTATTCTTTGTACATAAAAAATTATATATGTACTTAAATATCTGAGCATTGATGCATAAAGACATTTGCCTGACTTTTATGATTTGCCACTTTCTATCTCTCCCTCCAATATGATAAGTCTGAGATTCTTTATTAGTGTAATAATAATAATAATAATATTTATTTCTTACCTGCCTCTTTTTGTGATTTGAGTCGGGTTACAACATATCTAAAACAGATAATCATTCTGTAAAATACACGTTAAAACATATTTATACAAAATGCATATATTGAAATGGACAGAACAAATATTAAAATATTGTGAGTTTAAAATTCATGATTAAAATTGGCTGGGTAGGTCTGTGTACTGATACAATGCATTTAGTTGCATTCCTTCACCTGAATTTTAATATGTAATTGTATTGTAAGATTGCTGTTTCCTAAAGCAAGGAACCTTAATCCCACGTGTGCCCTGGTTTTTTAAAACATCCAGTGGCAGTCTTGCCATCCTTTAACATAGTGATTCTCAACCTGTGGGTCCCTGGGTAATTTGACCTACACTTCCCAGAAATCCCAGACAGTTTACTAGCTGTTAGGCTTTCTGGGAGTTGAAGGTCAAAACATCTGGGGACCCACAGGTTGAGGACCACTGTTTGAACACTTCCATTTCAGCTTGTCTCTTCTTTCTGATATTTCAAATGTTCAGCTTTGCTTTACTCTGTCTCCAAGTGGGGTAGGGTTTCCTCACATTATGCACTTCCATGGGCATAATGTGCACTGTAACGTAGTTTGCCAGCTGTTCATCCTTCAAGGATACTCCAATCTACTCATATCCAGTTTCCACCCTATGGCCATATTGTGCATGTTGAAGCTCCATTGAGATAGTTTTAGACACTGTCTAGTTTTTCCTCGCTAAAAGAGTTCCTTTGGGTCATTATTCAAATTGTAGAGCTCCTCAAAAACAGAATCACTTCCAGGCATTTTGTTACCAGAGGATAAGGATCAGGTAAAAGATTTCCTCTGATTCATTAGGGAAACTGGCTGGACTTGAAGTTGAACTCTGCTGTAGCAATGAAACCTACCACAACCAAAGAGAGTTTATGGGTTTAAAGAATCTGCCACACGCTGCTGTGTCCTTCAGGACTGGGGAATGGATAGGGATTCATTAGGAACAATTATGAGGCTGAAGCATCCCAAGCATTTTCACTTTGTTCAGCTGTAGAGCCAGTTGTGTCCCAAGCCAACTGAGTGATACCTGTTTCTTTACACAGGTGGTTTTGTTTGGTTATATAAGGATTCCCATTAAGGAGTTCAATCACACAAGGTAGGCAAGTTGTAAAAACAGCATCTTTGCCTTGGACATAATTTCTTTCCAGCCATCCTCCCAGTGGGAAATAGCCTGGAAAATATTTCTTTTAGAAACACAGATAATTTGTTAATGGCCTCTTTTTGTAAAAGAAATGCCTTCCGGTTGTGTCCCACTGTGAGAATGGCAGGAGAGGAGGACATCATATGATAAGTCCAAAACAAAGTTGCCGTTACCCTGCTGTGATTGTGATTTGCCTGATTTTGTGACAAACTCTTCAGAGAATGAGTTTGCTGTGACAATGAACCAAGGAGACCCAACTATAGCAACAACACACAACTCTTTCTCCCACATCCTTCTCTTTCCAACTTTATATTCTTTAACCTAGCACTCAACATGGCTACATCTGAATTAAGAGAGGTATTAAATCCATACTAGGGAAAAGAATTGGGAAATATATTATTTAATAGGTCAAAACTGAATCCAAATAAGTAGAAGTGGTATGTGTTCCAAGTTCTTGGGTCTACAAGATGCTGGGATGACTTGTCCTGGACAAAGTTGCAATCCACTGAAAAGAGGGGGCCCACAGCTTTGAGGTACTTTTTGACCTTGATAACTAGTTGCCCCTTCTTAGGACATGGGCAGTTTAATCTGGGGTAGGCGAGATTTGACGATGTGGTATCTGTCAGGATATGTATGTTACTCAGCATTTCTTTAAATGCTAACAAGATCAATTTCTTAGGCTAAACCACAGATGTCATTGTAAGTGGGGTGTGGTGGCCAACATTGAGGCTGTAGTAAACCTGTGTTAGTTGGATGAGGGTAGGAGTTTAATGAGGTTGGAGGTCAGTGGATGAAGATAGGAGAGAAAGTGTTCGTTGTACATACTGTAACTACTATTTGTACTATTGCTGCAACTAAAAAAAGAAGAAAAGCCTTGCAGTTGGAAAGAACAGCTTTGTGTTTGTATTGTTCTTGTTCCTGAGGGGACCACATCACAGCAAGAAGGCATTTGGCTCCTTAACAGGAGAGAAGAATCCTTTCCACTGTACATCAGGGAATTTCAAGCTGTTTTGAACCCCTGACAATGTCCATATGATGCACAAGGCCTTCTCATCCCCAGTGTGGGACAAAGCTGCTTAACATGGTTTTGATTCACATTATGCAGTCAGGGAATGCTTCAGAGATCCCTCAAATCCTGGGTGCAGTCCTGCACTTTGGGGTAGCGCAATCAGTTGTTCATACAGCTATTCTGCTTTCACCAGGCTCTGTGGTGAAAAGACAGAGGCATGGCACTTATTTTTGTCATCCTATCACTCTTGTAGCTGTTGTCACAGAGCTCAAAAGAGATTCTGGCTATCCCTGGATGCCATTGCTGACGTTTGCAACTGCACCCATGTGACTCAGAGACAGGACGTATATTTCCCTTTCCTTTTCCTCCTTCCCAATTTGTACAAATGCCCTTGCAAGTATCAGCAATGGTGCCCAGGGATGGCCAAGGCCTCTTTGGAGCTCTGTGAACACAGCTATAATGTTGACAGGATGACAAAGGTAAGGGTGGCCATCCAGGAAGATCTGCTGGATGGTCAGGACTCCATCCAGCCACTGCAGCAGGATGAAGGTATGCAGTGTAGCGGTCCCCCATGGCTGATGTGGAGTACTGCATTTTGGACCAGCCTTTGGATTCTTGCCCATGTAGATGCACCCTCAGTTAGGAGTGTTTCTAACTGTGGCTTGTTTTCTTTCTGTTTTTTTTTCTTGCACAGAGATAGTTTTGCAGAGTGATCTATGCTATTAGATCACTCTGCACTAGATCCTTACGCTCCGAGGAACAAAATCTCCTTGCTGTACTAAGTATTAAAGTATATCACCTGACAGCAACATGGAGAAGGGCATTTTCAATCATAGCCCCGGTTCTTTGGAATGTGTTGCCCTCCGAAACCTATGCCCTTCAGAGCCTTCCAGCATTCTGGAAAGCCTGCAAGACACTATTGTTCCAGCAAGCCTTCAGGTCCTGAACAACTGCTGGAATTCTCCTTCTGTGGCTAATGTTGTTGTATTCTGATGCTGCTTAATGTGTTGTTGCTGTTTTGATGTGATGTTTTAATTTGTTTTTATTGTGATTGGTATGTGAGCCGCCCCTAGCTGGCTGGGAGTGGCGGCGAACAAGTTCGAATAAATAAATAAATAAATAAATAAATAAATAAATATTAGAACTCATAGAAACATATTGGAATAGTACTTCATTGCACTTTATGTGAGGCTTCCTCTGAAGATGTTTTGAAAACTGCAACTGATGCAGAAAGCCCATGGGGTATAAACATTCCCTAAAGTGGGTGCCAATTTCAAGTACACAGATAGGCTTAGAATTAATCTCCTGGTAACCTGCACTTTGGGAGCTCTAATTTGGCAACATTAGGGGGGAAAAATCACTGCAGTAATAGAATGCTACTGCTAAGGATGCTTGCCTACTTTCTGATCAGTTTGATACAACTATCAAATATATAAACATATACATACCTGTATATGTATGTACACACATACATATTCATCTGATACAACTGCTTCCTCAATATTTATTTGTTATTGCTTGCTTGCCTTTCCTTAATCAAATGCTTCTATATCAAATGTTTTATTTTCCCCATTTTCTGCAGTGCAGCAGCCCACTGCTTTGTTTCAGAAAGCCTATTTAAATGCTCTCTCACCTGTGCTTCTTGATATATGTCTGGAAATGGGCCACGGTGTCCCTTTCACTACATAAGTCTGGACATCTGTTGCCTTTGTTGTTGAATCTGCAGGTTAGTTTTCATGTCCAGCATGATGCCTATTCTTGCCTCTTTCAGTCGGAAGATGAAATTGGCACAGAAATGTGTTTCAGATTAGTAGTTGCCAGCAGGGGAAGCATAATTTTCCAGGGGACAGAGGCAGCTTTCCTAACAATATGCTCAGGCTGTTTACTTAAACCTTTGTAAATTCAACCTGAGATTAAGGAATGATTAGCTGGCTGGTGATGAAGTTTCATTTCTGAGTTTAACAAAAATAAAAAACAAATGCATAGTCGAGCCCTTGTCTTTTTGAAAAAACTGTGTGAATAATGATATCCTTTTTGGTATAGGCTATACTGGCATAGTATTTTTTAAAATGTATTTAGGTAAATCTTGATAGCAAGATCTTAGGACATTCAGGTTCATTTAGTTTATTAGCATGAATGCTTATAGCACAGGACTTTAAACTACAAGATAGTTGGGGGACAAAGCTAGTGCTTTGTTTATATTTGGGAGATGAAGCTGGTACTTCGTTTAGCTTCTTCCATGATGAATTATGCTCTTGCATTACACCATTCTACTCAGAGAAGGGGATGTTTTCCCTTTCCTTTTCTTGGCAAGAGTTAAGGTACAGTACTTATATTACTTGAGATAAACCAATCAAGGATTTGGGGGCAAATTTCCTGACTAAAATATCTAGACTAATACATGAGTAGATTCATTTCTACCAATAACAGCTCTGAGAACGTTGACAACTCACTGTTTTGTCTTCTTTTGTTCTACAACTCATAAAAGGTAGGGGAAATATACCCACCAACATTTCACAGATGAAAACTTGAACATGCATGACCATGCATCATTTGAGTATAGCCAACATGACCAAAATTATTAATGAAAGAGAACATACAAGTAAGGAGAAGCTGCTGTAGTTTTCTTTTGCTTGATTCTTCTGCGAAGGGCAAGATTCTGCCCATACTCTTCTCTCCCCACTGTTACATCAATTAGGTGCAACTATTCTTGTATTTTGAACTTGTAGAAATTGCCAACAGAGGAGGACAAAGGAGGAATACAGTAGGAAGCAAGAGAAACTGCAACATGTTAAAAGTAGCTGAAAAGATTAAGTGACAAAGAATAAATTGGGACAATTTATGTTAAATAGGGATCATTGGAATGTATGGACAAGAGATTACTAGAGAAACAGCGAGCAGTGCATAGCTGCATAGCCTCGTTTACAGCATAGGCTTATACATAATTACTGAGAAATAATATGCAAGGAATTCAGCGAAAGCCAGTGACCTGGAAGGTGCATGTTAATTGAGGTTGTATTACACTATGTAACAAAATTTGAAAAAATCTCTGTTCCTTGCTTGAAAGTGTTATTTACTGTAATTGTGTGGTAATTATTTTGAAAGCAGCTGTTATACTACATAAATTTTGTTTTTGTGGCTGCCACAAGACTATGTTGAATTGTTTGAGACTCTATAGGATATTTATTGAGAAACTATATTTATTTATTTAAAACATTTCTACCCTGCTCTTCTCAACCCTCCCCCCCGGGGGGGGGGGGAGACTCAGTGTGGCTTACACTGGCAACAATTTGATGCCACAAATATAGCAACAATATAAAACAATAAATAGAACAATAGATTAAAAACAAGTAGATAGATAGGAAAAGGGGGTTCGAGACGAAGGAGACTTTCTGGGACAAGGTACTAAAAAGAGAAAAGAAAGTAATCGGAAAGATATACCAACAATTGCTTCTATGGGCAACAGAAGAGGAACAAATAAAAGACGTAATGATAAAATGGGCAAGAATGGTGGGCCATTCTATTGATCTGGCACAGTGGGAGGAAATGTGGTCCAAGAAGCTTAAATATGCCTATGCTAGCGAGATCAAGGAGAACTGGATAAAAATGTTCTTTATGTGGTATCTAACACCCGAAAAACTGTCCAGATATAATAAAGGAAAGACTAGTGAAAAATGCTGGAAGTGTGGGAAAGCAACAGGAACTTTCTTCCACCTATGGTGGGAATGTAAAATTGTAAAAATGTTCTGGTGGGGCATATACCACAAATTGAAGGAAATTTTCAGTATGAGTTTTGAATTTAGACCGGAATACTTCCTATTAGAGATGACTGATTGTGAGATTACTCCTAATGACGACAAAGTTTTCTTTTATTTAACCACTGCGGCAAGAGTATGTATTGCTCGACAGTGGAAAGGTAAAGATGTTATTTCATTTAATGATTGGATGATAAAATCCTTAGATATTATGAATATGGATTTACTAACCCAAAGTTTAGCTCAAAACCGGAAGCCATCAAGCCACACTAACTGGGAGAAATTTATTGATTTTATAAGAAGGAATAAGTACAAATACTTATGATAATATAATTTTTGAGACGTGTGGAAGTGGCCTCAACTCATAAATATTAATTTAGGACATAAGTGGATACGAATCCCTCGGACTATAAGAAACCCCATAGAGAGGGGGAACACATGTATAGCAAGGATAATAAATAGCTATCACATCGTGGTTAGGAAGTCAAGAATGTCTTTATGTGGGGGGAGAGATTGGTGGTACGTTTTGTTAAGGGGCGGGTTTGTCCGGGGATAGGTGTTGTGTGTCCTCAGGCTCAAGGTTCTTGGCCTGGGGGAGGGGGAGGGTTTGAATGTATATACTGTTTGTCTTCTTGTTTTATGCTCAATAAAAACCATTAAAAAAAACAAAAAACAAGTAGACATTATCACAATTATGTAGTCATTTCCATTATTATCACAGTCATATAGTCCAGTTTGGTGTCCAAAGTGCTATCATGCCAGCTGGTCAAAGACCTGGTTCGAAAACCATGATTTCAGGTTTTTTCCTAAAGGAAAGGAGGGTTGGGGGAGGGGGGGTCACTACCGAGAAGGCTTTGTTCCTCGTCCCCACCAGACGCGTTTGCGAAGCTGGTGGGACCGAGAGCTGGGCCACACTGGTTGATCTTAAACTACGAGGTGGAACATAGAAGGCGATACATTTGGAAAAGTAAGCTGGGCCGGAGCCATATAGGGTTTTATAGGCCAAGACCATCCCTTTGAATTGTGCTTGGAAATAGACTGGCAGCCAGTGGAGTTGAAATAACAGGGGGTGGTATGCTCCCTGTCTGGTGCTCTGGTGAGTACTCTGGCTACCACCTGTTGGACTAGTTGGAGTTTCCGAACAGTCTTCAAAGGCAACCCCACGTAGAGTTGGTTGTAGTAATCTATTCAGGATGTAACCAGAGCATGGACCACCGTGGCCAGATCAGATTTCCCAAGGTATGGGTGCAGCTGGCACAAAAGCTTTAACTCTGCAAAAGCTCCCCTAGCCATAGCCAAGACCTGGAGTTTCAGGCTCAGCTATGAATCCAGGATCACTCCCAAGCTGTGAACCTGTGCCTTCAGGGGGAGTGTAACGCCATCCAATGCAGGCTGCATCCCTATGCCCTGTTCAACCTTTTGACTGACCAGGAGGACCTCAGTCTTGTCTGGATTCAGTTTCAATTTGCTAGCCCTCATCCAGTACAACATAGCTGCCAAGCACCGGTTCAAGGTCTGAACAGCCTCCTTAGTAACAGGTGGGAAGGAGTGACAGATTTAGACATCATCTGTGTACAGATAACATCTTACTCCAAAAGTCCGGATGATCTCCCACAGCAGCTTCATGTATATGTTAAACAACATTGGGGACAGTACTGAACCCTTAGGGACTCCACAAGACAACAGTAGTGGGGTCGAATAGGTGTCACCCAATAACACCTTCTGGGACTGTCCCTCCAGGAAGGACTGGAGCCACCGCAAGGCAGTACCTCCAAGTCCCATCCCTGCAAGGCGTCCCAGAAGGATACCATGGTCAATGGTATCGAAGGCCGCTGAGAGGTCTAGTAGAACTAACAGGGAAACACTCCCCTGTCCAGCTCCTGCCGGAGATCATCTACCAGGGAGACCAAGGCTGTTTTAGTTCCATGTCCTGGCCTAAAGCCAGACTGTGCCGGGCCTAGATAATCGGTGTCTACTAGACTTGTTTGATCAAAAGAAATGGTTCAAAACCTATTTCGGATGTAGGCGGAGCTGGTGGTTTGGATCTTGGCTCCTTGCACTGATAGAAGAAGCCATGCGTCAAAATGCCAGAGGAGCCAGCCAGAGTCCAGCAGCCGCCTCCCAGTCCAGCGAGGTGGCTCAGCTCGGCAGGGTAGCCGCACAGAAGGTTTCCCCTTGGCAGCAACTACCCAGCCTTCCCCAAGATGGCGATGGACCAGCCGGTTCCTTGCTCTCCATGCCGGCTCTGATTATTTCTGGCTGATCCCTCCACACCAGCAGCCAAGGGCGTTCTCTCACAGCGGCAAGGGCAGCAATGCTGAGGAGCCTTTCCAATTGTAACAAAAGACCCGGTTGATCTCTCTGGCACCGCAGCGGCCAGCCAATGTAGGATTTAAGGTTAAGATAGCTTCTTTAAGACTTCAGATTTCATTAAGTCTTCAGAATTGAGAATTGAGAGAGCTAGAGTCTTAATAAGATCCCTGTAAGGAACCTATTTTGTTTTTGTTTTTTTATAAAGGTTTTTATTGCCATAAAAGAAAAACAAACAGTGCATCCATACATACCGCCTCCCCCCCCCAGGGGTACAGAGGGACCCTGGGCGGGGGGACAGGAACCACCAACATACAACAATGACACCAACAATAACAAGACACTGCATTTATCGTCATTCATCTCTATTTGAAAATCCAAGATCCCCAACAGAAAATATTCCGGTCTAAATTCAAAGTTTAGTTTAAGAATTTCCTTCAATTTGTGGTATATGCCCCACCAGAATTTTTTAACAACTTTGCATTCCCACCACAGATGGAAAAAAGTTCCTATGTGTTTACCACACTTCCAACATTTTTCGCTGGTTCAGGAACCTATTTTGTTTATTCCCGTCCAGGGAGTGCAGTTGAACTCTGACCACTGCTAATGATGGCGTAATGGCAGTGGTTGCACTCAACCTGGCTTGCTCCGATTCTTTGTTTCCTTGCTTCCCACCACAACCACTAACTGGCTTCCAAAACATCCTTTTGGCACTCTGGGTTACCCGCATGACAGTTGTGGCTTTTTGGAAGTTTGAGGGAAAGTTTCAAAGGTGGGTAGGTTTAGATAGAAATCTCACCATGCGGAGATCTCAGCAGGTCCTTCTACCTTGGCGCCATCTTCCTACTCATAGCAAAACTATAGCAAAATGTGCTGCAAGTTTTTGCAGTTTAATAAACCTTTTCCATGTTTTTATGTCAGAACCAATTAGGAAATTACATTTATAATTTAGGAACAAAAGTGGTGTTACATAGCGTTAGTAGTGCTGCATCTTGAACAAATACTTCAGAGCCCTTTGTGGTTCTAGGCCAGGAGAGAAGGGCTGTTCTGGTAATACTGGACAGGTAGACAGACACACACTTTCTGTATTGTGATTCTGTCTATAGAAAAATGCTTCTAGGGGGTAATACCCACCCTAGCCTGGACATTCTCCTCCAGCCCTGGGATCTCTGGTGAAGCATGCTAATTGCAAAGTATGTGTATGATGTATGAACTGCTGTATTAAGTTATCCTTGTCCAATAAAATCTATAGCTGGCAGACTAGTCAATGCTGGCATCCAATCCACGGAGTTCACCTGGCCCTCCAGAAATATTGCCAATCTATGCACTTGCTCTTTTGGGGTGGAGTGTAAACCTATTCAGGCCAGGTCACATCCTCTATTCCCAAACCAAAGAACCACAAATCCACAGAGCCACTATCTTATCACGATTTACTTTCTGTTTATCGGCCCTCATCCAGACTATTCCAGCAGCTGCACAGTTGATTCTGATGACAAGGAGATGAGCCAAATGTACCCAACATATTGATGGCATTGAACCCTAATATGTCCAATGACTTTCCCTATTAGTTTCATATAGCTGTTGAACAGTAATGGAAGGAAGATGAAAACCTTTGGCACCCAACAGTGCAATGACCATGGGGCAGAAGAAGAGTTCCCTGATTGCTAGGTTATAGCCATTTTATAATTAAAAACTGTAAAAAAGGAAATAAAGCTGGAGTTAAACAATGAAGTTGCATATAATATCTAATTGCAGTATGAAAACGAGATGGCAGAAGGCAATTACCTGTGCCCAGACCACAGCATTTAGCTTCCTCCTTCTCACGAATAAATGCTGAAGGAGCTTTTAATGACCAAAAGTGGTCAGGACCTCAATTTTACACATTATCTAAATACACAGGGTAGAAAAGGCATTTAATTCAGGCATCACAATTAAAGAAACAATTATTTCTCATGTCTTATTCAGACCTCCAGGTCAACTTGCCAATATCCTTTCTTATCATATTAAGAATTTAAAGTATGAAATTGATTGCATTCTGCAGAAAAAGGTCAGACTTTTTATTGTCTAGCCACCAAAGATGCATCTGCTGAAATGATCTTTCAAGGACATGGGGAAATGCTTTTTGAAAGTCACTCTTAAATAATAAGAATTCTTCACCTGTTGGATGAATCCCTCGAACAATACTGGCTGAAATAGGTATGCATGACTTTAGCAGAACTATAAATGATGGATAGTGCTTATATTTGTATTTCCATTATTTGGG
The DNA here is from genome assembly GCA_030556195.1 of Anolis apletophallus. Lineage (NCBI taxonomy): Eukaryota > Metazoa > Chordata > Lepidosauria > Squamata > Anolidae > Anolis > Anolis apletophallus. The sequence goes on from JARBWK010000001.1 coordinate 27,201,552, forward strand.
TATTGCCCGTGTGTCAGCTCCAGAATTTGCACAGTATAACAGTTTCCCCCCCTGAAACTAAAGAATGTTTGTGAAAATGGGCTGCATCCAATGATATTTTGCATTCAATTGAACAATTCATGTCAGGGGTTAGCTATCATCTGAAATAGATTTGGAATATATGGAGAGTTTCAGGAAGAAGGAAAGAAAGGGAGAGGTTTATTAAATGAGCAAAGATTTGCTTGTGGAATCCAATATTTTACCCAGATCATGAACCAATCAGGAAAGATGTTATACTGCTTACATGGCCCTGCCATAGAAAAACAGCCAAAATGTTTGTCTTCTAACCCCCAAAATAACAATAACTTTGGGTTCAAATTTTGGGCAACTTTTATTAAAGGTTACCTATTTAACTTTTCAACTGGGCTAAACTGAAGTGTCAATGGAACTTGGTGTGGCAAAGTTGAGGTAGCGTCCTTAAGCGGTCTACCCCTTGGCTATTCAGGGTGACACACCTGGGTTCCCTGATAATGCAAACTGGGCAACCTCTAAGGCACGGGTGCTCATTAGGTAGATCGCGATCTACTGGCAGATCGCGTAGGGCGTCCTGGTAGATCGCAGGCAGGGCAGGATGAAGGCTCAGTCCCACCCAGCAGGCTCCTGATGCCACCCAGGTACAGAAGGAGGTTGGACTGGATGGCCCTTGGAGGTCTCCTCCTATTCTAGGAACCCATTGTTATTATTATTATTATTATTATTATCAGAGGATGAATGGCCATCTGTGAGGAATGCTTTGATTGTTTTTTTCCCCTTACGGCAGAAGGAGGTTGGACTGGATGGCCCTTGGAGGTCTCCTTCTACTCTAGGTACCTATTGTTGTTGTTGTTACTATTAGTAGTAGCAGAGGCTGAATGAATATTATCATCATTATTATGAATAAATTCATAGGCTTATTATACCCACATTTAGTTGAATTCAGTCTTAAAATATATTATATGGCTCTCACTGAAATACATTTCCAAATATTTTGCTTTTATGGCTCTCTGAGTAGTGGGTAAGTAGATCATTTTGACTTGGTTGTTTTATAAGTAGCTTGCATGCTGAAAAAGTGTGAACACCCCTGCTCTAAGGGAAATGCTGGAGAGCCTCTCCCAAATTATTGAGACCGGACTCTCCAGTTTCTGGGCCATATGATGTCCCCCTCACCCTTTAACTGCCATCAAGGTGAGTGAATTGTGTAATTGTCCCCACCCCTTTCAGCGGTGCCTTGTGTGTATACCGATCTTTGTATTTTCCTATGCTATTTATGCCTGGCCTAATTATAAACCACATCATCCCAGCTAGCCCCTAATAACAGTATAGGGTAGGGGAAAAATACCCTAGAACATAGAAGAGCAAAAAAAATCCTACCACCAGTCCACTTAGGCAACCAAAAATTATACTGTCAGTGGGCAGGCATGGTGGGTCGACGTCTCCAAATGGAATGGAGCTGGAGGCTGGCTACTTCGTTAGGAGGGGAAAGTGTAGTGGATCCCTTTTTTACCTGTCTGTAATACCTGACTGTTTTGGCCATGCTAAAATGTTTTTGCATTCCACTTCTCTCATTGTTGCCATGGTTCTGGTATGGAAAAGAATGGGACCCTGTGATGCCAAGACATCACTAATTTCATGATAATCAGGAGCAAGGAATATGCATCTCTGGACATCAATATTGTGCAATTGCAAATTAAGGGTTTCATCTTGGAGGCTGAGACCCAGACTCAAGAAGGGCTTTTAAGGGCAAAAATGAGCAGGTTAGTGACATGAGCCCAAGAGCTACGTCTATAGAACTATGTAACAAACCCCATTTCTTCATTATGTGTTTTAAAAGAATATATGTTTATCAGATACAGGCAGTCCCCAAGTTACAAACAAGATAGATTCTGTAAGCTTGTTCTTAAGTTGAATTTGATTGTAAGTTGGAACAGGTACATTTTGATTGTAAGTTGGAACAGGTACATATTTATTAGGTTTGGATAGATTAGGATAGGGTTAACAGCACTATGGTGTTTGTTTTGCTGTCAGAGTCCATTCAGATTTCACCTCACTTTCTGTCCCTGTGATACTTGGATTTTGGGAAAATGGGCTTGTTGTGAAAACAAAGATTGGTAAGAAAGCTTTAGTGGAGACACACTTTTCCTATGATAATTCTTTTAGGTGTAAATTTCCCTTCCTGTGGGTAGATTTCTCTCACTTACTGCTATCTTTACTGAGTTTCGGTCTGGAACGTTATCAATATGCTGATGACACCCAGCTCCTACTGTGCTTGGAGCCCGGGGCAGCCTCAGTATCTGATAATTTCACCTTGTGTCTTGAGGCCATGACGAGGTGGTTGCGTGCTAGCAGACTGAAGGTGAATCCAGTGAAGACCGATATCTTATGGCCTGGCCGCCTGGCAGGAGTGGTGCATCCTCTGCCCACTTTTGATGGTGAACCTCTATCTCGATCTACCACCGTCAAGAGCCTTGGTGTTGTTTTGGACCCACTGCTGACAATGGAGGCTCAGGTCACCGCTGTCATAAAACAGGCTTTTTTCCATCTCCGCCAGGCAAGGCAGCTGTAACCCTACCTCTCGGGAGAGGCCTTGGCAACAGTAATTTATGCTACGGTCACCTCTAGGTTGGACTATTGTAATGCATTGTACGTTGGCCTTCCTATGTCAGCGACCCGGAAGATTCGTATCGTTCAAAATGCGGCCGCCAGGTTACTTATGAGAACCCCTATGAGATGCCATATAACACCAATTCTACAGCATCTACATTGGCTACCAACTTAATAACGGGTTTCTTATAAGGTGCTGGTCCTGACCTTCAAGGCCTTGTATGGTCAGGGACCGACATACCTCAGGGACTGCCTTTCTCCCTCTCACCACCAGTGGTCGCCACGACCTTCCCGAGAAAATCTTCTTTTTATACCGGATCCCAAGGAAGTATGCCTCGAAACTACAAGGCGTAAGCCTTTTTCAATCTCTGCTCCAGCTCTTTGGAATTCGTTGCCACCTTACATAAGAACCATGCATGACCTATGCTCTTTTATTCAAGCACTTAAGACCTGGCTCTTTAGCAGAGCATTTAATTTGTAATCTAATCTTAATTATTGTCTCCTGTCTGTGTAAGCTAACTCTGTTTTTATCCTGTTTTTATGTAAGTCGCCCAGAGCACCTTGGATGGAGGCAGACTAATGAAATAATAAATGATGATGATGATCTTATGCCCATTCTTAACTATGAGTCATTTGTAAGTTGGATGTACTTGCAAATGTATAATGTGTCTGTAGTGGATAAGTGAAAATGCAAGATCCGGGAAAGCGCAGGAAGAGAAAATAAATGAATTCAATGGATTAGGTGAAAACAAACAGATGTATTTTCTGGCCAGGAAAATAAAGGTGTACAGTCCCTGCTTTGTTAGGTCAAAACTGCCCGCCCAGAACATATAATCAGTGAGTTTTTATACTTTTTCAAAGCAAGTTTGCATTTACTACAAAACACGTGAATTCTCATAAATTTGGTGGGTTTATCTTTACTACCTGATTGGGTGAGGTGTGCTCATAATGGTAGTAAGTTGCTAGTTAACTTAATTTTCATTTCTCTAAAGGCACATGACTTCTGGGAAGTCAGATGAGTGCCTAAAAGTCCAATCAGCTTGTGTCTACAGTATATGATTATTAATTATGTGCTATATGATCCACCCAAAGGCACCTCCCAAGCTGAACAATGAAGCAGTTTCTTTGCTTTACAAATATTTCTAAAATCATGTCTTTAAGCTTTCCAAGACCTCTTATATGTTTAGTTTAAGGAAGAGAAGGTTGAGAAGTGACATGATACTCATCTTTATATATATGAAAGATGTCATGTGAAAGAAGGGACGAGCTTGTTTTCTGATGCTCAAGAAACTAGAAGGTGAACCAATGCATTCAAATTACAAGAAAAGAGATTCCATCTAAATATGCCCTTTTAATTTGTAATCACTATTTGATAGTAGAATAGATTGCTCTGGAAGATGGCGGACTCTACATATTTGGAGGCCTTTAAACATAGCTTTGAGGGGCATCTTTCAGGTTGGACTACATGACCCTTGTGGTCCTTTCTAAGATTCTATGATTCTGCATATTATATAAGCAAGGTTCATTAATCTGGTATTCACTTTACAAGGCTATAGTTCTATCCTTGGTCACATGGCAATTAATTTTTCCAAATATTTTTATTTAGCAGTCAAATCTAACTTTTAAAGGCATAAAATGAGACACACCTGTACAAAATGAATGTTATTGAACTGGGAAAAGCTTTGTCACCAGCATGTAGTTCAACAATCAGCTCTTCTCTGTAGCTGGCAGCTGCTTTAAACTATCTTAAAATTAGTTTAGAGTTCAATGTGTTACTGCAGTCTGGGGCTGATTTTGTGACACCTGCTCTGAGATTTTCACAATTTGGACAGAAACATGACAGATTACCAACGCCGCCTTCCCTACTCCAGCTCATAGCTATTGCAATCTGATGTGATCAACTGCAGTTAAGGAATTTTCAAGGGGAGTGATGAGCCCGGCAAAGTAACAGTTTTAAAGTCTGACACCTTTAATCATGTGTCCACAGTAGAACAATTCAGGAGCAGACAGTTCATTATACAAATGGAGAATTCTTGAAAGACACTTCTTTCCTTGTCGAAGCGTGGGGAGTGCTGTTGATTGCATTCAGGGTGAATGAAACTCTTGCTCTTCCCTGCTCTGAGTTTTTCTCATTGCTTAAAATGAAACCTTTTCTAAATGCCCCTTATTTGTTGAAAAGGGAAAGAAAGAAAGAAAGAAAGAAGAATGTCTTTGAAAATTATATTGCTGGGTGCAAGCATGAGGGCAGAAAAAAACCCCGCAGACTTGAGTGTTGATTTATTCCTCCTGAAGATTTGCCATGTTTAATCGATAACTCATCTGTCAATTGTAGTTATTTTGCATGCCAAGTCATGTTGGTGTACTTTTGTTTCGTAGTCGGTAGGATACGAGAGTGGGCTGCACTGGCCGCTCCATTGTGTCTCTTAACAATATCTAAATAATGTCAGAATATAAATAAGCCTTGCAACAGGTCAGATTGTCTAGACCACCACTCTTAATGCTTTTCTGTTATGGCTCACAGTGCCTCTTCAGGATTTCCAAAAGAACTGTTTATTATCTCTTGCTTCTCAAATTCTCATTGAACTGGAGATGCCAAAGTTTGAATGTGGGACCATCTGATTACAAAACATGTTTTCTACCACCAGACTGTGAGCACTTTCAGCTTAGTTATGTATTTTCCTCTTTGAATCATGTTTACCTTCTAAATGACTCACTTTCCAGGTTCTACCAGTGACTCTTGTAGGCCCACATCACCCGGGAACAAACCATTCTGCTCAATCTTGAAGAAATTGCATGAAGAAATCAAAGTCAATTCCCATGCTGGTCCAAGATATTTGCTCCCACAAACAAAACCCAAATTATTTCTGCTCCCTTACACACTTAGGCCAACAATTTAAAGTGCACAGACTCTTTTAGAAGTTATGGTTACAGCTGTCTTGATCAACCCCTGGTCGATTTTCTGTGTGACATGGCTGGCCTTGGCCAATACAGGAGATGCTACCTCATTAACCATATTTATACAACTGTCCAAGGTTGCTTTGACAGATGCAGTTGTGGAACACTGGTATAATATGGAGCAATTGTATGATATAATGAGGAACCTCTGCTTTAGATAGGATCTTTAGATTTGGGGTTTGACAGGAATCTTAATAATTTGACTTATGTATTTATTTTTTTGTTAACTGCTGTTGACCAACATGGGTAACACCATGAATGATATCTCCATATCACCCTGTCCTCAACAGCCCAACTCAGATCTTGCAGACTCCTGATGGTGGCTTTCTTGTTTGAGTCTAAGCATCTGGAATGCAGTCTTCCTCTTTCCCTACTGTCCCTGTCTTGCCAAACAGCGCTATCTTTTTCTAGTGAAGTATGCATTCCCATAATATGGCCAAAGTTTGACACTCAATTTAGTTGTCATTCCTTCTAGGGAGACTTCACGCATGATTTGTTCTAAGGCCAATTTATTTGTCTTTTTAGCAATCCACAGTATCCATAGAACTCTTCAAATGAGTTGATTTTCTTCCTGTCAGCCTTCTTCACTGTCCACCTTTCACAATCATACATAGAAATGGGAAATATTTATTTATTTACTTACAGTATTTATATTCCGCCTTTCTCACCCCGCAGGGGACTTAGGGTGGGTTACAATGTACACATAAATGGCAAACATTCAATGTCATAGACATACAACACATATAGACAGATGGTCAGGGGCTATTTAACTTTTTCTGGCCATCAGGGGAGCTGTCGCTTCACCATCCATCTGTGACACTTGATGTACTTTCCGCATTCCCCGCATGCTTTTTGCTGGAGATTTTTTATGGCCTCATAAATTTGTTAAGTTAGCCTCCCCATACATAGGAGGTACCTAAATTTTCTACTTGACAAATGCAACTGTCTTTTGGGTTGTAAAGGTCGACAGCAAGCTACACAAAATTGGCCAGAAGCTCACTCTGACCCGGGCTGGCTTTGAACTCACGACCTTTCGGTCAGTAGTGATCTTAATGCAGCTGACAACCAGCCAGCTGCGCCACAGTCTAAGATGCTAAGATGATCAAAGCTATCTTTTATATTATATTACTTTACGCTTGAGGATATTGTCTTGTTCCTTCATAGCTACCCTTCCACGTACCTGTCTTCTTCTGATTTCTTGACTGCAATCTCCATACCAAGACTAGGTATGGCAAATCTTGAAATATTTCAATGTCTCCATAGGCTTCCTTGTAGCACACATGAAGTTCTCTTACAGAACACTATAGGAATGGCTGCTCTGAAAATCATATTACACATTTACTTTGTTGATCACAGCCCCAAATATGTTTGTGAATTATTGGAAATGATATTACCTTCCAACCAGCTGCTACATCATTCATTGATAGTTTGCCTTTGTCCCCTCTCATTCATCAAAATGTATCTAAACTGAAATTTCATTTTAGAACAATCTTATAAATATAGTGCAGTCTCATCCAGGTGGTCTTGGGGCTGATGCACATTGAAAAGTTATTACCATACACAATAAAGGCTGCTGACGGTGGAGAAGACATGTGATTATTCACCATGGAGTAGCTTTAAGTAAATGCAATTGTTTCTGATTTTGCACTCTGGTCAGCTAATGTGATGCTAAATGGATAAATAGCATGATCTGGTACAAGCCTTTCATGTTGCCTTTGGCATTAAAATGTAAAATATCATTAGTGTTTTCAGAATTATAGATGCTCAGATACAAAACATACAGTCTTGATCATCACAGGTATAGACTGGCAGCCATACAATGGCCCAGGGTCAATTAGAAGGATTGCCTGCAAGGTCAGTTTGAATAATTGGGATATGGGAAGACTTCGATTTAAAGTTCCTTTTAAAAAGTTCTCTTTGTGCCAGTATGTGCTCTATTCTAGGGACAGTAACATGGAAATTAAAACAATAAATATTATATCAAATACAAAGCACAGCAGTGAAACCTATTTTCAGCTCTGCAAATTCAATAGGACCCAAGGGAGCCTGGAACAATGGAACTATTGAAATTCTGGTCCTGAACACATGTTTCCCTAGCTACTGAACACGTTACCTGGCTACTGGACTATTTTCAGGCTTGTAGTATGGATCAGTTACCTATAACATAATTTAAAGTGTTTGTCTGACAGTTATGCTACACAAAAGTGTTTAGAAATACTACAGTCAGACTCTTGATTAGAACATCCATTATTATGACAACTTCCCTGGTCCATTGCCAGGTACAATTTATGACCTATAAAGTCCTTTATGAGTTTGGTCCATGCTACGTGAAGGCATGTGTTTACTCATTTTATAATAAGGATGAGCCTGTCTGCCCTGTAAAACATTAAAGGATATTATCTCAGCCCCGTCACAGAACCACAGAGTCACAGAGACTCCATAGGCCATTGAATCCCTGAACAATGTAGTAACTCCAGCTAGCTCAGTGGTTCTCAACCTTTGGGTCCCCAGGTGTTTTGGCCTACAACTCCCAGAAATCCCAGCCAGTTTACCAGTTGTTGGGATTTCTGGGACTTGAAGGCCAAAATATCTGGGGACTCACAGATTGAGAACCATTGAGCTAGAGCATCCTCAGTGACCCAGACTCTTTTTGAAGACCTTCAGAGAAAAAGAGCCCAGTGCCTCTCTAGGTAATTGGTTCTAATGCCAAACATCTCATGCCATCAATACGTTTCTTCTAATGTTCAATCAAAATCTAACATCCTATAACATAAAACCATTAAGCCTCATTCTATTCTCAGATTTGCACCTTCCTTTATGTGACTGCCTTTTAGATATTGATAAACATGTCCCTCTCCCTCAACTTTTCCACATAAATCCTGGTTGCCCTTTTCTGAATTTGTCTAAAAACGAGGCCCCCAGAAATGAATATGATACTCCACATGAGACCTGAATAGTTATACTACACACACACACACACACACACACACACACACACACAAAAAGTCCCTTTTGTGTGTAGTACAGCTAGGCCATGTATTTCCTAACCTATGCAGGTATTTTCTTTTACTTTGTGTAGATGAGGGGCAGGTTTTGGCAGTTAGGAGGGATACTAAATTTTTCCCCAGATTCCCTGCACCCCTATATGTGTTATTTTTTATCTATTATTTTATCTTTTATCTATTATTAGCATGCACATCCCAGGATCGGAGATACTGAGAAGAAACTCCAGACGTCTCCCCTACTATAGCACCGGGACTGTGGTGCAGCTGGCTGGGTGTCAGCTGCATAAGATCTCTACTGACCAGAAGGTCATGAGTTTGAGGCCTACCCGGGTCGGGGTGAGCTCTCGACCAATTTGTGTAGCTTGTTGTTGACCTTTGCAACCCGAAAGACAGTTGCATCTGTTAAGTAGGAAATTTAGGTACCACTTTGTGGGGAGGCTAAATTTAACTGATTTCTGGAATGTTAAATTGCCTCTATGTCTGTCTATATATGTTGTATGTCAATGGCATTGAATGTTTGCCTGTATATGTGCATTGTGATCCACCCTGAGTCCCCTGTGGGGTGAGAAGGGCGGAATATAAATGACATAATAAATAAATAAATAAATAAATAATATTCCTCCTCCAGCCAAGTCTGTTACCGCACATCACTTTTCCTTTCCTGATTCCTTCCCCATGTTTCCATTTGTATGGTTCTTTTGATGCTGTTGGATCACAACTCCCATGAGCCAAGAGTGAAGAATGCCAACATGGCCAAGAGTGAAGATTGCCAAGACTTGCAGTTCACTGATCTGCACCTTTATTCTTGTACTTCTTTATCTTTCTCAAAGGCTCAGGAAGTAGTGTTGTGGTGGGGAGAGGGGATGGGAAAATGTTTTTTTTAATACAAGCAAATCAAAAGTGAATTAATTAACTCAACATTCTCATTCTAATGCTTTAGTAGCAGGAGGGATCTATAAATAGCAACTGTTAATAAAACATTATCAGTTTGTGCCTGCATTTAGCAATCTGCTATGGTTAATGAATTTAATTACATGTAGCACAGTGGAATTTAGAAGTATTGTCATAAGGCAAGCAGTTATAATGGACTGTGCTGCACAATCATATAATACAGACTGGCTTTTGTTCATTCTTTTAATTAATATCGATTACAAAAGTTAACATCTTTCTTCTAATTGTGCAGCTTGCTCAAGTTACCCATTGCTCTAAATTCTTCATTCACCAGCCCTAATGTGAATGTATAAGCATACATTTTGCTTATACTCTGTAGCTTAATTGTATTTTCTTTGCTTTCAATTAATTTATTATATTGTTCAATAATGTAGACTTCTGCCTAAATGTTATATTAACTAGCACTCAAGGGCATGCACTGTTGTCCTGTCACAAATATCACACAATGGGAACTGGTCCCTCATACAAATATGATTCTCTCACTTGTGGGGAGTGTGTGCTTGTGTTACAACTACAGGAATAAAGACAAAAATGTGTGCTCCAGAACTGCCTCATATATTGTGAGTAAAGGTAACCTGCTTCTAAACAGAAGGAAAATATTTGTTGGTATCCTGTTACTGAATTATGATGGCGGAAATCACAGCTCACTTTATTAACATTGTGTAACTCAGAAATTCCATTTCATAGTGTAGACATAGTATAAATGTGTATATAGAAATGTGAGAAAGTACGCAAAAAATGAAGAGAAGAACTAGTTCTGAAAAGTGATTCAGTTACTAATTTATTTTATATCCAATCTTTCTCCCAATGTGAAACCCAAAGTGACTTGCAACAAGATTAAAACAAGAAAGAAAGCCTGATGAGGAAAAAGTTAAAACACAATTAAATAAGGTATTATAGTAAAGCTCAATCCATTTGAAAAGTATTAAATCATTTTAAAAAATTAAAGATAAAAATGCAGTGCCCATCTTTCCCATGTTGTATGTCAGCCTGTTCTGCCTGTGATTGTATCTGGCATTCATGTTGATGTTTATGATAGGAATGGTGTTCTGGTTGATGTTCCTGATGGGAATGGTGTTCCTAAAGATGGGCTAGGCCGCAGTGGTTCTCAACCTGTGGGTCCCCAGATGTTTTGGCCTTCAACTCCCAGAAATCCTGACAGCTGGTAACCTGGCTGGGATTTCTGGGAGTTGTAGGCCAAAACATCTGGGGACCCACAGGTTGAGAACCACTGGGCTAGGGTATGACAGTTTGCTTGGGCCTGAGTTAAATTCAGAAGAGACGCCTGAGCTGTTTCAGGAAGATTCCCAAGACCACAGTTCTGGAAGAGACCTTTCACCACTTTTCTCAGAGCAGCTATCTGAAAATGATGCTGAGATTGATTTGCTAGGTGTAGGGGTTAACAAAAGCGAAGATTGTGAAACCTTGGACAGAAAGTAAAGTTTTAGTAAATAGAGGCAGAGCTTTCAGAGACTGAAGCAAAAGAAAGATAACAAATCATTAGTGTGAAAATCAAGAAGAATGCTTTCTTGTCAGTTTTGGGTTTTGGAAAAGGGTTATAATCATTCATGGGAGTGAATTGCTTCAGTCGAGGCAACATCGTTATTTGATCACGGTCTTGGTTTCAAGTGCTCTGAGCTTCAAGCACCAAGTTATGTCAAGCTAAGTTTTGCCTACGAGATTTTCCTGCTGTTTTGTTTCATGGTTTCAAATGCCTTGCTCCATGGATTTCTATATACTGTTGGATCTTGTTTCCCTCCAAGCCTCATCAACTATTTTGAATTTCGTATTTTTACTATTTTGCTCATTTTTACCACTTTGCCTACATATATTCTACAATAAACTGTTTGCTGATTTTATCAAGTTGGTCTGGTGTTTAAGGTCAGAGGTGTTCCTGCTCTGATATGCGACATCCCATAACTAAGATCTTCCTGCAACCAATTAGGCATCAAATTGATGTTGTTATATTCCTTCAAATCAATTCCAAAACATGGCAACCCCAAGGTGAACCTATAAGTGTTTTCTTATGCTGAAAGTATATTATTTATCCAAGTTCACGCAGTCGAGTTCTATGACTGAGTAGGAAATTATAATCCTATCTCTAGAATCACAGTCCAACACTCAAACCACTACTCCATGCTGCTCTGCTCTTTGATATTTTTTAAACGTAAGAATGAGACTGTATTGTAGTCTAGTGAACACAACAGAGATGGATAAACTGTGGCTTCCCAAATCTACCTTTGTGGTCTTTAGCATGAGACTGTTTTGACAACCTTTCTACCCCAAAAGGAAGAGGGGGAAAGTATTTCCAGAAGACACTGGCAGTGACAACTCACATTGTGAGGATAAACAGGTGGGAAATGGAGAGCCACTCCCTTTACTATAAGTTCATTGGAAGAAACCTAGAGTTTGAAAATTTAACTAAGTGTGGTATAGGAACATGGCAAAAAGCAGTAGGGGGTTATGAGATGGTTCATTGGAAGGGCCACCACTGAAAAAAAAAGCTCATGGTTATTGATGCAAGGGTGTCAAACCCATTTTAATTGAGGGCCACATCGGCCTTATAGTTGCCTTCAAAGGGCTGTTGAATCAATGTATGGTGAATCCATGGACAGAGAACCAACTACACACACACACACACACACACACACACACACACACAGCATCTAGGTGCTCTTTAGCTTTTATCCCATTTGGGACCCCAGACGTTATTGAACAACTCCATCACTTTTGATTATTCACCACGTGGACTGGGGATAATGGAATTGCAACCCAACAGCACTTGTGGATCTGAGGCTAAGGATAGGTTAAGATACATTCTAAAGTTAGGCATCATATATATAAACAAGCCTTGTATCTGAATTCAAACCGTACTTTCCTGCAGCCTTCCAGATGTTACTGTATCACAACCGCCATCAGTTGTAGTCATTATGTCTAATGATGAGGAATACAGAAGTTGTGGTCCAGCATCTGGAGGGCCACATAAAATGACATGGGTTGGATTTAGCCCATAGGCCTTGAGTTTGTGACATGTGGACTATAGCAATGGAATAAGCTGCTGATATCTGTAATGCCACTACCATGGATCCTCAACTATGGAATTACAGGGGGCTTCTTAAAATACCCTAACTATTCATGACACACTCTCCCTTTGTGAGTGTTCCTTTGTGTGTGTCCCATTGCGATGGTAGATGGTCCCTGTCTCACTGCCTGTTGTTGTTTTACAGCATCAAGTGAAACATCATAATAAGAACAACACATTGACTATAATTCTGAAAAATAAACTAATGTCATTTATTTTTTGTAATTAAAGTTTTCTTGATTGTTTGTTGAGTTCTATGATATTTGGGGAACAAAAATCTATGGAAATGTATGTTGTTGGGAATGATTTATGGTGCTGTTGCCTGAAAATCACACTCATTTTCATCAAAGGTCTATTGTGTAGCAGCCTTAATTTTATTACAGTGGTCCTGGATTGGTGAAATGTGGGTGAAACCCTTTTCCTTGCATTTCTGAGAACAATACATATATAAAACAGGAAGGAAGGTAGGAAGGAAAAATATGTAAACTGTGTTATTATATACATAAAATATTAAGACATATAACATGACCCATTTAAATTGCATGGGTTTTTTTTGGTTAAGGAGTATATAAGCTTACTGCAAAACTTTATAATACTGGTTAAAATGATGAATGATCCCATGGTTCCTTGATTTACTTTTACATAATTTGCATGCTGTCACTTGGATGACAGGTCATCTCTGTTAAGGGATTTTGTTCAGTTTAGACTTGTGTCTAAATCCACTAAGGCCAACAATGAAAGGTCAAATAGTGTCATTTTACCTCAATAAATTAACAGGGGGTTTAAGCCTTTCCTTTTTGCATTACTGTTTAGCTCAACATTCTCTGAGAAGCAACCTAACCTAAGCTGACCTATTGAATTTTGCTGATTCTTCACTTAGCTTAATGTGGAGTTAATGATCACATCTCCATTTGAAGAATGCTATAAGACTGTACAGGTTGAGTATTCCTTGTGTGGAATTCCAAAATCTAAATTATTCCAAAATCTGCTGAAATAATGACACCTTTTCTTTCTAATGGTTCAATGAACAGAAACTTTCATACACAAAATTATTTAAAATATTGTGCATAAAATTACCCCCAGGCTACATATATTTATTTGTTTGTTTCGACTTGTCTGTCGCCACTCCCGTGCGGCTCGGGGTGACTCACAACAAATTGTGATACAAATAAACACGGATAAAATACATATACTGTATATACCAGACTGCGCATAACTACCTACTACACCTTATAACCCAATTTAAAAGCAGATAAAAGCAGATAAAACATTGCATATCTAAAAACTCCTTACATAAACAAAAATGAGTTTCATGTTTAGATGTGGGTCCCATCTTTAAGATATGCCATTATGTATATATATATGCAAATATAGTTAGCCTTACACATTTGCGGATTTGATTAATATGTCCCTTCTAGGAATGTCTAGGTTTTCCAGCATAATGCTATGGTCAACTTTATTAAGGTACATGACTATAAACTATTTTTGCCCTTCGTTGATAGCCATGAATGAAAACCATTTAAACAAAGCAAAATGCAAACCCTTCTAAGACTATTTATTTATTTATTTATTTATTCGGTTTTATATTCCGCTCCTCCCTGCAGGCTCGGGGCGGATTACAACATATAATAAAACATCGAGAATACAACAATATAAAATATCAAGAATTTACAGATTCCTTAAAAACGCACAGACAGCAATCGTACGAATACACGTCTGATTTAGCTAAAAGCAAATCTAAAAAGGGCAGTCTTACATGCCCTCCGGAAAGGGATGAGTTCCGAGATCTCACGGGTGTCGGCTAGAAGTGAATTCCATAGCACAGGGGCCGTGGCAGAGAAAGCTCGCTGCCTAGTTGTGGACAAGTGACAGGAGCGGGTTGATGGTACAACTAGCAAGTTTTGCTCTTCTGAGCGTAGCGATCTCGGGGGAACGTATGGGGTAAGGCGGTCCTTCAGGTACACAGGCCCTAGACCGTGCAAGGCCTTAAAGGTTAAAACCAACACCTTGAAGGCAATTCGGTACTTGATGGGAAGCCAGTGCAGTTGACGCAGGATGGGAGTTATGTGCTCTCTCACCGGTGCTCCCACCAGTAAGCGAGCAGCGGCATTCTGCACTAGCTTGAGCTTCCGGATTGTCGACAAGGGAAGGCCAATGTAGAGGGCATTACAGTAGTCCAGCCTCGAGATGACCGTCGCTTGGATCACCGTAGCCAGGTCCTCCCTGGACAGGTAGGGTGGCAGTCGCCTAGCCTGTCGTAGATGGAAAAATGACACCTTGCTGACCATGGAGACCTGAGTCTCCATGGACAGCAAAGGGTCCAGTTGGACACCCAAACTCTTTACGAGGGATGTCGGGCTAAGTTGCTCCCCATCCAGGGTAGGCAACCAGCACTCATCCAGCCCAGGGTGACAGGGCCATAGGATCTCCGTCTTCGATGGGTTCACCTTCAGCCAGCTAGCACACAGCCATCCAGTCACGGCCTCAAGGCATTGATGGAAACAATCAGGTACGGTATCCGGCCTGCCGTCCATTCTCAGCAAAAGCTGGGTGTCATCAGCGTACTGATAACACGCCAGACCAAAGTCGTGGGCCAGCTGGGCCAGGGAGCGCATATAAATGTTGAATAATAAGGGAGAGAGAATGGCCCCCTGGGGGACCCCACAACTTAATGGGAGTCTCCCGGAGACCTCCTCTATTTCTCTCTCCTCTCTTGCCTTCAATTCAACTCTGACTTATGGTGATCTTATTTCTGGGCAAGATTTATCCTTAGGCTTGCCATTCTTCTGAACTGATTCCACATTTACACACAACCCCTTCCAAATTGCTTCATTATGGTTGTTTTAAAACATCCCCTAACTCTAAAAGATTCAGTATTGATTTTAACCAAATTATTTGATGTCTGGCAGAAAAACATGCTTTTATTCATTGTAATTTCCAGGTAATTCCTTTGACAATGTAACTATTAAGCCCTGTGGAACTATGGCAGGGCAGATAATATTTCTAAGCACTGATGAAATGATAGTGGTAGGGGTGATAGATCTTATTAAGTACATGTAAAATTATTTGTTTGTCCCCATAAGGGTGTACTCAGAGATATTCCCATTGAGGTCTTCTTGCCCACATTCTTATAGATAAGATACGACTATTTTGTGTAGAACAGCAGCACAATGTTTATTGAATCTATCCATTTAGGATTTGGCTGTTCAGCACTCCCACTTCTCCAACCAATTCATCTGATCCGAGTCACCCGCTCCTCAGAAAGTATTAAATAGCTGGCTGTAGTAGTGAGTGCTCTAAGATCTAATTACTGCATAAATTGTATTATGGAGTGTTTGCTAGTATATTTCATTCATCTGACAAGCGTACTTCCATATTATTTATTATAGCACTTCAGAGCATATTTTGCAGTGCATTATTCTTGCATGTTTACTGCTTCATCACACACTCATCAATTATCAAAACCTGGTCATTAGCTCCATTCAAGAGAGTTCAAGTTACAAGTCTTGTTTTCTAAACTCAGTAGCTGATGCAATGCTTTGGTTGTAGGCTGAAGAAGAAAAAGAAGAAGAAGAGGGAGGAAGAAAAGAAGAATAAAAGAAAGAAAAAGAAGAAAAAATAAAGGTTTTTCCCCATAAAATAAACATAGTCTGTTTAATTCCTCTGTGAGAAATATGAGAAAGGGAGCATATAGTAGCAATTTAGCTATAAAGGCATCTAGAGGTGATTGTGAGAATGGCAGGGCCTGACTTTTACAAAATGGCCTTAAACGTTTGGGATGTTATTTATGGATGTCCTATGGCAAGGTATTTCAGATATTTTATTTTCAAGGTACTTTTCTGCCAAGGAATCACTTACATCCTGCAGAACGGACATTTTAGAGTAATGAAATAATTAGACATAATTTTCATCAGTTTATTTCTGCCTCCCTTTCCTGTGTTGCATTTTCCATATCAAATATTAGATTTATCAGCTCCAGCTTCTCACGCGGGGACATGAGAGAAGCCTCCCACAGGATGGTAAAACATCTAGGCATCATTTGGGCAGTGTCCCTGCAGATGGCCAATTCTCTCATACCAGAAGTGACTTGCAGTTTCTCAAGTTGCTCCTGACATTTTAAAAAAGTTTTTAAGCCCCAGTGGGTTGTGAACCAGTCTGTGGTAATATTTGACATGGCAGTTCATGGTTCTTGGTACTTTACCATATGGATCCTCTATTCCACTGTAGTCATGCTCTCACTGATAGCACATAACTAACAGGTTGAACATTTCAACTGTATACTTATCTTCAAGTGTGTAATTTGTAATTTGTGATCTCATGGTTGTATATGTAGATATACCCTGGTAATCTTGCCTTCCCTCGCTTTTAAAAAAACTTTAAAAATTTATTTTTGGTGATATTGCACAGTTTCAACTATTAAAAACAACCAAAAAGCAAATATAACTATATAAAACAAGAAATAAAAGGAAGATAGCCACTTTGAGAGCAGGGTGAGGAGGAGAATCAAGCCTGCAGATGCCATTTTATTGCTGGCATGCTAGCCCAAAAGCAGAAGATATCCATTGCACTAAGGTATGGGATGGGAATACTTTATGACCGGGAAAAATTGATCAGTTTTATCCATTAACAGCAAGGAAGGCAGAATCACAGGGAAGAGCGAGATGCACATGGCATTGTGTGATAGGTATTTGTGAGGATCCAGGTGCAATGCTGGTTTGCCTGCCTCATGTGATAAAATCCTTGCACTGTTCTCATCGAGTCTCTGGACATATTTTCCAAAGTCTTGTGCAAGTGCAAGGGAACTGTCCCAGGTCTATGTAAGTGTGATTTCTCCCTGTGCCATGGCTCACAAAGTGAGAAAAGAAGAGACATAAAGGGACAGGGAGATAAAATGAAATGGCACAAATACACAGAGATAGAAAAAAAGGTGGAATAAACCTGCCTACATTTGACACTTGCCCTGAGCACTGCTGGCTTTAGTCTAAAAAAGAGAAAGAAACATACACAGCTCTTAATAGATTACCTAAAGGCCCCGACTGTAGCTCCCAATAAGAAAAACAGCAGAACACATTTCCCTATCCTGTTCCTATTCAACCTGCACCCTGGTTGAATAGGAAAGACAGTCCTGTTTGCTCCATTTCTTCTCTCAAAGAATCCATTATTTGGGCATTTCTCACATTTGGGCAATACTGTGACTAAGTAAATTAAATGTCACAAAGTAGTGTAAAAATTTCCAATTCTCTAGAATTTGTCATGTGGCAAGATGGCAAAGAGAATAGGGTTGTAGCGAAGAAAGTAATGGTTGATGTCTGAACCATGGTGTAATGACACCTCCTCTTCTTTCTTCCTTTTTATTTTTTTGAAATGGAAAGCAATTTTTCTTCCTGTATCATCTTGTTCACCTAAATAACCTGGCTTTGTTTCTATACTGGAAAACACAGTACTGATTTCCAGCATTCTGCTTATCTCATAATTTTCTTCTTCCTCCAGCCCACTTGTTCTTGACACACCAGTTGGGACCACTACTTTATACTGCACTCATAAATGGAGGAGGAAAAAAATCCTCAAGGCAAGCAAGAAAAAGGGAAGGCATGAAATATGACCATAAAGCTTTCCTTTATTGTTTAGAGGCATCATTCTGTGTTGAATTATAAAATGAAAAATGGGAATAATAGCAAGCACCAAATATTAGATCACTATGACAAGGAAATTCATTGTCGGGAACTTCCCCATAAAGGAGATTACTATTGTCTGCCCATTTAGAGTCAGGAAGTTACTTTGAAAAAAATTATATTTACAAATCTTTTTTGGTTTTTCATTGTATTCTGGCATGATTTAATGCCCCTCTGTCTTTGGTTGCTGTTTTACAAAATAGCAGCCGATTTTCTAATGTTGTGCCGCCTTCTGTGGATCATTATTCTGTCAGTACTGGGGAGATTTTGCAACTTTGAATAGTTTTATGGTTCCACTCTGCTACTCACTCAGCAAATATGATTTAAGCCCACAATACAGAATACTGCAACATGATTGCTATTTTGCCATGCATATCTCTTGGCCTCTTGTTTCCCATGACTTTATTGTATGAAATGGTTTTTTGTTCATGACTGACATATAATGAATTTCCTTCCTTCCTTCCTTCCTTCCTTCCTTCCTTCCTTCCTTCCTTCCTTCCTTCCTTCCTTCCTTCCTTCCTTCCTTCCTGTGAACTCATCGGATTCACACCCACTACTGCTCATTTGATTTTTCATTACTCTGTGGTTCAGGACTTAATATGTGGCCCCTTCCCCCAACATCTGGCAATGGACAGTTGGATTTTTTTTCACATTGTGTACCATCAGCACCTTAGAATGATTAATCATCTTTCACCAATCTGCCAGACATAAAATATGGCAGTATTAGAAATGTCATTGGCATAAGAAATGGATCCATGGGCCAAGATAGAATTTCTAGCTCCAATTGGTCCTTCTTGGTAGTTGCCCCCAGGTCCTGGAACTTCTTTCCTAGAGAAGCTGGACTGGTGCCTCCTTGGTTTTTCTTTATAGGCAAGTGAAGACTTTTTTTTTGTTTCAGATGGCTTTCAAAGACTGACTGCTCATGAGGAAAGTGTCTTTAATATCATGTATGTCTTCCATCAACTCAAACACTCTAAAGGCACCTATGCTTTCTTTCTTTCTTTCTTTCTTTCTTTCTTTCTTTCTTTCTTTCTTATTTTCACTTGTACACCACCCTTCCCAGTAGGCTCAGGGTGGTTCATAACAAGCATAACACACAATTCCAAACAGTGATTTAAAACACAATAAAACAATTTAAAAAACAGAACAGTTTCTACGAAAAACAGAGGAGATGGATTAAGCAGCGTCTCTAGAGGTTGAACGCCTGCCGGAAGAGGGTGGTCTTGCAGGCTCTTTGGAAAGAAGACAAGTCTGTTATTGCTTGAACCTCCTCTGGCAAGGCATTCCATAGATTCATTCCTACTGAAAACGCCCGCTGTCTTGTGGATGACAAGCAATAAGTTCTGACCGACAGTACTTCCAAAAGATTTTGATCTTTGGACCATAGCGATCTCTGGGGAATATGCGGGTGAAGGTGGTCCTTCAGATACGCTGACCCCAGACCATGCAAGGCTTGAAGGTGAGCACCAACACTTTGAAGGTGATCCGGTACTCGATCGGAAGCCAGTGCAAATGCAGTAAGACGTTCTGATCTTGGAAGCTATGTGGATTCATTGCATTAAATTCTGGATGGGAAACCATCAGTGACTACCAGGTACTGTGTTGCACCTCAGATCGCGACAGCCCCCCCTAGATCACACACACCAGGCAGATGCAATAAATGTTCTTTTATTTACAATAAAGAATAGTCCAAAGGTATAAGATGAAAAGGCAATCAAACTAAATCCATAGGTAATCCAAAGAGTTCACGAGTTGCCAAGCCGAACTAGCTTAAGTCCCATGGAAAATAATCAAGGGTAAACAAGGCAAACTGCTCCGGCGGTTACAGGAATGTAGAAACTTGAGCAAGACAACCTCCTAAGCTGAACGTAGCTTCAGGTCTGACTAGAATCCCCTGGGCACAAACTAATAAGGCAAACTAACTCTGGGGTGCCCAGCGCACCGCCTTCCTCCAATCTCTCCGAGAAGATCTAATGCTGGCCCTCCTGACAAATTCCAGCTCGTTAGTGGACCCAGGTGCATTACTATCAGAGTGAGAAGCAGGAAACTCCCTTTCTCTGGAATGCTCATCTGGAAAGGGAGTAGAAACTCTCTCTTGGGAACCAAGGCCGCCGGGCCTCTCATAGAACCAGCTTCCATGGAATCCTCAGTAAACTCATCTGCAGTCCTATATCCCTCTAGCCATTCATCATCCCATTGCAAACTCTCATTTGGAGACCCATACCCATCTCATTCATTTGGAGACCCATACCCATCTCATCATCTTCAAGTTGACCCTGATCAGCTGGGACCCCCGGTGCCTGACTCTGACCACTGGGCTGACCAGGTTGGAACACCACATACTGCCAGCTGTTATGTCAGAGGTAAGGTAAAGGTAAGGGTTTCCACTGACATTACATCTAGTCATGTCCAACTCTCAGAGGTGGTGCTCATCTCCATTTCTAAGCCAAAGAGCCGGCATTTTCCATAGACACCTCCAAGGTCATGTAGCCAGCATGGCTGCATGGAGCACTGTTACCTTCCCGCAGAAGTGGTACCTATTGATCTCCTCACATTTGCATGTTTTCAAACTGCTAGGTTGGCAGAAGCTTGGCCTAACAGTGGGAGCTCACCCCAATCCTTGGTTTAACCCACTGCACCACCAGGGGGGGGGTGTGTGTCTTATGCCAGAGAAATAAAAGGTAACATCATTTTTGAGTATTCCTTCTCTAAAGGAGGATATGATTATTCAAATGACCTGGACCTGAGTCCTTCATTCAAAAATAATATTTATTAATAATATTAAGAGATGTGTCTGCACTCCTCTAAACACTTACTATGGCCCTCATCTCATTCTTTTACATTTGGGTCAATACAAAAACAGCCAAATGACTATTAACAATGGGCTTTTGCTTGCTGTGACACCATGAGGAAAGAGATAGCTTTACCTGTCTCTTAACTTCCTTGTATTATTGGAATATGTGTCCTTTTCTTTTTGTATGCTATCCTTTCCCTCTTCTCTCCCATATTTATAATCTTCATGTATATATAGAGTGTTTCTCTGTTCTTCTCAAATCATAAAGTTGCTACTCTGCACAGTGTTAGCCCTTTATAATCTTGGTTAGTCCTTTCCAATCCCTCCAGCCACTTCATCATCACAATTGCTCTCCTTGGACTTTCTGCAGCTTGTCTGCATCTTTCTGATAATGAGATGCCGGAAGCAAACCCTCTGCTTTGAGTATTTATCTCACCAGGCCCTTTAAAAATGCTGGACTGGTATCTTCCTGTTCTGTGACTTGAAGCTATCCCAGTTCACACAACAAATTGTGCTGCAAAAACATCCTAATTTGTCTGTTCTTCTCCTGAGATAAGAGCAACCTGTTCCATCTTCATAAGATGATGTGCAAATTTCCTAAACAGATTTTGGTAAATATAATGTCTTTGTTCTTCTTTTTCTCAAATGGTTTCTTTCTGGCCTGTTTCTAGATGTTAATGATTTTGATAGCTTTTATCTATTTGTTTTCGATAATATCTGAGCAAGATTATGGTGTTTTTTTTTCTATTTGTTGAAAATAAAGTTTGATTTCAGCATACAAGACAATTTAAAAAAACTGCCCACAAAAATGAGCAAAAGGATATTGAATGGCTATTTTTAACTTTCCGGCAAAAAAAGGTCATCAGCACCAAAGCAAAGGACAAAAGAGAGGGATTTGAATGACTACTCTGGATGTTTGACATAGACGTGAGAGGTAGGTTTGGCAATGTTGGCTAGCCATACCTAGTTTTTTAGCCCTGTTTGTGACCTCAAACATTTCCCAATTAGTATGGAGCTTTGGCATAAGACAAGTGTGTGTGTGTGATATGAGATTGGAGACTTTATAATGAGTGCACTTAAAAAAAAACCCTGCTCTCTTTTTGATAAGAGCAACGATTGCCTAGGTTTACTGGTTTGGGAAAAAGGCTCTCCAGGCGCTCTCTGTGGAGGCTTTGAATAAATGAACACTCTAAGAGGCTGTGAATAAAGGGATTTTCTAACTCTCTGATGTCAAGAAAACTCCAAAAAAGACAGGGAAACAGGTTCTCGATGAAGGGGACTTTGGAGATCCCTGCTGCTCTTGCTTCTTTGGGAAATCTCACTAGAATTTTGTGAAAGATCTCTATGGCGTCTCTAGAATATCTTTGGGATATGGGGGAGTTATTCATTCTCCAGGATCTCCCTCTGGAATCTCTGCCTTTGTTTTGCTCCTTTGGAAAGGTCTACAACCCCATTTTTGCTTTGCCACTTTGCCTATGTTTAACTGGTTCCTTAAAGTTATTCTATGCAGAATTCAAAAGAAAAAACACTATTCACTTGAAGTGATGAGTGCAGAAAAAAGGAAGTATGTGAGCAAAGGGTAGATAAGAAAGTGACCTCTTTTACCCTCTGGTAATGTCTACTAGTGACTCTTAGATATATTGTAGAAGGCTTTCATGGCTGGAATCACTGGGTTGTTGTAAGTTTTTCAGGTTGTATGGCTATGTCCCAGAAGCATTCTATCCTGACATTTCGCCTGCTTCTATGTCAGGCATCCTCAGAGGTTGTGACTCTTAGATAGTCCTCTGATGAAAATATTGTCACATGGGACAAAGCCAATCAAAGATAGACAAGTATAGGCATATCAGTCTGAGCCAATTTTGTAAGTTCTCCCAGAAGAGAAGTATTTCCGAAAGTGAAAAGAAAACCATCAAGCAATATCAGAATTTTCTGCACATTGTTGTTAATAGATTCATGTAAATATCTAAAACAGCCACTAGGTGGTGTTCTGAAACCTTTTACTGTTGAAAAACAATTTTTGTAGCCCTGATATTGAACTAATTGGACTTTATTTAGAGCCATTACCCACAATTTAAGAAGCTTTGATTTAGACAATGAGACTTTTGCAGCTTCTAATTTTAGTCTAATCTGATTTTTTATCTCTGTTCTTGCTTTTATGTGGACTGTGAGCCGCTCCGAGCCCTCAGGGAGTGGCAGCATACAAAACCGAATAATAAATAAATAATAAATAATACAATCAATGCCATAGGATGTCATATGGCTGAATTCATCTCAGTGTTGTGTTCTTCATTACTATGCACAAAATGTAGGTTCTCTTTGTGAATACTTTTTGTTTGCTTTCTAAGTATGGTCCTGACTACCAGATAATCACAGTTTTGACGATGACAGGTACATTTGGCATTGTTGTGTCTAACAGATGCTTGGTAAGTCTCATGTTGTGCTCTATATTAGGAGGACATAATTTCTTCTAAAGGGATCAGACCAGTTTTGCATAAATTTTCACATCTAAATTCCACGCACGGTGTGTGATAAGGGAATAAACTAAAGCAATCTAGATCATTCACTGAGTACCTTTCATGTCATCTGCATTTAGCGCTTACCTGTTTGCTGTGACTTCAGAACTATGCACCTGCTGTGGGCCTGTCACATTTTCACAGCATGACATTTGCCATGAAATCCGTACTAAGATTTTGAGAAAGAAGTAAGAGATGCTGAACAGATCTTCTGGGAAACAGTTCCAAGCATAAGCAGCAGAAAGAAGATCTTCTAATAAAAGAGGAAGAGACCTTAGCATACAAGAGGAAAATGGTGGACCAGTTTGAACCATCATGGCAGGGTTCTATAGAGAGTGGGAGAGTGGAAGGGATACAGGGCTATATTCCCCACTCGTCATATAGGATGATTTATTTTGCTGCTGGTAACCTGCAGATGTTTTAGGGAATGCCACATGAAGCAGAAACTAGCCTTTTATTGAATTCACAGGAAAGGCTTTATAAATATGGGTTCTTCTGCATGAAAAAATAAATTGCCCAGAAATCTCATTGACATTTATGTTAATTGTAACATTTATTTATTTATTTTATTTTATTATTGGATTTCTACACCGCCACTCCCAACGGCTCGGGGCGGTTTACAACAAACTTCATATAAAACAATACCAATAAAACAGCAGAGTTAAAACAGGATTAAAATAGGATTAAAGCCAATTATTCAGGACTCGAAGGCCTGCCTGAATAGGTAGGTTTTGCATGCTTTGCGAAAAGAGATCAGACTTCGCAAGGCTCGAGTTTCGGGTGGCAAGGCATTCCATAAGACAAACGGAAAGATTTCATACTGACTTTGAACCGGTGCTTGGCCGCTGTGTCGGACTGGATGAGGGCTAGCAAATTGAAACTAAATCCAGACAAGACAGAGGTCCTCCTGGTCAGTCGTAAGGCTGAACAGGGCATAGGGTTACAGCCTGTGTTGGATGGGGTTACACTCCCCCTGAAGACGCAGGTTCGCAGCTTGGGAGTGATCCTGGACTCATCGCTGAGCCTGGAACCCCAGGTCTCAACGGTGGCCAGGGGAGCTTTTGCACCTTTGAGACTCATGTGCCAGCTGCGCCCGTACCTTGGGAAGTCTGATCTGGCTACGGTCGTCCACGCTCTGGTCACATCTCGAATAGATTACTGCAATGCACTCTACGTGGGGCTGCCTTTGAAGACAGTTCGGAAATTGCAATTAGTCCAGCGGGCGGCAGCCAGATTACTAACAGGAGCTACATACAGGGAGCATACCACCCCCCTGTTGTGCCAGCTCCACTGGCTGCCTGTCCAATTCCGAGCTCAATTCAAAGTGCTGGTTTTGACCTTTAAAGCTCTATACTTGTTTTAACTTGGAATGACTGTGTATGATGCGGATGAAATTGTATTTTAATGTGTCTTAATGTATCTTAATTGTTGTGGGGTTTTATGCTGTTATGATGTGGGCATCGAATTGTGCCGTACTGTAAGCCGCTCTGAGTCCCCCCTCGGGGGTTGAGAAGAGCGGGGTAAAATCCTGAAATAAATAAAAATAAAATCCTGATATGCTGGGGATGTCTAAGAGGTTCTGATCCTCAGGCCTTAGAGATCTCGGGGGGTTATATGGGAACAGACAATCCCTCAAGTACACTGGCCCCAGACCATACAAAGCCTTAAAAGTCAAGACTAATACCTTGAAGGTGATCCGGTGTTCAATAGGCAACCAGTGCAGACCCTGGAGAACCGGTGTAATACGACAGCTCACAGGTTCCCCTGCGAGCAGTCGGGCTGCAGTGTTCTGCACTAGTTTAAGTTTCCAGATCACTGTCAAGGGTAGGCCAATGTAAAGAGCATTACAGTAGTCAAGTCTTGAGATGACTATGGCATGGATCACCATGGCTAGGTCGCTGCAGGACACATAGGGAGCCAGACGCCTTGCCTGTCACAGATGGAAAAAGGCAATTCTACTGACAGTGGAGATTTGGGCCTTCATTGACAGTAGAGGATCCAAGAGGACACCCAGGCTTTTTATTGATGATGGCGGGCATAATGCCACGCCATCCAGGGTTGGCAGGTGGATATCCCTATCGCTCGGGCAGCCCAGCCATAGGATTTCCGTCTTCGCTGGATTCACCTTCAACCTGCTAGCTCGCAGCCATCCAGTAATGGCTTCAAGGCACAGATGGAAATTATTGGGTACGGAGTCGAGCCGGCCATCCATCCTCAGAATGAGCTGAGTGTCATCGGCGAACTGATGGCACTCAAGCCCAAAGCTACGTACCAGTTGAGCGAGTGGTCGCATATAGATGTTGAATAACAGAGGGAAGAGGATGGCTCCCTGAGGGACCCCACAAAGTAGGGGGGACTGTCAGGCCCCAAGCCTCAGTTTCCCTAGTTGCCCCAGAACCACACTGCAGCCATGTTGGCTTTCAGAAATCCTCTAAGTCTGTCTGCCTTTCCCAAGAGAATTCAGTACCAGGCTGGCCGGTTCAAATAGTCAAGGCCGCGGCTGCTACTCCCAGTGATAAGCAGAGATGGTGGAGAACAGAAGTTGGGTAAACTCCTTTGCACAGATGTGGGCACTAATTGGCTCACATACCTTTGCTGCTGTGATCAGCTAAACAGCAGCTGCAGCCCATCATGGGAACCATGACACTCGACGCAACCACGTCGGACAGATCAAAGCGTTAGAATACTATAATCCTTTGGTCTTGAAAAGGCTAATCATCTCGAGCCAACCATCGCAATCCCTGATAATGGATGCCTGAATGGGCCTTGAGGCCTCCCTGCTCAAGACTCTACCGCCAGCTCGCTGGTTGCTTGGATCTAGCCCGATTGGGCCTCCGTTTGCCTTCTTGCTTTGTTCCTGATTGCTACAGAAAGACTTTGCCTTTTGTATCCTGCTTGATCCCTGGTTGCCACGGGACTATATTCAATTGCTGCTACTATTGAACAGTGCTGCTACTTTACCGGTGCCACTTTAAAGGCATCTTAGCTTGACTTCTAGCCTCTTTCCTATCTCCAGTATTCCAAATAAACCTGTTGTACCTCAGCTGAACGTGTCGTTTATCAAGGGAGGTTTTCCAAGTGTCCTGGAGGGCGACAGGGACCCCCCCCCCGGAGGCCAACTCTCCCCTTTGCACTCGCTGTTTTTGATTGTGGAGGAAAGAGGACAGCCAGTTTAAGGTTGTCCCCCTCACTCCAGCCATGGCAAGGCGGTGTGTCAAAAGATCATAATCGACTGTATCAAACACTGCTGTGAGGTCCAATAACACAAGCAGTGACGATTCGCCTTGGTCAAGCTGGCAACATAGCTGGTCTGTGATGGTGACCAGGACTGTCTCTGTCCCATACCCCATACGGAAGCTGGACTGGAAGGGATCTAGGCCGGCTGTGTCATTTAGGAAAGTCTGCAGCTGCTCCATTGCTGCCCTCTCAATCACCTTACCCAGGAACAAAAAATTCGAAGCAGGACGGTAATTGGAGGGAACCAAGGGATCTAACCCTGGTTTTTCAGCAATGGAGAGACCACTGCCTCTTTCAACACCTCTGGAAAGACTCCTTGCTCAAGGGAGCTGTTTATTATATTCGACAGAGGGTCACGTAGTCCCTCCAGGCAAGATTTCACTAGCCAGGAGGGATGCAAATCAAGGGAGCATGTGGTGGGTCGAGATGCAGTTACGATCCTAACAACAGCCTCTGCGTCCAGCGGTTGGAAACGGTCGAAGGTGAGCCCAGCGTATTCTTGAGGAGGAACTAGGCTGGTTGTTCTCCACATATGAACATATGTGCAATTTTCAAACATTATTACCATCACCCCCCCGGCCCTTGCAAAATCAATGCCATAAATGAATATGGTTTTAAAAGTTTCCTTTCTGCAATGGCTCTGGAGTTTTGCTTGTAAATGACAGATATATTACCGTATAGTTTTCCTTTTGCTTGCTTTAATCTCAATAAGATTTATGTGCTCATTTGAAAAATTTAACATGTCTCAGGACTGTGGAGACGAATGTCTTAATGGATATGTAAAGGACGTATCATCGAACAAGTAGGCCTTACCAAATGATAAAAGTAGCTGCTGGAATCCTGTTGGGGTTTTATGCCTTTGCAAATGGATGTGTGTCTATGGGAATTAGAACTGGATAGTTCTGAAACAACCATAAATGGTAGAAAAGTTGCTGTTATGTTAATATGTAGCAGAGCCAGCAAAGTGACTGATGTGCAATGTAACTGATGCTCAACTGAACCAATGCACAACAATTGAAATTAGTCCCAATACACAGTGGGCACATTTTTTTTGCAAATTCAGTAACTTTTTTTTTTGCAAATTCAGTAACTAAGTGTTTCTATTAAATAGTTGGCTATATGTACAGTATAGTTGGCTATATGTACAGTAAAAGTACATAATATTTATTTACATTATTTATAAACCGCTTTTCTTACTCCTAGGTCATTCAGGATTCCAGTAAGCATCTGTTTATTATTTCACATGACTTTTTAAAAAATCGACCACAGCTTCAATGGATTCATTGTAAGGCATCAAAAACTTGTCCCACAAATGACAAAATGAATGGAACTGAATGGTGATTATGTGGACAAATAATGTAATACCTATGCTATAATCCATGTAAGTTATATTAAAATATATTCATTCTTTGTAATTTTTTTTAAAAAACTTGTAACCTTACTTTCCGGATAACCCTCGTAGTAGGGTTCAAGCCATCATAGACGTTCTACTCAGGAGATGTGTTGGCTGCACTCCCCACAACTGTAGAGAGAATCTTTCAGGATAAACTCCATTCTTGTAGAGGATCTCCATACAATTTCCCCAAGGGTTCAAAACTGAGTTGAACATTTCAATGAAATAGCCAATGAGACAGGTGGGGCTGCTGGACTTTTCCTTCTTCTATGTTTACTGCACCAATTTCAGAACTTGGAAATGTTACTTTTGAAATATATCCTATTATTTCTAACTGAAGAACTATGGGGTAAAGGTAAAGGTTTTTCCTGATGTTAAGTGTAGTCATGTCTGACTCTGTATGGTGGTGCTCATCTCCATTGCTAAGCTGAAGAGTCCATAGACACCTCCAAGGTCATGTGGCCAGCATGACTACATGGAGCACTGTTACCTTCCTGCCAAGGCGGTAACTACTGATCTACTCACATTTCATGTTTCATTTCACATTTCATGTTTTTGAACTGCTAGGTTGGCAGAAGCTGGGCCTAATAGCAGAAGCTCATCCCACTCCCCGGATTCAAACCGCCAATCTTTTGTTTAGCAAGTTCAGCAGCTTAGCGGTTTAACCCACTGTGCCACCAGGGGGGGCATATATGGGGGTTATATATTTTGATTTATAGCATTTAAATCCTAAATGAGTAATTTTTATAGACAAAATGGGTAATGTTCCAAAATGTAAACCTCTTAGAGAACACCTTCTGAAGTCTCAATGGGGTTTGCAGTTGTGTTTTGTACGCCATGTTACCCAACTCTATGTTCAACTTAGGGAACTGAGAGCTTAGAGTGGTTTTACTTCTCAGCTGTGCAGGGAATGGCATATTGAAATAAATTAAAGATAAACTACAGCCCTTGAGAGCTGCAATTTTTCTGTGTCTAAACTCTGGGGGTATGAGGAAAATGTGGATTCAAATTCCTGTTCAGCCTAGAAGTTCACTGAGGACCCATTCACACATTCCCATAATGCGGGAGCCCCATGGTTTTACCGGAGGCATACAAATGACGTCTCTGGTAAAACCAAATTATTTTGGGACAAAGCAGGAAAGCCCTGTTTTGTCCCAAATTAATTTGATAGCCCATTAGATCAGCTTCCTTTGTGAAATGGGTCTAATGGGCTATGGGTCTTGTGTGGATTAGTCCCAGAGACCATGTTCCACAATCCCCAGGCCCAATTCACACAGCCTTCTCAGGCTTTTCAGGTTGAATGAGCCCAGAAAATCGAATGAGCACCCCCAGACCTTAATTTTTTTTAAAAAACCTGGCCATCATTAAGGTCCTGCCAGAGTTCTCCTGGTGCATAGAAATCACATGCCAGGAGGGGGGGGGCGCATTTTCCTCCATACCCTTCCTTTTTTGGCATGTAATTTTCAGGCTCCAGGAGGGCTCCGGAATGGCCAAAATGGCAGCCAGATAAGTTGTTTTATATTTCAAAGCCTTTTTTTGGGGTGAGAAAGGGAGTTGGGTGTCTTAGTTTATAATTTAATGAGTTGTTCTTGATTTTTAAAAATCATTTGTTAATGTATTAGTGTCAGCATTGAATGATTGGCATTGTATATTTTGTTGTGTGTCCCTTTGGGAAGATAGGATGGGCTATAAATAAAGTTTCATTGCATTTCATTCGGTGCCCTCCCAAAAGGTACCAGGAGGGCATCTAGACACCCGCAGGGGAAAGCACTTGCTTTGGGGGGGTGGTGGTGGTGGTTGGGTGGGGACTAAAAGCTGCCTCAACCCGGGTTTTTTAAACTAGGGGTGGCATGGACTTTATTGCTCTCTGGAAGTGCCTTGAGTGATTCTGAACCAGTTGCTGTCTCTCAGACTAACCAATTTGTCATTCGAATTAAAAATGGTTCCTTTGGGCAAATGTGAGATTTAAATATATATATAAACATATCACATAATAGACCTTGGAAATGTGATTAAATAAGCTTTTCGACACACATACACTTTATATAATTTCTTCACAGAATGTTTTTTCTCTTCTTGTTTATTTGAACAGGGTCAGCCTGTTTATTAGCTCCTGTTTAAATTTTCTGATACCTGGTTCTTATTATTTGGAGGATATAATGTTGGTCTTTTGACACCAAGCTTTGGTTCCAAATATTCATTCCCAAAAGGAGGCACAATTTTCATTGAGAAGTAAATAGACATCCAGGGGAAGGTGCTAAAAGCATGGATATGTGCCCCTGGAAACTGAACTGAATAAAAAGTGTCACTTCTCCTTCTCTCACCCATTGTGTCTTTCTCAGACTGTATTTTGTAGAAGATAAATAGATATGTTTGCATCCATGAAGAAACAATGGAGCCTGTCGGCATTATGTACATTTGGCACGGTCCAGAAAGGTGAGCACTCAATCTTTTTAATATTCTCACTCCCATTTTACCCTTTATAAATCTTCCCTCAGAGCCAGTAGGGGGAACTATAGTCTCAAACACTGAAAACAGGCTGAAGGCTCAATATCAAACCGCAAAATGCTTTTAAAAAAAATCTTCATTATTATTTTTTAAACAGTATTGAAGAATGTGTCAATCTACAGATAACAACTTGGAATTCAGGCATCAATGCTATTGAATTAATAAACAGTGAAGAGGCAAAAAGACTAACCATCCCTAAGCTTTGCTTCTGTTTGTATTGAATGTTTTCCATGTCCAGCAATTTTGACAGAAAATGAACTTGCAATTAACAACATTAACATTATTTCAGCGCAACAAGCTCCTAACTTTGTTGACAGTCTGAATATTTGGAGAGTCTGGGAAATAGCTTTGTATATTTTTATGTTAATAATAATAGTTTAGGCATCTTTCCTATGAGATACTAAGGTGTCAGGACAGTATACTTCACCTTTATCTGTTAGATGTGTGGAGCTACAATTCCCACAATTTTTATTGGCTGTACTAGTTGGGAATAGTAGTCAAAAATATCTAGAAGGAAACAAACCTGAGAAGGCTTGAATTACACTGGTTTTCGGTTTTCAAAGTAACATCTCCACCTTTAAGTGTAATTGATTTTCATTTCAACATGATCTTCCATGATGTCATTCCACTTATTCATGATAAACATGGTTTAGGTTGTTGGTTAGATACTTCTCTTACACATACAGGATAGTTTGGGAAAGTTATCATTTTAGATAGCTCTCCTGGGAACTCATCCAGGCAGCATGGTAATAGCTGCACTGGTGTTTCTTCTGGGAATTGTAGTCCCCATAATAATTTCCTTAAAGAACTCCCTTTCAGGATAGGATTATGATGTTTTGCTACATGTGCGTCTACAGAAATATGTGACCAAATATGTGCTTCAATGGACATGGACCTCAGAATGAAAGTGTGTGTGTGTGTGTGTGTGTGTGTGTGTGTGTGTATGGATGGTTCTGCTTAGATTACATTGGAAAGGGCTGAATCTCCTTGAAATGATCTGGCAAAGTTAGAAAACCAATATTCCTATATAGTTGAACTTTCTCAGAAACAGTAAGTCAGAATTGTTCCAAATGATGAAGCACTAAGGATTATTATTAAGATGGCAATTGTCATTGAGATCTCCTACGAATAATAAAGAGTGCCTGCAATCATATTTATTTACTTGCTTCCTTCCTTCCTTGGGATTAAGCCACACTGTATGTCTAAGTACACATTGTGTTTACAACAGTCTTCACATTTCAGGATGCTTGAATAGATGGGAAAAGTAATTTGCCTACCCCCTGCAAGTAGACAAAATTAATAACCTGTCTGGCAATGCTGAGCTTTCTACCTTAATAATTCTGGTGTTCTTGCCAATAGATACATTGGCTCAGCAAGGATATCAACAAGAGTTATTCAATACACTACATTCAACCCACTCCCTGTTTCACAGTGTTCATGATAGATATTGGGTATGTAAGATTTCATTTTCTATAGGCAGCAAAAGAACCATGCACCTTCTTTCCTAGCAACAAACACCGTAATTCATTGTGATTTCCCTTAGAATAATCTAGCACAGTTCACATCCAGCACACAACTACATTCTGGAGCCATATCCATGTGGACGTCAATTTAATCTGCAAAATGAACTCTGAGATTGCAAAATACGACTACCAGCCAGAGTTGAACATTTATTCTTTCTTTTGGTTTTAGTTTTTGGCTTGTTTTGTAATCTGATTCTTGCCAGTTCTTATAAAACACCTGCTGGAGTCAATGAATACGTTATCCAAGTTCTAAGCATAGTTTTGGACATGCTACAAAATCAAGTTAAAATGCTTCACCATTTGAGAAGTTGCAGACATCTGTTGCTGGATGATGAAGCCAAGGGTAGGTAGGCAACATGCAGGGCTGCCTAGGAATGACCATAAAGCCATAGGCTGGAAGTGCTTTGTATATTTTAATTTATGAAGGATTAGCACAATTTGCATACATTTAGCATGGCTGCCAGGCCACAGCTGGTGGACATGTTGTACTTAATGAAGCTATTTGTGTAATTTCCAAGAAATTCCATCTGGGAATTAAGAAAAAACCCATTCTGGGGATGTTTTGGAGGATTGACTTTGGCTTGAAAGGCCTAGTAAATTGCTTGTTTATTCTTATCTATTGTTTTTATTTTTCCCATAAAATGGAACATTGGGTTTTTGACAGAATGGAGTAATTTGAAAATTTCACATTTACATGATATGATGTGCAAGTGGACAAGTATATGCTATTGTTGAATGATTTTTCCAGCACAAAATGCATTTGGCATGATCCAGTTGTGCACATTTTGTTCCACTCAGACAGTAGGACAGATCTTGATGTGTGTGTGTGTGTGCATGTGGATTTTTCGGAGACAATGAATCTCATAATCTGAAACGATTTGGGGAGTTGCAGTCAATTTCTAAGTCCTATGGGTGTTTACAGGTGATCAGATATCTAGGAGGAGGAAGAAATTAGGCCAAGCTGGGCACCCATGACAGTCCCTGTAATGCTCAATTTTTCTCTATCTGGGGCATTATTGGAACTATGTGGGCTGGCAAAAAAGCCAAACCAACAATGAACCAATTGAAAGGAAGCCAGAAAACCACTGCAGAAAATTGCTGTAGCCTCTCCTAGCTTGTGAATTTTTCTTCAACAATCCTCATCTTGACCTTACTTAGGCGATCCCTTGTTGTTCAAGTAGGTTTGTCCTTCAAGATCAGTGTACTGGCAGTGGGTCTGTAGGTGACTGTTGAGCCCTATTCGTGATCTGCATCTTTTCCCGCAGTGAGTGCATTGGTTTCCAGGTGGAAGACAGTCTCGGTCGGGGTTGGCTTGATGTGCCTTCCTCTTGGTACATTTCTTTCTTTCACCCTCCATTCGTGCCTCTTCAAGTTCTACAGCACTGCTGGTCACAGCTGACCTCTAGCTGGAGTGCTCAAGGGCCAGGCCTTACCAGTTCTCAGTGTCTATGCCAGAGTTTTTAAGGTTGACTTTGAGCCCATCTTTAAATCTCTTTTCCTGCCCACCAACATTCCGTTTTCTGTTCTTGAGTTCAGAGTAGAGCAACTGCTTTGGGAGACGGTGGTCGGGCATCCAGACAAAAGTCACCAGCCAATCCCTCTCCAATGCCAGAAATACAGCTTAATGGTGTAACATTCCAACAGTCATCTTGACCACACTCTGATGTTGCATTATGAAACATGCCCTATGTTCATCTGTGAAATATTAATGAGTATACAATCCTCTCTCTCTCTCTCTCTCTCTCTCTCTCTCTCTCTCTCTCTCTCTCTCTCTAGGTCAGAAAATGAGGTAGTCAGCCTAAATCTTACTTTATGATATTTCTTCCAACTAGCTTGTCAATACTATCTCTTATTTCTTACAGTGTCTTTGGTGATGACATCAGTATGAATGCATAGACGAACAGTGTGTGTGATTGCCTGGAATTCATGCATCAGAGCAAAACACAAAATAGGAGAGCATTAGAGGAACACACAAAAATACATAACCCCGAACATTTAAGTATCAATGTAGGAAACAACCTGGGAAGACAAGTGGCAGCTTATTAGTTTTGTGTGTGTTTGGATTTGAAATTGAATCCAGAGAAGACAGGTCAGAGGGTTACAGCCTATGTTGGATGGGGTTACACTCCCCCTGAAGACACAGGTTCGCAACTTGGAAGTTATCCTGGATTCATCGCTGAGCCCGGAACCCCAGTCTCGGCAGTGGCTAGGGAAGCATTTGCACAATTCAAACTTGTGTGCCAGCTGTGCCCATACCTTGGGAATTTTGACTTGGCCATGGTGGTCCATGCTCTTGTTACATCCTGAATAGGTCACTGCAACATGCTCTACGTGGGGTTCCCTTTGAAGACTGTTCAGAAGCTTCCAATGGGCAGCAGCCAGATTGCCTACTGGAGCTGTGTACAGGGAGCATACCACCCCCTGTTACGTCAGCTCCACTGGCTGCTGATATGCTACCAAGCACAATTCAAAGTGCTGGTCTTGGCTTATAAAGCCCTAAACGGTTCCAGCCCAGCTTACTTGTCAGAACATATCTCCCTCTATGACCCACCTCGATGATTACAATCATTGGGAGAGGCCTTGCTCTTGATCCCACTGCCCTTGCAAGCACGGTTGGTGGGCACGAGAGACAGGGCCTTCTCAGTGGTGGCCCCCTGGCTGTGAAATGCCTTTGCTAATAAAGTCAGGTCAGCTCCCTCCTTCCTTTCCTATAGGATAAAACTTAAAACATAGTTGTGGGACCAAGCATTGAGCAACAGATGTAGTGATAATAATATGAATGATTTATTGGACTGACCTGGATTATGACTTGAATTTTGCGTAATTTTAATTGGTTGTTTTGTATTTAATATTTTAACTATTGTTTTAAATGTAAAGCATCTAATGGTTGCCTGTTGTGAGGCTACTCTGAGTCCCTCTCTGGAGATGAGAAGGATGGGATATAAATATATGAAAATAAATAAATAAATAAATATTAATGTCTCTCTATAGCTGTGGGGAAATTTAGCTTTGTCGAGCTTACCATGTAAAAAATGTACTCAGATTTTAGTCTGAGATGGTGCTTCTTAATCTATCTAATATCAGAGGTTAGTTGGGGTTTCTATCCTTTGTGCCAGGGACTGGCACCATATTAGTGCCCATTGGCTTCAACTGTTTCTTTCCTGGGGATGTTCTATGGACCAGCAGTCAATGGCATGTCGTTGTTATCTAGGACTACGACTTTGAATAGCACTGGCCTAAGACATTTTATTATTTGCAGACTTTGTTTCCACTCCTTTCCCTCTAGAAGAGAAAATAAGACTGCAGGCTGAATTTCGCAGTAGTAGGAAGAAGCACCTGCCCTTACAAAGGTGGGCAGCAGGCTAGCTTGCTAGCTTGTGAATTGGAGTGTACCGGGCCACAGAGAACTCTCTCTGCATACTGCTTGCTCCCTCCATTTGGAACCAGAAGTCAATATCTCACTGCACCTAATGAGAATTCCTACTTTATCTGTCATGGATCAGACTGAGAAGCAAAAAGTTCACATCACCCACCACTGATTCATCATGTCAACAACTGATATAATACATTATAACTTCAGAAAGAAAGGTGATTCCTTAAAAGCCAATCAGACTTTAACCGCCACTTTTATTATTCATTTCATCCCACTGTGTACACAGTCATCATTTCTGTAATAAGTTTTGTGGCATGAGTTGAATTACTCACCAAGTCTGAAGCTATTTAAGTGTCATGCCTGGCAGTAAGGTCTGACACTGACTAATACAAAGAACTGGAATAATTCGATGTGTGATTAAGATGGAATAAATCCCCAAGAACTACGCTTCCCATAATGTTGCTCATGTTCCTTCCATAACCTATATTATAATATTACTCACTTGAGTAATGCCTGAGGGGAGGGGGAAGCATCATGGCAAACATAAACATATACTTTATGATTTGCGAGTGATACTGTGAATCTCGGCATGAACTATAATATGAAAAAAAAATACATGAACAGTTTGGGGTAATGAAACAGTTTCTGAGATTGCACACAGAATGAATCCCATCATGAAATGCACCAATAGCCTCAATGTTCTCACCCTTTCTGAACAACTTTAATATGGAAATACATACTGAATCCAACTGTGTGTGCTTTTACTTCACTGTGCTTAGTCTTGTGCAGCCCAAACACATTTTTCCCAAAAAGCTCGTCATGTACGTTTGAAATAATTATATTCTGTTCTTGCATAGTTTTCAAAGCCATCCCTTCCTGTCAACCACACAATAAACCCAATGTGTTTTCTTTTTGCTGCATTATGAGTCTTGCATTCCCTTCTACACTTTGTGTGCTTACTGAATCAACTGATAATGAAGCTGTGTTCTATATGGCATCAATATTGAATCATATCTCTCCTAATCATTGCTGAATTAGTATCGTCCAAGGTTCCAGTGTACACAGAAAGCCTCCATTGACCACAGAAATTATCTATTAGGTTGTTGCTCTGGTAGACAGTTTAAGACTTGCTCTTGTAAAAATGTATGTGCATTGTACAGTGCATCTGTGTGTATGGTTGTTGTGTGTACTGTGTGAAGGTTGGACTAGATTGCCCTTGTGGCCCTTTTCAATTCTAACAATCTATGGCAACTGGACATCTCACCATTCTAGATAAAAAATATAGGATGTTCAAGCAATATTCTGCTCACTCCTTAGGTGTGAAATATTTCCATTCCCACCTTCAACTGTTGTAGCTAATGAAAGAAATCACAGCTATGCCTGAAATAAAGCATCTTTTGTTGCTGTTATAAGATGCAGTAGTAAAGTTGGGGTGGGGAGAACGCAAGAAGAGCTGAAGTGTCTGAAACAGGTCTGAACAAAAGCTCCAAACCTTAAGGTGCTGCCAACAATGCACAGAGCTAACATAATGTTTTCATCAGCTACTGCTACAGTTGCTGGAACAGCTAAATTTAAAATGTTGTATGCCTGCATACTGAGCAAGCCAGAAATAGTGTTGGAGAAGAGGACTAGAGTTGGGACCGTATTAACATGCAGCATTTGTCCAACCCAGTTAGATGCTGAATCTGGATTTCATCTCATCATTTTGCCAATGCTTTAGAGATGTATTTTATGGCATATAAGAGTACTTTTTATCCCAAG
Organism: Anolis apletophallus; assembly: GCA_030556195.1. NCBI lineage: Eukaryota > Metazoa > Chordata > Lepidosauria > Squamata > Anolidae > Anolis > Anolis apletophallus. The sequence goes on from JARBWK010000001.1 coordinate 27,238,938, forward strand.
AAAATCTTCTCAAATGTCGGGGGTTTTCTTATACGCGGGAATCGTCTTATACGCGGAAGTCGACTTATATACCAGGGGTCATCTTATACACCAGGAGTCATCTCATACACTGGGAGTTGTCTTATATGCTGGGAGTCATCTTATAGACCGGGTGCTGAAACTTCCAATCCGGATTGGAGAATCTGTGGTTGGCGCATATGGTGGGGGGAGCGAAAAAATGGCAGTGACAGCATCCCTGCCATATGCAGCAACTGTATGAAAGAATTAAGTGTGATGCTGTACAAGTACAGTAGAAGAAAATCAATTCATTAGGATTCATGGACTTAATGCTGTCCCAATGGTGAGGTGAAGGGGTGCCTCACCGGGAAGGTGTAAGTGAAGAGCAGAGCAAGCTGCAGGCGTCCGGGGTATGGAAAAAAGAGATAGAGTGGCTCTGGGCCCAGAAAAACACACCTCTTTTACCTGTCTGGCCTACCCTTGTATCCTATTACCATACCTCCTCCTCTGCCTCTTAGATCTCACACCTGAAGACTGCAGGTGCGCATGTGCGAGATGTGAGAGGCAGAGAAGGAGTTACAGTAATAGAAAAATTACCATATTGAAACCAAATCTTATGCTTTTATAATTTTTATTTCGCGTGCGTTGGAAGAGGGGTAGTCTTATAACGGTGAGTATATCCCAAAATCAATATTTTAACTGGAAAAGTTGGGGGTTGTCTTATACACCCAGTTGTCTTATATGTCAGAAAATATGGTACTTTTGCACTTTGAATTCCAATTTACAGTAATTCAAATTAGCTGAAGACAATGAGGAAATTCGAAGAATTAGAGACAAGCTGGTATGTTTTTTTAAGCAGATGAAAAAGTTGGAAAGCCAGGGTTTAATTGGGTCTGTCACTGACAAATCTGGACAACTGAAAGGTATATAACTCTGCCCATAGAGCTTCAAGCAATGACCTAATGATTTTTCTGAAGCTGTAACCAATGATTTATGTTCTGTTCACATTCTGCAGCAGGGCTGTATTAGTTTGAGCAACACTAATTGGCTTCCTCTTTAAGTGCTAGCTGTAATTCTATATATGTGGGTATTTTTAAATTTCAAAAAGTAAATTGCATTTTTAGATTTGGAGGCAGCAAATAATTGGCAGGATTTGATATGCAGCAAAATCAAGATTTGGTTTTGGTTGAACCTGTGATGTATAACCCATGTATATGGAATGCATCTGCTTTCTTAAAAATCTGTTTAAGTAAATCCAGATTGACAAGAGGCAGGGAATATCTTCAGACAGATAATTCCATGCACTTGCAAATGGTGCTGCCTTTATATCCAGACAGAGACCATTGTTCCTTCTGCTCCCATCGGTTCAGACCATTGAAGTGATGGGAGCAGAAGTGGTTGAGGTTTCCTCTGATCTGTTTTGGGACACATAGAAAAGCAGCAGCAACCAAAGTCTTATGAGAGATGGAAATGCCCTGGGATTGGGAGAATGCTATTTGGTTCTTAAAAACAAGCCAAGCATTACAGTTACAAATACAGAAACGTTTGCAACATTTGCTCCATCCAGATTAGCTTTAAATTGCACTTGCTATCATAGACTGGCAATGGCATTCTTTCACACACCCATGGGTTTATGTCTAGAATCTCAATTATGCAGCCTGAGATAGGTAAGACATATTGCTGCCTGAGGCAAATGACAAGCTGGTGACCTTTCCCTCCTAGGCACTGAAGCTGACCAGGTTGACAGCTGAATCTCACTTCAGTACTGGTGAAGGAATCATATTCTTTGTCACATTTGCTTAATAGGAACATAGAATCATAGAGTTGGAAGAGACTTCGTGGGCCATCCAATCCAAACCCTACCAAGAAGCAGGAAAATCGCATTCAAAGTACCCCTGACAGATGGCCATCCAGCCTCTGTTTCAAACCCCCACTACACTCCGGGGCTGAGAGTTCCACTGCTGAACAGCTCTCACAGACAGGAAGTTTTTCCTAATGTTCAGGTGGATTCTTCTTTCCTGTAGTTTGAAGCCATTGTTCCACTGCGTCCTAGTCTCCAGGGCAACAGAAAAGAAGCTTGGTCTCTCCTCCCTGACTTCCCCTCACATATTTATACATGGCAATAATGCCTCCTCTCAGTCTTCACTTCTGCAAGCTAAACATGCCCAGCTCTTTAAGCTACTCCTTATATGGCTTGTTCTCCAGACCATTGATCATTTTAGTTGCTCTCCTCTGAACATATCCTAGCTTGTCAACATCTCCCTTAAATTGGAGTGTCCAGAACTGGACACAGTATTCCAGATGTGGAATATTCTAGGCCACCCCTCTATTTCCGGCTAAAACGGAGATTCTCTGGCCTGGCCGACCTGACCCTCACTCACCACTACCACTCTTCGAAGGCGAGCCCCTATCCCCGGCTCCGGCGGTGAAGAGCTTGGGAGTGATTCTGGACGAGAGACTGTCGATGGAAGCCCAGATCCAGGCCGCAGCTAAGGGCGCCTTTTTCCATCTTCGCAGGGCCCGACGGTTGGCCCCCTATTTACCATCAGAGGCATTGAGAACTGTGATACATGCCACCGTCGTCTCGCGCCTTGATTATTGCAATGCCCTATATGCGGGCCTACCTCTGTCTACAACTCGGAGGCTGAGGCTCATTCAGAACGCAGCGGCCAGACTCATCTCTGGGGCATCTGTCAGAAACCATATCTCTCCAATTTTAAAAGATCTTCATTGGCTGCCCACAGAGTTCAGAGTGATTTACAAACTTATGGCGCTCACCTTTAAAGCACGGCATAATATTGGGCCAGCCTATCTGGGCGATCGGCTGACAGTCCAACGCACCGAGAGGCCAGCGCGTGCCATAAATGGTGATCGTATAGCCATCCCTGGGGTGAGAGAGGCTCGGCTGATGGAGACCCGACGGAGAGCCTTCTCCGTGGTGGCTCCCATGATCTGGAACACCCTCCCGCCTGCCCTCAGGGCCACATCGGCCCAAATCAGATTCCTATCGGACCTGAAAACCTGGCTCTTCTGCCAGGCATTTGGGGTTTGATCGGACGCCTGGAGACTGAGCCTTTCTGGCGTGTGTACCTATGTTTTAAACTGTTGTATTTTTGGGTTTTTAAATGATGTAAGTCGCCCGGAGCACCAGTGGTGGAGGGCGACTCACAAATAATAAAGTTATTATTATTATTATTATTATTATTATTTGACCAACGCAAAATAGAGGGGGTAGCATGACTTCTCTGAAAGTTGCCTCCTAGAAACTGCTGCCTGTGGCATTCATCACACTCTGCCTAATGTTATGGCTGGCTTATGGTGCTTTGGATTTCCTTGCATAGTTCTCTGCAACAGTAAATTACTTCCCATACTTCTATCTAGAGATTAGGAAAGGACAGTTTCCTAGAGGACAGTTGACTAGGACTTCTTAAATTGTTTTGCCAAATATATCATGTGTAAGTTGACCTTTTACATAAATCAAGGCCAGGCTTTGCAGATGAAATTATAGATTTGGATAGGGAAACTAATAACAACTCAGGGACCAGCTGTCCCTGGTCTCCTTTGCCATTCCTCATCCAACCATTGAAAAAAGCCAGAAGCAAGCACCATGGCAGAAAGAGAAGAGGACTGATGGTGGTTTTGGGTTCTAGTCTTTTGCCAATCTACTCAAAGAATGGAAAGGTACCCATTTTGGATAAGCGTTAAGATACACTACTCACTTTGTCTTGTAATTGACCCATCTTTAGAGGGTTAATGTTTTGACTAAAAATTCTAGACTTACACATGAATATATTGGGTATATCTGGAGAAGATCACTCCCAAGGCATATGTGAACTTTAGGTGTATCCCATGTTTATTTATTTGTTTATTTCCCAATAACCATTCTTTTGGATATCTACTATTAAATGTGTCAATTTTTTGATGAGCACATAACCAGATCTTAGCAGCTCAGTTTGTTTGGATATTCAGTATGGCAAACTGGAAACCTAGGAAAACTGAGCGAGGTCTTCTCAGCTTTTTCATCTAGTCCTTAAAGAGGCATCCAATTATTGTAGCTCAGTCTAACAGCCCTGCTGCAGAATGTAAACAGAACATTAATCATTGGTTAAGGCATGAGAAAATCATTAGGTCATTGCCTGAAGCTTTGTTGTAAGAATTATATATGCCCATATATGTATGTGTGTATATGTGGACTCTAGAACATGTTATGTGAAATTCCATTTTTCAGTCCTTCAAGTTTTCAAACCAAAAGCAGTCTTGAAAAGACTGGGAATCTAATCCGAATTTGTGTATTTTATAGGGCTATTTTACTCTTTCCTCTCTGGCCTCATCTCTGCCCTGGGAAATATAAGGGGTTTTGCTGATGTATTCCCATATATTTTCCTCCGTGAGTGAAAAAAAAAAGTTTGGCATAAATGAATCAAAAAACGATAGACACAGGGAGGAGGAAGAAGTATCTGAGAAAATATGCCCAGTAAGGAAGTTTGTGAATCAAAGGTGATAGCTCACACTTCTTAAGCCATTATCCCAACATTATTCCCACCCTGAAACTTCTATTTGCTATGAGAAAAGTACTTAGTTAGCAGTTAGTGGAAGAAGGAAAACTGAGACGATAACTTTACCTGCTATTTACCTGAACAAGAGCTGGCAGGAATCTAAAATATGAGTGAGCAATTTGTATACAAGACCTGTTATCCCAGCTTGTTCTGTCTTGGTGAGTATATTTTCTACACAGGTTAGCACACAATTGGCTGATCACACTCGAACATCCAGGTGTGTAATATGGCTTTTTGTGCTATTTTGTTCTATTTTATTTGTGCAGAATTTGATCCAGCTCAAAAAAGAATCCCTGGTTTAACACCTCCTTCTTGAGAGTTTTGCACTGATGTGGCAAATACTGGCAGCAGAGTGAAGCAAATCATACTATCCTTGTATTTTGAAGTATCAATGATGGACAGGAAATAAAGGAACAGGTATTTCTAATCAAATATTGATGGTTTAATTGCCAGTTGCTCTGAAAACAAAAAGAAACCTTGGCTGGCTAACTATGGCTTGATATACTGTAATATATATGGCTTATGCTAGAAGCCAAGTCATTAGCAGGTTCAGGCTTAGGTTTTAAACCAAGATGATTGTTGTTTCTTGCCTTTCTTGGCAAGTCAAGCCAAGTCATCACATTGCATGGCAAGGCAAGGCAAAGCAAGCTAGGCCAAGGCAAGGGCAGGGTCAGGAACAACACAACACCAGATCAAGGCAGAAAGAACTGTCTAGTATAAATTAGTTCCTGACATCCCTTGCATTGTTGCAGAAGATTTTGGGTGCAATACACTGGAACAGGAAACTGGCCCTGACAAAATAACGGAGGTGTTCTGCCCTCACCCCCTTTGAAGAAACTCTGAGATGCCTGAAGAGACCAAATGAGCTCATACTATAGTGCCAGCTCTACTGCCAGACAAAACATTTGAAGAGCAGGCTCAACAGCCTCCATTACTCTAGTCTGACAGGAAACCAGCATATCTACAATTTTAGAAATGTGTGTCTCACTGGAATTGCAAAGTACTTGCATTCATTGTTCAGGTAATAACATGATTACCATATATAATAGCATGGCACTCACACAAGCTCTTTTATAATACCCCATAGAGGTGTGCCTGGGAACCCTTCTCCATACGTATATATCAGATGCATTCCAAAGTCAAGCCCTTTGAAGATGTATATTCTTGTCTGCTGCTTTTAGTGCAGGAAGTCATTCTCAATAATCTATCCCTGCAATGAATGCCTTGACTGTCACTTTTATTCTTAAAACCTAACGTGTATGTACTCCCCTGTGTTGCCAGCAGTGCATATTATGAACGGCCTTTCTCTTCTCTACCTAATGGATTGGAATGAGCTGTACAAGCATAATTCCACTTCCTGAACCCTCCCTGCAAACATAATGGCCAGGTAGGCTCATGCTTGTCTAAGAACGTTAGCATATGAATATATCTGCAAAGATTTACATCACTTTGTAAGAAGAGAGTGATCGCAAATGCCATGGTGGTGTGTGTGTGTGTGTTCAGCATTTCTGTAGCAATGTCTAGCATACTGAGATGAGTTAAGCCAAATGATTCCCTCCCCACAAGGTATAGTAGAACAGGATTTTTCATTTTTAAATAGCACTGCATTAATCTGCTGCTGGTTTTACTTTGATTTTTATGGACTAAATGTGCTCCTTTTTTACGTTGGGCTGCTAGTTTTATTAAGCACTGTTTTATCATTGTTTTGTCGTTTTTGTATTTTATGGTTTTAATTTACTTATACTGCACAGAGAGCATAGGTTATTAGGTGGTCTTAAAATGTATGAAATGAAATTTGAAATTTCCACTCCACCAGCACTTTCGCACTCAACAACAGCCACCAGCTTCTAAGGGACAGTCTATCTGAAGTCTTCTGCTGGAACACAAGAAGCTTTGCCCTACTGCCCAGATGATTCCCTTCCTGTTGTGGCAGAATTACTTCAATATATTGTCATAATCAGTGCCAAATTCTTCTTTAAAGAGAACACAAAGACCAACCTAGCCATTGCATTGCTTTCATAACTGTCCCAGATTCTGGAAATCCTTTCTGGCTTGCCTTTTCCCTTGTAATATTCTCCTTGTTGCTAGGCAAAGTAAAGTGCATTCTGGGAGGAAAACAGGGCCCTGTGTCAAGCACCCTGCTCAAAACTCTGAAAGTAAGCCTGCTGCCATTACATTCAATGTGTATGGCCTGTGATCTCCCTCTCTCCAGTGTTGATGAAAATTCAATACTGGGTGACACAAAAAGTTGTGCCATTTTACATGTACAAAAGGCAAAAAATGTTTTTGGTTTGCTGTCCTGCCTCTAGTGGATCTTGGAGACATATATGAGGCAACATCCTGTTAGTGACATAGACAGGTGTAAGTCTACCATACACTTTTGTATGGTATTATATTGGCCATTATGCAGATTGGTATTGCCTCGTGCCACAATTCACAGAGCTGGAAGAGGCTATTCATTTCAATCCCCAATCAAAGCGTCCTTGACAGATGGCCATCAAGCCTCTGCGTAAACCCTCCAGAGAAGGAGACTACATAACACTCTGAGCAGCATATTCTTCTGTCAAATATCTCTTCACATCGGGAAGTCCCTAAGGTTTGGGTGAAATCTCTTTTCTTGTAATTTGAATCCATTGCTCTGTATCCTATTATCTGGGACAGAAGAAAACAAGCCCTCCCTCAACCCCATTGTGCCATGCAGAAACACACAATCAAAGCAACCCTGTCAGATGGTGTCCAGCCTCTGCTTCAAAACCTCCAGAGAAGGAGACTCCATCACACTCCAAGGCAGCATATTTCACTGCACAACAGCTCTTACCATCAGGAAGTCCCTCCAAGTACTTTGGTGAGAGCTCTTTCCCTCCCCATTGCTCCACATCCTAGTTTCTAAAACAGCAGAAAACAAGCTTGCCCCTTCCTCAATGTGATAACCTTTCCTATTTTAAAACATTGTTATTATGCCCCCAGTCAAGCCATTTCTCATAGGGCTTGGCTTACAAATCTTTGATTGTTTTGCTTGTCCTTCTCTGGACACATTCCAGCTTGTCAATACCCTTCTTGAATTGTGGTCCCTAGAACTGGTAAAAGTATTCTAGGTGAGACCAAAGCAGAAAAGAGTGGGAATATGATTTCCCTCAATCTAGACCAGGGGTGGGCAATTACCGGCCCTTCAGGTGTTTTGGACTTCAACTCCCAGAAATCCTAACCGCTGGTAAACTGGCTGGGATTTCTGGGAGTTGAAGTCCAAAACACCTGGAGGGCCGGTAATTGCCCACCCCTGATCTAGACACTATACTCTTATTGATGAAGCCTAGAATCATATTGGCCTTTCTAGCTGCAGCATCACATTTGTACTAATGCAAATGCCAGTTCAGTCAGTTTTGTCTTTACAATGGAGATTTGCAACCTCATTAGAGGCTTATTTTGGCTGCACACACCGGTTCAGCCATAGTTTATACATGAAGCTCACTCCCAAACCCACGATACAGAGGAACTTCTCACAGGACTCCATGGATGAACTGTAAAGGAACTGGAATATGCTGCCATGGCACCAACACAGGGGGCTTCCTGTGTTGTACCAGCAATAATGGGGGGAAGTTGGGGGTCAAAGTTTCCCTCAGTGGGATCGGCATGCTGGTAAGTCAGGTGAGGAGGGGTGTGGGGTGAGGGGTTTCCCATGCTCCCCGATGGGCACCACTGGATTAGTTACAATCCATGCCAATTCAGGTGGCCTTTATGATAATATCCTTAGACTAAGATCCTTTATCACGCTTGCATAGTGCAATATAAATGCCAGAATCCCATTGATGTCATATATAAGTTCCCTATGGGGATGACAGGACATTTTCACCCAAATTCAGGTCAACCTTAAGAGAGGAGCATTGAGCTTGAAGTGCCATTTGTATATGCAGATGTCTATGAGACAGACAGGCATGTGCATGGATAATGTCAATGTTCAGACCCACTTATTGTGCATTTCACTGCACATTTCAGGGTGTATTCATTCAAGCTACATTGTCATGTAGTAAAGTGTCAGGTAGTAAAATCCACATTTAATTCTTTGCATGCTAGATTTATGTTGCTGCAAACTCAGTGTAGTATGTTGGGCAGAGAGACCTCCTTTATAAAGATGAGAACCAAAGAAAGCAGGGCTGCTTGAGTGCTCTTTCCTCTCCCCCCTTCCCTTTTTTGTTAACAAAAGTAGAGGGCCTGGGTTGTCATAGCATGTCTGAAAAACAAGCAATGCCTATTAGATGTTCTACTATGAGAATACATTTATTTGAAATGGAAAACTCAAGGAGACTTTGTTTCTCCTTTCTTCTACACCGGATGTTTAGATGTTGTAATTACAATAAGCAAACTACAGTGCTAATATTGATGTGGCTGTTGTTTTCAGATGAAGCTAGTTGCTCCTGAGAAAGCAATAAAAAGTAACTCATAATAACAACTGAATGATCTGCCTTCATTTTATAGCTGTTCAGCTGTCTAAATAATTGAGGCTTGCATATTAAGTTCTGGGGAAAAGGATAAAACTAGGGAAAATTAAGATTTTTAAATCAGGCTCAAAGCTGCATTAAAGAGCTGCTTTTATTTCTTTGCTGTTGGTACCTGTCGCAAAGAGCTTATTAAAGAAGTGTTTATAAACTTACAGTTGCCATACATATTTACATATATAGCTGTATTATATTTTATAGGCATCTAAAGAACCTCCCTCCTCCTCACATTGAGTCTGATTAGCATCTTGCTGAGATAAAAACAAAATATAGTTTGTTACAAATTTGTTTAGAAATTTATGGCACAAAAAGGCTCTTTGTAAGGACTCTACCCACATGGAGAAACACACGAGCTTTGCTTTTTTAAACCCACAAAGACAAAGAATCGCTGTGGAGAGTCAATGCCTAGTGGTGAGCTCCATATCATATCCAAAGACAGCAGGGCTGGGAGGAACACTGTGAATATCTGTTTTAAAAAGTGGGAGGGAAGGGAAGAACACAGAAAGGACTGTCATTGAGATGCACTTCTTCAATTATTTCATCCTTGAAGGAAGCAAAGAGGAATTATACCCCCCCCCCCCCAACTGTCAGAAAATTATGAATCCCAATGAGGAATGGCTTAGGGACCTAGAAATGTTTAGCTTGAGGAAGAAAAGGGATGATAGTCATTATTAAATATTTGAAACGAGGTCCCATTGAAGGAAGGACTCAATTTGTTTTCTGCTATTCTGGAGACTAGGTCACAATGAAGCCATGGATTCAAGTGGCAGGGAAAAGAGATTCCATTTTTAAGATTAGGAAGAAAGTCCAGTTAAAGAGTGGAATAGGTTGCTACTTGAGAGTCCAATGGGAGTGTCTTTCTTCCGGGGTCTTTAAGCAGAGGCTGGATGGCCAGTTGTTGGGAGGGCTTGAACAGTATCTTTCTGCTTGGCAGAAGGGGGCTAGACTGGAGGGCACTTGGAATCTCTTCCAACTATAGGATTCTATTATCTTCTGAGCACTTTTCAAAGAATGTTTGCACCCGAGGTTTTCTGTGCAGGAATGTTGTTTTTTTAATATCTAAGATTATTCTGTTTCTGTGATACATTTCAGACAAGCAGATTTATTTCAGCATTCCTTTGTGTTGCTGAAGACTTAGAAATCATGCATGCATTCAAACAAGCTTAGTGCTCATAGGTGAAGTGGGAGGAAGAAAAGAGAAGGCTTTCTATTTTAGGCACAGCCAGTGGGAGCAGTTGGACTCTGTATTGCCTGCAAGGAGGCCAAGAAAGTTATCGGTTTCTCAGCAGCAAAGGGAAAATAGCTTCAGCACCTTGGACAGCAGATTTCATGTTCAAAGCAAATTCTCCATCCCAGGTATGAAAAGTTATCTACTGCCATTGGCTCTAGCTGTAACTGGAGGATAACTGTTAAATTATTTATGTTCCTTTAAAAAAATCTATGATTAATGTTTAGAACAAAAGAAACATAACAAAAGAAGAAAATAGAAGAGGATCTGTGTGTTGATCCATGCTTTAAGGTTTGTTTATACATCTTGCTTCATGAGGCCAGTGTTTCCTAACTTGCTTTTGAATTATGGTTCCTTTGGGGGCTTTGACAAAAGCTATGGGCTTCCCATTCCAGAAAAGATACACTGAAAACTGTGTAGACAATATTTTTGCGTGTACATTCGAAACAGTCTAACATAGCATGAAAGACCATTGTAAAGGCAGAAGTATCTACATATCCACCATCCACAGTAGCCATAATCTCTGAATGAGTGTGGGCACCAAGTTTGGTGTAAGGGAGAATAGTGGCTTTGAAGCTGTGCTTGATAGCAGACCAAACAGGCAGGGAGACAGTTTACCTGGACACAGCCCTCCCAAATATTGATCACCATGGTGTGTTACATTTCTTCTTAAATTCTTATAATCCTTTAAAATGGGAATCTCTATATAAGAATTAACACATACAAATCCTCAAACTCATTTTCATCTTTTTGATAATGTAAAATTTGCCATCCCTAGAACATACAGACTACAGAATAGCCCAGACCATTTTCTCATCTAATTCATCATTGTCTACAGTGATTAGTAGCAGCCCCCCAGAGTTACAGATGAAGTTCTTACTTAACCTTGCCACACTGCAGACAATTTGTGGTTTTAATTGATAAATTATAGCTATTTCTAAATGACCTAATTTTGTTTTATTCTGTTGATGGAATCAGGGCTTTGGGATCTGGAACAGAATTCAAAATGTGTATCAATATGAAGCAGGACTCAAAATGAAAAATCCAGTTCTGCTATAGAACCCAGCACTGGGAACTCGGTGTCCTCTATTTTCCATTTTCCTCTGGCTACAGAATATCATTGCCTTTGTCCCCTTAGGTCTTTATGCACCTCTTAAGGCTTCTATTAACAGATCCATCTGTCCTGCTTGCAGTATTGTCACTGATTCAGATCTTTCTAGCCACGGGGCAGCACTGAGCTGCTGTGCTGAAAATCTGTACTCCTTTCAGAAAGGAAAAAATCAGTTTCCAACTAGCTTGATTTCAAAAATGTGTAAGTGCAAATCTCACAAATGGTACCATGTGGCAGTCATTCTGTACCAGTTAGCATAATTCAGAAGGGGACTAGGCAGTACAAGTTTTCAAAGTGATTGTTGTACTTACAGGAGATCAGTCTCCAAAATAATATACTAGAAGAGAAAATGGAATGAATTTTGGCATCATATAATGAGAATGGGGCTTTATTTACCAGATTACTAACTCGAGTCCCATACAGGGAGAGATCCACTTCCATGTTATGGCAGCTCCACTGGCTGCCAGTCTGCTTCCAGGCTAAATGCAAAGTGCTGGTCATTATCTTTAAAGCCCTCAAAGGCTTGAGTCCAGGCTACTTGATCAATCACAGCTTCTCTTACAAACCAGCTCGGGCACTGCGGTCAGAGGAGGAGACCCTTGGAGCTCCCTCTCTAAAGAAATAAAGCTGGCCCCCACACTCCTCTCCTTCAAAAAACAACTGAAGTCTTACTTTTGCTCACTAGTATGTGGAGAGCGGGACAATTAGACAATGAAAGATCACTACTCTGGTGGAGAACTATTATTGAATCCTGGCTCTGCTAGTCCATGTTAGCCCAGTTACCATCAGTGGCTACACAACCAACCCACATAACTTTGTGAACTCTAGTTGGCTTCTGTAAATCAATGTGGATGTTTTATGTTCAGATTTTATATCATTTTATAATTTCTGTTTGATTACGTTTGGTTTAATTTATTGATGTTAGGTTCTAATGTTTTCATATGTAGGTTTTTTTGGGGGGATTATTATGTCGGTACTTATCTGTTCTATGGAGGCATTAAATGTTGTATGTTGGAATCCACCCCAAGTTCCCCTGCCTTGTCCAAGAACATTCACTGGGTTTTCATGGCTGAATAGAGATTTAAACACTGGCTTCATGGGTACATCTACCCTGTAGAAGTAATTAGTTTGGCACCACTTTAACTAAATTCTATGAAATCCTGTGAGTTGTAGTTTGGTGATGCTCTAGTACTCTTTGGCAGAGAAGGTTCTATACTTTGAAAAATGACAACTCCCATGATTCCATACCACTAAGGCATGGCATCTAAAGTGGTGTCAAACTGCATTAATTCTAAAGTGGTTCTCAACCTGTGGGTCCCCAGATGTTTTGGCCTTCAACTCCCAGAAATCTTAACAGCTGGCAAACTGGCTGGGATTTCTGGAAGATGTAAGGCAAAATACCTGGGGACCTACAGGTTGAGAACCATTGTTGTAAATGCACCTCCCGAGTCCTGTTTGAACACCCAAACCATCCTGCTTGTCTCAAACCAGAATGTTTTCTGTTCAAAACACACCCCATTTGTGTTGCATTTCACACTATATTATAATATTCATCAGCTCTGAGGAGTAGTTTTGTGGTTTCGTGCACATCAGATCAAGGGGATGTTGCAAGAAGGAGCAGGTGGGAGAACCCATAACACAGGTGGAGTCCAAGTTTGCTGGTTCATAGGATCCAAACTAATGTCAAGAAGAAAGACCATATTGCAGAAATGCCTTCACCATAGGGATGGTAAATCTTGATTTTTCTGAATCTCAACAGATGTAAAGAGCAACTGAATAATTTTTGACTTGTAGTTTTGGGACACTTGGAATCCCTGCTTTCGGTAATTGGCGATTGTGTTGTTTTTTTTAATGAAAGGTGCACAGCTTTAATAGAAAATGATGTCGTTTTCCTGAAACTGCACAGGTTTCGGCATTGGGATCTGAAAACTGCACAGCATTAAATATGGCACTGCCTGCAGCAGTGAGTTTCTTTTCCTGCTCTGTTACACTGGAATTGTGAAACATTCAAATTGTCAAAGTTGGCAGTCTCTGTGAGTTTCTTTTCCTGCTGCATAGTATTTGGCTTTTGCAACATGCCAAGCAGCAAGGGATATCACCAAGATGCTAAGCCCTTCACCACATTGCACTTTTTTCAAGTACATAATGAGGAACAACACAAGCTAGTGCTTTTTTCTTAGAAATATGCAGTGTTTTCTATATAGCAAACATGCCCAGTTTTGCAAACTTCTATGCAGTTTTCAGAACCTATGCCCTTGATTTTGTATTGGGAATTAAAAACCATACAAATTCTCTTCCAGAGCAAATTTGATTCCAGTTGGGAAATCATTGGTTTTGTATTCCATCCCACCTTAAGAATGTTTGGGTTCAATCCAGATCGTGCAACCCATTCTGTAATTCCTAGAACTATAATGTACTATAATGTATTGGTGTTCCTTTTATTCTATTACATAATTAATTTCACTGATAAACTAGTATCCATGGCTCTTCACACATTTTTATCCAAAGCTAAATTTATCCCAGCCTGCATATTAGATAGGTCCAGATAAATGCATTTTGAATCTTTTAATGTCTGACAAATCAGATGCATCTCTCTCTCTCTCTCTCTCTCTCTCTCTGTGTGTGTGTGTATATATGTATATATATATATATATATATATATATATCAATCACATGTATATTACATTTAAAATATTGTATTGTACTGATATTTTCCTTAGGACATATTAGAGCAAGATACAGAGAGTTCGTAGGATCCTATTGCAATGTTAAAAGCTGTCATGTTTTTGCATCATAAAAAAGTATTCTCTTTTAAAAGGATGAGGTTGAGAAATTATGCACATCTAATTTCTATCGGATTGTAGCATTATGTTTTTATATAGCTACAACTATGATACAAGATGTAGCACATCCCAAATGACTCATAGATACTGTGAGATACAAACAACTTATGATGACATACAGTCATAGAAAACGGATTAGTTCGCAGGGTTCGATGAAGGTAAATTGCTTAAACATCTATGCAGTCTTCTATTGGCAGATCAATCAAAGCCATCAGCCATCTAGGACAGATTAAATGTGATTTAAACACTTGTCAGCCTGACAAATGTGGGTGAGGTCCAAGACTGCATCGGGAGTCTTCATGAATAAGAATCAGGAAAGAAATGGCAAAGGCTTTAGTTAAGTCTTTAATCGAAGGTTATTGTTGCTGTGTTTTTTTTTAAAAAAAGGGTACCCAGCATTTAAAATCAGGATGGACCTGGTGTATGCCAAGAAGTTGAGATAATTCTCTGAATCTCTGTGGTAAGCTCATTTTTATCCGATCTTGAAAGAAATTTGTTATAGAGATCCAATAAGGTCTTGTGCCATTAAGAGGATGTGACTTTTGGAAAGTGGTTCTTGAATCTTGAGCATCAGCCAATATTAAACCGTTCATTGATTTGTGAAAGAAATTACCATCAATAGAACAACAGGAAATGAAAAAAAAGGAAAATAATGAAAAGCCTGGAGATCAGCCGTAGGCTAGACAATGATGTCATTTCTTGGGGGTGCACTTTTCTGCATCAAGTAGCAACATTGTTCTTCATGAGTTCCAAACGTGCTTTCCAGATCTATGATTCTATAATATAACATTTTAAATGCAGAATCCAGAAAATGCTAATCTGGATGCAGCATTGGGATCTGTGGCTTCAACATGTAACATTTTAAAGCTCTGCTTAAAACTGGATTTTTTTTCAGGCTGACACACACATATGGCATTTTGTCTATTTCTGATATGTAATATACCAAAGAAAGAAAAACATTTTAGCAGCATGTCTGCATGACTTATTGCTTATTGAAATTACTAAATTGATTTACATCTTGCCCTATATCGGAGGATCTAAGGGGGCGTATGAAAATAGAATCACCTCAAATGGCTAAGAACAATTTAGAATTTAAAACAATGGATAATTTAAGCAAGACTTAAAGCATATTAAACAATTTACCCATTTCAAACAGGTTAAAATTACTACATTTGTGAAATGTATGGGCAAATATTTCTTGCCACTTTCTTCCTTGCAAAATGGAAAAAAATGGGAACAGGCTTATACTTATTCAGGAGGTTTCTGTTCCTATGTATCTAAGAGGCCTATGTCTTTACAAGTGACATGTGTTTGTACCTCATCTTATGCTAATGCAAATGGTTAAATGAGCAGCTCCTCCTCCCTTTCTTAAGAGAAGTGATCTAAAGTGACTTGGGAGTTTCTGAATGAAATAATAATTTCTCATGAATAATCTTTAAAAATGAGTGAAGAAAAAGCAGCATGGGGTTGTATCCTGTTGCCTTCTGTTGCTCATTCCAAAAGAAGATTGAATGACGCGAAACCATGTTGTGCATCCTTTCAGTCTCTCCTTTATGGCATCTGCACTGCTGAATTTTCTCCAGCCACATGGATAGATGATCTTATGGAAACATATTCATAGGAATCTGGTGTTGCCCAAGGTGAGTCAAAGCTTATTTACTGTTTGATGTAGTGATGCCCACAATTTGGATGGTAGTCGGAGTATGGAAAATAAGGGCACTGCCTGCCTACCAAGAATTCTGCCTCTCCATGAATTTTTTCTTCAGTCTCCAAATTTCCAGAACTGCAAAGACACTGGAAACATGATACATTTAAAACCCTTGCATTCATAGTGTTCACTAGGCTTGTTTGATTAAAAAAGAATGGTTCAAAACCCGTTTCGGATGTAGGGGGAGCTGGTGGTTCGGTTATAAAGTCAATTCCGATTTTCACAGAAAAAAAAAGTTCAAAACTCTTCAAATTTTCTGAGAATCCGAATCCTTTGTTAATGGTTTCAAAGTGTTATTTCCTATTTCATTGGGTGGTCTTTACTTTGTAAGTAGTTGTTTTACTCCAGAAAAGGGGGGGCAAAGGGAAGAAATCCATCCACTCTGGTTAAAACCATTGGGAAAGAGAAGGAAAGGAATCCATCCACACTGGTTTAAATTAACATGGATCCATCCCATCCACATTGGCTTAAACTGACGCGGGAGAGAAAGGAAAGGAAAAAAATCCATCTACACTGGTTTAAACTGACATGGATCCATCCCATCCACACTGGTTTAAACTGACACGGATTCATCCCATCCACACTGCTTTAAACTGACATTTTTCCTGCTGTTTTTCTCCCTTCTCTTCTCCTCTTTCCTTATCTTTCTTCCTTTCCCCTTTCCTTTTCTCCTCCAAATCCCAGCCCGTTCAGGAAAACATGGAGGAGGGCCATTTTACTAGGTTCCCAGAGTATGTTGTTCCCTTGCAAAGTGGTGGTGTTGCACCTTTCCCACCCAAGCAGCCTGCCCAAGTCCCTCTGCCTTTGTGTCCCTGGCTCACAATGAGACCACGAGGTATGCATGGCTCTTTTTAAAGGGCAATGTCTGCCGTGCTGAACCCCACCCCTCCCAAGGTGGTTTCTACTCATTGGCTGGAGGCAAGCATCTCAGCATGCAAGCAGCTGCTTGCCTCCAAATGCTGATTCATTTCTGATTCACCTCCTGGATCAGAAAAAAAATGGTGACAGTGGCTTTGAAAGAGCAAGGATATTTCCGGGTTCTCAAATCACTTTGAAATGGCTTCAAAAAAAGGATTTATTCCAAATTTAATCCAAATAACGAAGATTCTGAATGAACATAACCATGCCTAGTGTTTAAATTCCCATTAGAGCTTGACCTACTCCCTTTTCTTGAACTAAACGGTATAAGGATTACCTGTTTATTTGGCAGGTTTAGAACCAAAGCACCATGAAAACCTTTAAATCATCATCAAAATGTGGAACCTATTATGAATATTGTAAGAACAAACATACTGTAAGTTTGAAGACTGTACTATAAGCACAAATGCAAGATTCACTGCACTGCTGGGCGCAGCCGATATCACCGGGATCTGTAGCAATACTTGGCAGAGTGTGTTAAGAGGTCCTAAGAGACACACCATGAATGACTTCTATACACAAGCTGAATGAAAAGATGACACAAGTTAATTGAGATTAAAAGTAGTGTGGTCGCGAAAGCATTGTGCAAACATGATGAAATAGGTTAAAATGGTGGCCTTGTGTCAAATGTGTGGATTCTGGTTATAATTGAAAAGAGTTGAAACAGGAAGTCATTCAAAACTGGATTGTCAAAAAGTGCCATGCTTTCATTTCTAAATGCTCAACTGAAGCTTTAAATAACTACAATGCTAGAAATTAAGGGTTGGGGTAGGATTGTTTTTGAAGGCTAATCTTTATTTTTAACCCCCTAACTCTTTAGTTTAGACAAATATATAAAGCACCACAGGTATATTAAAGCTCATGAGTAATGGGAAGGGCAAGCAGGAGCCTCAGGGGTCACTTTATTATTTATTTATTTATTTCCAACATTTCTACCTCGCTCTTCTCAACCCCCGAGGGGGGACTCAGAGCGGCCTAACAAAGGCACAATTCGATGCCAACATAATAAAATACAATATAAAACCAAAAACATACAGCATTAAAATACATTAAAATACAATTAACATTAACACATCATACACATTATCTTAAGTTAAAACAGTATTTCGTCCATAACAGAAGCATTAAGCCATATCCATCAACTTGCTATTACAAATCCAGTCCAAAGTGTTGCATAGTGCTAATGTGCAAACGCCTGGTCTCACAGCCAAGATTTCACTTTTTTCCTGAAGAGTGAATATCTGAGAAGGGCTAATTGAAATACAGCATCTGCTTTAATGAGACAATAGACACCACAGAACACAAACATTTTGTAAAATTGTGAAGTCAAATTCCATATTGAATATACATACTATACAGTATGGAATTTTTAAAGTTTACTAAGAGTCATTCCTGTTTCAAACACAATATTCTATTAGATAAGTGCTGAAATTCTAGCTTAGGTTCTTTCAATTAGGGTGGAATCCTTTTGGAGACTTACATCTTTGTAAGTGAACTTATGATTGTAGGAATTAGAACTGAGCAGTCTCATACATACTATCCATATCTACTAAAGGGCTGTTTTTGTGTCCTGCAAGTGACCTATGCACATTGGGCTTGATGCATAACAGACTGATACACATTGGGACCGATATACATCAGAGCAGATGTTCATTGGGCCTTATACACATCAGTATCATTGTGCATTGCTCTAATTGTGCATCAGAACACTGGCTAGGGAGTGAAATGCATATTGTGTTGAAGTCTTGTTATTCATTTTCACAATTCACTTAACAATGGTACAATGCACATGGTTTCTGAGCATCACTGCTACATAGCTCAGTACATATAATGTAATGTATACCACAATAGGGGATTCTAGCCATTGTGTGTATTTAGTGGGGAGTGGGATAAGAGGCCTTGCCAACCTGTCACAAAGTTTCATGCCATCCCTGCATTAAGGAGACAAATATTGAATTTGATGGGTAGTGTTCTTACAGGTATTATCAAATGAATACATTTTCTCCTTCTAAACTATTTGACAATGATTTCACTTTTTCAACTCTTATCTAGGTATGCATATTTCCCTTTGTATTATCAGACAAGAAGCTCTCAGACTGGAAGCAATTATTTTTCAGACAAATAGGTTTCTGGTTATTTGGAGAATTTGCTATGCTCTGGTAAAAATTACTTAAATCTTTTAGTTGCATATTTGATTTCTATGGCAGAATTTAAAATACTGTTGCTTGGAAAGAATATTTTAGGTTTTTGAATCCACTGTGATATGGTTTCATTCTTTCTGAACTACATGTTATATTCAATGTGCAAAAATATACTATTTTCAATTTGTGTGAGTTTTCTGTCCCAATCCCTGTGAAAATGTACAGCTGACTGTAGATTCTCAGGGTGTTGGTCTGTTTTCTGGGATAGATGGAGATTGGTTCAATTAAGATTCCATCTCCTTTAAAAACACTCAGAAAATAAGAAAACTAAGACATACAGGCAATAGGAATGTTTCATAGATTAACTAATTATATTGAAAGATACATTCAAACATATATACATGCATTGCCTCAGCCCTGACTAACTACTGGAAAATTTGAGGAACAGGTTTGGTTCAGTAGAGCCCACATTCACCCCCTTTAGAGAGGAAGAAAGAGAGAGAAATGAGTCTCTTGTGGCCTTGGAAACACGCCTGGAAAGTCCTCTGGTCGTATGGTGTGGTTGCATAGAAACATCCCTACAATGCAGGACTTAGCAAATGGGAAAGGTCTGAGAGACAGCAGAAACATGCAAGAAGTCATTGCTGTCTAAAGTCCCATTGTTTTAATAGTAAAAATAGCTGATGCGGGATAAAGAGAAGGTTTCATTGGGAAGCAATGTCTAACCTTTCATTTGATGGTTTTTAGCTTTTGTAATGGTTTGCTTGCATAAAAAAATCTTAAACTTAAATATGCTGGCAGACTGGTACAATATTTGTGGTTTCTGTTTTATGTGTTTTTTGGCTTTCTCTCCCAAAATAAGACTCAAGGTGGTTTAAAATAGAAGTTACAACAAATGGCTAAAACAACTTGAGTTATACAAGTTCAGAAAGCATTCAATAATCAGTCCAGTTAAAACACTATTGAAACACATTCAATGAAAGAAATTTGAAAGACTTAAACCTCACAATAAAAATGAGATACACCTTCTCCACTGTAAACTTACCAATTTTGGTCTCCAATATGTCTTGGACTTTAGCTCCTAGAAGCCTCGCCTGCTTGGCCTGCAGACAGAAAATCTGGATTTTCTTCTGTCTTCTGCAGACAGTCAAAGCTTCTAGAGGACCAAAATTTTGGAAACCACTATTCTAACACAATCAATTCAGTCATTTTTTAAAGGGAAGGAGAAAGCAAAAGGAGAATTAAATTTAGTCTTTTTATTTGAAGAATTTTCACACATATGGCCACAGGCTTGAGTGTTGAACTTTCTGGTCCAATATTATGGGCTCAAGACATTTCCGGCTCTCCAATGGTTTTTTACTCTCATATCTTCTATTTTGGTACTAACATTTCTTTAGTCTCTCAATCCATGAGTAAGTTACTCCTGCTATAAAAAAAGGAATGATGTATCATCCACAATCTTAGACATTTTGAAACTGACTCTACATTTCACTCTGAATTATGAGCCTTTTCATATTTGTGTTATAAAAATTAATTTCTTTGGTCTTGCACTATGATCTATCTTGTACTTCAAAATCTCCCTATTCTACTTGTGATTTTTTTAAAGTGTCAAGGCGCATAAAAATGTAAAAGAAGCAGACCACTCAGTGGGAATTAGCTAAACTGGGATAATTACTTACTTAGTCTTGAATGGGCAGCTGTGTATGAATATTAATTTTTCTCAGAGGGGTTTTTAAGATGGAAAATCTCTCCAGTAGCTGTTTTGTTTCTGTAGTGTAATCTAGGGAATTAGAGCTTCTTCTAAACCAATAATTAAAATCGTATGCATTCTTTTGAACCCAAATATAACACACAAAATCTTTTCTTTGAAAAGGTAAATAATGTCCTGATTAAGTGTTTTAGCAAATAATTAGTTTCTAGTTTAAATGTATTGATATCAATTCACCAAATGGTTCAAAGCTAATTAGGTTGGAGTGAGCTAAAATTACATAATTTTTTAAGCATATGTGAGCCAGGGCTGGATTTGAGGGCAGGATGGTAGAAGATACATTATGTATTATTCCATTTCCTATAAATATTTTCCTCCTTTTTTCTTTTCCTTTCTTCCAGTAAATATAAATATGAGAACCAGTGTAGTACAATACAGTTAGTCCCCAAGTTACATATAAAATAGGTTCTTTAGGTTTGTTGTTAAGTTTAATTTTTGTGTAAGTTGGAACAGGTACACAGGTACAAGGCAATATAAAGACAGGGTTATGTCTTACCTGCAGACATGAGGCAAAAAGAATATGATAGTCGCTTTAGTCCTGTCTCTCACTTATCTTTAAAGAAGTATTCCAATTTATCACTGTCTCATATAGCTACATAGTGTCGATAAGCTAAGGTTTTGTGGGTTTTTTTGGTTTACAGAACTATCAGGACCTAGTCACTACTATTGAAAATATTCAAAACATGACCCTCAAATTGATTTTTCAAATGTTAGGCAACCCTGGCTCAGAGAATCTTAGTGCAAATCTTTGCAACCATATATAACAAAACCCATATGGTTTGGGTAATTTTTCACTTGCCAGTACAACTCCTCTTTTTCTCTTATTTTCTCTGGATAAATAAAAATCACTGGGTTTTTTTTCTGATTATGACATTTCTTCAACACCTTTTCTAAAACAAAGTTATACAGTATATAATCAGAAATGGGAATGTCCTCTATTTATGTGTGCCTTTCTATGGTAGCCATAACTCATTGTGACATTGTGCTAGACAGCTGAATGTTTTGTTTGTCATCCAAGTGGCAGGGGCAACTGCAACCAAACAGAGGTGGGTGCTAGAAGCAAAAAGAGTGACATTGTGGCAGATGTCTTACAACTTGACAGAGTGGCACATTCATCCACGTGGCAGTGGCAAGGGTCAAGCAGAAGATTCAAATAGAGTCTTCCTAGAAACAAGCAGCAAAAAAGTATCTGTGTGGGCTGTCATTACTCATTGGAAAATATATAGTTGAGTTAGAAAATGGGGAAAAAGCTTATCTGAGAAACGGCTGCTAAACTTCCCAGGAAAATAAGGTGACCCCCTCCCCCTGAATAAACAGCTAGGGCTCATATGTCAGGAATACAATGAATCCACACTATGTTTTATTTCATACTTTTAAGAAGCTGTCTGTTGTACTAGATCTTATCCTCAAAACAGGTTCAGCACTTTGGATAGTTTCTTTCATATCTGGCATATAGACCAGAATTTATTTCTTGCACCTTACCACCACTGGGACAAAGGCAGAGATATTATGATTAGTTGATAAAAGGTCTGCCTTCCATTCCAACTGCAACTGTTGTGGCCCGAGAGGGAGAAAGAGAAAGGCAGACATGACTTCATCATGAGATGGCTGAGATGGCTACTATCTGAATGTTTGTTCACGTTTACAGATTGAGTGGAATTGTTTTAATGGCAATGTGGTTTTATGCTGGGTTTTAATGTATTTTAATATGTTGTTCTAGTTGTTTTTAAATTGTATAGCATTGAATCTTTGCTGTTATGCCGGTCTGAGTCCCTCAATAGAGGTGAGAAGGTTGAGGTACAAAAGTTTTAAATAAATAAATAAATGAATAGGCTCAGACACAAACTGCCACTTTCCTGGTCATGAGGGGAGATAAGAAGTGGCAAGCACAAGTTGATCATTCCTAGACTCAGAAGAAGATGAAAGACTCCCCCTCCATCCCAACTGCCATTGCCTTAGCAGGGAATCTGCAGATATGTTTTTGTCAATTTCTTTATTCCTACAGCACCTGATATTCATTGCTAATCTCCTGTCCAAGTACCAACCAGTACTGACTCTACTAGGAGAATAGGAAGCCCTATGGATCACTTTCGGGTATTAAATAAAGACCTGAGCAGAACCATAAACTTTTACTATTCAGCAAGGGTAATATAAGCATATATCCCAAGAACAATGTTGGTGGTATCCCTGGGAAATGCAAATAGTTTTGGTCCTATGATATGGCTTTTTCTTTTAGGTTTTGAATAAATTGAGATGGAGGCTCACATAATCTCGGCAGCTGGCCTAAAGCATGGAGCCATGACTCAAGGTGACTTCCTGGTTGTCTTATTGTGAGTTGATTAATCTATACATAATATTCCCTGTTCCTGAAGCCTTTGGAAGGTTGAACTAGACACTAAGGCTGGCAGACATCAAATTCCTCTTGATAGAAAAAGAAAGAAAAATCACAGTTGTTTACTTAAACCTTGCATTTTTATAGCTGAGAGTCTCTGATTATCAAGGTCCTTATAAGGATACTTTTATCATGTTGACCAGATGGTGCAATTTGTTTGGTACTAATGTGATAGAGCAGCTGCTGGATTTTGTATCAGGACAACTGTTCTGTTTATGCAAGGACTTGCTGTGTTCCTCTTCCTTGACTGGCTTTTCTTATACCCTCAGCAGAAATACAGTTTGAACTGCTGAAGATGGTGATATGACTCTGTGCACTGACTCTGTCTCACTATTTTTCCCTGATAATTACCTTACTAAGTTCAGGTCCTGCTCCCACAGAGACAAAATGAGATGCTGCAGGAAATAATTTAGTTAACTATAAACTTGGGGACACTTAGAATCCAAGCCAACCTTTCTCAACTGTCATCTGGTCTCCAAAACAAATCTATTAAAATTAGCAAGAATCATGAGGGTAGGACTGCTGGTAAAAAAAAACCCAGATGCAGTAATTTCTTTTTGGGCTATGTGTAACATTTTTCAGTAGATAGAAATGTACTTCATAAGTAAATACAAAGAAGATGGCAACATGAAAAGTACATTGCATGCCATACCTCACAGGTGATATGAAGCAATTCACAAGTGATATGAAAACAATTCAGCGAGGATTTCATGCTGCGTAAAAAATGGTTTGTTCTCAAGAAACATTGCTTTTCTTTTCTTTCTTTTTTTTAAAAAAGCTGAGTGACTGTTTCTATATATTTGGTGAGGCAGTCAGTGCCAACCACACTCTAAAATATATATTTTTAATATGTTTATTAGAGGATTTTCATATATTTGTATACATAAAAAAAGATGCGGAAGGAAGCTGGGAAGGTAAAGAGTTTGTGTGGGAAAAAGGTTTAGAGGGGGGGGGGGGCAATGAAGGGGGTGAAGTATAGAGAAGGGTGAGAGGTTGAAAGAGTCCAGGGGTAGGGGTGAGGATGGGGGGAAGATGAAAAAACAGAATGAACGATAGAAAGTAAAAACAAAAACAAACAAACAACAACAAAAAAACAGTTTGACTTTCATGGTCCTTTTTGGGTGAAGATCTCCTTTTCCTTGGTCAGTAGTTTTGGATTTGTCATTAACTTCTTCTCTGCCTCATTAGTTATTTCTATAAGTTTCTGTATTTACATTATTAACCTTCAAGTAGTCCATCACCAAGGTCCAATCTGTTTCCTTTATCGGTGAGCCCTTATTTCTTGACATCAGATAAGTCAGTCTATCCATATTTCTTATCTCTAAAATTTTCTCTATCCATGTCTCTTCTCCTGGAGTTTCCTTATCTTTCCACTTTCTTGCGTAGCAGATTCTAGCCGCCGTGCATAGCAGAAAGAGTAGCTTATCAATGTTTTCACTGCAAAATTATAATACTTTTGCTCTCTGGATTTTATTTGGGAGATGCATCTAGAATTCTAGGGCTCTCCACCTCCAAACCAAACTAGAAACCTCAAAATTTATAGGATGGAGCCATGGTAGTTAAAGTGGAATAATAATGCTATAATGGTTTGGAGTGAATGGCCACAGATTGCCAATAATTCAATTGGTGCAATTGATCTGGGCCTATAGTTGGTTAGAGGCCACAGACTGATGGAAAGTGAGTAGGTTGATTCTTTTTTCCCCAGCCACTTTCGGAACATCTGGAGGTCTTCTATGCTAGCTGAGGACTACTGAACACGTCTAGTGTTTGGGTGACTAGAGAGAATGCTTGATGAGTGGGCATGCTCAGAAGATTGCTCAATTTTCCCTGCCAAATTCCAAAAAGTGGAAGAGGGGAGGCTGTTCTTGAGGATTGCTTATTTGAACTTTCATCAATGGATCTACAGCCTGCCCTTTGTATCCGCAGATTCTGCATCAATGGATTCCACCATCCAAAATCTCAAACACAAACTTTGGTTTTGCAATTTTATATAAAGCACACTATTTTATTGCACCATTGTATATAATGAGACTTGAGTATCCATGAGACCTGAGTATCCATAGGGGGTCCTGAAATGAAACCCCAGTGAATACTAAGCGGCCACAGTATTGAAATAGCCTGCAACTGTTCAAGATCCAGAATTTTATTTTATGAAATGGCCAGCCATTGATACTATTCATAAACATTCCTGAGAAAAACTTATTTTTTTATTTTAAAATCAATGAACTCACAAGCAGGGGAAATACACAGTAGATTCAGACAGAGTCAAAGAGAAAAGAATAGTTATTAAAATTGAAATTGATAGGGATGGTTTGTTTGTATATATTTTCGATTGGGAGTAAGTGGATTCATATATGTCTCTAGAGCAGTGTTTCCCAACCTTTTTTGAGCCACGGCACAATTTTTACATTTACAAAATCCTGGGGCACACCACCAACAGAAATGACACAAAATGACACTCTAACACAGTAATACATATAGTTAATGTGTTTTTTAATGTATTTATACACTCAGTGTGAAACCTGGGCCTGTTTCAATGAACTCAACATAGATGTCCTGGCAGGAATGGCAGAAAGACACAAACTTCCCACACAGAACTCCCATAACCCAGAGAAAATGCTATAAGAGTTTGGTGGGCATTGACCTTGAGTTTTGGAGTTGCAGTTCACCTATATCCAGACAGCACTGTGGACTCAAACAATGTTGGATCAGGACCAAACTTGGCATGAATACTCAATATGCCCAAATATGAACGCAGATGAAGTTCAGGGGAAATAGACCTTGACATTTGGGAGTTGTAGTTGCTGGGATTTATAGTTCCCCTACAATCAAAGAGCATTCTGAACCCCACCAATGATAGAACTGGGCCAATCTTCCCACACAGAACACCCAGGAGGCAAGAGGAGGTCTCTTCTTGGGGAAAGGGAGGCGGGCCTTCCCAATGCATGGAGAGGGAGAGACCAAATTGACAACGGGTGGGGAGGGGGGTGTTTTTTTGTGCCTTTATCGAGGTAGGTTTCTTAGGGTTTTTATACTTCAACACACTAGACTCTCCCCCCTCCCCTCCTGGAGGTTCCAATTTCCCACGGCACACCTGATGATTGCTCACGGCACACTAGTGTGCCCCGGCACACTGGTTGAGAAACACTGCTCTAGAGGACTGGAATACTCTTATAAGTATGTTTCTGTTTGCATACATTGACATTTTGCCTTAGTATTGGGTGAACAGATTTCTGCTTAGAATGAGTAGATTATTTCCACAGTTGTTTTGCATTCGTCATTTAAATTTTTCAGATTCAGGTTTTTTCTCTGTGCAGTGCTAGTAGAAGTTAAAAAGTAGCTTAGACCTTGGTTTTACAAGGAATGGTTTTCTGAGTGGGTTAAACCCTTGTGTTGGCAGGATTGAAGACTGACAGGTTGCAGGTTTGAATCCAGGGAGAGCACACATGAGCTCCCTGTGTCAGTTCCAGCTCCCCATGCAGGGACATGAGAGAAGCCTCCCATGAGGATGGTAAAACATCAAAACATCCAGGCGTCCCTTGGGCAACATCCTTGCAGATGGCTAATTCTCTGACACCAGAAGCGCCTTGCTGTTTCTCAAGTCACTCCTGACATGGAAAAAAAGAAAGAAAAAATATGGAAATATACAGTGTGTGTATATAAGATAGCAAAAACTGTAAAATTGTATATGTGTATATATATATATATATATATATATATACACATATACAATTTTACAGTTTTTGCTATTTTATCCCTTACTGCAATAACTTGCTGTTTCTATTATAATCAACATTTTCTGTGTTACTGGAGTAATTGAGTTATAATGCACAGAATCAGAATCCTTGCAAACCGCCTTCTACCCCTCTCAGAAGACAACCTCCCAGAATCCCAGAATGGTTTCCGCCCCTCCAGAGGAACAGTGGACATGATTTTCACTGCATGACAGCTCCAAGAAAAATGCAGGGAACAAAGTCAACCACTGTACCTGGCATTCATTGACCTTGCAAAGGCATTTGAAACAGTGAATCACAGTGCTCTCTAAACCATCCTCCAAAAAAATCGGGTGCCCTAACAAATTTGTGAACATCCTGCAGCTCCTCCATGATGACATGATGGCAACAGTCTTAGACAGTAATGGCTCCCAAAGTGATCCATTTAAGGTGGAATCAGGTGTCAAACAGGGATGTGTTATTACCCCAACTTTATTTTTCATCTTCATCACTATAATACTTCACCTTGTTGATGGGAAGTTTCCCATCAGAGTGGAAATTGTCTATTGGACAGATGGCAAGCTATTTAACCTCAGCAGACTGAAAGCCAAACCAAAGTTACAACGACATCTATTATAGAACTCCAGTATGCTGATAACGTCATCTGTGCTCATTCGGAAGAAGACCTGCAAGCCATTCTATACACCTTCACAGAAGCATATGAGAAGCTCGGCCTGTCATTGAACATTGGGAAAACCAAAGTGCTCTTCCAGCAGTCACCAGCCAATCCCTCTCCAATGCCAGAAATACAGCTTAATTGTGTAACATTAGAAAATTTTGATAATTTCCCCTACCTTGGCAGCCACCTCTCCACAAAAGTCAACATTGACACTGAAATTCAACACCACCTGAGCTCTGCGAATGCAGCATTTTTCCAAATGAAGCAGAGAGTGTTTGAGGACCAGGACATCCATAACAAGGTGATTGTTTATAAAGCTATTGACCTCCCATCCCTGCTATACGCCTACGAGACATGGACTGTCTACAGACGTCACATGCAACTCCTGGAACGATTCCATCAGTGCTGCCTCCAAAAAATCCTGCAAATCTCTTGGGAAGGCAAGTGGACAAATGTCAGCATGCTGGAAGAAGCAAACACCACCAGCATTGAAGCAATGGTCCTCTGCAATCAACTCAGCTGGACTGGCCATGTGGTCCGGATGCCCGACCACCGTCTCCCAAAGCAGTTGCTCTATTCCGAAGTCAAGAATGGAAAACGGAATGTTGGAGGACAGGAAAAGAGATTTAAAGATGGGTTCAAAATCAACCTTAAAAACTCTGGCATAGACACTAAAAACTGGGAAGCCCTGGCCCCTGAGCGCTCCAGTTGGAGGTCAGATGTGACCAGCAGTTCTGTAGAATTTGAAGAGGCATGAATGGAGGGCAAAAGAGAGAAACATGCCAAGAGGAATGCATGTTGAGCCAACCCTGTCCAGGACTGCTTTCCACCTGGAAACCGATGCCCTCAATGCGGGAGACCCACTGCCAGTACACCGATCTTGGAGGACCATCATCCTTGGACAACGAGGGATCGCCTAAGTAAGTAAGTTTGCAATATATCAGTAATAATGTGATGGTCGATCTGTTCTGGGTGGTAATCTGTAAAGGGGCCATTCAAGTTATTTTAATAGTATCTCCAGAACAAACCATTATCCTGGGGAAGTTAGTTTGAATTAAAATCTGGAGCAGAATCACCACCCTAGAAGCCATTGTGTGCCACTGTAGCATACCTATTGACTGGAAAGTCCTGTAAAATGGAATTATTCCCAAATTATCACTGAGATTTCAGCACAACTCAGAAATACACTGGGCATAAGTTCATCTTAAAAATCAGATATGTGCCAGTGTGTCACTGTCGGCTGGGTCATGCTCAGCCATCACTGACAAACTTTGTCACCAGCTTCACAAAGGTGGCTCGACATTGTTGGTGCTTCTTGACCTCACAGTTGACTACGATCTACTGATTCTCCGTCTCACCATATCCGGAGTATGCGGCCTGGCCCTTAAATGGTTCGTCTCATTCCTCCGAAATTGGGGGCAGCGTGTGGAGTGGATGGCCCAAGTCTCTGAGAGGACCCCCTCCATTGCGGGGTACCTCAGGATGCTATTCTTTCCTCTCTACTATTCAACATCTATGTTCGACCACTTGCTAGACTGGTATGGAGTTTCGGTCTGGAGTGTTATCAATATGCGGATGACACCCAGCTCCTACTACTTTTCAAACCTGGGGTAGCCTCAGTACCTGATAATTTTATCTTATGCCTTGAGGCCATGATAAGATGGTTGCATGCTAGCAGACTGAAGGTGAATCCAATGAAGACCGAGATCCTATGGCCCGGCCGCCCAGCAGGAGTGGTGCGTCCTCTGCCTACTTTTGATGGTTAACTTCTATCTCCATCTGCCACCATCAAGAGCCTTGGTGTTGTTTTGGACCCACTGCTGACAAAGGAGGCTCAGATTGCCACTGGCAGCAAACAGGCCTTTTTCCATCTTCACCAGGCGAGGCAGCTGGCACCCTACTTCTCAGAAGAGGCCTTGGCAACAGTAATTCATGCTACAGTCACCTCTAGGTTGGACTATTGTAATGCACTGTACGTTGGCCTTCCTATGTCAGCAATCCGGAAGATTCGTATTGTTTAAAATGTGGCCACCAGGCTACTTACGAAAACGCCTATGAGATGCTTTATACACCAACTCTTCAGCATCTACATTGGCTGCCAACTGAATTATAAGGTTTCTTATAAGGTGCTGATCCTGACCTTTAAGGCCTTGTATGGTCAGGGGCCGACGTACCTCAGAGACTGCCTTTCTCCCCTTTCAACATCAGTGGTCGCCACAATCCTCCCAAGAAAAATCTGCTTTATATACCAGAGAAGTACGTCTTGAAAGTACAAGGTGCAAAGCTTTTTCAATCACTGCTCCAGCTCTATGGAATTTGTTGCCACCTCACATAAGAGCCATGTGTGACCTACAATCTTTTATTCAAGCACTCAAGACCTGGCTATTTAGCAGAGCATTTAACCTGTAATCCAATCTTAATACTTGTTTGTGTAAGTTTACTCTGTTTTTACCTTGTTTTTATGTAAGTCGCCCAGAGCACCTCGAATGGAGTGCGACTAATGAAATAATAAATGATGATGATGATGATTTATAGAATTCAAATACTAGCATTTTCCAAGGACAGCTCAGAAAATAAGATTAACCAGATTGCTCCAGAGTAACCAGATTATAAACATAGGACTTCATCAGACAAGCAGGGGAAGAGTGGGGGAAGTGGAGGAAATCTGTTCCCTGTTCCCTAACATCTTTCCCTATCTTATGGGATGGCCAGACCTTTCTGGGTCTTTCCCTGCTATTTCCCTGCTTCACCCCCACATTCCCCAGTTTTGAGTTGGATAACACCCAACTCCTGAAGATGGTCGTCATCCTCAATGTCCATGGTCTTAGGAAACGGAGTGCCACAGAGTCGCACCAGAAGTGTCCTTACATGATGGCCTATGAGGGACTCTCGTGGGGCTCTGTTTCCCAAACATATGGAAACAGAGCCCAAAGAATATCTGATGAAGTCCATAAGCAATCCCTTTTTGGGCAAAGGCTGCCCCAAAAATTTCATATATATTTAGGATTTTCTAGTGGTTTCCTAATTATTGTCTCTTTTACAGATAACTCAGGGCCCTTCCACACAGCCATATAACTCAGAATATCTGCTCTGAACTGGGTTATCTGAGTCCACACTGCCATATATCCCTGTTCAAAGGAGATAATGTGGGATTTTATTGAGCTATGTGGAAGGGGCCCCAGTCTTCTACAATTTTGTCTATAAAGAAAACTGACATTTGGTTTGCTTTTGTAGCCCTTGGAAGAAGAGTGTTGTGATGACTGAAGAATGCATTTCCTCTGTATCTAACCTTTGCATAACCTAGCAACAAGAACAAGTTAATTGAATTGTTTTTAATCACAGAAAGTCGATGCCTGAAAGCCAGAAATATTTGTAAGGGATGATTCAGAAGAGATCACTCTCTGCTCCAGTGATGCAATACTTCTATTTATTTATGACAGGTACAACATGAAAGCACAATTCAAATGTCCCTTTATTCTTTCCCCTGTATATTGTAAGATTTTTGATTACATTGTGTACACTGCTCTGCTATTGTAAAATGAAAGGTAGTGTACTTTTGCTATGGCTTCTTATTAAAATGAAGATGTTTTTGCATCGTGGTGCCATTTTCTCAGAAATGTTTCTGGTCACTTTGACTTTTTAGATAATGTAACATTTTCAAGGCCTGAGATAGAACTGATAGGAGAAAGAAAGACTTGTGTCTGTATTGTCAGGCAGAGGCTTGGCAGCCAAATGTCACAAGAATGCTAATAGATGCTTGCTGGGGAAATCTAAAATTACAGTGCCAAGGACTGATACAGCAATCACCGGGGCACATGGGCATTTCTGCTCTTGCTTTTGGGGACTCATTAGTGTGAAATTGCTTCTGTCTTCGCCAGTGAAATTGTTACTCTCTTGGTGAATCAGGTAATTATGGTGAGTTGAATGCCAGAAAAGCAGTAACTTGAAAGAAGCATTAGGGAAAGAGTGCGAAAGAGAGAGAGGGGGGGGAGGGAGGGAGGGGATGGAGAAATATTCGTTATGAAAGAGCAGATATGAAGATCATAAATGACCACACGTGGTGTGAAAGTCAGCCTGAACATTTGTACTATGCATGGCAATTTCTGAAATGAATTTGGAAATGAATTGTTTTGTTTACTTTCTTGCAACTGATCCAGTCTTTTACCGGATGCCAACTTGGATGGTGCCAGGATAGGATCAGTGTCGTATGAAGCTTTATGGGCATTTGGGTTTATAGCTAAGGGCTAGATCTGAGTCTCACTCGCCAGTGTACAGCATGTAATTCAAAGGCAAACACACATCAGAAGATATTTTCCTGCTTGGAAATTTTGAGAAACCTCTTCACTAAAGGTGCTTGTTTGTTCAAGGGGAAATGAGATGGGATGAGATAAGGAACATTTAAGCTAGCTGACTTCCTTCTAGTCAAAAGGTAGATGTAGTGCAGGTAATCCCCGACACTAGAACAACTGGAAGGGAAGCTACATAAGAAAGCACAGACCTTCTGGAGAATATTTGCAAGTTAGAGGAACAACTCAGTTAAAATATTAATGCTGGAATTCTGTGACTCCTTTCTGCTGTCATTCTAAGAGCAAATGTTTTTCATTCAGACAAACCTTGAACATTTAATGTGAGTAGCTGCTGAAATTCAGTAGAGTTATTGCTTTTTATTTGAACTCATTTCCTTTTAGTTGAATTTTAGATTGTTGACCCATCAACTGTCACTTTTGGCAGAAAGGTGGGATGCAAATTTAATCCATGCAATGCAACCTCCATACTTGTATGGCAATAATAATAATAATAATACCATGATAATAACCATATTTTAAAAACTAGAGTTGATGTAGGTCCCCTGGTGGCACAGTAAGTTAAACGATTGAGCTGCTGAACTTGCTGACCAAAAGTTTGGTGGTTCAAATCCAGGGAGTGGGGTGAGCTCCTGCTGTTAGGCCCAACTTCTGCCAACCTAGCAGTTCAGAAACATGCAAGTGTGAGGAGATCAATAGGTACCATCTGTGGGAATGTAACGGCGCTCCATGCAGTCATGCTGACCACATGACCTTGGAGGTGTCTATGGACAACACCGGCTCTTTGGCCTAGAAATGGAAATGAGCACCGCTCCCCAATGTTGGACATAACTAGACTTCATGTCAGGGGAAACCTTTACCCTTACCTTAGAGTTGATGTGGTTTTTCCAATTTACTTTTCTGAATCAGTGTCCCAAATAACCCCAGGAACAGACCTAAAAACCAATACTTTTTTTTGTTGGTCTGTGTTATCGACCGTTTCCTTTTTCTACAATAAGTTCCAGAACATATCTCCATGGATATGGGAATCATACTGTAAAAGTAGATTTGTACTAGTCTGCTAGGTGAGATTTTCACATATGTGATCAAATTCAGGACTCCAGGTAGAGTTGTTATATTAATATCTAATTTGCAATATTCCATGGTAATGATTGCTTTTGCTCGAATAAGACTTTATCTTCATTTTTATCAAGTAAAAATTCCTTCAGTCTATTCTACCAAAGGTACAACTGATCTGTAAATATATATTAATGGCTTGCTTTGACTATACTTGGATCTACAGAAACGTTATGATTTAGAATTGCTATCATAGCTGCAATTGTTATACAACATGGGATTTTATCACTTATAATTTAGAAGCAATGATATGTTTGAACTGATGAGTGCTTTGGTTGAGAATAATTGCTTAAATTCCCCTTGAAGGCTTTAGTTCCTAATAAAAGACTTTCGACCTTGAAGCTTTTATTTGATTTTGAATGGCTTTTTATTCAAATGCAAATATTATAACCTAGAGAGAAAGACTGCACTTATGAAGTGAATTTGCTTTATTTCTTTTCTTTTCTTTTCTGCATCCTAAGGAGGATGAGCTTGAAAGTTTGTTTTTAATTTCTTTGCCAAAAGGTTTGGGTCAATGAAAGAAAGTTAACAGTAATGTAAAAACAAAAGCTGAACCTTCTGACCTCTCCTTTTCTGTTGAGAAAATGTCATTTTTATCCCAAGACTCCCTGTCAAGCCAAACTCTTTGTGTATAGTTATTCTTCTGTCTCTGGTTGCATTCACAGTGGTGCCATTTTAATAATGGTCTTTTGTGGTATTTGTAGCTTACCTTTCCACCTCGGGACTCAAGACAGCTTGCCAATGAAAATAGGTAGAGATAAAAAGGCAATAATGAAAACATGTAACTGTTACTGTTAAAATACAATTCAGTTAGCTATACCATCAAAATACCATCAAATTAAAAACAATATTAAAACCATAACTTTAAAAACATAAATAGTTTTTCTATAACAAGAGTCAACTAAGTGCTTAAAGTTGCTGGCACAACATAAGGTGCATCTGCACTGTAATAATAATATTAATTATTATTATTATTATTTATGTATACCCTGCCACCATCTCTGATAGACCCCTTCTTTTTAACATCTATGCCAAGCCACTTGCCAGTCTAGTGTGGAGTTTCGGAGTGTTACCAATATGCGGATGACACCCAACTCCTTCTACGCTTGGAACCTGGAGCAACCTCAGTACCGGACAGTTTCATCTTGTGTCTCGAAGACATGTCAAATTGACTGTGTGCCAGCATATTTATTTATTTATTTATTTATTTCTTCGGTTTTGTATACCGCTCCTCCCTGCAGGCTCGGGGCGGGGATACATCAACAGAAGGGCAGCATGTCCTCGACATCCCTGGCACAGTCCAACGACTTCGAATACAGGGCATGCAATATGCTGACCATTGAAGCCTAAGGTGAATCTGGCCAAGACTGAGATCTTGTGGCCTGGCTGCCCGGTAGGCGTGCTGCACCATCTGCCCACCTTTGATGGTGCTCCCCTATCTCCATCCGCTACTGTTAAAAGTTTGGGTGTGGTCTTAGACATACAGCTAACCATGAAGTCCCAAATCGCTGCTGTTAGCAAGCAGGCCTTTTTCTATCTTTGCCAGGCAAGGCAGTTGGCTCCTTACCTTTCAAGTGAGGCCTTGGCAACAGTCATCCATGCTACGATTACATCTAGGCTGGACTATTGCAATGCCTTGTATGTTGGCCTCCTTTGGTCAACGACCCTGAAAATTCGGATTATCCAGAATGCAGCAGCTAGGCTACTCGCTAAATCACCGATGAAATGTCATATAACTCCTGTGCTGCGACATCTCCATTGGCTCCCAGCGGAATATTGAGCCCTGTACAAGATGCTGGTCCTAACTTTTAAAGCCTGTTATGGCTAGGGGCCAGCATATCTCAGAGACCGCCTCTCTTCTCTCCACCATCAACGGTCGCCTCGGCCCACTCAACAAAATCTTTTGTATGTACCAGGTCCCAGAGAAGTACGTCTTGATAGTATGAGATGCAGGGCCTTTTCTATTACTGCTCCTGTTCTATGGAACTCTCTGCCCCCTTATCTGAGAGCTATGAGCGATCTGCAATCCGTTGCGCAGGCACTTAAGACCTGGCTTTTAAATAGAGCTTTTGTTTTATAATTCTGATTTTAATACTTGTCTGTTTTAATACTGTATCTTTATGTAAATCGCCCGGTGCATCTGGGATGGAGGGCGATTAACAAATATTAAATTGAATGAAATGAATGAAAACAATAATAGCATTACATAAACCAGGTATATGAATTGGAAAAAAACAACCTCTACTAAAATAGAATCAGTTAGAAGATCCATGCAATCAATATAGCATGTCCCTCTCCTGTGGGTTATCTAGAATTATCTAGAATTAATGTAGTTTGATATCACTTTAATTCCCATGGCTCAATGCCATGGAATCCTGGTTTTGCAAGGTCTTTAGCCTTCTCTGTCAAAAGTGCTGGTGCCTTGCCAAATTGCACCTACTGTGATTCCATACCATTGAGCCATGGCAATGAAAATGGTGCCAAACTGCATTAATTCTACAATGTAGATAACCCCAAGAGAGGGACATGACAGGAACAGAGCAACAATTGAGAAGAACCTTTCTTACATTTCCACAAGACCAGCCATGGAAAGAGTAGAACTGAGAAAATCCTTCCCTTAAGATATTCATGCTGGAGCAAGGCAGAGGCCATTAAAGGAAAAAAATGTGTCCCCCACACACACTCCAAACTCTTGCTCTATATGGCCTCCTGGAGAGTAGCCACACATAAGTCCTCCTCCTTTCACTGCAGGATGGTCGAATGCAAAGGGGAGAGGACTACCTGCAGGAAGGTTTCTAAGACCCCTCCCCTCTGCCAACTGGTGGGAATGCCATATTACAATTACTCAGATCTGCACATCTATTTGACACATTATGAAAATTATTATAATTATGCAAATTACTCTGTATTGAATTCTAATTGGGCTTATTAATTATTGCATTCTCTTCCACTATATTTCAACCACCATACCATTTTTACAGTTACAGTGGAGTTATATTTAAAGTGTTTCACTAGGCACAGAAAGAACCAAGTTGAAATTTCAGCTTGATCATGGAATTTGCTATGTGAATATGTGCTAGTGGTACCTCTCTACAAACCTGTCTTATAGGGTTGCTTGGAGGACAGTAATGAGAGATAAACCATGTAAAGTGGATATGTAGATTCCTAGCACAATATAAATAAAAGAACAATAACAATACAGTGGGTCTTGGGTATCTTATAGGATTTGTTTCCAGGATCCCCATGTATAGCAATATTCATGAATGTTGAAGTCCCATTATATGCAATACTGCAGTAAAATGGTAATATTTTGAATCCATGAATACAATGGGCTGACTATAAAAATGTTCTCATGTTGATACTTCCAGTGCTATTCTTATCAGATTTTTTTTCATTATCGGTTTTCACTATGGCAAAATGTCCATGAAAATATTTCAGGAAGCCACTGAGAGTGCGTGCCAAGTAAGTTGTAGGGCAAGATACCTAGAAATCTAAGGACAAGGACTACTAACTGAAAGAAAGAAGCATGGTATGACTTTTTTTCCAGAGATACAGAATAAATGTTTTCTTATATCTAGAAAAAAGTCTACTTTAACCTTGTTTCACCTATTTGCCTTTTCATGAAAGTACACGTGTTGAACAGCTTATCTATACTAAAACATATATACTCCTACCCACTTTTTCTTCGTTGATGCCAGTCAAGATAATGATAACTGTTTGTACTTTTTGTATTTCCATTCCCTCTTAGCTTAGTAATTATTTCCTCCAATTGCAACCATGTGCATAAAAATTTTCCGAGACAGCACTCATTGCATCTGATAAACTGGGCTGCAGTTTGTCAAAGCTTTGCCAAACAACACTTTTTTGTCTTTGAGTGTGGATAGTGTTGGTCATATAAGGGTAGATCCTAGCTTCCCTCTGTGAAAGCTATGTGAAAATTCTGAAAGAAATTCCTTGGTATAAGAAAAAAAATTCCCAGCCAAACAAGTGCCAATCCTAAAGAGCAGATGTCTTTCCTTCCCCTGAAAATACTATCCTTGTAGTATAACCATGTCTATATACTCACCCTTATAAATACGTACTCTTTGGTTTCTTTGATAGAGTTTGTATTTAGATGCAAATGTTATTCTTTTCTTGGGTATATTTAACTCTAAAATCTTTGAGTAGATGGTGCACATGCCCATACTGTAGTACTAAGGACTTAATTACATGGGTCTTTGCAAACATCCTAGGATGCTTGCAGAACACTTCATCTACATGGTCCCACGCTGCCCATCCTATGGCCCAAAGTGACTTCTGGTGGGACTCTGTAGATGAACTGTGCCACAAGCATTCTAGGATGTTCTGTCCAGAACATGGGAGACTTTCCATGTTCTGTAGGCAGCAATGGGTCAACACAGGGGAGGCTGCTCACTGACACTTCCTCACGTGTGATGGGGAAGCATTGCTGCAGGTAAAGCAGGGTATGGGGCGATGGGCGAGAGGATTACTTCACTGCCCTGCGGATTCACTATGAATGCTGGTGAATCCTCTTACTGCCCCTCATCAAGGTGATGAGGTACTTAGACAAATAAATGTGGAGCTAATCCATAAAATATCATTTGCTGTATCTCATACTTATCCCTCTTTGCACTCACAAGTTCTTTGTACTCTGCTACTGCATCTACTCCCGTTTTCCAAAACTTTGTACCACTGCAACATATTCCTGTGCTCCTTCGCACTCCACACTCTGCCTCTCTTGCATAGTAATTGCATCTCTCACCCTCCCTTCCATCTTTTCACTTTCGTCCCTTGCTTCACTCTCTCTTCCTCACCTCTCAAGTATAAATGAGCTGAAGGTGGCATGCCTAGAATTTGGGTAAAACCTGGCTGTCCAAGTGTATAGTATTCCTATGCTCCAATCATTTATTTTCACTTTATTTAGAATGTTATTTCCAACTGAGTCTATTTGGGAACTTAATAAACACAGCATGGGGACAGTTGCTGTTTTCTTTTTTACCCAGCAGGTCACAGAAACATTAAATTTTAGACTATATCATCCCCTTCTCTGTCTACTGATTTCTAGAACTAGGGTTCCTGGATGATGTAGTCCAACAAAGTAACTTTTCCAAGGTTTGATTCCCATTAGAAATTTTCTGCACTTCGTCTGTGAAATCAGGCAAGCTCTGATAACAAAGATTTGGCCATGAAGATTTGTTTTTGCAGCCTTTATATTCGTTATTTATTTAATTGCTGCCATGAAAAAGATTGCAATGCCATAAATGACTATAAAATGTGTTTTATTACTCTATATTTCTTGGAAGTCTTAAAATAATGAAATCATAAAGAGTGTTCTTCCCTGTTGACATGCTAAATGCCAAGAAAAAGCCTATTGTCCTCTGAAAAGGTAATAGATATATACAAAACTATGCTGTGCTAATCTTCTGATTAATAATTGAAAGTTTTAGAAGGGACATAAACTATTTATTTTGCAGGCCACGGGGCAGCTTATCATACTAAAAAGGAGGTTTCAGAAAAAGATTGCTTTGTGACACATATATGCTGGGAATGTATGTCCCTACTTCACCTCACACATTCCCCAGACGTTAATGAAAACAACAACTTGTTGATTCTACCTTTCTCCGGCCTTCTCCATGACAAGATTCCTCAATCAAAGCATGACTTAAATCAATCTAAACCCTTAGAGGGGTTACATTCTGGGGCTGTGCAAACTTCGAACTCTTGTTTCCTAATTCAGAGATTTGTATGATTTGTTAATACGAATCTCTGAATTATTAATTGGAAAGCGACTCCTCCGAAGCATTACAAATTGAAACACAAGCCTCTGAAAATATTGGAGAGATGAGTAAAGATTTGGTGTTTTGGAGGGTTTTTTCCCTCAATGTATTCTATCATCCATAATTTTTCTGGGGTGGGGGCTAATGTGATTGACAAGGGTAACTGCATGTTGTTGTTTTCTCCTTGTCAGCCAATCAGAAGAAAAAAAAAGCAATCACGTGGCTTTCTGAGAAGTTGGTCTCATCTGCTCTTTGTGCCTTTGTGTTATTTGCAAGCAAGGTATAAAGACATGTGTTTATGAAATTTAAGCTTATATTAGCTTTTTGATAATTCTATTTGTTTCTGTCTGTTCATATCTAGTCTATAATCTTTCTCTGTTGAAATTATTCAACCCCAAACTGCAGTCACGTTCTTCTGATATGAGTGGAATTCTGTGAAATATAGTTTGGGAAGGCAAGGACCTCTGTAACAGAGTATTCAAAAGGCCCTGTCCTAAACTACATTTCCCAGAATTCTGCTCATGCCAGCAGAATGGGGCTGCCTGTGATAAAGCCCCAGTGTAGATTAATCAGAACAATTAGTGGATAGACTGATTGTTCTGAAACTTGGCAGGTTTTCTGGTCTGCTCATGTTGTCTCACTGTTCCACAATTTCAAGGGACATCTCTTGTCATTTTTTAAAAATATTTTTTAATTGAAAAGACTTAAAATACTTCCAAAAATCAGTAGATGAATGAATGTTTCTGAAATATTGCAGGAATAATTCCTTTTTATTTTGTCTCATTGTGCAAAAATTAAAGTAGACCTCTTGTAGTTTTTTAAAATATATATTTGTAAAAACGTAATAAATTTCCCAAAAATCAGTGGATGAATGAATGTTTCTGAAACTTGGCAAGATTAAGGTTGCAAATGTTGCCTACACGTGTGCCAATTTTCATCCTGATAGTCATAAAAATTATGGAGAAAGGAGCCTTGACATTTTCCCCATCGCTGCTAATGGAACAAATCTTAATGAAGTAATTACAAAGCTTTGGAGATCTGGATTGCAAATCGGAGTGGGACCATCTGAATCTTTGGAAAATGAAGAGGAGGCTATCTGAATCTCCAAAATGAATTACTAATTGGATATCAGCTATTTCGCACACCTCTATTAGAACCTCTGTAGAACGCCAATGTGGAAGTCTTGCCTGAAAAGCTAACCAAATATATTACCAAAGTAATTTTGTCTGGATGGAAAGTTACCTTAGCAAGTTTTAGGATACTAATGTAGAATGTAAAGATGCTGAATTTTGGCCCCATTCTGTTCAGATTCTGGCTTGTTCGGGTGTGGGAGAGACCTACATTTCCTTCAATAAAGTTGGATCCTTTTTTGACTATGCTTGTTCATCTAATTTGTCTTCAAGTTACTTGGAAATGAAGGCTAGAATCCTCTATTGGCTACTTAGTTGAGCATTATTTACTAAGGGCCTATCTACATTGGTACTTAAATCCAGAGCATTGCTTTTCAGACTGGTCCTGGATTCATTGGGGATGTTTACATGTTCTGCTCCCAAACCAGAAGAAGTAGGCAAATACTCTGCATTCTACCCAAAATCCCACTTCATCTTGTTGGATCGGAGACATCAAAGTCTATCTTCTTTCATGGATTCCTACTAGAGCAGTATTTTCTTTTGCTGCTAATAATACCCTACCTTTCTTAAGCAGCCCACAGTATTCCTTCTGGCACATTGTGCCATTGATTGTGTAAACTGTCTTGCTGAGGAACAGCTGAACAAATAATTTTGGCTTTGCTCATTTCATCTGTTCCATGAATCTCACCATCTTAAAAATGATTATGTGAATCACAGAAAACTTGAATTTGTTAACAGACTCAAATGTCTATTAAGCAGGATATGGATAGACAACAATCTTTAAATTATATTTTTTTGATTATTGGATTCTATGTAAAATTCTCAGTGCATTTACCATTAGTTATATACCTGCCATGCAAACATATGGCATGAAATTGAACTAGATTTGCAACTATCATTTTTAATAATAGCAACCTAATCGTGCTATTATTGTTAAGTAAATGGGAAAATGTGGATGTGAGTCACTGCTATCAATTTCTCCTGGCAGTCAAAGTCTATGAAACCAGCAGGTTTCCTCCAGTATTGGTGAAAAATATTGCTTGTGATAAAAAAGGCAGGCAGGCCCTGTACCAGTTTCTGAAAAATACATTTTCAAGTTGTAAGTATATATCCAAGAACTATAATTACTGTATGACTTAAAGTCTGACTGAATATTGTACCATTTCCTCTTTCTTCCCATCACCATGCTGCAAGAAGTTTGCAATCTAAGTAGCCTATACAATGACAGCTATTGGTTAATATTGGTATGAAGAACTCTTAGTTTAATGGCATAAAATATATTCTTTCCTATCCCCTTGTAAACTAAGGACCTTTTCAAACTGGCCATCAGAATCGCCATGCATGGTGGTGAATCTGGTGACTGCCATTGGGTGAGTGTGGGGGAGGGGGGAGAACCTATTTCCCCACACATCGCATCGACCAGCTTACCGGAAGGGTGATCCCACGAGGGAAAGTGTCAACCCTCTGCCTTCCCCCATAGATCCAAGGCAACACAGAAAGCCTCCTGTGTTGCCGCAATGGTTGCATGTTCCACTGCTGCCCCTTTAAGTATAGAGCATGGCTGGAAGTACTAGTGTGTCATGTAATGGGAGCTGGCATGCTCCATGCATAAAGGGGTGGTGAAGTGGAGCATGCCACTGATTCTTGCCCTGTCTGACGAGGTTGATAATTTAGGTTAGGTGGTGTGTAGATGATTGGGAGTTGTTTCCAAATTATTTTGATGGGTCATGTATACTTAAGAATATCTAGAGTTCATGTAAAAAATAAACAATATTTTCTATTGACGAGGGATGTCCATGTTTTTTTATTTTTGCAATTTCATTCAATTTCATTTGATAAAACCTTATTAATTTAGCATTTCAGTCATTACCACCCTCAGGAGGCACAGCCTGGCCACACAACTATGTCTTTTCCAAAGTAGATATTGGCTAGATCTATTGAGTCAGTTGTTGAATCAACATATAGATAAATTCAGTGGATTCAGTGGTTCTATTTTATTCAGAACAAAAAAAGAGATTTTCTTATGGATTATTTAATAGTTTAGTTTGGTTTGCCTAAAGAGCTGTCTTTAATGTCAATTTACTTTTTACCTAACATTCAGCTTAATATTGCTTTAAAAACCTAAAGGAACCAGATCCTGTCTTACCTTTGAAATTAAGCAGGGTCAGTTCTAATTAGAACTTAGATGGAACACTGTTAATGAATATGGATGCTTTAGGCTATGTTTCAGAGGAAGAAACTGCCGGAGCCACTGTAGCACAGTGGGTTAAACTGCTAATTCAATTGTTTCAGTCAAGGAATCGTAGATCTGTACCACCATAGCTACGTATTGTGCTTTTACTGTATGTTTTATTGTATGTTTTTATTGTTCTTATTGTATGCTTGTATTTGTGATCCGCCCCGAGCCTGCTGGGAGGAGAGGAATATGAAACCAAATAATAAATAAATAAATAATAATTGCAGAAAATCTGCTGACTGGAAGGTTGGCAATTCAAAGCCATGAGTTGGGTTGAGCTCCCGAATGTCAGCCTTAGCTTCTGCCAACCTAACAGCCCGAAAGCATGCAATTCAAGTAGATCAATAGGTACCGCCTTGGCAGGAAAGTAAAAGGGTGCCCCATGCAGAGATGCAGACATGCCGGCAACACAAATGGAGATGTCTATGGACAACAGGCTCCTCATCATGGAAAAATGGAACAAGTGCACCTTCCCATGGTCAGAGTTGAATATTGCCTCCAGATGTCAGAGATGGAAAAAAGGGGAAGGCGTTAACCTTGTGTTGTATGTTGTTGTTCATTGTGTGTAAAAAGGCATTGAATTTTTGCCTTATAAAATAGAATATAAATATAAATGGTGGTACAGTGGGATAAACCGCTGAACTGCTGAACTGGCTGATCGAAAGGTTGCAGATTCAAACCCGGGGAGTGGGGTGAGCTCCCGCTGTTAGGCCACGCTTCTGCCAACCAAGCAGTTTGAAAACATCCAAATGTGAGTAGATCAATAGGTACTGCTCTGCTGGGACCTTCAAGGCATCTACAGACAAAGTCGGGTCTTCGGCTTAGAAATGGAGATGAGCACCAACTCCCAGAGTCCGACATGACTGGACGTAATGTCAGGGGAAAACCTTTACCTTATAAATTAATTGTATTATTATGTATTAAAATCACTTCTGAGTATTCTTTGTTAAGAAAACTCTATGCAATTCAAGGGACCAGCAGAACTCAGCAGGCGCGCATGCGCACGCGCGCGCACACACAATATTCAGTCTCACAACAAAGTAATTTTATTTTATTTTTCTATTTATGCTACTTCTATCCTGCCTTTCTCAAACCCAAAGGTGACTCAAGGCAGCTTACAACCAGGCAGTAATTTGATGCCTGACAATATACAATTAACAGAACTAAAATACATTCAATAAAACATATAAAACCAATTCCATAACTAAGTGGCCATGTGTCGCACCCCAAGGGCTTCAGGCGGCGTTTTTGCTAGGGTCTGCCTTTTGCCCGCCTGGCTCCGAGAAACTTTCCAGCACAGCTGGGTTAACTCCCGGGCCCTGCCGTGGGCCTCTTTGCTGTTCTCATATGCCTCCCAGGGAAGATGCTATAGCAAAGGCATGTCAAGGCCAGGCTAGGCCCACCAGGCTGATAGCAGAAGCGGGTACTCAGAGCACCAAGCGCAACTCCCTAGCCCAGGTGGCGCACACTAACGAGGCCCCACATTCTTCAGGGCTGAAGTTCTCAAAACAACCCGAGGCCCATCCATCACCCGTTTTGATGTTCGACGCACCAGGTCCTATAGAGAGAAATCCTATAAAAGCTGTGGGCTACTGCACACCAGTATCTCGTACCAACGACCGCTATTGCCATGATGCTACTGTGAACCGGGC
This sequence comes from Anolis apletophallus, assembly GCA_030556195.1. Taxonomy (NCBI): domain Eukaryota; kingdom Metazoa; phylum Chordata; class Lepidosauria; order Squamata; family Anolidae; genus Anolis; species Anolis apletophallus. The sequence goes on from JARBWK010000001.1 coordinate 27,282,700, forward strand.
CGCTCGGCCAGCTACCAAGATCCTGCCAGCCAGCCTTGCTCGGCTGCCTCGTTCCAGCATCAAGCCTTGTTCCTGCTCATCGTCGAATTCTGTGGAGAAGCCGTGATACTTTTGCATCGATCTTGCCTGCAGTACCTCAAGCCGCCCAGCCTTCTTGCGCCAGTTGGGGGCTCAGAGACTATCTATCACATCCCACATTTGTTCCTGAATTTCCTCCGCTTGAGATCCTGCTGTTGCGGATTCTCAAACCCTGCTGATACCAGCGATTGCTGCTAACCGGAGGCTGCATACTGAAGGCTTCCTGGACTCTTTACTTACCCTGCTACCTTATAATCAATAAAGCTTGTTGTACCTCAGCTGCCTTGTGCTTTGTCCAGGGAGGTCAAGTGCCAAGGGCCCAAGGGGGCGACACCACTACTGAAAAGGCCCTGTCTCTCATCCTCGCCAGTCACCCCTGCGAAGAAGGTGGGATCGATATCAGGGCGTCCCTGGATAATCTTAAACTCTTAGATGGTTCATAGGGAGAGATATGTTTGGACAGGTAAACTAAGCGGAACCTTTTAAATATCTTGTATATTTACTATTCTCTTAATTCACAAAACATATTGTTGAGAGACCTTGCTTGATGTTTGCCCAAAATGTCTTTTTTCGTACACAGTATTAACATCACCAAATTTTATTGATAAAATAGGCAGTCTTCTACACATCTCAACACTAGACTACTGTAACGCCCTTTACATCGGCCTACTCTGTCTGTGACCCGGAAGCTCAAGCTTCTATAGAATGCTGCTGCTCGACTTCTCACTGGGGCACCAGTGAGATGTCATATAACACCATTTTTGCAGCAGCTTCACTGGCTGCTGATCGAGCACCGGATCACTTTCAAAGTGATGGTACTAACCTTCAAGGCCTTATATGGTTCAGGGCTGATGTATCTGAGGGACCATCTCACCCCCTATCAATCTCAGAGATCACTCCACTCAGAGGATCAAGACCTATTGAAGTTCCCAGTTTTAAGACATTCTGCTTAACAGCGACCAGACACAGAGCTTTTTCTATTGTAGCACCATCTCTTTGGAATGCCTTGCCAACTGAAGTCCGTGCCCTGCAAGATTTATCAAATTGCCTCAGGGCATGCAAGACACACCTGTTTCAGCTGGCATTTGAATCTTAATCTCACTAGTTAATTTTAATTCTTAGCTTTGTTTGTGTTTTATTTGCATGTTGTGAGCTGCTCTGAGCCCTTGGGGAGTGGCGGCATACAAGCCTGAATAATAAATAAATACATAAAATAGGCTGAGATGTTATCTTGAATCCCATGTTGGGAGTAAGATGGCATATAAATAATTAAATAAATAAATAAATAAAATGAAATAATGGTTGGCTTTAGCAGCCAGAAGATGTTGCAGAGCAGTATCTGGGTTTGTTCTTGCAGCTGGGCAAGCAATTGATGACATCCTTCTCCTGGAACAACTGTGAAGATTCTTGGAAGACCCAGGAGGACGCCTACTTCTTTGTGTATCTGGTTGCAGGAACACAGCCAACTCCAGACTGGCTGCCTTCTCACCAGACCATTAGTTGGCTATGCATATGTGTTATTTGGCTGCTGAATGGTAAATACAGACCACAGAGACTGACTGTAGATGGAGGCTCTGAATTCATCACTTCAGGAGGTCTCTAATGCAATGCCAGTCATAGCATATGTATGTATGTATGTATGTACGTATGTAATATGTATGTACTGTATGTTGACAAAAATGTAATGTTTGTTATTGGGAGGAATTAATAGTGTTACTTTAATAATAAATTTGAAATGGGAATCTTTGTGCATGCATCTTGAGTAAAATCTAAACTAAAACTCATTATTCCATAAAATTGCATATTCTAGAAGCTTACCCTACAAGAAAACCCAACTTTTGAGTGGTATCAGTAATAGTGTGCTAGATATTGTAAAATACTTGACACAGATAACATAAGATGTTGCATTCTTCATCACTGCTCAATCTTCTGTTCAGTCTCATCTTCTCAATAACACAATAGCTCAAATGTTATCAGTTTGCTTTATAATGATGTCTGAGCCTGGAGATTGATAGCGAAGTATGGGCCTTTCACTAAGAAAAGATTAGACCGTGATTGATGATTGGCAGATTCCTATTCCTCCAAATCTCTTCAAATCTCTCCCTTTTTGCAACAGGTGATATAGATGGATCCACAGGACCTGGTAGAATAAGTTAAAATGATTGTTGAAATGTAATACAAAGCCTTCTCATTTGTCCAGGCTTGTCTTAAAATGTCTTAATCTAAGAAAACTAATAAACTGTGGAAAAACACATCTGTGGTTGAAAAGTATTGTTTCAAGAAGTAGCTGGACAGCCTCTTACTAAGAGAGTGAACTTCTCATGTACTTAAGTACTCATAAGATATAGTCAAACTGACCACTAGTTTCACCACTTCTGTGTGGAACAATGGGCACAAGTGAGTGTACCGAATGGAACTACTATTTATATCTACTTATTTTTCCTGCAGTTGTTATATAACAAATGGAAATGGACCAAAATAGAACATCATATGGTTAAATTTTCCATTCACATTGAAACAAATGCACGCACCTGCTCCATTGATCACTCTCCCACAGCCCCATTGGCTGTATCAGCATGTAGGCGGCACTGACTAACTTACAGCTGATTTTTAAGATTTTTGTGAAGCCATGGGGAACAAAAAGGAAACAAACCATGATGTATGTGGATGGTTTTATTTACTTGGTTTGAAATCCAGGCAACAGAGAAAAGTGAAGGTGTGTCTCTTAGGATGAGTTTACAATAATCTACACTGTGTTGGTGGCCAGCTGATCCAGCTAGGCTGGCCCAGCACTCACCAAAAGAAAACTGGAAAAAATGGAGCAGATGATACAGTGGGGAAAACATAGCAGAGAGTAGGTAAAAAGGCAGTACAGGGATAGCTGGCTAATCTAAATGAATTCAAATATCCAAGGCCAGATAAACTTAATCTATGTATGCTCAAAAATGGCTCCTCTTTCTCCTAGAAAGAAAAGACTAGTGAAGTGTCGTAGGTTTCTATATTAGGCCCAGTGCTATTCAACATCTTTATAACTGACTTTGATGATGGAATATAGCACATGCTTGCCAAATTTATAGATAACACCAAATTAGGAGTAGTGGCTAATACTGCAGAGGACAGGATCGGAATTAAAAATTACCTCAACAGATTAAAGAGCTGGGTGGAAATTAACAAAATGAATTTCTACCGGGAGAAACATAAGGTAGTACAATTAAGCCGAAAAAACTGAAATCCAGAAATACAGGATGGATGTCATCTGGTCTGACAACAGCATGGGGTGGGGTTTAAATTGATGGTTAAATGTGATCTCTTCTAGCTCTATGAGCCTATGTTCTATGATTCTGTGACTTTGATCATCCCAACATTGATCTGAAGAATTCATAGATTCATTGGCAGTTAAATATTCCATGCACATCATCATGCTTTCTTTTAAATTATTGCACAAGATAAATGTTATATCTTTCATCCAGATCCCCCTCTCCTTATATCCTTTGAACATTATGCCCCAAAATATGGCCCCACATTATCATGTTCAATCTCCATTTCCAATTTCAAAAGTTATTTGTATACTTTTTGAATCACATGATCAGTAACCTTATACAATTATAAATAGTTATTTTCCAGTTTCACTAATAGATCTCTCTTGTCTTGATTAAATGTATCCTTAAGTTGCAAAAACCTCCAACAAACCCACATTTTTTACCTTCCTCAAAAAGCATCTCCCTCAATATAAGCTCCCAGCTCCCACTTTAAAGCAGAAAGAATCTCATAAAACAATAGTTTCCAAGCCATGAGAGTAAAGACAAACATTATCCCAGAGGAAAAGTGTTCTTGCCATACATCAAGGGAACCACTGACTGCATAGGAAAGCAGATGAAAAAACACAACCTACCAACCATCTACAGACCCACTATGAAAATCCAACAAATGCTATGTTCAGCAAAAGACAAGAGGGATCCTATCGCCTCTACAGGAGTCTACCGTATACCATGTAGCTGTGGACAAGTCTACATAGAGACCACCAAACACAGCATTGCCCTAACATGAATCAAGAAACATGAAAGGCACTGTAGACTACTTAAACCAGAAAAGTCAGCCATAGTAGAGCACTTGATGAATCGACCTGAACATAGCATATTATCTGAGAACGCAGAAATGCTGGACTACTCTAACAACTACCATGTCAGGCTATACAGAGAAGTCATTAAAATCCACAAGCATGTGGACAATTTCAACAGAAAGGAGGAAACAATGAAAATGAAAAAAATCTGGATACCAGTATTTAAAAACCTCTAAAATCAGGACTGTAAATAAAGAACAACACTAAAAAAACAAAGGAATTCCAGACAGGAAACAATCAGGGCCAGCTAACATCTCCCAACAAAGGATCCCCCAGCAGAAATCAGTCAGGCTTTGAAGCAGCAAGGTCATTCAATGCTAATTAAGGTGGCCACTGTTGCCTCAAACAGACAAGAGTTCTTTCTCCTGCCTTGGACATTCCACAGATATATAAACCTCAACTGCCTCGTTTCCAACAGACCTCACAATCCCTAAAGATGCCTGCCATAGATGTGGATGAAACGTGTGGAGAATGCTTCAGAAACATGGCCACACAGCCCAGAAAACTCACAGCAACTCAGTGATTTCAGCCACGAAAGCCTTCAACAACAATTTCCAATTTTTGATCCATTCTGTGAGATGGCTTCAATTACCTTAAGAAAAAGCATCTGTCTATATTTAGATCAAACGTGCAAAAGAGATTTATAAAGCCAGCATGCACCTTAACATTAGTATACCAAAGAAAATCATGCCACCAAAACCTGAAATTATGACCATCAAGTTTCAAGAGTTGTTCATTTCTAAGCAAATTCATTCTTTCAACCCTATAAAGCAATAGGCTTGACAATATAGTTTAATATTTAGAAGCCCCAGGTGATTCCTCTCTTTAGCATCATGCAATGTTTTATTCTGCGTTTCTTTGCCTGCCAGACAAACCTGGATATTTCTTTCTGTCATTACATGTAGGGTATTCCATTTCTTATAATAGGAATCTTGGCTTTTCTTCGCGACCGAAGATTCAGGAAGGACTCATCCCACGCTTGATGACTAAAGTTGGATGTGTCCTTCGAGCCTGTGAAATATATTTTTCTGGTGGAGCACAACGTGCACAGTACTGGCCTCACCCTTTAAACCTAAGGTTCGTCTCCCGGGGCCTAGTAAGCTTGGACGGTGGCAGCAAGGTCCTCAGGTTGCAGGTTTGATTAGAGTTACCTTCTCTTAGATGGTTGACCTTTCAGGGTTAGACGAGCATCATCTGCCCGGGTATGAATTTAGAGTTTTCCTTCTCTTAGGATGGTTGCCAAAAGGCTAGAGAGCCCATCCTGCCCATTAACCCTCTTTGTCAGACCCTTCGGTTGTGACCTGTCTGGCATGGGAGGCCCTACCAGTGACTATTATGCCACCGCCAGCATAGCTCACAACTTCATTAGGGTACGCAAGCCTCTTCCCTACGACAAGGGGGTGCCAATGGAATAATTTGAAAACAAAATAATAGTCTTGGCAACACATTTGCCTTTATTATTGTGATACATCCCCCTCCCTCCAGGATAAGTGTATCTTTCCTAATTTTTCCAAGGGCCTCATCACACTAGAGAAAAAATCCACTTAAAATCCAGTTCATGCCTCCTGCAAAATTCTGGGGTTTGCAGTTTAGGGAGGAGCCTTTAGCAGCCTCACTAGTCTCTTTTGATTTCTTTTCAGACTTTTTCTTAACTATTTTGAAATAAAATGACTGTTGTTCTTAGTAACTGTAATTCCAAAATACTTCATCCCCGTTTTCCACTTTGAAATTAGAAAGTGCAATTAACTCATTTTCCTCTTCTGAAGACATAATTTAGTCAACAGTTTTATCACTGTTCAGACTCAGAACAAGCTTTTCCTTGTATTCTGATGTCACTTCCGTTTGATTTTCATAGGTCTTCCAGTCTATTATTCTCTGTGGTGCCTCTGTTGTGTTCTTTAATGCCGCCTAAGAGATTTATGTTAAAAAGGAAAGAAGAGCCAGGAATCTAGTGATATCTTTAAGACTAATAGACTTGTTTTTGTATGATTTTATGTGGATTTTGATCAATTCCTTCAGATGACATCACAAATCATTTTTGTGGGAGTTGATCCAAGTAATGGGGCATAGAAAGTAACATATTGTGTCACTGACCATAAACTGTGAAAGGGTTATGTAAAATGATAGGCGTTTAGTATGAAAATTATACATGTAGTTTCTTTTCATAAGTGTATGTTTCCTTTGAATTTGTTGCTTGGGTATTATTTTCTGATTCTTTGTAAATCACCCTGAGAACATGTTTGAAAGTCAGCACAAAAATACTAAAAATAATCAAAACAAGAAATCATAATTGCTGCAGACCTTTTTGCTAGCACTGCATGAAGTGGATAAGACTGTGTTATATAAGCAATAAGCATATTCCCAGTAGCCATGGTTATCATATTTTTGGTACTAATCAGTAATTTAACAAGCATTTCTGTAGGCGTTAGGCAAAACTATTTCACAAAGATGTTTTCAGACACCAAGATATATATTTTTTAGAAAAAGGCAGGTTCTCAATAGCAAGACTGCAATACAAAGAATGCAGCTTTCTGTTAAAAGTGAAATTTTATTGTTTTTATATCCACCTGTATCCTAAAAAGAGACAGGTTCTCAAAAGGTTTTTTTGGCTTACCTTACATTACAGCAATGGAATGGGCAGCCCCCTTAGATTACAGTATGAGAGGCAGAAAGCTTTATGGCATCCCTTGAGATCCAGAAATGAGTAAAGGTGCAAAGTAGAGTGGAATGAAAGTCACACACTATTTCAATCTAGTACTTGATGTGTAGTAGACTTGTGCATATAGTAAACTTGTAGCCATGTGGCTCTTTTCTGTGATAATCCTTAGACTGCATTACGATGGTGTTTACCAGACGGGGGTACAGGATGCAGTTATCTATCAGAATTAGGTAGGATGAATCACTGGGTTGCTGTCCCAAGTGCTGCTGAGTTACAGAATTAGTATGGATCAGAAATGAGCAATCACATGGGTTCAAGTTTTTTCTTAAGAGCTATTGACAGATGAAGAAAATGGAGCTTAACAGAGTGGCTGGGGTTATCACTGAACTGCAGTAGATGGGTCAATAGAAGCCTATTCCTCTCTGGAGATAAACTCTTGGACTCAATAGGGAGAAACTTTCTAGGACCCAGAGGAATGGTTTAGAACAGAGATTTCAGATTAGTCATATCTCTAGTAAAGCTCGAATTCATGAAAGATATGCTATCAGTTCCTGTTATGATGATCTCTAGCATCAGATATAACCTGGAATAAGATTGACTGAAAAGCAGAAATAGGAGGATACTATTCTACTTGGTAGACTTTCCAGCAGCATTTGGTTATCCACTACAGGGAGAAGAGGTTTGTCCCAAGTTCTGGAGATCTCTACTGAAAGCAGGCCTGATCTCTATTATCCCTCTGCCGGAAGGTAAACTATTTTCCCCAGGTAGGCTTTGGAACTGGCTGGCTGCTGAGGAAGAGGCTTTCAATTGAGGATAATATTCTTTCTGACCTCTCTCTGATCCACGTTGAAAGTCTCAATGCATTTTTGTCTGAATGGTGACAATTGTTTCAAAACCCTGCTGTTCTGTTCGGGTCAATTTGACCCGTTTTGGAAATTAGATATTTGTTTATTCATTCATTTTTTGATTTTGAAACTTGTGGTTCCTTCTATTTTCCTAATTTACGGGGTTCATACTAAGGGTACTTAATTTTTTTGTTTCGGTGCTTTACTTTTTGCGCTACAGTTTTTTATACACTTGTTATGTTCGGGTCAAAATGACCCGGTAGCCTTTTATACTAATCTAATACCATATTTTGAGTAAAACAAAGGATTTTTAGTTTATTTTGAGACTACTTATTGCATCTACTATTGTTTATCAAGTTATCTACTTGCTTTAGGTGGACATAAATGGATGGATACATTTATGCAAATGATTTCAGAACAAACCATATGCATTTTCTTTCAGTACCAATTTTTTTTCTTATCCTGGCTGCATTACCAGGTGTGTGTGACTCATCCATGCCCTCAGAATAGTACCTTTGTTATGCAAAATAGTAACACAATACTAGCCTCTCCCATTTCCTCAGTCAGAAATTGCTAAGCTGTTGAAGATAGCTGTTTTCTGAAGCTGCTGAGAGTTTACCTCAAAGCCTTGAATTCATTGTGAACAGACTAGGTAATGTGAATGTTTACTGTTGTGTGTTTTCATATGCCTGTTATTATATCTGATATGTGATTGATATATGATTGCCATGTGTTTTGCTATATGACTGATATGTAATAGCCATTTGTGATCATCTATTTTGTACTGTTACCTCCCACCTGGAAGGCATTACATCTGACCTATGACTGTATACATGTAGATTGTTATTCCTTATGATATGTATTGCTACTGATGTTAGATATATTGTCCCATGCTTTGTATTGGGATGTCCTTCCTTTTACTTTTGCTACATATTACAGTTTATTGATATTTTGCTACCCTTGTGAGTAGTTTCTGGTTATTCAGAGTGACTTTTTCCTCAGTGTGTTTCTACTGTTTTCATAGCCTGCCTGGCTGCATTACCAGGTGTGTGTGACTCCTCCTGCCCTCAGAATAGTACCTTTGTTATGCAAAACAGTAACAGGGGAGAAAGCACATATCATATAAACTTGAGTATATACTTTAGTATAAGCTGACACCTATATAAAGAAGGCACCTAATTTTATGACAAAAATTGGGAAAACTTACTGACTTGAGTATAGGCTGAGGGTGGGAAATGAGGAAGCTATGAGGTGGAAAGGAGGTTTCTGGAGAAGAAAGACAGTGGGAAGGGGAAACTGGAGAAGGGGAAAGATTTAGATGGGAAAGGGTGTGGAAAAGTGCTTTTCTTTCTTTGCCTTTGAATAAATAGATTAGCAGAAACCTTTTGGGGAAAACTGATTTTTATTTTTCTGATTATTTTTTATTATTATTATTTCAAAATGCTTTTATACTGTTAAAATTTATTTTAGTTTTAAGTTAGTTGTACTAATAGTTACCTGAAGTTGTTGTTGATGTTGTTGTAAAAGATATAGCTGATTATTACGCACAAGTTTGTTACTTTGGTGTAACATGCAAATTAAGCTGTTTTACATTAATCAACACAAAATTTAAAAAAATAAAGTTTTTTTCCAATTTTTCTTTGATAATGAACAACTATGATCACACACAGTATAATAATGCAACAGGTATTCAAAAAGAACTTTTCAGTGGCTCAAAATAACATCCGGGTCAAAATGACCCGAACATAACAAGTGTATAGTAAACCCGAACAGAACAGCAGGGTTGTGTCTGTTTTCTTATTTCCTTATAAACTGCCTTGGATCCCAAAATTGGGAGAAAAGTGCAACGTAAACGAAACCCATTATCAATAGTCATATCACAAATTTAGAATAGACAGAACTTTGGTTGAATCCAGCTTTTATGCATTTAGGATAACTATGTAAGGGGCAAGGTTTGTTCAGTCTTCCATTGAATTACACTCACTTCTATTGAATTACATACAGGTGTAAAGTGAATGTGTATTGCTGTAAATGCATACCATCACAGCAGTATGTATTAGGAGAAATATTAAGATGGATTTTTTCCATATTACTTTTGCAACATTAACACAAAAGCTGCTGGAATCACCACGGATCATGGCGATTCCGCAGGTGCTTATTTGGGGATGCGGGGAACCTGTTGCCCCATGCCCCACATAATCTGATTCACTGGATTCCGCATCCCACAGGGGGAAGCATTCGCTACCTGGCTCCCACCCCCCCAATCCAAGACAACACAGAAAGACTCTCATATTCATAGTGCAGTGACATGCAATGCTTTGCCTTCCCTTTTATGATAGAGCCCTGCAAGAATTAGCAGTTTGTTGTGGGATGGGAGCTGGAGGGCTCCATTGTAAGGCATAGGTGAACCGGTTCATGCTGCTGAATTTTCCCTAATGTGATGATGATGATGATGATGATGAGGAGGAGGAGGGTTTAAAGATAGAATTGCAAAGACTCTGGCAAAATCCAGTAAAGGTGGTCACAATGGTGATCGGTACACTGGGTACAGCGCCTAAAGTGACTGCACTTAAAAACAATTGGCACTGACAAAATTACCATCTGTCAGCTGCAAAAGGCCACCCTACTCAGATCTGCACATATTATTTGCCAGTACATCACACATTTCTAGACACTTGGGAAGTGTCCAGCAGGTGATCAAATGCAAAAGCCAGCATAGTGATCTTGTTTGCTGTGTACTAATCTTGTTATGTATCAAACAATAATGACAATAATCTTTATTTGTATTCTGTCCTATCTTCCCAAGGGGACTCATGAGGTCCTTAAGGCTCATTTATACTTAATCTGAAAATATTCTGGAATAGCAATATTCCAGGTCACCCCCTGGAATATTTACAGTGCCCTTTTCAATCCCATAGGGGATTGTGGAATCTAGGTATGCATAGTTTAACATCTAAATATTACTTCCCAAATTGCCAATTCCAGAATTCAAGAAGATGTATTTAAAGTGAAATCATAGCATTATAACCTAGTAGTATGTTCAAAAGATAATGAATATTCTGAAATTCTGGGCAAATATAATTCCTGCTGGGTGAGATGTAAAGCGGGCTGAGTAGACAAGCTCTGTGAGTTACATCTGACTCTCAGTTCAAAGTCTTCCCTGCCTCTGTGGTTTAAACTGATACTGGGTTGGAAATGTGCCCTGTAATTCTTAGCAAATTGGAATGGAGGGGGATGGATTAAATTACCCCAATGAGACCTAAATGGTGCACACTATATTAGTTTCTTTTTATCAAACTGACACCTGCTTTTTCAAACTGGGAGATATTAAGAACGAACCTTTGATATAGCATAGAGTATTGCTGATATTTCCTTTGATATCCCACTTATGAAATGCTGCACTTTTGAGGCACATTTGGTTCTTCGCCAATTAAGAGCAACAGCATCCATTAGAAAATATTTAAATTGGTTTTAGTTTCAGCATACAATTTGAAGCTTCACAACTGCTGGTAAAGTTGTGATTGTTCCTACAGGGTACAAGTATGAACAGTTTTGCCTGGTTTTTGTTGTATCTGCTGCTATCAAAAATTACAGGAGATGCGAAAGATAATTATTTTTAACATGCCAGTTTGTACATTCGAAGCACTGCTATGTGTTACAGCCCCATTGCTACAGTTAAATGTGGAACCCTTAAAATTGTCTACTAACTCTGGGACCATTTTCATCTTGTGGTTCCAAAAAAAATTTCTCTTTTTTTTTGGGAGGTAGTCTTTTTTGGGAGATGCCTATGCCTGATTGTGTGTAGTCGCTACCTGCTAGAAGTCCATTCATCCTACATGATTATAGAGCTATTATTCCACGTTTATTGCCATGGTTCTGCTCTATGGAATTTGCAAGTGGCCTCCCCGCCCGGTAAGGGTGCCGAGCCTATTCTGGTTCGCCCGAAGAGACTTATGGAACCCACTAGGTTCCTGAATGCTCTGAGGGATTTGGAGCTCCCCAGCGACTTGGTCGATGGGCAAGTGGAATGCTGGAACACCTGTCTTTCTGCTGCCTTAGACGAGATCGCCCCCAGACGCTCTCTCACCCCCTGTAGAAATCGCTCGCCTTGGTTTACCGAGGAGCTGCGGGCGATGAAACGGAGGAAGAGACAGCTAGAGGACGTGTGGCGGGACCTCCGTGACGAAGCATCGAGATCTGCTTATAAACAGTTTAAAGAGGTTTATGAGCAAGCTATCAAGGAAGCTCAAAAAGCTTACTACTCTTCCTTGATAGAGTCGGCTAGTTCTCGCCCAGCTCAACTTTTTAAGATAATTCGGTCCTTGACAACAATCCCAACTGTCCCAAACGATAGGGGTTTGGCTCCAACAGCTGAGGCTTTTCAGAACCATTTTGCCGACAAGATCTCGACCCTCCGTCGGGATATCCCAGCCACGCTTGATACAGTAAGTGAACTCGAGACTCCGCCGCTACTCGGCGGGCCCACCTTCACTCGCTTCCAACTGCTGGACACAGCAGCTGTCGATAAGTTACTCGCTGCAGCTAGACCAACTACCTGCTCCCTTGATCCGTGCCCCTCCTGGCTTGTTAGATCTTGCCGGGAGGGGTCCCGAGACCCCCTGGGAACGATTATCCACCGCTCCCTTGAGCAAGGAGTGTTCCCAGGGGGTTTGAAAAAGGCAATGGTAAGACCACTGCTGAAGAAGCCAAATTTAGACCCTTCGGCTCCCTCCAATTACCGACCCGTGTCTAATTTGCCTTTTTTAGGCAAGGTAATTGAGAGGGCAGCAGCAGATCAGCTGTAGCGGTTCTTAGACGACACAGCTGGACTTGATCCCTTCCAGTCCGGCTTCCATATTGGGCATGGGACGGAGACAGTGCTTGTTGCCATTACAGACCAACTTCGCCGCCAGCTGGCCCAGGGTGGATCAGCCCTGCTTGTTTTGTTAGATCTAACAGCAGCGTTTGACACCATAGATCATGCATTGTTGGCCCACCGTTTAGCCATGACTGGGGTAAGGGGGATTGCCCTTAAATGGGTAACCTCCTTTCTCCAGGATCGGGGACAACGTGTGGAGAGGGGAGAGGAGGTCTCCGGGAGGCTCCCATTAAGTTGTGGGGTCCCCAAGGGGGCCATCCTCTCGCCCTTATTATTCAACATTTATATGCGCCCCCTGGCCCAGCTGGCCCGTGACTTTGGTCTGGAGTGTTATCAGTACGCTGATGACACCCAGCTTCTGCTGAGAATGGACGGCAGGCCGGATACCATACCCAATTGTTTCCATCTATGCCTCAAAGCCGTGACTGGATGGCTGCGTACCAGCCAACTGAAGGTGAACCCATTGAAGACGGAGATCTTGTGGCCTGGTCGCCCTGGGCTGGATGAGTGCCGGTTGCCTACCCTGGATGGCGAGCAACTTAGCCCGTCATCCCTCGTAAAGAGCTTGGGTGTCCAATTGGACCCCTTGCTATCCATGGAAACTCAGGTCTCCATGGTTAGCAAAACGTGGTTTTTCCATATACGACAGGCTAGGTGACTGGCACCCTACCTGTCCAGGGATGACCTGGCCACGGTGATCCAAGCGACGGTCATCTCGAGGCTGGACTACTGTAACGCCCTCTATGTTGGCCTTCCCTTGTCGACAATCTGGAAGCTCAAGCTAGTGCAGAATGCCGCTGCTCGCTTGCTGGTGGGAGCACCAGTGAGAGAGCACATCACTCCCATCCTCTGGCAACTGCACTGGCTTCCTATTGAGTACCGGATTGCCTTCAAGGTGCTAGTTTTAACTTTTAAGGCCTTACACGGTCTAGGGCCTGTGTACCTGAGGGACCGCCTTACCCCGTATGTTCCCCCGAGATCACTTCGTTCTGAAGAACAGAACTTGCTACTTGTGCCATCAATCCGCTCCTGCCACCAGTCTACAACCAGGCAGAGTGCGTTCTCTGTGGCGGCTCCAGTGTTATGGAACTCCCTTCCTGATGACACCCGAGCGATCCCACAGCTTGCCCCCTTCCGAAGGGCTTGCAAGACCGCCCTTTTCAGATTGGCCTTCACCTAGTCCGGCTGTCTAGCATGTTTTTAACCTTGAATTTTACCTGTAACTGTTTTAAATTTTATTGTATGGCTGCATGTATTGTTATACGCAGCTTGTTTTATTGTACGTTGTGATCCGCCCCGAGCCTGCAGGGAGGAGTGGAATATAAGACTGAACAAATAAATAAATAAATAAATAAAATAAATAGTGCAGTGTTTCCCCACCTTCTTAATGCTGTGACCCCTTAATAGAGTTCCTCATATTGTGGTGACCCCAACCATAACATTACTTTCATTTCTACTTCATAATTGTAGTTTTGCTACTGTTATAATTAATAATGTAACTATCTGATATGCAGGATGTATTTTCATTCACTGGATCAAAGTTGGCACAAATACACAATATGCCCCAATTTGAATACTGGTGGGGTATGGGGGGGGGGATTGATTTTGTCATTTGGGAGTTGTAGTTTCTGGGATTTATTGTTAACCTATAATCAAAGAGCACCCTGATCTCCACCAATGATTAAATTGAACCAAACTTGGAAAACAGAACTCTTTTGAACAATAGAAAATACAGGAAGGGTTGGGTGTGAATTGACCTTGAATTTCAGAATTGTAGTTCACCTACATCCAGAGAGCATTGTGGACTCAAACAATGATGGAGCTGCCCCAAACTTGGTACGAATACTCAATATGCCCAAATGTGAACCCTGGTGGAGTTTGGGGAAAATAGACCTTGACATTTGGGAGTTGTAATTGCTGGGATTTATACTTCACTGACAATCAAAGAGCATTCTGAACCCCAATGATAGAATTGGGCCAAATTTCCCAAATAGAACCCCCATGACAACAAAAAATACTGTGATTTCTGATGGTCTTTGGCAACCCCTCTGACACCCTATGCAATTATAGAGCTATTATTCCACTTTTATTGCCATGGAATTTGGGATTGGCATTTTGGGGAGGAGCCTTTAGTTCCTCTAGTGTCTCATCAAACTAGAAACACAAGAATTTTATAAAATGGAACAATCACAATTAAAATGGACTAATAACACAATGTGAATGAGTCCTGAGTCACATGCTTATTTATTTATATGGAGGAAATTTACATATATAAATGTGGACATAACTTTTATCATTGCTCAAATAGGCTGAAATCTCTTGGTTTTATATCTGTGTCTACCTGCAAGGAGCTCAGATGTTCAGATTCTCAGATGCGAACATGCAAAACACAGAGGTCAAGATCTGATATATAGTTAATTGAGATATGGTTTTAACCAAAGCTCAGCTGCAGCCCATCTGTTTCCGCTTTTCAGCTTCTCTATACCTGTGAAATCCCAAAGTCTCACCATGTTCTTGCCAAACCTGCAATGTAAAAAAAAAAACTAGTATAAAACTATACAACTATACCAAATGTTCTCTGTATATTTTTATCCTGCTGAAGACACTGTTATAATCATGTTTTTCTTCCCTTTTCTTACCATGGTTACAGAGTCATGCTCACACAGAAACATGTGACTGGATCCAGTAAAGGGTGGCAAGGTAGGGTCATCATTTTTCTGCCTGGAGATAATATATCTGTAACAAAAAACTGTAAAATGCCACCATTGTATCTGAAGACAGCTCAGAATTGGGCTTTGTGCAGTACAGTGCAAGAAAGTGCACAATGCACTGCAAAAATGTGTGGCATCATTTCTGACTGGTCCCCCAGCATAAAGGGGTCACACATCAAAACCCATCTAGGATCTCTTATCACAGCTGTCAAACTGGAAATTAGCTATCACATTCCCTATAATTACCATAACTTATACTCCCTCCCACAACTGATCTTGAAGGTTAAGCAGGCTCACCCCAGTTAGTATTTGAATGGGAGACTGACAATAAATACTAGGTGCTGTAGTTTATATTTCAGAAGGAGGAACAGGCAAAGCCCCCCTCCCAAGTATTCCTTGCCTAAGGGAACCCCACAAAATCAATGGGGTTGCCAGGCAACGTGAAGGATCATATGTATACAATTGGAGTTTTATAGCTGAAGGTGGCTTCAGTATAATAGCTTTCACCATGCATATATAAGGCATAGGAATCATTTTGCTCCTCTGTGAAGCGTTATAGGTGAATCTATTTGGAAAGCTATGTGGGAACCTACACATAGAGTCTATTAGCCACATGCAAACAGACATGATGCATTTCTTTGTGATGTACTTGGATTTGACAAATTGGGACAGCTGTAAATTATATATATAATTTTCAAGACAATTCTTATGTGGATCATTAGTCTGAATTGTTAGTACGCTATTATACTTCTGCATATATAGATAGACAAAAGGAAGAGAAAGAGATTGTCCTCTTTCCCCCCATAAGCATATGTATCTACATGCTTATGCATGTTTTGCTTCCCAGCACATGGACATATAATTGGAAATACTTAATTGGTCATAGATTTTTGATCTATATACTCTTCTTTCTTCTCTGCCCTGAGTTTTACTTGTTCATCTCAATTTTCATGTTTTTAGTCCTTTGAATTGCATGATTAATGGTTCGTCAGTAATTTCATTAAGCACAAATTCTCAGGGGAAGCTGGCAAGATGTTACACTATAATATAAATGGCTGTATTATATCTGTCAGTACTGCTGATGCATCAGTATATTAAGGTTTTTAAAGGATTATTAAAAATAATTCCTGACATGGTATTATGTGCTAGTTCACAATAATATCTGTCGCTCATTAGCACATTACTGTGGTAAAGCAAATTCAATGCCTAGTAACTAATTGGACATATGTCCATTGAAATTGAGTTATGCTATATTGCCAGTTTGTTTGGTAAGCTATTTGGATATGTTGGTCTAAATACGCTGAAGGCACCAGATTCCATCTGATCTTGGAAATTTAAGCAGGATCTTGTTAATACTTGGATGGTAAGAAAACACTGGGACGGCTGCTTGAAACAAAACAACAAGCAAAACAAAAGGGGTGTAACCCAAAAGCAGAAGAATCACCAAAAGAAAATAATGTGTGGAAATAATGTATTTATGACACTAAATGTATAATAAAGATTTTACAAATTGTTTAATCTAGACTATTGCTTTTTGTTATAGATAGTCTATATGCGAGGCAATAGATTATATGTAAAGTAAGGGTTGCAAAATATCAGTAAGTAAGTAGCTATACAATTAATATACTAAATGGAAATAATCCGATCTGTATATATTAAGATTAACATGAAAAACACGTTCAAAAGTGAAATTAACTTATTGACTTTCTAAAACAGGTGATCTATATATCAATTAGTAATAACAAAATGAAATACAGCTGGTAAACAGTGAATGCACTGTATAGAAATAATGTGGTATATATGTAAATCTAAAAAACGCGGTCAATATTGAAGGGATATGCACACACATTTGATGCATCAAAGCTTATGCATGTGTTGTTGGTTTTTGCTTTACAATGAAGACAAGGGGTACATCTACACTGCAGTATTAATGCAATTTGACACCACTTTAACCTCTATGGATCAATGCTATGGAAATCATGGCAAGTGTAGTTTGGTGAGAACTCTGGCAGAGAAGGCTAAAGACCTTGTTTCTATAGCACTGAGTCATGGCAGTTAAAGTGGTAATAAACTGCATTAATTCTGGAATGCAGATTTACCCTTTGCCTGAGATCCATTATCAGGATTATATATTATTCATCTCCACACATAATATTACACACTAACTGTGCTGTTCGGTATTGTAAGGCAATATTTGTGGAATTGAACAAGCAACCGAATGCACAGTCAGAAGCACAAATACGTGTTCATCTGCATGCACAAGGGAAATGCAATTCCAGTATATGAAGGAATACTAGCTACAGCTCACATGTGTTTGAAATGATATCTTAAAGATCTGTCCAAAAGCAAGCTATAAATCATCTGAATGCATCTCCCTTTATGAGCCAGTTAGAGCACCAGTTAGGTCCTGCTCTTGGTCCTGCCACCTTGGAAGGTGTGATTGGTAGGAATGAGAGACAGGGCCTTCTTGGCGGTGGCCCCTCAGCTGCGGAACTCTCTACAGTGATATTAGATTGTCCCCCTCCCTCTTGGTGTTTAGAAAACAACTGAAACTTGACTATTCAAGCAAGCATTTGGGGAGTGATAGCAATATTGAAGTAGTTAAATGACAAGCCCAGGATCTGTGCAATGTTTAAAATGTTTTAAAATGTTCTGTGTTGATATTTTTATAGTTTTAATGGTTTTAATCTATAATTATATGTTATTGATTTAGAATTGTGTTGTGTGTGTGGGGGGGCATTAAATTTTTCCATTTATTATGTTGTACACTGCTTTGATACCCCCATGAGTGAGAAAATCAGTACAGAAATACAATGAATAAATAAACAAACAAACAAACAAACACTAAGATGTCAATTCTATAGAAAAAGCTGAGAAGGGGGGGGGAGGAGCCACAGTGAAACTCTAAAGCAGAAGAAAGGATGAGAACACACAATGTTATAGCTGTCTGTACACCAAAGAACAGAGTTTGGGAAAAGATGAATGTGTCTGTTTCCCAATACTAGTCAGGGAGGTAAATATGACTTTATGGGTATACCAAATAATTGGTGGGATGACTCTCATAACTGGGATATAACAATTGAGGGATTTAATCTATTCAAAAAGAATAATGGGGAAGAAAGGGAGGGAGAATAGCATTAAAATTATATACAAATTCACTTGTACAGAAATCCACATGCATTTGGATAAATATAAATTCAGAAATGAAAAGCAGTATGTTGAGAGAAGTTTACTTCAGGCCACCAAACCAAGGTGAAATGGTTGATGAATAGTTTCTGAAACAAATGCATGGTAGTTATGAAAGATGTTAACTTTCCCCATACTTGCTGGAAGACTAGCTCTGTTCAGCATTGGCACATCAAAAAATTCCTGATGTGTCTTGCAGATGATCCTGTGAAATCATAGATGAAGGAACAAGAATATCTAGAATTCTGGACCTGATTCTACGTAACCAACAGGGAAGAGTTGATCACTGGAATCAAAGCAGTGGTATTTTTGGGGACAGTGACTGTGTAATGTTAGAATTCAAGGAAAATATAGCCAAAGAGCTTCTTGTTTTAGGAAAGTTCATTTTATTAAGCTCAGGGAAACTCTGAGCAAAATCCCATGGGTTGAGATACAAAAGGAAAAAGACACTCAGAATTAGTTGATTTTCATGAAGAAGGAAGTGCACAATCACAAACAATTCCACGGAAAAAGAAACATGGGAAGTGTCTGAAAAAGCCATTGTTGTTGTAGAGTAAACTCAAAGATGAAATAAAAGGAAAAATGTGTATAAAGAATGGAAGGAATAACAAATTACTGAGGAAGAATGTAGACATGTAGCTCACACTTGCAAGAACAGTGTAAGAAACTCTAAAGGGGAAGGACAAAGAGTTAGAGCTGAGACTGGCTAGCCAAGCAAGGAGCAGGAAGAGGTGTTTTTTTAAAAGTATGTTTGAAGCAAGAAAATGATGAAGGAAATTGTGGGATGGCTGCTCAGTAAGCATAGTACAATGTTTCACAATGGAAATATAGTCCTGCTTAATGCTTATTTTACTTCGGATTTTTCTCAAAGAGAGGACTGTGTACACCCAACAGAGATCTTGGCAAGGAACCAGGCCTGTAGCCAGGATTTTGATTGGGGGGGGGGGGAGTCTGAATTGGAGAGGATCTACCCTATCAAACCTTTTGTATCACATTATCCCAATACCCCCATGCATATGGGATGTATTGAGCATGGTGATCAGATCATGATATGAATAAACATAACAGTTTCAATAATGTACCAGTAAGGCTTCCTCGTGGACCACCTTGAGAATGGGGGGGCGCTGAAGCCTCTCAAGCCCCCCGGGCTACATTCCAGCAAGGAACCCAAATTCCAAATCAAGATTAATAATGAGTTAATCATCCAGGCGCCCCCTGGGCAATGTCCTTGCAGATTGCCAATTCTCTCACAGCAGAAGTGACTTGCAGTTTCTCAAATCACGCTTCTGACATTTAAAAAGTCAAGAATTATCCAGTTAAATGAGTTCAATCTGCAGGGCCAGAGTACTGGAGATGAGCAAATAATTCCCTCTTTTCAAAAATAGGCTAAATAAAAAAAAGATCAAGGAAATTACAGACCAGTCAGCCGGACCTAAATACCAGGTAAAGAATTAGAATAAGAATTGATTACACAGGAATCTGTTTGCAAGTATTTTGATGACAATATAGTGATTAATAGGAGCCAGCATGGATTTGTCAAGAACAAATCTTGCTAAATGAACTAAATATATATTTTACTGAGTCACTAGTTTAGAAGAGGGTGGAAATGCACTAAATGACATTTATCTGGATTTTGACAAAGCATTTGATTTATCACCTCAACAGACGGGGTGAAATCAGCATCCTAGGATACTTTCACCCTGTCTGGAGGGTGGAGGCCCACACTGGACATCACATGATGTCATGTGACTTTCAGCATAGGCCTCGCCCCAACCAGGGTGAAAGTGCCACCAGACACTTTCATTCCAACACAGGAGGCTAATGGCTTTAAGCTACAGGAGGGTAGATTTGAATTGAACACTAGGAGGAACCTCTTGACAGTGAGAGAGGTGATCTAGTTGATTTATGGTGACCCAGTGAAGTTCATAAGGTTTCCTCATGAAATAATTATTTTAGAGATGGTTTTGCCAGGTTCCCCCCCCCCCTGATATATAGCTTATAGTACTTGATATTCTTTGATGGTCTCCTATCCAAGGACAAAGCAGAACTCACCCTGCATAGCTTCCAATATCAGATGTGATCTGGTGCCTTTAGGGCATTTAGGCCTCATTACTGGTCTTTTAATTAAATGTTTTTCCTTTGCCTCTTTCTTTTAAAGCAGTTTCTGGTTTTTATCTGGGGCCGATAATTTATTATTTCCTTCATACATACCATAATATTATTGAATTATCATTTAATTGGTGACTTTAATTATGAATTTCCTTTCTGTAGGCGGAAAAGATTTAACAACAACAACAACAACAACACCTGTTGAGCTAGAGGCATTAGACCCCAAGAATGTAACACATGCATGCATATAAAATACTCTGTATAATTTTTAAGCTCAAAGGTTTTATTACACACATTAAAGTATCTAATTACAATGTCTGTGTACAGAAAAGCTCAAGATGTCTCTGCCTTAGACTATAAGAACCCACGTTCAAAATATCTGGCTGAATTTTTTCATTGTATCTTGGTTTTTAGGTTTGTTCCTGGGGTTATTTGAGTTGCCGATTCAGAACATTGCATTGGATAGACCACATCAGCTCTGGTTTCTTAGATATGGGCAAGCAGATGAAGACTGGCATATGGCATATGTTCTGTTTCTTAATAACTGGTGCCATTTTTTGGAATCAACAGGTCAAATACAACCAGAAAAGATCTAACGTTTGAGGCACCAAAATCTGTGTTGGCCAATGTAATGTTTAAATGTGATGTTATTTGATTCTATTATGATTCTACATGATCAGATTGCTACTCAAACTGTATCCCTTATTTGAAATACTTTTGCAGATTTTCAAATGCCTGAAATGAATTTGCACATTCATATATAATAAGACATCTTTATTTATTATTTATTATTTACTTTATTTATATTCTGCTCTTCTCACCCCGAAGGGGACTCAGAGCGGATTACAGTACACATACTTGCAGACAATCCCTGCAGTTCAACATATATAGACATATTTAGACATATTTAGATATATATAGATGAACATAGATGAACAAAGAGGCAAACTTCTGGCAAACTTCTGGCCACCAGGGGGAGCTGACACACTCCTCATCTCTCTCAGCGTTTTCCAGCATCCCTTGTTGTTCTTCTGCAATCCTCAGCGATTCCTGGAGTTCTTTATGGCCTCATAAATCAGTCAAAATTTGCCTCCCCACTTAATGTGGTACCTTTATCTCCTACTTGACAAATTAACTGTCTTTCGGGCTGCAAAGGTTGACAGCAGGCTACACTTAAGGCCGAGCATCCACCTCGACCCGGGCAGGCCTCGAACTTATGACCTACTGGTCAGAGAGATTTTATGCAGCTGACACTTAGCCAGCTGCCCCATTTCCTGGTGCTTTAGATTGGACCCAAGTCTAAACACAGCATTCAAATATGTTTCATATAAACCTTGGAGTCTGAAAATATTTATGCAATATTAGTTATATTTTTGTGCATGAATTTTTTTAGGTTGAACCAGCAGAATGCAAAGGGGTCACTATATCAGCCACCCATGTGGACAATTACAGATTGTGGAGTATTTTGGAGAAGGGATGCTCTACATGTATTGTCTTCTTATACTGTTTGCATAGTTTATTGCTTTTTTGGTCTGTAGCTCTCAGAAGGGAGGATGATTCTGGGGGATTTCTGGAGTTATAGGTTTTTAAAAATAATAATAGTAATGTTTCTGAGCTCTGGATATTTTTTTTGTCTAACAGGATTAATTTATTGATGGGGGATTTCAACCCTAATTTACTTTTACAGGGAATGAACAACCATAACATTGACATGATGATGATGATATGAATAGCATGATACAGACACTTTGGCTTAAAATTGCACCTGCAGAAAATCTGGCAGCATGCTGATGAGAAATATTACTCAAAAGGATTCATTTCAACAACTGTGGTGTCTTTTTATCATCCATATAAATAAATAAATACATTTCTCTCTCTCCCTTCAATCCTACTCCTTATTTTGGAGAAAATTGCCAAGAAAATAATAAAATGATACATATGGATAATTGATCTGTAAAGCTCAATACTCTTGACACTGCCTAATACCGATATGCTTTATCCAATTGCTAGCAGTTCATGCACCTTTTGGATTGTGTTGGTGTGTACTCTGTACTGGTTTAATGAGGCTTAAATCCAATTGCTCATCCCACCTAGAATAGAGTCCATTGATTCAATGGAAACTTGTCAGTCAATATGTACATAAATTCCATTGATTCAGGGGGCCTGCTCTGAGATGAACAATTGGACTTAGCCATTGATGTGCAAACCATAATAAGCATTCCACTTCATTGTTTTCTCATGTTATGCAGACTTGGTATTTTGAATATGCATTGTATCAACCAAGGTTTCTTGTCACATTGAAGGAGAACATGGTATTTCTTGTCAGCTAAATCAAAGATTATACTGCATTGTCTGATGCCAGTTTAAGATCGTGGTTGAGTAAGAAAGTGGTTTGTAGAGTGCTAAAGCTGGAACACAAAACTATATCTATATCTACATTGTGGGATTATTTATTTAATTATAAACCACACTTGTATCCCGCTCTTCTCACCCCAAAGGGGACTTGGGGCGGCTTTACAAAGGCAACAATTCAATGCCGCATATTCATATACCTTATTACATTACAGCAGTTTGATACCACTTTAACTGCTGTGGCTCAATTCATGCCTTGGAATTATGGGATGTGTAGTTTTGTGAGATATTTACCCTTCTCCGTCAGCAAGCTCTGGTGACACAGCAAACTACAAATCCCAGGATTCCATAAGATGGTAGATAAGGCAGTTAAAATGGTGTAACACTGCTGTAAGAAAGCTCAGAGCATTCTTGGGTGTTCATCTCACCCAGCATATTCTTTTTTGAATCTGGCAGATGATACAGGGTAACAAAGGCAAAGACAAACAGATTGAGAGTCATCTTTTATCCTAGAGATGTAACTATATTGAACTCCATGGCTTTGCATTGATGTGGCATTGGGGGCCACGCGGTGGGGTGGGAGTGTGGAGGGATTGATGTGTTGTTTGCGAGGTATGTTGGGGAATGCATTTAATTTCATTGTACAATGGCAATAAAGCTATCTATTAAATCTATCTACTAATTCTGCAGTATGGCAGCTATGGAGCAACAGCCACTTTGTACTTGTACATGTCAGCTGACAAAGCTGTAGTCAGACTTCTTAACAGAAAACTTCAAGATGTTTTGATCTAGAGCTCCTATCATTCTTTACTATTGGCTATGTTAGATGGAGCTGATGGGAGTTGCTGTTTGATATATGAAGGCCAAACATAATAAAGATAATAATAATAATCCATCCTCTCTCCCTGATGGGACTCAGGGCAGTTTATACCTATAAAAAGCAAATATTCAATGCAACAAACCATCATAAAAACAGAAGCAAATATACATAAAAACATTATATCATAAAATATAGATCACAATTAAAAGCACATATAAAACAAACTCTATGGGTAGCATTCGGGGCTCCTAAAGTGCAATAACTGAGTACTCAGATCCAGGTCTAAAAGCTTTTCTGAGCCAGTTTCAATAGAGATTTCCCAGAACCTAAGATCTTATAGATGCAAAATATGAGAACCTATCAAATATTTTCCTTAGTTAAATTGAGTGAAGAACATCTTATTTGCATTCCATTCATTGCTATGAATTGAACATGACTGGATGATAGTGTAACATCCACACATCTAAACATAACCATACTATAATTTTATGGTTCCTTTCACCTTCTCATTTTCATAAAATCTAAAAGTCATAGAACTGTGGAGCTAGAAAAAAACTCAAGGGCAATATCATTCAACCTCTACCAGTGTAAAAACAAAATTACAGCACCGCTGACAGGTGACCACCCAATTCTACTTAAACACCAATACTGAAAGAAAGCCTAACACCTTCCAGACTAATCCATCACACTGCTAAGAAAGCTCTTTCTGATTTTTAATTGCAATCTCATTTTTTTGTAATATGATTTTGTCCTTTGGAGCAGCATATCAGCCATTTGGTGGTTATCATCTCTCGTTCTTCTCCATACTAAATATATTCAGCTTCCTTATTTGTTTCCACAGGTGTAAAGCAAAAGAGAAGAACCTCCAGCACACAGAGAGATGCTAGTGGAAAAGTTTGGATGGATTTGAAAGAGATGTGAGAATCCCAGAGGAGGTACAGGCCCTCACAGATTTGAGAGATTCCAGAGACTCCAGAGAGACTCCGGAGATTAGAGAGATCTCCAGAGAAGAAAGCAGAGGAGAAGGGAAGATTTCCCAAGTAAGAGATCAGAAACTTAAAACCCTTATTTACCCAGAACCTACTTTTCTACCTTATTTGGATTTTTATTCACATCAGAGAGTGAGAAAATCCATCTGTATCATGCCCTCTTTAAGCACCCCTCATAGCCTCCTTAGATTGGTAAGTAATAGGGTTTCTTTTAGAACAGCTTGTTAGGTTTCTGTTTCTATCCCTTTTTGTCTTCTTAATAAAGAAATAATTATTTATGTTTTACCTGATTCCTTTTCAATTTTGGGGTAACTTATGAGTTAACTGTCCATTATTATAACCTTGAGCCTCAAAGATCCTACAGAGAGTTAGTGCCTGGGAGAGCTTTCCCCCCAGACCAATAAATTTCTCTCATCACTATTAAAACCCCTAAATCATTTTAGCTGTATCAGCTGTCACCCTCCCTATGTTTATGTATTCAATGTTTCCTGTCTAAATGTAGAAAGATATACTTATCACAGTTGAAATTCACTTTCTTAATATTAGCCCATTCTATATGTGTTAAGATAATTTTGAATCCTGATTTAATCTTTACGCACAGTAATTCCCTCCATCCTCCTGATTTGGTCTTATTTGTCAAGTTGATGAGTATGATCTCTGCTGTTTTATCCAAGCCATTTATGAAGATGCACAAAGCTGAATACATGATAGAACGGTGAGGCACCTCACTTGTCATTGCTCTCCAGGGAGATGAGGAACCCTTTGGTTGCTATCACTTTACAAGTTGACTTTACAGTTTGCTCATTTGTCATATTTATATCTCGCCCTTCTCACCCTGACACACATAAAGGCACAATTGGATGCCATACAACACATGTCCAGCAAATAAAACATATACATTAAAACATCTGCTAAAACATTTCAACATTAAAATGATTAAAATCACATATGATTGTCTTTAATCTCCCTGTAGTCATTCATGAAGCTTTACTGAGGCCAAAATACACTTTATCCATAGCATTCCTAATTTTTTGCTATATGCCTCCCAAGTGAACTTATCACAATGCTTTCTTGGCCAGATTTGTTCCGAAGAGGTTTTCAATTACCTTTTTCTGAGATCAAGAGCATGTGACTTGCTCAAGATCAACCGATGAGTTTCATGGCTCAAAGGGGATTCAGTCCCTGGCCTCCAGCGTTGTAGTTCAAGACTTAAACCACAACACCTAACTACTAAAGTTACAGCTCTATTAAAAATAGATAATTTCAGTCTGTCATGATTTGTTTTTGAGAATGCTAATTTCCCCTTTGAGGCACAGATTGACTCGGGATTGCATCTGGATGACACTGTGCCATTGCACATTTTTTAATGCAGTGTAATGATAGGAGCATTAACTTCCAGGGCTCTTGCCTCTAAGAATCCCCATCCTTGAATTTCTTGATGTTCTGCTATTTTGCATTATCGGTGTTGATGATGGAGAAAATTGAAACTGAATTTGTGTTTTTGATGCTACTCTTCTCTAGATCAGACCTATCATTTCTTTGCAATTGGAGGAAAATGGAAGGAAAGCAAAAACACTTGATGTGTTCAATTCTTTGTAACTGTTTAGGTAAGCACCAAAATGTGACATATCCCCTTTGTTACAATGCCGTACAAGTAGTTTTCTCGTTCAGATTCCATTTTGGAACACATACTTCTGAAACCGAGCTTCAACATATTATAGATGATTGTAGCCAAAGGCATGCTTATTTTGAATTTTATAATAACAAGCAGCCATTTCTACTGTATTCATATAAATGGAATCTTATAGCTGGATCAGAAAGGCTGTCATGTGGGAAATCGAGTGAGCTTGTTTTCTGTTGCTCCCGAGATTGGAACAGAACATATTGCTTCATTTTCTTTAAAAAATATATTCTACCTAAACATTTTTGATTGTGAAAAATGGCTTGGCAATGAATTGGGTTGCCTTTGAAAATGGTAGAGTTTTTCTCATTGAAAAAGAAAAAGAGGGAAGATCTGGTTGAGAATAAATCTAATAGTAAATTTTGAGACTGCTTTATTTCAAAATGATATTTGTCCACATCTCCAGTGTGTGGCGGTCTCTCTTTGCTGGTTTTCAAACAGGGGTTGTATGTATGGTCATCTGTCAGAGATTGGCTGTGGGTTCCTGCTTTTTACAAACAATACATTTGCTCACACCTATTCCTTCTCCCCACATCAATCCCTTTGATCAAACACTTCTCTTTCCATTTGATCAAACACTTCTAGTCCTACAAAACCTGTCTCCACTCCCATCCACCACAAATCATCTCCCACTTTTCATTCGGTTTCCTACTAAAGCAAGCTAAGTCATGCAGGCTCACACAGAGATGCCTTAAGGGAGTGTTTCCTTAAGTCTGTATGGCTCATGATTTACAAAATTCCCCATGTACTTCTTTGACTACCACTGGAGGGCAGTAGGATGATGCACATGCTATGTGGTGGCAGAATTGCCTGAAAGCAAAAGCGTTTATTTGATTGTTATATGATTCATGTACATTTATTTCATTACATTATTTCCTAGTTCCGGCTAGCCTCTTTGAAGATATCATTGTACTTTGAGATTTGTTATTTTGCAAAAAAAAAAAAAGTCTGCATAGCCTTGAAAGAGCTGAAAGGAGCATGTGTGTGTTCATGTGCCTTCAAGTTGCCTGTTGACTTATGGTGAACCCATTAATTTCATAGGGTTTTCATAAGCAAGGAATATTTAGAGGTGGTTTTACCATTTCCTTTTTTTGAAACATATCCTACAGCAGTCTCCATTGTAAGTCACTTATCCAAATATAAACTGACCCTGCTTAGCTTACAAGATCAGATGAGATCTGGTGCCTTTAGGATAGCCTTACTAAAGAAGCATACATGAGGCAAAGACATCTGCACATCTTTGCTGGAAAAGCAGCAAATCGATCCTTGGGGAAAATACAATCTCTACCTGCACTGGAAATTCAAGAATCAAATCAAGAAGATGTTGAATAAAAAATAGGAGTGGGTTTTAATATTATTGATGGTGGTGAAGATTAACTTTACTGTCCAATGTGTGGTGATGAAATGTCCAGTTTATATTTACACCTGTTTGTAGTCCACAGCTGAGCTGTACCTTCCTAAACAGCAGTTGTACAATAATGTACACACCACTAAACAGCACTCCTAAGCATCAGTTATATAATAAATGTACCCACTGGATAGCTGTGTGCTAAGGGACAGTTTCTCTTAAGGACAGAGTTTCTCATCTGAAGCATTTAAAATCTGACCTTTGTAGAAATGGTAAACAGATTGGGAGGTGAGAGGAAGGAAAGAAAGGATTATTCAAACATAGGTTCATCATCCACCTAGGAAAGGATGCATTAATAAGGGTTTCCATCCCAGTGCCTTGAGATTAAAAAGGCAATGAAATGAGATTAAAACTGACTATATTTCTGTAATGGGAGAGATAGAGTGCTTGATTAGTGCCAGAACTTTGGGGGTATGCAGCATGTGTTGGCAAGAGATATAGCCTCATAACTGTTTCTCTCTACTGAAACAGATAAATGTTCTTCCCCCTTGGAAAACAATGTTAATTACAGAGAACCACTCATCCAAGAACCCCATATTACAAAGAGGTGTTCTTGCAACCCATCATTAATGGAAGTTTTCATTGTGCGCATTGTGAATCAGCATTAATGGAAATTTCCCTTTCTCAAACATGTTCAAATTGTCTTCCTGCAACAGTTTTTGTTGGGGGGTCAGGGACATTCTTTCATGATGCTCATGGCTTTCAGTAATGCCAGGACTTTTTCAATCATATCACTCTTGGTATTTAATGAAGGTGATATTAATCCTGGATCATGAAACTAGGCTAAAATGTTCTTCATATTTGTAGCACTCTAGTTCTTATTCTTTGAAACTAATGGAATAGATTTAGCTCCCCCCCCCCCCCCGCTTGCTGGGGGTAGGAAACGATTTGTCACCCTTGCTGGGAGAGACTTTTGGAAATAGTTCAGGTGGAACTATTTCCAAGGGGGCGTGGCTGGTGTGGGTGCACAGCCTGCTCCTGGAGCTCATGAGCTTGTCACTAATCCTCCCTCCTGCCTGCTTAACAGTATAATTATTTGGTTGCTTCTGGGGCCAGGTAGGATTTTTTCCCTCTCTATGTGCAGGAGTTCTTTTTTCACCTAGCCTATACTGTTTTCAAATTGGTAAATTGGGATTTTGGGTTTTGTTTTTTTAAAAGACTTTATTGAGTTTCCATAGTAAAAAAAAACACATAACAAAGATAAAACGAGCAACAATCTGCTCGGAGGAAAAAGAGTATGAAAAGAAGATAGAAGTGAAAAGAGAATAGAGTGCAGGAATAGACATGTGCATAATGAGGAGACAAGGTTTTACAGAGACTTTTCTTCCTTTCTACCCAAGCAGTTTCTTCCTTTTCACCTGTGGGGAGAAACAGAACAGTTCCTCCAATTATTCTAGCAAAAAATCTATGTTGAATTCCAATCTACAATATGATCTTATTGCTCCCCAATCAGATTCCCTATATCCATCCTTGTTTCTGTTCCTTAACCGTTCCGTTAAGTAGTCCATTTGGATTGTTTCGATCACCTTGATGAACCAGTCCTCCCGTGATGGTACCTCTAGGGATTTCCAATTCTTAGCGAATAGGATTCTGGCCGCAGTTGTCGCTAGTAGTATTATTTTTTTCCCCATTTGTGGGATTTCATCTTCCAACACCCCTAAGAGAAAAACCTCCAGTCTCAGTTCTATTTTTTATGTTATTATTTTTCTAAGCTCTTTGCAGATCATTGTCCAGAACTTGAATGCCCTGTTACAGGTCCACCAAAGGTGGAAGAAGGTACCGTTTCTATGGGATTTTGGGTTTTAAATAGGCCATCATGTGGAAAACTGCGATGGGTTTACATTTTGGTGTACACCAAAGGCACCCCTTTGTGGTGTAGGCCAGGAACGGAAACCCTCACCTGTGGTTTAAATAAACTAGGTGAGGGCGCATGGAAATGGCCTTGGAGTGTGATGAGTTCTGGCCCAAATAAATGCTACCGAGTTGGGTCAGAATTCTCCATTAGGCTCCCCTGATCGGTTGCCCTGGAAACAGTGGAACTTATTACATTCAGGGAGCCTGGTGTTTCACCCAAGTTATTAGAGGAGTAGGTTTTAGATGGCCCCTGCCTCAACTTAATCCACATCAAGCTCATACCCTCTTTTAGAAATGTTTTGCAAGTCACAAAAGGTTAAATAGCTAACATTAATAAAAGTTGCTATTAGTTAATCCCATATTGTTGTGTGGTCTTGTTCTTCTGGGGGTTGGCTGGCAAACCAATGATGTTGGGGTTTCCACAGTATCCAAAGCCTTACCAGGCTCAGGTAAATAGGATGGAAATACAAAATTAGTATTTTCCTCTTTATTAGAATTGAAAAGGCTTTGGATATCTATAGACAGAGATGGTCTCATCTATCCCATCACTGTCTCAAACTAAACCTTGGAGTGATAAGTACTCTTTAAACTATACAGCTTCTGGCATGGCTGAGTGTTAGGAAATGCAATGAGATCACTAGTGAGTGACAAAGCTGGGGCAGGGATAGGTTTGGAGCCTATTGCATTTTGGTTGGATCTGGACAAGAGAAATATTATTTACAGAAGCTTAAGAGAAAGTCTTGACAAAACAACCGTGGGACTCTAGGGGGTGCCCAGGTTCTATATTCAAAGGGAAAACAAGGCACATAATAGAAACTTTATCTTTTCCACCTCACCTTTGTAAATAATGAGCTTTCTCAAAAAATGCCACAACCTTTCCATTTCCCCTTGCCCTCTTCTCTATCCAAAATGAGCAGCCCTGGGAAAGCATATACATTTCTCAGTGTTCAGAAAAAGGAAGATGAAGAAAAGATCAAAATAGTCCTTTTACTGTGAACCTGCTGTATATGTTCAACTTAAAAGCAGTTAACATGATTTGAAATATGCCATAATGCTTGGGGGAGATTACAAATTTCCTCCATTGAATTTTTCAGATCTTAAAGTGTATCCAGCAATTTAATATAAATATTTATGGATTCTTCTTCCTGTCATCTGTAAGGAAATTTGCAAGAATGGATTTACCTGCAGGAGGTTAACATGCAGAGGTGTTTGATCATGGGATCCTAGAGCTAGTGTGCACCTTTTCTTCTTCATGAGAGTACATCAGGTTCAGTTCACTTTTCCCTGAATAGGTTTGTGAGAGAAATAAATTGGATCCCTTCTTTCAGCTCCCAATATAAGATGGGAGTGTGCTGGTGATAGGCCCCAGTAGAGCAATCTGTCTTGGGTACAACAGTTGCCAGCAATGATTCCCATCAAGTTCGTCTTCCTAAGATGTTGATATATTAAATAAGTTGCTTGGAAGAACTAATTAAAAACATAAAATCCCCCTCCCACCATCTCAAATTGTAAATTGGTACTATGGGTGGAAAATCTGTCAATTTTGCTCCGTTTCTTTTTGTAGCTCAGTTTTTTTTAAAAAAAATCCCAAGTTGAAAGCATTAGAGCATCAAAAGTCAAGCATTTGTGAGTAGGAGGTTAAGCGGAATTGTGGGAATGACTTGCATAAATACATTCTAACTAAGGATTAAGCATTCACAATATATGCTTCTGGAGCAATGGTAATGAGCCAGGAAGAGACATTACAGGCTATGGGTTAAGTAGGATGATGAGATTGTAAAATAAACACATTCATATGATAAAGTGTAATGGCTGTGGTGGCATCAACAAGTCACCAATGTAGTGGGAAAGCACATTTGCCTGTGGAGACCCAATTTACACAATGGGTACATTTGTGGATAAAAAGTTATACTTGTTACCAAACTTTTATGAAGATTATGTAATGTTAGAAATCTTACAATATGAAGATATATTGTCTGTCCTTTTCCAGTTTTCCATCTGGGAAGCCAACCAAAACCATTAGCTAGCTGCAATTCCTGTTATCTGCTTCATAGTATAAGCCTGGTGCTTTAATTGTGGAACCACCACCCACTGACTGGCACAATCAACAGCATATGTTTCAATACTATGTAGCTCACCCCCCTCCCGATATTTTAATTTAAAGTTCAAGTGGTGAGTAAGATGGTTCTATTCTGTTTTTAGGCTTCCACAACATTAACTGTTGTGTAAATGTTTTTATCACATTCTTTTTGGTAGCAATCATACTTTTATAATGCCCTAGTAGTGGTTTAACAGGCTATCAGTCAATCATTCTGTTAACTGATTGGTATTAGTTTGGCTTCCTTATATCAATTTATCACCAGGTTTTGCCGATTTGGGGATGTGACTTCCTTCTATCCATCTGTAATATGGTCTTCTTTTCCTACTGTCTTCTGAATTATCAAGTATGATAGTTTTTTCTAGTGTTTCATCCCTTCTCATAAAATGTTCAAAATATGACAGTCATATTGACCTCTAAGTACAGTTCAGACTATTTATTTGCAACTGTATTTAAAAATTAAAATGTGTTCCTTCTGTGTTCAATTTTTTGTATACAAACATTGTCTATCAAAAGGAAACTTTTGGTTTACTTTAGGACATTTTTAGTTACCTTTAGTGTGTTCTTATTGTCTTCATTAAAATGATTAGTCAGATGGCAAATTTGCCGTCTTCTACACTTCTGTTACATATAGTGCAGAAAATTGTCACAAACCATGGTCCAATCTTCTGTATCTGTATACCTTAATAAAACGGAATGTTTGTATGTGTGCGGAGGGCGGGAGGGCGGAAGGGCGGAAATGTGGCAGCTATTTGCATAAAGTCCTTTGATTGGCCAGCCTTGCCACTCCAAAATTCTATTAGCCAGCATCCCAGAATCCAGGCCTCTACATTCAAACAACAGGATTTCTTCCCACTGAGGGGAAAAATGTGGCAGCTATTTGCATAAAGTCCTTTGATTGGCCAGCCTTGCCACTCCAAACTTCAAAGGCACCAGACAGAGGGCATTGATTGCCACTGATTAGCCAGCATCCCAGAATCCAGGCCTCTACATTCAAACAACAGGATTTCTTCCCACTGAGGGGAAACATGTGGCAGCTATTTGCATAAAGTCCTTTGATTGGCCAGCCTCGCCACTCCAAAATTCTAAGGCACCAGACAGAGGGCATTGATTGCCACTGATTAGCCAGCATCCCAGAATCCAGGCCTCTACATTCAAACAACAGGATTTCTTCCCACTGAGAGGAAAAATGTGCCAGCTATTTGCATAAAGTCCTTTGATTGGCCAACCTCGCCACTCCAAAATTCTAAGGCACCAGACAGAGGGCATTGATTGCCACTGATTAGCCAGCATCCCAGAATCCAGGCCTCTACATTCAAACAACAGGATTTCTTCCCACTGAGAGGAAAAATGTGCCAGCTATATGCATAAAGTCCTTTGATTGGCCAACCTCGCCACTCCAAAATTCTAAGGCACCAGACAGAGGGCATTGATTGCCACTGATTAGCCAGCATCCCAGAATCCAGGCCTCTACATTCAAACAACAGGATTTCTTCCCACTGAGGGAAACATGTGGCAGCTATTTGCATAAAGTCCTTTGATTGGCCAACCTCGCCACTCCAAAATTCTAAGGCACCAGACAGAGGGCATTGATTGCCACTGATTAGCCAGCATCCCAGAATCCAGGCCTCTACATTCAAACAACAGGATTTCTTCCCACTGAGGGGAAACATGTGGCAGCTATTTGCATAAAGTCCTTTGATTGGCCAGCCTCGCCACTCCAAAATTCTAAGGCACCAGACAGAGGGCATTGATTGCCACTGATTAGCCAGCACCCCAGAATCCAGGCCTCTACATTCAAACAACAGGATTTCTTCCCACTGAGAAGAAAAATGTGCCAGCTATTTGCATAAAGTCCTTTGATTGGCCAACCTCGCCACTCCAAAATTCTAAGGCACCAGACAGAGGGCATTGATTGCCACTGATTAGCCAGCATCCCAGAATCCAGGCCTCTACATTCAAACAACAGGATTTCTTCCCACTGAGGGGAAAAATGTGGCAGCTATTTGCATAAAGTCCTTTGATTGGCCAGCCTCGCCACTCCAAAATTCTAAGGCACCAGACAGAGGGCATTGATTGCCACTGATTAGCCAGCACCCCAGAATCCAGGCCTCTACATTCAAACAACAGGATTTCTTCCCACTGAGGGGAAAAATGTGGCAGCTATTTGCATAAAGTCCTTTGATTGGCCAGCCTCGCCACTCCAAAATTTTAAGGCACCAGACAGAGGGCATTGATTGCCACTGATTAGCCACCATCCCAGAATTCAGGCCTCTACATTCAAACAACAGGATTTCTTCCCACTGAGGGGAAACATGTGGCAGCTATTTGCATAAAGTCCTTTGATTGGCCAGCCTCGCCACTCCAAAATTCTAAGGCACCAGACAGAGGGCATTGATTGCCACTGATTAGCCAGCATCCCAGAATCCAGGCCTCTACATTCAAACAACAGGATTTCTTCCCACTGAGGGGAAAAAAATGCACCATCAACATTCCCTCCCCACTTGGCTCTGTGAAAACAAAATGGATTCCTGTTTTCTCCTCCCCCCTCAGCTTTTAGAAAACGGCTGCCTGCCATTTGGCCTTTTAAAGTTACCAATTACCAGCAGAGCAGGCCAGAACATTACAGGCCCCAAAAGAGAGTTTAGGACAGGATGGGCCACGAATGATGGGATTTGCACTACCTTCACCCAATTAACTTCCCAGAAAACACTGTATGCCCTACAAATCACAAACCAGGCCCAAAATTTACAGTACGGCTTCATTAACTTGATTTCCCTGACTAGGCCTCAGTTAATGGGACATTGTGTATGGCCTGAATTAACAATAACCAACCTTGGCACACTGAGCCCCTATGACCCATGATTCATTCTACTGCAGTTTGGAGTAGGGAGGACCATGGATGATGGGACTTGAAGTACCATCACAGGTTATGAGATTTGTAGTACTTTCAAACTCTTCATTCCCCACAGACCAAGGCGGCCCTGAACCACAAGACCAAACTTGGCACACAGTACCCCCATGACCCACACTCCATCCTCCTGCAGTTTAGAGGAGGATGGACCATGAAGGATGGGATTTCAAGTACCTCCATTCACTTCCCAAGCCCGCTGCGACCCTCATCCAGTGCATAATCATGACCACACTTGGCACAAAAAGCCCCCATGACCCAATGGACGTCCTGATGCAGTTCGGAGGGCGGACCACGGATAATGGGACTTGAAGTACCTCCACTCATTTCACCAGACCATTGCCAACCTCATTCAAAAACACTGATCAAGACCAAACTTGGCACACAGAGCCCCCATGACTCATTCTACATTCTGGTGCAGTATTGAGGAGGATGGACCATGAATGATGGGACTTGAAGTACCTCCACTCACTTCCCAAGACTGCTGCGACCCTCATTCAATGACTAATCAAGACCAACTTGGCACACAAAGCCCTCATGACCCACTCTACATCCTGGTGCTGTTTGGAGGGGGATGGACCATGGATGACGGGACTTGAAGTACCTTCACTCACCTTCTGAGACTACTGTGACCCTCATCCAATGAATGATCAACACCAAACGTGGCACTAAAGAGCCCCCATGACCCACTCTACATCCTGGTGCTGTTGGGAGGGGGATGGACCATGGCCAATGGGACTTGCAGTACCTTCACTAACTTCCTGAGACCACTGCAAGCCACATACACATCTAATAGGAACCAACCTTGGCACACAATGCCTTCCTCAAATAACCCGGGCACCGCCGGGTCCTCAGCTAGTACCTTAATAAAGCAGAATGTTTGTATGTATGTATGCGGAGGGTGGATATGTGGCAGTGTTCTGATTGGCAGCCACTTTCGCAGGCCACAGCGACCAGCGCGGGTGATGGACCTGCACCAAACTTGGTACACATAACCCCTCTAACCCCCTTTACGTCCTGGTGTGGTTCGGGGGACATGACCCACGGATTATGGGATTTGTAGTACTTTCAAACACTTTGGTTCCCACAGACCACTGAGCCCAACAAAAAGGACCAATACACACCACACTTGGCACACACAGCCCCCACTACCCACTCTATGTCCTGGTGCAGTTCGGAGAAGGGTGGACCATGGATGATGGGACTTGAAGTACCTCTACTCACTTCCCAAGTCTGCTGCAACCCTCATCCAATTACTGATCGAGACCAAACTTGGCATACATAACCCCCATGACTGCCTTCACATCCTGGTGAGGTTTGGGGGAGGACTGACACTGGATGATGGGATTTGTAGTACTTTCACACCCCTCTGTTCCCACAGACCACTGCGGCCCCCAACAAACACCGATACAGACCACACTTGGTGTTTGCACCCTAAGCCACATCCTTCCCTTTTCCAGGCAGCTGTCAAGCATCTGGATTGCTGCTGCTACTGTTTCTTACTGGAAGAAGGGGAAGGCGTGGGAAAGCAAGACATGAAGATGGGATTGTTCCTGGCTTTCCAAGACTTCTACAAACCCAATCCAATGACTGATCAACACCAAACCTGGCACACAGAGCCCTCATGACCCACTCTACATCCTGGTGCAGATCGAAGGAGGGTGGACCATGGATGATGGGACTTGAAGTACCTCTACTCACTTCCCAAGTCCGCTGCGACTCTCATCCAATTATTGATCGTGACTACACTTGGCACACACAACCCCCATGACTGCCTTCATGTCCTGGTGAGGTTCGGGGAGGACTGACAATGGATGATGGGATTTGAAGTACTTTCACACCCCTCTGTTCCCACAGACCACTGCGTCCCCCAACAAACACCGATAAGGACCACACTTTGCACACAGAGCCCCAGTGACCCACTCTACATCCTACTGAAGTTTGGAGGGGGGCAGAACATGGATGATGGGACTTACAATACCTTCCCTCACTGTCCAACCCTGCTACAAACCTAATCCAATGACTGATCAACACCACACCTGGCACACAGAGCCCTCATGACCCACTATACATCCTGGTGCAGTTTTGTGTGAGATGGACCACGGATGATGGGACTTGAAGTACCTTCACTCAGTTCCTAAAACCAATGCAACCCTCATCCATTCACCAATACAGACCAAACTTAGCACACAGAGCCCCCATGACCCAATCTACATCCTACTACACTTTGGGGGAGGGTGGACCACAGATGATGGGACTTGCACTACCTTCAGTAATTTCATGATACCACTGCAACTCCCAATAATGATGGATCAAGACCAAACTTGGCACACAGAGCCCCCATGACCCACTCTACATCCTGCTGCACTTCTTAAATGACCCGGGCACCGCCGGGTCCCCAAGCTAGTTACATATAAAAACCAGTTCCTAAGAGGTCTCTTTTTCTGGATATCGCTCACAAGATGCTGAATG
This sequence comes from Anolis apletophallus, assembly GCA_030556195.1. Taxonomy (NCBI): domain Eukaryota; kingdom Metazoa; phylum Chordata; class Lepidosauria; order Squamata; family Anolidae; genus Anolis; species Anolis apletophallus. Next base: position 27,319,872 of record JARBWK010000001.1, read on the forward strand.
CTTCCTGCTGGGAATGCTTCAACTAGAGTGCCTGCATTAAGCAGAAAACTGGACTTGATGGTCTATGAGACCCCTTCCAACTCTATGATTCTGTGAGACAAGGAAGGAGCTATTCATATGAAGAAGCTCTTGATTCCCAGAGATCAGGATTGCTAGAAGCAGAGTTAGTCCAATGGTATTTCCACAGTGTTCCTTCCCTATTGGTCAGGAATATACTAGTACACGTGGATCACAACAGAAAGATGTGGGTCCCATGTTGAATGAAACCCTTCAGTCTTGCTCCAAAATTTCAAGAAGCCCTGTTATATCATTTCAAGGCCATTCAAAGACTATTCCCTTTCTCACTCTGTTACCCTTCCAAATATGATATCATCTGAATCAGACAGCTTCACCCTGCCTCCCATGTGTCTATAAGGAGCTTGAGTCAACATGACTGTGAACAAGTATGTATTTCTATAGAACACCTGGAAGAGACTGACCTATCTTACTTAACAAATGTCCTTGTAATAGAAAAGAAAGGGACTGTAAAGCAGAAAAGCACCAAAGGGATAATTGCCTCAGTGATGGGTTATAAATATTTTATTACTTCACTAGTACAAATGATAAGAAACGATAATATTTATAATGCCACTCTACCTGCTTTGATATTTTCCATTTTGTACAGTGATATATTAAAACCATAACATACTGTACATGCTGGCCTTTTCTCCACTTGCATAATATGTGCTGACAGAATTGAAATATTACTTTGTTATTGATTTAGCTTCATTCCCAGGTTATATTACTATTTTATTTTATGAATCATTTTGCATTAAAGAAATAAAACAATGATAACTTTGGAGAACTGCTTTGAACTTTTAGGACCCCCCCCCCCCCAAATCTCCACTTTGCAAATCCTATCATTTGCTCTTACTATTTCTCAGTATTAAATGTATAGACATTTAATACAGAACCAATGGTGGGTTTGGGATGTGGGTGATGAGACAATAAAAATGTTAGCTAACAATAAAAATGTTAGCTTCCTTGGCTATGCCATGGCCCCACTTAAGATTTCGTCTTCATTGGAAGATGAACCAGACTCATCCATGGAGAAATCACAGCAGATGCCTAACAAACAGTCAAGTCATCCATCTGTCTAGCAGGCCAGGTTGGGTTCAGAGCAGGGAGAGGAGATGAAAGAGAGAAAGGTAAAGGCATGTCCATTCCCTGCCAACAAAGAGATGCTGCAGTTAAAGCATTGGGAGGAGCACAGCAGTGAAATGCTTTCCCTAAATACAGCCTGAACATGCCACCTATAAGAGGAATGACAGCCACTCCCTGCTTTGATAAGTTCAGTCTTCACCTTGAGAGCTTGGCTTAGCTTGTGAAAGTGCCTCATAAGATTTATAATCCTTGGACTATTTAACCACACAATGACTCCCTGGAGTTCTGCCTCTGATTCATGTCTTTCTTGACCCTGGACTCTCTGGCACTGGATACCTCTCATTTCTTACAACAGTTACTGACTCTTGACATCTACTAGACAACAATGCACTGACTGGAACTCTGAATATTGTTCTTAGTGAAGAGAAGGACAGTCCAGCAGGTTACTTCCTTTCTGACTATATATAATTTTTCTTTTGGATCACCCTTTTAATGTAACCTCCAATTGAAGTAGGTCGTTAATTGATTTAGCTTTGATTGGGCCTATGCATATAACATATTCCAAGACACTGCTCGGAGAAGCGAAGATGGAGAGGTGACATGATAGCTATATTTAAATATCTGAAGGGATATTCCATAGAAGCTTGTTTTCTTTTGCTCCAGAGAATATAATATAAAACAATTAACTAAAATTATAGGAAAAGAGATTCCACGTTAATATCAATAGGTTATGTGGAATAGACTTTCTCACACGGTGGTGGACCTTCCTCTTTTAGACATCTTTACAGATAATTTGGCTGGGCTACTTTCAGAAATTATTTAGTTGAGTATTTCTTCATGGCAAGAGGTTGTTTAAATGGTCCTTGCCAAGTCTTCCAGTTCTAAAATTTTTTGATACTCCTATTCTAAGACATTCATCTTTTTTCTCAGGGGACTCTGACTCTCATGCTCAGAGAAAGAGGTACCTGAACTAACAGTTGAGAGAAATGTAACAGTCACAGAAAGGTATCACAATGCTTTCAACTCCCTTATACTTGCAGCCCTTTTATACTGCACCATTACAGCACTATGACTCTTCACTGACTGCCTTAGCTATATTTTACAGGAATTGGGATTTGTTGTTTCATGAAGCATTAGAGTTTTGTGGCTGTTAATATTAAATATTGCCACCTAAACTCCAAACCCCAGAACTGCATAGGCTGGAAGTGTATAATCCCTTCCAGCATGTGAGGTGGTGGTGGGGAAGGCATGGCTGGCACCCTGTTATTCTCATGCATAAGTGTGACCTACTCATGTGTTGCCCTTTTTTGGATGAAGTTTTTTGTGTTTGCACCCTAAGCCACATCCTTCCCTTTTCCAGGCAGCTGTCAAGCATCTGGATTGCTGCTGCTACTGTTTCTTACTGGAAGAAGGGGAAGGCGTGGGAAAGCAAGACATGAAGATAGGATTGTTCCTGGCTCCTGGAGGAAGGAAAAGGAGAGTGCACTCCACCTTCTTTTATTACTCTCACCAAGTCCAGTTGCTACATCAGTCTACTCTCCTTGCTCTCCCCAATCCCTTCTGGGGGTTGGTAACTGCTGTGAGATACAGAACTATCTGGGCAGAGCTATATTCCAGTGAGGATCTCAGCACATGTCTTTTAAAGAAAAAACCCTCCTTCAACAGTGTAGAAGAATTAGTCTTGTTTTTGTTTTTAGTCTGCACTTTTTATAGGTTCATTCAACAGACATTAAAGGGAGTGGAATCCTTCATCTTTACTCTTACCAGTGAAAAAATGGTATGGTCTTTTCATACTGTTTTCTTTCTGCACCCAGCCTTCAGTAGCTTCTTGGATAGTGGTTTGCACTGCTCAAGGGTGGATAAAATGTCTACCTTGCAAGCAAATGCAGTTTGACATGAAGATTGAGTCAATTGATTGCAGGCGAATGGTTGAATGGTGAAACCATTATTGGACCTGAATATGCTGAACATTTCATATGTTATGGAAGAAGGGGACATGAAAATTGGAAGAAGGAACACCAAAAATTTTAGATATGGGGATGGTACTTTACTATTGGCAGAAAATAGCAAAGATGATTATTAAGGATAGTCACAGTAGAAGGTGCAGAAGCAGGGTTACAGCTGAACATTAAGAAAACACAAATGCATTACATTACTACCCACTGATCAATGATATAATGAGACCAGATTACCGTGTTGTGATAAATATGGACAACATTTATTAAATTGTTACCTATTTAAACTTTCTTCATGAACTGTAACCAGCTAAAAATGGGGGTTTGAAATTGATGTCATGTAAGCCGAGGCAGTGGCCATTCCAGACCTACCCCTCAGCTGACTTGGGCGAGATACCTAAGTTCCCCTCATAGCTCACCATGGGTTGTAACCAGGGCAACTGCTTAGGGAAGCTGCATAGGGCATTCAAACCTCAAATTGAGAGACTTCAGGGTTAGAATTCCCCCTCAGCTCCAAGGCCATTTCTGTTTGCCCCCTTCTCAGTTGAGCAAACTCCTTGGTGGGAGTTCCCATTCCTGGCCTTCACCAAAATGGGTGCCTTAGCTGCACACCAAGATGTAAATTTATCCCTGTATTCCACCACAGATTAGGGGCAAGCGTCTACTTTGTCCCTATCCTCCAGAAAGGCTGCTAAAACAGCTATAATACTTTCTTGCGGAACATGAAGAAATTACAAATTGCCCTTATCAGACAGATGGATACCACTGAGCCTGAAAAAATCAAACCAGTGATAAGTGATGTCATTGTGTGAAGTGCAAATAGCTAAATCATGTGTTGGGGCTTCAAAATTTCCCTATTTGCCCTCTTTTCGGAAAGTCTCAATTGTCAGACTACTTCTGCCTGGGAATTATGGCAGACTATACCACATGCATCTGAGTCCAAACATCATAATGCCTTGGACATCCGACAATGGTTGCAACACCAATGTCTTGCCTTTCAGAAAAACAAGGTTGGTTCCATCCAAGTGGACAACTAAACATTCAGAGGCTGGACTCCCCTGATTAACAACAATGAGCATAACCCATTCCACATCTGAAAGGGGTACTCCCCCTTGTTAAAACAAAACTGAGTATAAACCATTCTACATCCAGAGGGGACACTCCCCCTTGTTTAAATAGCAATGGGTATAACTTTTTCCATTGAAAGCCCTGGTGCCTCATCATTCCACATTTGTTGTATCACCCAAGCTCAGGTACTGGTCTGAATCCCCTTTTCAAGCATGTCATTCATCCCCATAAATGTAGCTGTGGCCATGCCAAAGTTCACTGCTCCAATGCTGCAGCTGAGAGGGGCAGATGCCTTAAGTGTTGCATTCTGCCCCCGGAACTTAGTCTCTATTCATTAGGGTGGGCAAATAGCCCTCCTCATCCAGGCATGGCTGGAAGGGGAATACTAATTAAAGTGGATAATTACAACATCAAAATATGTCAAGTATCCATGTGCATTAAAATGGAATCTGTAATCAAGAAATCAGAAGACTAGGATTTGGAAGGGCAGCCATGAAGGAACTAGAAAAAAAAACCCTACACGGATAAAAATAGATAATTGAATATCAAAATCAGGTTCATTCATGCTATGCTATTACCAGTTTCTAGGTATGTCTATGAATGGTGGACACAGTGAAGGAAATTGACAGAAAGAGAACCAACTTATTTGAAATGTGGTGCTGGGGGAGTCTTCTGTGGATATGGTGGACCATGTCAAAGACAAATGAATGGTTCTTCGAATAAATCAAGCACAAACTTTCCCTAGAAGTCAAGATAACTAAATTGAGCCTGTTGTACTTTGGTTGTATAATAAGGAAATGCCACTCAGTAGAAAAAGACTCAGCAAAATGTATCCATTTTGCTGAGTCTTTTTCTACTGAGTGGCATTTCCTTATGTAGAGTGGATAATTCTCAGCAAAGCGGTAGTAGGAAAAGAAAAAGACTGCATGACACGTGACTGTACTTAATCAAGGAAGCCACAGTTCTAAATTTGCAAGATCTTATCAGGTCTGTTACTAACATGTTGTCTTGGAGTTCTTCATTCATGGGGTCACTGTATATTGAAACTGATTTGATGCCCAGTACCAGTAAAAAGGAATGAGTGCAGAAAGATAAGAAACTTATGGGATTTTAGAAACAATTGACTTGGCTTACTTTAATAGCTTTTAGGATATGAATTCTAGCTATACCCTGGAGAAAGAGGGTTTTATTACCTTTTGAAAAGAATTTCTATCATCACTATGTTCTGTGAATTCTATTATTATTGTATTACTATATTTACCATATTTTCTGGCATATAAGTTGACTGGGCGTATAAGATGACCCCCAACGTTTCCAGTTAAAATATAAAGTTTGGGATATACTTGCCGTATAAGACTACCCCTATTCCCTATTCCAATGCACACCAAATAAAATTTTTAAAAGCATCAGATTTGATTTCAATATGGTAATTTTTCTATTACTGTACCTCCTCTGCCTCTCAGATCTCGCTCCTGCTTCACTGCAGTCTTCAGGAGCGAGATCTGAGAGGCAGAGTAGGAGGTATGGTAATACGATACCAGGGCAGACCAGACAGGTAAAAGAGGTGTGTTTTTCTGGGGTCAGAGCCACTCTATCTTTTTTTCCATACCCCAGGCGCCCCGGACGCCTGCAGCTTGCTCTGCCCTTTACTTACATCTTCCCGGTGAGGCGTCCCTTCACCTCACCATCAGGACCACATTAAGTCCATGAATCCTGATGAATGGATTTTCTTCTACCATACTTGTACAGCATTGCCCTTAATGCTTTCATACAGTCGCTGCATATGGCAGGGATGCTGCCACTGCCATTTTTGAGCTCCCCCCACCATATGCGGCAACCACAGATTCTCCAATCTGACTGGAAGTTTCAGCACCCACTCTATAAGATGACTCTCAGCGTATAAGATGACACTTGGTGTATAAGTCGACTCCCACGTATAAGACGACTCCCACGTATAAGACGACCCTTGACTTTTGAGAAGATTTTCTTGGGTTAAAAAGTGGTCTTATACGCCAGAAAATATGGTATTTATACCCCTTTTTATCTCCCTAGAAGGAGGACTCTATATAATTCTATATAAAATTCAATTGAATAAAGTTTCCTTTCATTAGAATTACATGGTTATTTCTAGTCAAACATTAAGTAAAATATAAATAAATACAGTTCCTGGTTTTTTAATCTTAGGGGAAGGAAAAAATCTGAATAATGTACATTTACAGAAAGTTTCATTAAGACAAAATTAATAGTTGAACTGCAAGGGATAAGTGATTTTTCTACATATCTATGGCAGCTATTTACTTAAAATGTAATTACTGCTATAAATCACTGAATATAGTTTATAACCTCAGTAAAAGACCTAAAAAGGAATCAGGGTTGCCATCCAACTAATAACTTCTGTTTATTGAAGCAACTGCTGGTACTTTATCAACTTGTCAATGATGACTTGTGGTTTGTTTGTAGTCCATACAGTGCATAACATGGCATAATTTTTAGCTGAGGAGAACCAAGACCATTTGCTGTATATTCCAGCATAGCAGAGTTTAAAGTATTTCCTCTGCAGGCATCCTGGTGTGACATTCTATCATTCTAGTATCCTTTTGTTAACACATTAGACTAGCGACCTCACAATAATTTCTAATCAAAAATCAAAATCCAATTGATGCATCATCAGGAAGGAAAACCAACAGAAAAACCAGGTCTTGCTCAATGGATAGAAGACACTAGCCTGTGAAAATGAACATAGGTACAAGTTGAAGTAATGAATGTCAGTCTGGAAGCCATGAACATGCAATCAGGAATGTGTACATGGAATCGAGAAGTTAGGAAAGTACATGTTCTATCTATTCCTCCCTTAACCCTCCATGCAATACCACTCCCCCTATCTTTCCGACCAGTACCTTGGTGGACCAAAATCAGTTGCACAAGGAACTGAACGGAACATAGAATTTTCTTCAATATTATACCATGAGTATCCAATCTTAGCCAAGCTAATTTCAATATATATTATAAGTTTTTGGTCAGTGCTTGTCAAAAACAGAATGTTGATTTAGGCAGAGTGATTGCTAATGAGCCTAAAGCCCATTCTGAAAACTCTCTCCCTTTTTGTCTTCATGTGCCTGCAATCTGTCTGACAACATATGATAACTCTATGAATTTCATAGGGATTTCTTAGGCAAGGAAATCTCAGAGGGGATTTTGCCAGTTCCAGCCTTTGAAAATAGCTTTGAAAGCAACAACATTGGACAACAGTGAAGATGGTATTGAAGAACCCCTGTGAACTCCCAATTTGCCTATTCTGCCACTTCTCTCCCAATGTGCCAACAAGGTGTGAAAGTGATATTCCTTGATTACATCCATCCAGAATTGCCACTTTATTTTGAAGGAAAACTCCAGGCAGCTCATTTGTATGCAGGCTTCATCACAAGGAAAAGGACAGTGAGAGCAATCTTTTGACCTTTACTCATCTGTATGATCTCATTTGAAGTGCTAGTTTTGGATTAAGGATCTGCTTTACAATCCTTATCTCAATCCCATTCTGAAGGCAGTAAAGAGCATTATTGTCATAATACTGTGAGGGAATTGAGAGTGAAGGACAATGCCATGCCCTGGGTCACCTGAAGAATTAATTAAGGAGTTGATATATAACACCAATGCTACCAGATCTAACTGCATCCAAGTACTGTGGATATAGTTTTTAAAGCCCCCTAAAGCATGCTACTAAAGCACTCTTTCATTAGAATCTAGAGGCTGAATTCTACTTTGGAAGGAATAGCTTAATCTTAATGAGTGAAGCCACCATTAGGAAGGATGTGAAACTAAATGGCACAAAGGAAGGGTGCTAAGAGAATGCTGTAAACCATTAAAACAGCACTGCAACTAAGAGTTAAGGCAGTGCTAAATACTAGATTGTGAAGTTCATAGGCTTCTCTTATTTAAATTGCAAAGGAAAAATGGGGAACGTCAAGCTGGGGACATGTTGTATGCAACGGGTCATCTTTTGCCAAATAATAGGACACATATCTGGGTATTTTCACAGTCAAGCTCAAATGTAAAAAGAAAGGTTTAATAAACAAAAGGGATTGTTCTTTCTCTCCCAAGGGCAAAAGCAATGAATAAAACATTGGGTAGGAATACCAAAGCTCGGTGTCTTATATATTGCCAGTGTGCAAAGCAATATTAACCCAGAAAGGGAAAAATAGGTTTTGTCTCTATTCAATGTTCAACGTATATACTTTTATTAAAACTCCTAATATTATGTCACAAGAGCCACACAGCTTCTGTGATGTATGGCATTCTGGCATTCAATCAGTGGGCTTGTTTTGTGAAGTAGAAGCCACACAGAGTATCCAGCACTAGAATACACAGCAAGTTGTCTTTAGGAACATGAAATGGAGAAGATGAGATGAAGCTGTGGGCCAAACCAGGGCATCAGTAGTGTTGGTGTAGACTAGATAGCATGAAGGGTAAAACTCTGCTGCATTCTTGCAAACACTGTATATTCAAAAGCATGGACACAGAGTGGAAAAATAATAAAGCCTAAGTCCAAGACATGCATCACTTTGTTTTTCTGCCTAGGATTAAGAGAGGCAAAGAGCAGCCCACAGGTTGTTTTTGAAGACATTGACACATACAGATTCCATTGACTTCTTTTCTGGAAGTCTTCAGGAATATCCAGGTGTTTGCAAGTCCTAACTTCATGGATGCTGGAGCAAAAGTTTATCCTGTCTCTCAGTGACTGGTGTTCAAAAGCACAAAGCCATGAGATCCTTCTGTCTTCTATAAATATACATGGATAAATATGTCAGTTCTGATTTATCTGTTCCCCACTACTCTAATCCTTAGTTTCTTCCATTACATTTTCTACTTTCTACAGTCCACTCCATTTTGTATACATATTTGAAGTTACATAGATTTTTTTGTTTCTCACTATATTGGAACATGATATGTGCATTTTTATGCTCAGCTCCTTCTAAAAATGCATTAAAAGTTCCCTTTGTGGACATTTTTGCCACAGTGCATTTTTTGTGTCAAAAAATCTGAGAAGTACAAATAATGAAGCATTACTATATTCCAGTTTGTATATTAATTGGGGAAGCTTGAACTTAACAGATGCATCTCCAAATATGAAAAAAAGAAATCTTCACCTTTTCCTAAGGATTTACCTGATCTATTTTCTTAAACTATCTACTGCAGTACATTTCACAGATGAACTGTTTGGTGTGTGAAGAAATATGCACAGAGATTCCATCATAAAGCACTCTTGGGGCCATTCTTAGTTATGTGAACCACCTCAGATGACTCCAGTACAAATTTGCTTGTATTTATGTATGATGAAAGGCATAATGTCTTTGAAAGAAGAAATTAGCACAATGTGAATGTCTTCCTGTACTGAGAAACTGAATGGAACTCATACATAGGAGAATAATGGGAGCACTTTGTCTAATGGAAATTGCATTTTCAGTTGAGTGAACTGAGGTAGTCAAGACCTTGAAAGTAAAGATATACAAGTGTTACAAATATCATGTTATGTATTTTAGAGGCAAACAACATTCCCAACATGGTTCCTTTTAAAAGTAATTTACCAATTGATAACAATGTTACATTTGGGGCATTACAAATGGGGAGTATTTTGATTATGTAGTGCTGCATAACAGGAGGTTGGACTGGATTTGTATGATTCTATGAATATTTACTCAGTACTCCAAAAATGGTGCTGGAAAGAGTTCCTTTGTATATTCAGGAGCATTTTTTAAAGTTTTTAATGGTGCATTCTTCTGCATCACCATTATTACTTTTACCATAAAAAGCAATGGAAAACAGTTTTGTAGTAACAAGCAATGTAATAACTTAGGTTTTTTTTAGTAATGGTACTGAAAAAAATGGCATAATGTGATGGACTACTTCCTATCTATGAATCTTGCTGAGAAATTCCAACAATGGGGTTCCTATAAGTGGGAGTCTACTTGAAGATACATAATAATCATAATCATAATCATAACCATCCAATGACACTGAGGCATTTGTTTACAATTAGTAAGCAATGAGAAATATTGGGTTGCTGTGAATTTTCCAGGCTGTATGGCCATGTTCCAGAAGCATTCTCTCCTGACGTTTCACCCACATCTATGGCAGGCATCCTCAGAGGCCATGAGGTCTGTTGGAAACTATGTGTCTCTGCAGCATAGAAGGAAAGTCAAGGAGCACTGTAGATGTGCATTCCTGGTCCTTAGTTTTTCAATCTCCATGTGTCTTGGAACAGTTTCTTCCCATAGAGATGTTCAATGTGTTGTCAAAAGCTTTCATGGCCAGAATTGCTGGTTTCCTGTGAGTTTTCTGGGCTGTATGGCTATGTTCCAGAATCATTCTCTTCTGACGTAGGGTTGCCATATGTCCCTTATTCTAAGGGACGTCCCTTATTTTGGCCCTAAAATTTGTGTTCCTTATTTTCGGGCCCTGTCCCTTATTATTGACTAGCAAGACAGGACTGGGTGGGGTTGACCAGAGGAAGCTGTGTGCTGCGCTTTCCACGGCAATGCCTGCCCGGGGATTCCAACTCGCAGGGCAGCCTGCATCCCCATTGGAAGGAAGAGGCGATACAGAACTTTTTCAAAGTACAGTAGACTAATTAACCGTTACCTAAGGGGAATGTTGGATCATGTTGGATAAAGATAGTTTCTGGTTGCTTGAGAGTTACTCTTAAAATAGGCTAGCTGTGCATCCCAATACTACACAATGCTGTGCATCCCATACTATACTATACCATTAACTATTGACATAATAATCATGAAGATGTACTATCTTATAAAAATTTGTTTAATGTTTAGACAGTGCACTTTTAAAGTCAGCAAAGTCAAGAACTAAATACAGAAGGAGAAAATTAGATAGTTCTAATGTTTTTTCTACATGACAAAGCATGCAGAAACATACCATGTACTGTTAAGAGGGTATAAGTCAGTTTCTTTTGTGAATTTCAATCATTATCTTATTTTGTTAATAAAAGTATTTATACCTAACATTTGATTTTCAAGTTTTTATTAAGTGTCCCTTATTTTTGCGAAAAATCCCGTAAATGTCCCTTATTTCTTCTATCAAAATATGGCAACCCTATTCTGACGTTTCACCCACATCTATGACAGGCATCCTCAGAGATTATGAGGCTGTTGGAAACTAGGTGTCTCTGCAGCATAGAAGGAAAGTCACGGAGCACAGTAGATGTGCTTTCCTGGTCCTTAGTTTTTCCAATGCATTTCAGAAAGTGTAGGTGGAACTTTCTTTGGTTCTTTAGAATAAAACAGCACGATAATGTGTGGAGGACAACAGAGAATATCCTAATACAACTGCAACATTAGTATGATTTTGATTCTGTTTGTTTGCTCAATTGAGTGGACATATCATGTTTCCTTCAATGGACCCTGAGATAAACCATTACCTTAGTTAAATATGCTTCTCATCAAAAGCAGCTCTATAGGTATACACTAGGCATTAGGCCCGGGTAGGTTCATTGGAATGCTCATAAAATCAGAATGAATTTGGATTAAATCCACATTTGAAGTGGTATTGAAGCGATGTAAGCAACCCGGAAGTAAATTTGCCAATTCGAAGCCATCGCCGCCATTTTCAGAAAGGAATCAGCAAACATCCAAACTGGAGGAGAAGTCATGGTAAAAGCAGTGACTGCATTCTCCGTCACTTGTGGGGCACCCTCCACCTTTTGTGGGGTGCCCTCCGCCACTCGTAGGGTGCCCTATGCCACCCATGGGGCTTTTCATCACCTGCGAGGCACCCCTTTGCCATTCGTGGGGCACCCTCTGCTCGTAGTGATGGAAACCATTATTAAAGAAAAAATTACGAAGCACATAGAAGAACAGGCATTGCTGAAGGAAAATCAACATGGTTTCTGCAAAGGCAAATCATGTCTTACTAACTTGATAGAATTCTTTGAGGGTGTAAATAAACACATAGATAAAGGGGACCCAGTCGATATTGTTTACCTTGACTTTCAAAAGGCTTTTGACAAAGTCCCTCACCAAAGGCTCCTAAATAAGCTCTTCAGCCATGGAATCAGAGGACAGGTCTTGTCCTGGATTGGAACCTGGCTAAACTGTAGGAAACAAAGGGTGGTAATAAACGGACATTTCTCTGGGTGGAAAGAGGTGAGAAGTGGCGTACCCCAAGGTTCAGTTTTGGGTCCGTTACTTTTTAATTTATTCATTAATGACCTGGATGTAGGAGTGAATTCTGAGGTAGCAAAGTTTGCAGACGACACTAAATTGTTCAGGGTAGTTAAAAATGAATCTGATTGTAAAGAGCTCCAGAAAGATCTCTCGAAATTGAGTGAATGGGCAACAAAGTGGCAAATGCATTTTAACCTAAACAAGTGTAAAGTCATGCACATCGGGCAAAGAACCCCAACTACACCTACCAATTGATGGGGTCAAAGCTTTCCGAGACAAACCAGGAAAGGGATCTTGGGGTTTTGGTGGACAGCTCAATGAAGATGTCAACCCAGTGCGCAGCAGCAGCGAAAAAGCAAATTCTATGCTTGGCATGATCAGGAAGGGAATCGAAAATAGGTCGGCAAATGTTGTATTGCCTCTCTACAAATCTATGGTAAGGCCACATTTGGAGTACTGTGTACAATTCTGGTCTCCGCACCTTAAGAAGGATATAACGGAACTGGAAAAGGTACAAAGAAGGGCAACAAAAATGATCCAAGGGATGGAGCAGCTCCCTTATGAAATCAGGTTGCAACGCCTTGGTCTTTTCAGCCTTGAAAGACGGCGTTTAAGAGGTGACTTGATCGAAGTGTATAAAATCATGCATGGGATAGAAAAGGTAAATAAAGAAAAAATATTTTCTCTGTCACCCAACACTAGGACTAGGGGGCACTCCCTGAAGCTCCAAGGTAGGAAAGTTAGGACTAATAAAGGGAAATATTTCTTCACCCAGAGGGTCATTGGGTTATGGAACTCACTTCCAGAGGAGGTTGTGACAGCTGTCAGCCTGGACAGCTTCAAGGCAGGATTAGACAGATTCATGGATACCAAGGGAATCAGTAGTTACTGAAATGGACATCTAAGTGCCACCTCTGTGTTGATGGAGGCAGGCAGGATTTTCCCTGGGTACTGGTTGTGGGGGGTCAGGAGCAGGTGAGGGTTTTGCCCTCCTTTCTGCTAGAGATCCCTGTGTACAACTAGTGGGCCACTGTGTGACACAGAATGCTGGACTAGATGGGCTGAGGCCCGATTCAGCATGGCTCTTCTTATGTTCTTATGTTCTTATGTTCGTAGCCTGTCTGCCGGGCTTCCACTGCAAGTGAGCAAGGACCAGCCACCAGAGATGCTTTTGATAGAAGCCCAGAAGACAGGTGGGCAGGGCGGCAGCTGGGACTCCGGGGCCAGGAAAGGATGAAAAGAAGGGAGAAGGGAAGGAAGAAGCAAAGGGGAAGAAACAGAGGGAGGTAGGGAAGGAAGTAGGTTGGGGTTTAGAAAGAGAGGAAGGAAGAAAAGATGGAAGGAAGGAAGGAAGGAAGGAAGGAAGAGAAGGACTGGAGGGATAGAGGGAAAGAAGGAAGCCAGACAGAAGAAAGGAAGGATATGAAAAAAGGGAGGAGTAAGGGAGGGAGGGACAAAGCAAGTGAGGAAAATGGAAGGGAAGGGAAGAAGAGAGAAGGTAAGGACGAAGTTGGAATGTCTTTGGTCTAGATCAGGGGTGCTCATTAGGTAGCTCGGGAGCTACTAGTAGATCTTCGGCCCTCTTCCAGGTGATCTTCGGGCCTCACCAGCTGGATGGGGCGCTCCTGCCATGCGCGCGCACACCCTGTGCACATGTGCGCTCCTGCTGCTGGCTTTTGCTCTCGCGATGCTTCTTTTGTCTGCAGGGCATTGCAGGAAGAAGGAAGCACGAGGCGGGGCCTCTGGAGGGAATGCCCTGCCTCTTTCTCATTCAGAAGCAGCTGTGCAGCCCCCGTTGCCGGCGAGACAGGCAGGGCGGAGCACTCATTCTGGATGCCCCGCCTCGTGCTTTCTCCTTCCTGCAATGCCCCGCAGGCAGAAGAAGCGCTGTGCGGGCAGAAAACAGCAGCAGGAGCACGCGTGGTGGCAAGAGCGCGCAGCGGCGGGGGCAGGTAGATTTTTTGGACTTGGTTGCTTTAAGAGTAGCTTGCATGCTGAAAAAGTGCGAGCACCCCTGGTTTAGATGGTCTTCTACTTTTGGAAACTAGAAATCTCCTAATCTAATAATTTCCTTGGGAAACTACCCCCTTTCTCTGCTTGGGGTTACACATTGTACTTTTGGAAAGAAGAAATCTTCTATAATCTGCTAATAATTTCTACAACTGTGGCAAGTTTTGTCAGTAGCGGTCTAAAATGAGGGAAAGGGAATCCCCCAAGTTTTGCCTCTCCCATTTGCAGTTTTTGCACATTGTGCAATCATGCCTGCCATTAACGAAGCAACTCGGAAATTTCGGTAATTTTGGAAAATTCCGAAT